>CM059582.1:62185000-62932500 GCA_030407085.1 Trichopria drosophilae | reverse complement strand
CACATATACTACATAAAAAATATTATTCAATAAAAATTTATTACAACACTGCTTGTTACTAATCTACGATGATTTCTCGAGATTAAAAAGTAAGTGATATACAGTTTGTAATTGGGCAGTTTTAAATTTCAACGGGAAGCGTAGAATAATTATTATTCTTTTACTCGAACATTTTTTTATTCCGATATTATGTTACCCGTTTAATATTACCAATACCAGTACTAATACACTGGTTTTTAATTATATCTAATAACATCTTTTATTTACTACGTATTTCAGTGCTTGTTTTTCATTATATTTTAACTAGTGATGTAATTAATACAGTACGCCTCATTATGTTAGCCACATAAATGTATGTAGTGTGATATATTTGCAAGCGGGAAAGAGAGAGAGACATGTAAAATACAAAGTACGTTTATTTAATATTACGGATTACAGAAATCACGGAGAGAGAGATTGCGAGCAAGCGTACTGTTATGTTCCGTAGCGCTCTAATTGTCATCTCTGAGGTAATCTTTGACATTTCCTTCACCTCTATCCACTTAGAGAATGCGTCTATTATTATTAAGTACATCCTCCCTTCCACCGGACCCAAAAGTCTGCGTGGAGCCTGTGATTCGGACCGTCTGGCCATTCCCACGTGTGGAGCGAGGCTCTGGGTGGATTGCCTGCATTTGCGAGGCATAATTCGCATGTCTCACTTACATTTTCTATATCATGATCGATTCCCGGCCACCATATATACGATCGTGCGATCTCTTTCATTCGAACGATTCCCATTTGAGAACTATGAACCTCGTCTAACAATGCTTGACGTAACGATTTAGGAATGACTACATGATGTCCCCACATAACACAGTTATTTTCCACGTATAGCTCGTTCTTTCTACGCATGAATGGAATCATTGTTTCATCCGCTAATCCTTTTGGCCATCCATTTACAATAAATTTCCTAACTGTATTTAATATCGAATCTTTTTCCGTTTCATCGCTTACTACGTCGGTTGAGATCGCCCTAATGTCGTTAGCTACAAAGTTGAGGTAAGTGTATTCATCCCCGGCTTCCTTGTTTCCGTTTCCGACTACTGGTAAAGGAAATCGCGATAAGCAGTCCGCACTGCAGTTGTCTTTGCCCCGAATGTACTTGCTTTCATAGGTATAAGCGGACAAAAAAACGCTCTAGCGCTGCACCCGATTTGCTGCCATCTGTGGCAGACCTTTCTTATCACCAAATATAAATACAAGCGGCTTATGATCCGTCTCAAGTATAAAATGTCTCCCATAAACGAATTGGTGAAACGTCTTTACCCTAAAAACGAGCGCTAGTGCTTCCTTGTCCAGCTGCGAATAACCTAGTTCAGCTTTGGTCAAAGTACGCGATGCGAATGCGACTGGCCGTTCCAGCTTACCATCTAAAACATGCGAAAGCACCGCTCCTATTCCATGAGGCGATGCATCGGCCGTGATTTTTACAGGTAGTTGCGTATCATAAGGCATTAATACTTCATGCGATACTAATTTCTTTTTTGCATTCTTAAACGCTTCTTCGCATTCGGGTGTCCAGACCCACTTACTATCTTTCTTAATGAGCTTATATAAAGGGCTAACCAATGTTGAGTAATTTTTTATAAATTTTGAGTAATAATTCATCATACCAAGGAATGTTTGTAAATCTCTAACATTGGTTGGCCTGTTCACCTTGTTTATCGCTTCAATTTTATCCTTTGATATGTGGATCCCTTCCTTATCGATCTCGAAACCTAGGAATTTAACCCGATTTTTTGAAAATTCACATTTTGTTTTTTTTAGTTTCAACCCTGACTCTCATAACCTTACTAAGACTTCGCGCAATCGCGAATCGTGCTCCTCCTGTGAAGAGCCTACTATCAAAAAATCATCGAAAAACTTTACGACACCTTCGATGCCCGTTAAAACCTTTTCAATCTCCCTCTGGAATAGGCCCGGTGCCGACGCAATGCCGTAGGTCAGTCTTTTATAATAAAATAAACCTCTATGCGTCGTAATAGTTGTCAATAAACACGACTCGTCATCGAGCTCTATTTGCTGACACGCATGTGACATATCTAGTTTTGAGAACACCATACCATTTTTTACCGTTAACATCAAATCTTGAATTCGCGGAATCGGGTGACGATCAATTTTGAGGTGCGAATTTATCGTAACTTTATAGTCCCCGCACAATCTGATTTTCCCATTGCTTTTCATTACGGGCACTACGGGTGTTGCCCATTCGCTGCTTTCGATACTGACTAAAATACCTTCGTATATTAACCTGTCAATTTCTTCGTCTATCTTACTTCTCATAGCATACGGTACCGGTCGGGGTTTCGAATAGACTGGCTGGGTGCCTTCTTTTAGATGCAATTTAAATTTTCCTTTAGTATACATTCCTAAGCCTTCAGTAAAAACACTATCAAATTCTTTCAACATTTCTTCGACTTTACCTTTTTGAATATCATCTAGTTTTTTAAGGCTTATCTTTTCATTCGTTTCATTTTTTACAGCGTCAAAAACTGTTAGCCAATCCCTGCCGACTATTGGTAACCCCGAGCCCGGCAAAACGAACAATTTCAAGATCTTTCGTTTCTCTTTAAACTCGACATGGACCTTTAACACGCCAATTGGAACGATTGCATGACCCGAGTAGCTTCTAAATTTTCTGTCCGTCTTTTGTAAACGAATTATCTTAAACATGGATTTCCTATAGTAATCTTCCGAGAATGCCGTTATTGGCGACCCCGTATCGATTTCAAATCGCGTCTTAATACCCTCTACCGACATTTCCGTTACATACGGTTCGATTTTATTTATCGATTCGCTCTCGTTTATCGAATACAAATTATCGAAATCAACCGCCAGACTATCGCACTCTTCTAAGAAATTATGTTTCTTTTGTCCGGACGACTTTGAAAACCTGCCTTTATTTTGATTCGCGACGTTTTCACTAATACTAGACTTACATACTGACGCCAAATGTCCGACCTTCTTGCATTTGTTTCACTTGTATGAACGATACTTGTACTCTGCTGCGATGTGATTGGTTCTTCCACAGCAAAAACAGCCTTTACCGCATCCGTCTTTCTTTACGAAGTTGGTTGCGGATTTTTATTTCTTGAAGTTTTTTGCCCCGCCGTTGACTATGAAGTTGACCGATGACTGTGAACTCTCGCACGGCGTCGTCGTAGGTGTGTTCCATCCGACAGCGCTTCTATTGGCCACTTCGAAAGTTGTAGCCATTTCGACTGCTTTCTCGAATTCGAGATCCTTCTCTCGAAGCAATCTTTTTTGCAACATTCCTTCTCTCAAGCCCCACACAAATTGATCGCGCATATTATCGGCTTGACTAGCGCCGAAATTGCAATGCGTCGATGTTTTCTTTAACTGTTCGACAAACTCTCGAATCCCTTGACCTTCACGTTGGCGGCACTGTTTAAATTTGTAACGTTCCAGCAACACATTCGGCGTCGGTTCCATATGCTTGTTCATAATTTCCGATAAAGTTTTGAAATTTTTTTATTTCGGTAGTTCCGGTGCACAAAGATTTTTTAAAATGGCGTATCCTTCACTTCCCAACAGCGAGATAAACAGTGCTGCTTTTTTATTTTCTTCGATGTCGTTTGCTACGAAGTATTGTTCGAGTCGTTCGAACCAATGCGTCCAATTCTCTGTTCGAGAATATTCGTTTATAGAACCAATGATCGGTGCCATTTTCTTTGTGTTCCTTTGACCTCTCCTTGCGTTCAATTCATGCCCTTCTTTGTTAAGTTGCTTCCTGTGCTCGAATAACTCTTCCTGTTGCGCTTACAAACTTTCTTTTAACTTTCTTACCTCTTCTTTTTCAGCTAGCTCTTGCATATTTTCTTTTGACTGTCTTTCTTGTTCGTCGCTATCAGACGAATCACCGCCATCATTGTTTTCCGATCTTTTCCCGAAAAACCACGTTTTGTCTAACTGCGATATCTTTTATCACAAACTACCTTCCACTTTATCCTCGTCGCCAAATATGTGATATATTTGCAAGCGGGAAAGAGAGAGAGACATGTAAAATACAAAGTACGTTTATTTAATATTACGGATTACAGAAATCACGGAGAGAGAGAGATTGCGAGCAAGCGTTCTCGGACAGGTCTCAAACGGAACTGATTATAGAATCGAAACCTACTGTTATGTTCCGTATCGCTTGGTTCAAACGTAGCGCTGGCGCCATCTAGCAGTCTAATGTCTAGGCTCATATACCACATGTAGAATAACTGACAGTTTTGTTACTGATTTCTAGATATTACTATCTACTTCATATCAATACAGATTTTTCATTACAAAATACTCTTTTATTGCATTTTCTTAAAAAAATTGACGGCTAATAATGTAAAATATTTATTCTCGACTAAAATGGGAATAATGTGGAGCTTAGTAATGCACATTGTTTAAAAAATGCGTAATAATTTATTCAGAAAATATAATTAACCCAATAATGGTACTGAATGCTGCTTGAAAATAAATTTTAATTAAGTGTGGTTCTTGGCTTGAATTTTCATAGAATTATATATGTACATATAGAATACACACGTCGGCCAAAAATATTGTCACTATTGGTTATTGTTGCCATTAAAAACACGTGAAATTAAAACAATAAAAATTTTCTTTATAAAAATGGAATGTAGGCTAGTCCAGCCAGTCAAATGATTTTTATTCGCTCCATGCTGTTTACGTTTGAACAGAAAATCAGTTTTCATCAAAAAGTAGATTGACTGGAGATAATCGTTACCCGCTGTTAAAGTACTTTATATATATACTATATAAAAGTGATTTTCAGAATATACTCATATTTAAACATTTTCAGCCTACATGTGTTGTACTTCAATATAGTATTTTGTATTTTGAAGGGATACCTAAAAAATATCTATCATATTCGGATTTACACAGCATCGTTACGCTACCGAATACGTAAAGTTAACAGGTAATTGTAAATATTAGTAACCAGAAATAAACGTTACGTATGTTTAAAATTATCCTAAAGTAATGATTTTTGTTAAAGGACCAAAGAAAATAAATTGTGCGTCTTGTAAAAACGAAATTTGTACACATGTTACAAAACTTAAATTTAACTAATTATACGTAAAAATTAGTTGCAGGAAAGTATACGTGAAGATTAATTTTTTATTAATATGAATTGAAAAACATCCCATTTTATCTCAACACATCATTTGACGATTGAAATGCGTTAGATTTCAGGCGCGAATTCGTTTCGTTTTAATTCGTTTTCGCCATATTTCGTGTCGAATCCAGTTCAACGCCCTTTCATTCATTGAGATAATTTCATTAAAAATCATGAGAGGGTCAAAATGAATTAACATACAGATTTCAATAATTACATATCGAGTTATTTAGAAATTTTAAGAAATACCAGTATATTTTAAAGGGATATATATTTAAAAAATAATTATTCTATTCGGATTTCCACACTACCATTGAGGTACCGAATACATCCCTGGTTAACGTGAGGTTACGAAAAAGGATGAAAATTATGTTTTATACAACATTCGTATATTTTATTAACCAGGAATTGATGCACTTCTTATTTTTTAAGTGGAAAGATCGCCTGTAGCTATAGTGAAAACCACTCTTCTCACACCATACTTGAGAATTGTCAAGATGTGAGACGAAACATAGCTCCATAAAAAGAGCGAAAGGTAATATTGCAAAAAAATTAATGAATAAAGAGAAAACATCATTGGATTTCATGCGTACAATATATTTGATTTTAACAATTCTATGTGACGGGCATTGATTTGAAAGTTCTGGGAAGTAATTCCATTGGCTCGAAAATAAGTCCTAATTGTGCAAATGGAATTGAGTACTTTATTACTCAAACAATTTCTCTTAGAAGATTTAATGTCCGTAACAATGGAGAAAACCCTTTCAGCTGGAGCGTTAGAATGAGGAGGAAGGACAGCAATTAATCTGTATAATTTTATTAAATTTGGAAATTTGTCAATTCCTTTCGCGTCTTTTTCAAGATGTATCCAAAAATGAACGGGCGATTTCGACATTAGATTTTCGCATTCCTCACCGGAAAAAGAATTAGGCAACTCGGTCCATTCTTAAGATAAATCGGTAGCATTAATCAAATGTGGAAATTTTTCGTACACTTTTGTGATATTTATAGAGCTTCTTAATTCGCGGGAAAGTACCACTTCGGGCTTTATAAAATTAAGATTTTGAAAGAAACTGTCGGAAATAGGAAGGCGATTAATTATTTCACGGATAGCCGTTTGATAAAATTCTAGGCCTAGGTTTCGGACTTTTTCGGCTTCATCCGGGTACATTTTGAGGTGATCCTCGGCTTCAGGTCCTAAATGTATACTGGAGATAGCTTTTAAGACAGTCGAATCAGTGATTGCTAAGTTTGCAATATTGTCAACGTATTCGGGAAGAACTACATTTTTTGAAATATTGTTAAGTAATTTAGAACTGGAATATGACAATTGGTGAACCATTAATTCGGTTGATTGGAATTTGGCGTTGCATGCATTAAAATAATTTAAAGCGTATTTTAGGAAGAGTAATGGTGCTTTTATAAAGGGATTATTTAAAAGATCAAAGATTTTTTTAGCTTTATTATTTTTGGGGTCTTCTACCGTTTCAAGAAGAAAAAAATCGCGTACCGGTGCCCAATTGTCTAACAACCGCACGATGCAATTGTACCGGCATAACCACCGAGTCGCAGAAAGTTTTAACATTCGATTTTGTTTTACATTATAGAATGTTTGAATTTCACGAAGTTGTGCAGTTCTCTTTGAACTACTATTTACGTGAGTTGAAATTCCGCGGATTAATTCATCGCAATCTACCGGTAATTTATTGCACGCATGATTCGCGATAAGTGATAAAGAGTGACAAATGCACTTCATTATTATTACGTGCGGCACGCGTTCTTTAAGGAGGGTTGCAAACGATTTTTTACAGCCTACCATAACGCTTGCATTATCAAAAGCTACTGCAACTATATTCCGTACAGGGATTTCTTTCTGCTCAAAACACGATTTGAACGCATCAAAAACTTTTTGAGCAGAACAGTCCTTTGGATCTAGTTCCAATAGATCTAATAATGTGATGGTAGGCGAACCATTATCATTCACGTATTGAACCGATATGCACAATTGTTTTTTAAGACTGATATCCGTACTTTCATCAATAAACACGGAAAAATTAGATCGTTTTAATTTTTCGATTAACGACTCTTTAATTTCTTGCGCGATTACGTTTGATACGATTTTTGTGCATTTAGTTACCCCGAGATGTATACTTTTCGCGATATTAGAATCCGGAAGTGCAGCTTAAACTGCTTTAACAAAATTTTCTCCGGATGAAAACGAAATATTATGTTCGGCCATCAACGCGGAAAAAATAAGCTCGGCTTTTTTTACTGCGGTTTCGTATTCGGTTAAATTGCTATTATTTGTGCAATTGATATTACTCGGTTGAAAGTTTTTTTTATGTAAATCCGTATTGAGGTGTTTAATAATTTGAGATCTACCGCAATTTAAAGTTTTCTCGCAAATTGTACAGACGAATTTAGTGTCATCATTTAAAGCGGGTTGCAACCATTCACCAAATTCCACTACCCATTTATGAGAAAATTTCTTCTTTTTACTCGCGGGTTCTTCACTGCTTCGACTACTCATTGCTATTTTAAGAAATAAGTAATGTGCTTATTGTTGAGAGCAACAGAAACCGCAAAGGGAATCGGAAGTTATTAAGAAAATCGGCGAGAACGGTTAAGCACGTCACTAACGCGTAAATTACGAACACGATTGTGAAAAAATAGGAAAATTAGAAAAAGAATGTTGTAATAAATTAAGTAATGATATATTGATAACTTGCCAAAATATTCAGTCGACTTGTAAAATTCCAAGAGAGCTCACACAATTCTGTTGAGGAACCGGCATCGGAATGTTTATGTTTGACATTATAACCTAACAAAAGCGCGGTAAAATTGGAGTAACTAATAAAAGCGCGCTAAAAATTCATGCTACATAAATTAAACAAAAAGTAATGTAAAATCAAATATGATTTTTGCAACCATAAAACGGTAAATTGTGGTGGAAATTCAATGCAGAATTGAGTAAAAACTTAATGAAATGAAAATTCACGTTCAAAATTCCGCGAAATTAATCAAAATCCGCAAAAGCAAAAATAATTCGACGATCGATAGGAATGGGTAAACTGTTTAAATTCTCTAATTTTTATACATTTTCTCAAATGTGTACTTCCATTTCCTTTTGTTGAATTTTGATGAACTTCGATGAATTCCACCGAATGTGAATTTCCACTTAATCGTATTAGTGCCTAAACGCTAGGTATAACACAGAATGTTCTCTGAAATATAAACTTGTCTTACTACAAAATATTCTTTCGATAATATATTACATTTATGGCTATGTTTACGAAGCATTTATTGCATGTATTTATTAATTTTGTAGTACATCGCACTTTTGTTACCTACGTTAAAATATAAAATTATAAACTTTCTGCCGCGGGTTCTTCACAATTTCGTGAGTCTTTGAATTTTACGGCTCCACAAACTAAAGGTTTGAATTTGCTGAATTTCGCTAATTTTCGCTGAACAACCATTTATATTCAATTCTGCTCAATTTCATTGTTTTTAATAAAAATTTACAATGAATAGAAATTTTAAACAGTATTTAATTTAATTTCACGCAAATACCCGATAATCTTATTAAAAATGCATTACTAAAATCGTCGGTAAGAGGGTGTTTCATAACGGAATACTTTGTATATAAATTATGCTTATTACAAAATACAATTTTTCGACAGGGGCAAAAGAATGCTGCAAGCATAATATGAAATTCTACGTTTACTAGGCTTTAAGGTATTTGCAAAAGTGAAATATCTTTTTGTAATAATCGTAACAAATCAGAAAATTATAAAAATAAACATTTTGATTGATGTACTACATATATATTATAGAACCCGTAACATTTGTAATATAATGTTCAAGTGGGCACATACTGAAGCCTACAATAATGAAGGCTTACTTTTTGACTCTACATATTACGTGGATTAGAATTATTTGTTATAAATTCGTTTTTGTATTTTTTAATTATTGAATCCTGCTTTATTTGTAATTTAAAAAAATACCTAATTATTAAAATCTTTATGAAAGTCGTAAAAATTCCTACAATTTTAATTATTATTTCTTAATATTTATAAATAATTCGACATATTTTTTTTTAATTCTTGATGAAACAAAAAGATTATGAAAATGGATAAACGAAACGAATTGGCACCTACAATCCAACACATTTCAAATCGCCAAATAATATGTTGAGACAAAATGGGATGCTTTTCAATTTATATTAAAAAAATTAATCTTTACATATACTTACGTACAACGAAAACAATGGAATTACTTCCCAGAACTTTCATGTTAAAATCAAATATATTGTACGCATGAAATCCAATGATAAAAGCACCATTACTCTTCCTAAAATACGCTTTAAATTATTTTAATGCATGCAACGCCAAATTCCAATCAACCGAATTAATGGTTCACCAATTGTCATATTCCAGTTCTAAATTACTTAACAATATTTCAAAAAATGTAGTTCTTCCCGAATACGTTGACAATATTGCAAACTTAGCAATCACTGATTCGACTGTCTTAAAAGCTATCTCCAGTATACATTTAGGACCTGAAGCCGAGGATCACCTCAAAATGTACCCGGATGAAGCCGAAAAAGTCCGAAACCTAGGCCTAGAATTTTATCAAACGGCTATCCGTGAAATAATTAATCGCCTTCCTATTTCCGACAGTTTCTTTCAAAATCTTAATTTTATAAAGCCCGAAGTGGTACTTTCCCGCGAATTAAGAAGCTCTATAAATATCATAAAAGTGTACGAAAAATTTCCACATTTGATTAATGCTACCGATTTGTCTTAAGAATGGACCGAGTTGCCTAATTCTTTTTCCGGTGAGGAATGCGAAAATCTAATGTCGAAATCGCCCGTTCATTTTTGGATACATCTTGAAAAAGACGCGAAAGGAATTGACAAATTTCCAAATTTAATAAAATTATACAGATTAATTGCTGTCCTTCCTCCTCATTCTAACGCTCCAGCTGAAAGGGTTTTCTCCATTGTTACGGACATTAAATCTTCTAAGAGAAATTGTTTGAGTAATAAAGTACTCAATTCCATTTGCACAATTAGGACTTATTTTCGAGCCAATGGAATTACTTCCCAGAACTTTCAAATCAATGCCCGTCACATAGAATTGTTAAAATCAAATATATTGTACGCATGAAATCCAATGATGTTTTCTCTTTATTCATTAATTTTTTTGCAATATTACCTTTCGCTCTTTTTATGGATCTATGTTTCGCCTCACATCTTGACAATCCTCAAGTATGGTGTGAGAAGAGTGGTTTTCACTATAGCTACAGGCGATCTTTCCACTTAAAAAAAAAGAAGTGCACCAAATCCTGGTTAATAAAATATACGAATGATGTATAAAACATAATTTTCATCCTTTTTCGTAACCTCACGTTAACCAGGGATGTATTCGGTACCTCAATGGTGGTGTGGAAATCCGAATAGAATAACTATTTTTTAAATATATATCCCTTTAAAATATACTGGTATTTCTTAAAATTTCTAAATAACTCGATATGTAATTATTGAAATCTGTATGTTAATTCATTTTGACCCTCTCATGATTTTTAATGAAATTATCTCAATGAATGAAAGGGCGTTGAACTGGATTCGACACGAAATATGGCGAAAACGAATTAAAACGAAACGAATTCGCGCCTGAAATCTAACGCATTTCAATCGTCAAATGATGTGTTGAGATAAAATGGGATGTTTTTCAATTCATATTAATAAAAAATTAATTTTCACGTATACTTACCTGCAACTAATTTTTACGTATAATTAGTTAAATTTAAGTTTTGTAACATGTGTACAAATTTCGTTTTTACAAGACGCACAATTTATTTTCTTTGGTCCTTTAACAAAAATCACTACTTTAGGATAATTTTAAACATACGTAACGATTATTTCTGGTTACTAATATTTACAATTACCTGTTAACTTTACGTATTCGGTAGCGTAACGATGCGGTGTAAATCCGAATATGATAGATATTTTTTAGGTATCCCTTCAAAATACAAAATACTATATTGAAGTACAACACATGTAGGGTGAAAATGTTTAAATATGAGTATATTCTGAAAATCACTTTTTCAATTCTACTTTGTATATTTTTCGAAATAATATATAAAGTACTTTAACAGCGGGTAACGATTATCTCCAGTCAATCTACTTTTTGATGAAAACTGATTTTCTGTTCAAACGTAAACAGCATGGAGCGAATAAAAATCATTTGACTGGCTGGACTAGCCTACATTCCATTTTTATAAAGAAAATTTTTATTGTTTTAATTTCACATGTTTTTAATGGCAACAATAACCAATAGTGACAATATTTTTGGCCGACGTGTGTATTCTATATGTACATATATAATTCTATGAAAATTCAAGCCAAGAACCACACTTAATTAAAATTTATTTTCAAGCAGCATTCAGTACCATTATTGGGTTAATTATATTTTCTGAATAAATTATTACGCATTTTTTAAACAATGTGCATTACTAAGCTCCACATTATTCCCATTTTAGTCGAGAATAAATATTTTACATTATTAGCCGTCAATTTTTTTAAGAAAATGCAATAAAAGAGTATTTTGTAATGAAAAATCTGTATTGATATGAAGTAGATAGTAATATCTAGAAATCAGTAACAAAACTGTCAGTTATTCTACATGTGGTATATGAGCCCAGACATTAGACTGCTAGATGGCGCCAGCGCTACGTTTGAACCAAGCGATACGGAACATAACAGTAGGTTTCGATTCTACAGTCAGTTCCGTTTGAGACCTGTCCGAGAACGCTTGCTCGCAATCTCTCTCTCTCCGTGATTTCTGTAATCCGTAATATTAAATAAACGTACTTTGTATTTTACATGTCTCTCTCTCTCTTTCCCGCTTGCAAATATATCACATATTTGGCGACGAGGATAAAGTGGAAGGTAGTTTGTGATAAAAGTTATCGCAGTTAGACAAAACGTGGTTTTTCGGGAAAAGATCGGAAAACAATGATGGCGGTGAATCGTCTGATAGCGACGAACAAGAAAGACAGTCAAAAGAAAATATGCAAGAGTTGCTAGCTGAAAAAGAAGAGGTAAGAAAGTTAAAAGAAAGTTTGCAAGCGCAACAGGAAGAGTTATTCGAGCACAGGAAGCAACTTAACAAAGAAGGGCAAGAATTGAACGCAAGGAGAGGTCAAAGGAACACAAAGAAAATGGCGCCGATCATTGGTTCGATAAACGAATATTCTCGAACAGAGAATTGGACGCATTGGTTCGAACGACTCGAACAATACTTCGTAGCAAACGACATCGAAGAAAATAAAAAAGCAGCACTGTTTATCTCGCTGTTGGGAAGTGAAGGATACGCCATTTTAAGAAATCTTTGTGCACCGGAACTACCGAAATAAAAAAATTTCAAAACTTTATCGGAAATTATGAACAAACATATGGAACCGACGCCGAATGTGTTGCTGGAACGTTACAAATTTAAGCAGTGCCGCCAACGTGAAGGTCAAGAGATTCGAGAGTTTGTCGAACAGTTAAAGAAAACATCGACGCATTGCAATTTCGGCGCTAGTCAAGCCGATAATATGCGCGATCAATTTGTGTGGGGCTTGAGAGAAGGAATGTTGCAAAAAAGATTGCTTCGAGAGAAGGATCTCGAATTCGAGAAAGCAGTCGAAATGGCTACAACTTTCGAAGTGGCTAATAGCAGCGCTGTCGGATGGAACGCAGCTACGACGACGCCGTAGTCCACTTCATAGTCAACGGCGGGGCAAAAAACTTCAAGAAATAAAAATCGGCAACCAACTTCGTAAAGAAAGACGGATGCGGTAAAGGCTGTTTTTGCTGTGGAAGAACCAATCACATCGCAGCAGAGTGCAAGTATCGTATATTCTGAAGTATAGTAGTATAGAGTAGTATAGAGTATATTCTGAAAATCACTTTTTCAATTCTACTTTGTATATTTTTCGAAATAATATATAAAGTACTTTAACAGCGGGTAACGATTATCTCTAGTCAATCTACTTTTTGATGAAAACTGATTTTCTGTTCATACGTAAACAGCATGGAGCGAATAAAAATCATTTGACTGGCTGGACTAGCCTACATTCCATTTTTATAAAGAAAATTTTTATTGTTTTAATTTCACGTGTTTTTAATGGCAACAATAACCAATAATGACAATATTTCTGGCCGACGTGTGTATTCTATATACAGGGTGGCCGATTTATCTGAAGACATCGAAATATCTCGAGAACTATGCACAGAATCAAAAAAGTTGTCGGATGAAAGTTGTTCGACACGAAGGGGGACATCCAGTGATAATTAAATTTACCCCCTCCCCCATTCCCTGGAGGTGGAGTGAGGGCAAAAACAATAAAACTTAAATAGGAACCCAGAGTTTTTATTGCAGATTTGGATTCTCCGGAAAAAAGTACACGAATTTGACCTAGGAGCTATTGCATTTTGGTTCACAGGTGGCGCTGTAATCGATAAAAATCCAAATTTATCCGAAGACATTGAAATACCTCGAGAACTATGCACAGAATCAAAAAAGTTGTCGGATGAAAGTTGTTCGACACGAAGGGGGGCATCCAGGGGGCAAATAGGGACAATTTGATCCCTTTATGAAAATAATAAATATTAAATTAATATTAGAATTTAGTAATATCAATTGCGAAAATTGTTATTCTGAATATGAAATTTTAATAATGTCCATTCGAAAAATTAAGATTATGAATAATTGATATTCTTCATATTAAAAATCATTTAAATTTATTATTTAATAAACAAAAAGAGGACATCACGCAATCCATTAAAAAACGCGTCATGTCCCTTCACTCAACTCATTCATTCCCTCTCTGTATGCTTTTTCCGAAATGAGAATAAAAATGTTAAGTCAAAATGCATTCTTACTGAAAATATTAGGGGGATCCGATTAATGTATTTTCTTTAAACCAATTAATTGGCCTCATTATTCCGCGCACAAAAGTATTAAGGTTATGATTACTGAAAACTAAATAATATTTTACAAGATATTCTACATTTTGTCAAAAAATTGTTAACTTCAAACCTTTATAACTCAAAAAGTACTTAATAAAAAAATATTTTATTATAGTGTTTTGGAAAGCTCTCGAGATAAGCTATAAGAATATGCAATAAAATGAAGGGGGTCTATTTAAAAAAATAAGAGTGACCTTGAAATGACCTTGAAGGACATGGTCAAGGTCAAAGTCAAGGTCATCATCTTACTCCCCGCTTGAAACCATACAACTTTGCTATTGGACATTTTCTCCTAAGTGCATTCTAACTGAAGATATTAGGGGGGTCCTATACTTTTCGATGACCCTGTATAATTCTATGAAAATTCAAGCCAAGAACCACACTTAATTAACATTTATTTTCAAGCAGCATTCAGTACCATTATTGGGTTAATTATATTTTCTGAATAAAGTATTACGCATTTTTTAAACAATGTGCATTACTAAGCTCCACATTATTCCCATTTTAGTCGAGAATAAATATTTTACACTATTAGTCGTCAATTTTTTTAAGAAAATGCAATAAAAGAGTATTTTGTAATGAAAAATCTGTATTGATATGAAGTAGATAGTAATATCTAGAAATCAGTAACAAAACTGTCAGTTATTCTACATGTGGTATATGAGCCCAGACATTAGACTGCTAGATGGCGCCAGCGCTACGTTTGAACCAAGCGATACGGAACATAACAGTAGGTTTCGATTCTACAGTCAGTTCCGTTTGAGACCTGTCCGAGAACGCTTGCTCGCAATCTCTCTCTCTCTCCGTGATTTCTGTAATCCGTAATATTAAATAAACGTACTTTGTATTTTACATGTCTCTCTCTCTTTCCCGCTTGCAAATATATCACATATTTGGCGACGAGGATAAAGTGGAAGGTAGTTTGTGATAAAAGTTATCGCAGTTAGACAAAACGTGGTTTTTCGGGAAAAGATCGGAAAACAATGATGGCGGTGAATCGTCTGATAGCGACGAACAAGAAAGACAGTCAAAAGAAAATATGCAAGAGTTGCTAGCTGAAAAAGAAGAGGTAAGAAAGTTAAAAGAAAGTTTGCAAGCGCAACAGGAAGAGTTATTCGAGCACAGGAAGCAACTTAACAAAGAAGGGCAAGAATTGAACGCAAGGAGAGGTAAAAGGAACACAAAGAAAATGGCACCGATCATTGGTTCGATAAACGAATATTCTCGAACAGAGAATTGGACGCATTGGTTCGAACGACTCGAACAATACTTCGTAGCAAACGACATCGAAGAAAATAAAAAAGCAGCACTGTTTATCTCGCTGTTGGGAAGTGAAGGATACGCCATTTTAAGAAATCTTTGTGCACCGGAACTACCGAAATAAAAAAATTTCAAAACTTTATCGGAAATTATGAACAAACATATGGAACCGACGCCGAATGTGTTGCTGGAACGTTACAAATTTAAGCAGTGCCGCCAACGTGAAGGTCAAGAGATTCGAGAGTTTGTCGAACAGTTAAAGAAAACATCGACGCATTGCAATTTCGGCACTAGTCAAGCCGATAATATGCGCGATCAATTTGTGTGGGGCTTGAGAGAAGGAATGTTGCAAAAAAGATTGCTTCGAGAGAAGGATCTCGAATTCGAGAAAGCAGTCGAAATGGCTACAACTTTCGAAGTGGCTAATAGCAGCGCTGTCGGATGGAACGCAGCTACGACGACGCCGTAGTCCACTTCATAGTCAACGGCGGGGCAAAAAACTTCAAGAAATAAAAATCGGCAACCAACTTCGTAAAGAAAGACGGATGCGGTAAAGGCTGTTTTTGCTGTGGAAGAACCAATCACATTGCAGCAGAGTGCAAGTATCGTATATTCTGAAGTATAGTAGTATAGAGTAGCATAGAGTATATTCTGAAAATCACTTTTTCAATTCTACTTTGTATATTTTTCGAAATAATATATAAAGTACTTTAACAGCGGGTAACGATTATCTCTAGTCAATCTACTTTTTGATGAAAACTGATTTTCTGTTCATACGTAAACAGCATGGAGCGAATAAAAATCATTTGACTGGCTGGACTAGCCTACATTCCATTTTTATAAAGAAAATTTTTATTGTTTTAATTTCACGTGTTTTTAATGGCAACAATAACCAATAATGACAATATTTCTGGCCGACGTGTGTATTCTATATATACATATACAGGGTCATCGAAAAGTATCGGACCCCCCTAATATCTTTAGTTAGAATGCACTTAGGAGAAAATATCCAATAGCAAAGCTGTATGGTTTCAAGCGCGGAGTAAGATGATGACCTTGACTTTGACCTTGACCATGTCCTTCAAGGTCATTTCAAGGTTAATCTTATTTTTTTAAATGGAACCCCCTACATTTTATTGCATATTCTTGTAGCTTATCTCGAGAGCTTTCCAAAACACTATAATAAAATATTTTTTTATTAAGTACTTTTTGAGTTATAAAGGTTTGAAGTTAACAATTTGTTAAGTCAAAATGCATTCTTACTGAAAATATTAGGGGGATCCGATTAATGTATTTTCTTTAAACCAATTAATTGGCCTCATTATTCCGCGCAAAAAAGTATTAAGGTTATGATTACTGAAAACTAAATAATATTTTACAAGATATTCTACATTTTGTGTCAAAAAATTGTTAACTTCAAACCTTTATAACTCAAAAAGTACTTAATAAAAAAATATTTTATTATAGTGTTTTGGAAAGCTCTCGAGATAAGCTATAAGAATATGCAATAAAATGAAGGGGGTCTATTTAAAAAAATAAGAGTGACCTTGAAATGACCTTGAAGGACATGGTCAAGGTCAAAGTCAAGGTCATCATCTTACTCCCCGCTTGAAACCATACAACTTTGCTATTGGACATTTTCTCCTAAGTGAATTCTAACTGAAGATATTAGGGGGGTCCTATACTTTTCGATGACCCTGTATAATTCTATGAAAATTCAAGCCAAGAACCACACTTAATTAACATTTATTTTCAAGCAGCATTCAGTACCATTATTGGGTTAATTATATTTTCTGAATAAATTATTACGCATTTTTTAAACAATGTGCATTACTAAGCTCCACATTATTCCCATTTTAGTCGAGAATAAATATTTTACATTATTAGCCGTCAATTTTTTTAACAAAATGCAATAAAAGAGTATTCTATAATGAAAAATCTGTATTCATATGAAGTAGATAGTAACATCTAGAAATCAGTAACAAAACTGTCAGTTATTCTACATACATTTATGCGGCTAACATAATGAGACGTACTGTATTAATTACATCACTAGTTAAAATATAATGAAAAACATGCACTGAAATACGTAGTAAATAAAAGATGTTATTAGCTATAATTAAAAACCAGTGTCTTAGTACTGGTCTTGGTAATATTAATCGGGTAACATAATATCGGAATAAAAAAATGTTCGAGTAAAAGAATAATAATTATTCTGCGCTTCCCGTTAAAATTTTAAACTGCCCAATTACAAACTGTATATCACTTACTTTTTAATCTCGAGAAATCATCGTAGATTAGTAACAAGCAGTGTTGTAATAAATTTTTATTGAATAATATTTTTTATATAGTATATGTGTGGCATAATTTTGACATAAAAAAATGTCTCGAATAAAAGAAATGATCGTTGTCAAAATAAATAAAATTAATAAATAGAATTCGGAAAAAAAAATTTTTTTCACCTTTCGCGACGCGATCTTGCGATTACACGAGCGCGAAGCAAGTACGCAAACCACTGAGCCACGAGGACATATTTGATACCCTGGTAGAAATTTTGACAGTTATCCTGACCAGTTTCTGATCAGGTAATGTAACGCCGCGGACAAGCAGGCCCTGCTAAGGAACTGTCACGGGCCTGCCCCGTGCCTGGCCATTAACCTGTTTTGCAGAAGATTTTAAGGTTATGATTGCTTACACCCAGTGGCGTGTGAATCTCCGGCCAGGCACGGGGCAGGCCCCTGGCATTTCCTGGCCAGGGCCTGCTTGTCCGCGGCGTTACATTACCTGATCAGAAACTGGTCAGGATAACTGTCAAAATGTCTACCGGGGTATTTAACAAAAGGCTGTATTTAAGTTTCAACCACCCGTCATTTGTTTGATAGTTTCGCGCGACATGCTATATAATCTTCGCCCGCGCTCCGTTCCCGTCTCAAGAGCCATCAAGCTGGAGCGGCCGAAGAAAGCCGAAGGAAGGTGCGCGAGGCAGATGCGCGGTGGAGGGACCCCAATCTGAGAGCACTGGTACCTTGTCACCTCTTTCTTCTATATATTAATAAAACCCGGTTCATAACCGAGAAAACAAAATTGATTCCTTTTTCCAGTTAATTCAGTTCTCTCTGTAGAGAGCTGATTAACTGAGACTTATCCCCTTTTCCAGTTAAATCAGTTCTCTTTGTAGAGAGCTGATTAACTGAGACTGATAAACAATTTTTATTCATTTTTCCAGTTAAATCAGTTCTCCCTGTAGAGAGCTGATTAACTGAGACTTTAAGAAATATATTTCTTAAATAATATTGCGACCGGGATTGTAGAGATAAAATTAGTTAGAAGATAATGTATTTTTATTAAATATATTAATTTGTGTAACAACAATTTTTTAAATTATTTGATTGATCCTTCTCTCGCATTTCGACCGCCCTTCCTGGTTCTAAAAAACCAAATTGGGCAACATAATTCAAGGGTCTAAGAAGGTTCTTGAGCCTTCTTGGGTCCTGTCCCTAGATAATTCTTCTGAGTTATCTAGACGTGACAGTATACTAAACACTGAAGATTAAAAATTAAAATAATACGTGACTTAAAGATTTCATACTCTTTCTTGGAGCTTCATAAGTCAGTAGTTAGATTCAGTAGGATTATTCTCATTCTAAAGATTTATGTTGATGGGATGTTTAAATTGATTTCATGTAATTTTCTTCCAAGGAAATAAATTTTAAAGGAGGGATATGTAATGTGGGCTACATTTTATTGATTTGCGTTCTGAAATTCACGTTACTTGTAACAAGTAACTTTTAATCGTTTTAATTGTTCTCACGTAACCGTTTTCATGTGAAGCCCATGCTAATGTCCCCCATGAACATTACGTTCTGGAAAATAAGTTTAACATAGGGTTAAGATAATTGCACAAAGAGTCTGGCGACAAGGAACAGATAAAAATTCCGCCGACGTATATCAATGCCTATTATTAACCATAACAGTCCGAATGTGATGGCGACGGTGCTAGTTTTCTTTATAGCAATTATTTTGTTAAGGAACTGCCTCTGCAAACGATTTCGCCATGCAGTTTTAGAATGGCTTAACTAATAGTGATATACTATTCCGACCCACGAGTCTGAGGTTGCAATATAAATGTTATGATTGTTTTATGAATGTAATGATGTAGTTCAATAACTAATATTAATTATTAACTCAAGATTATTAAAATCATAAATCGGGAGAGAATTTACTGGAAAGCGCGCAGCGAAGTACTTTTTCGTATTTGTACGTGCCCTGCTCCTTTTACTTATCCTCCGACCCCATCTTGTGAATTTGAATTTGATCCACCCTTATCGGTTTGGTACATTTGTCTTGAGAAAAGAGGAAATTTTCTTTCACCGAGAAAGCGAAAAATTCTGGATCGAATCGAAGAGAAGCACCGCCAGTTATCTACAAGATTCAAAATCAACGTCGTATTCCCCAATTTTCTTTTTTCAAAACTAATTTTGTCCCAGTTCCAACTCCACTTTCAACTATTTGTATCATATGTAATGTATCATATGTGTACGAAAAAAGTGCCATGACTGGTGATGTATCATGTATAATAACTTTCACAGTTTTTCAATGAATTTCAATGAATTTACATGATATTTGGAATATTATTGGTTTTTAAGTCCAGGAATACGAATCTGATGTCACATTTTCAAAAATGAATACGGCGGTTTCAATATGGGAGCTGCAAGTTATATGCTTATGAAACCATTTTTTTGGCTACCAGTAAAGCGGTTAATACACTTTTTTTAACTAAGGTTTTATCTTATTCATCTCTAAAATATATTTCGTTCTCTAATTTGGCAAAAACCCATCCTGCAATTTAGTCGAGTTAATAGTTTAGAACTAGAGCTACCGGTTAGATTCTGAACTATACTCGTTAAAACCCAATCTACTCGACGACACAGTTCAGAAATTCATTGTTCTGAACCAGAGATTCCGGCTTCATTCTTACTTATCCTGTTTGAAGTTCAATCTAGTCGACGATACATTTCAGAACTTCATTGCCTCTAAAACTGTGGTACAGTCAGAAATAGTTGTCGTTTCGTCCGTTGAACAAAAATTTCGAATCATTTATATTTCTGTCTTACGCCAATAACATCCTAGCTTCATTAGTCTCTTTCCCAATAGACTTAGTCAACCTTAATTGATAGTTGTTGTAACCTATATGCATGTATTGATAATGTACTTGCAATGCAAGTGGTTTACTGAATTAACATTCTCTATTTAATCTACAACTTTTCCTAAACCCGCTCGTCTCTAGGTAACAGGGTCGAATTCATATTCAATTTCTATTAATGGAGCTGAAATATTGGGAAACATGGGAAAACATTCATTGTTTTAATATGTGATATAATCAGTTTTAAGTTTTAATTAATTTTTTCAAATCTATGACCAGATTTACAAGCTAGGATAAACTGTTCGTAAACAGATTTTGTATTTCCCACTAATAAGTTTGCTTCATTTTTATTAAAGCTATTTTTATTTCTTTCTGCCCACCTATTGCTGTTATTAGGTGTGTTACTGGGGATATTGGATAAATGAGTAGCAATTTTTAAACAATGATCTTCTTTATTCAGAATGACACGGAGAATAGTAGCTACAATTACAACAATGCGTACAGGTAAGTCGTCGATAATCCTCCGATGACAACTTGACAATTCCCCGGAGAATGACTGAAGCACGGTTTTCACAGTCCGGACATACCATCGTACTACCAAGGATATGTTTATCTGGGGTCTGAACTGCTCGGTTACTGGGCTCATCTACTTTTCTCGTGAGGGGTGTCGTCTCGTACGCAATTACTATTAATGTCCTTGAAAGGACGAATTACGATTACGATTACGTTAAAGAACGTAGTTCGTTGGCGGCGAATTTATAAAGAGTGAGTACTCAAAGGTCATCGGGACTGAGCGGATTTCGACGGAAAAAAAAATAATGAACTTTTCTATTTGGCACTTCTCGATTAAATGCCACTTAGATGTGGAGCTTTTGAGTTGAACGTTGAAGTTTTTTTTCAGAAATTTTCAGCTAGCCCTTTACATTGTGTGGACTACTCAAGCTCACAAACGCATCAAATACAGTTTAAAGGTAGGCATCAAATTAGCTTTTTGCTTATAGAGAAAACTAAGTAAAACTTACGTAAATTTCTTGAAACTTGTAACTCAGCTGTTTTTGGAATCGCTGATTACGAATCCGACGTCAGATTTACAAAATTCAAAATATAATCCGCATGTTATTATACCGAAGGGACCCTTTCGCTTAAATTATAACCTCAAGTTTGAACAAAAAATAGGTGAAAGTACGTGGAGGATCCTCGGTATGTTTTTACATGATTTGTAAGGGTACTAGACGTTATACAGTAGTGAAGACACTTGGAAGAGGTTGATTTGGTTTATTTAATTCAAAAGCCCCGGGACGTACCCAAAGGGCGGGTATTAACAATTATACAAATATGATGGTTATAGTTATGAATAAATAGTCATCGCAAACGGAAAATAAGAATAAAAGATAAATGAAAACGAAACAGAAAAAAAAATTGATTCAGTATACAGTCGCTAAAGATCCGCTGTTATTGAACTCATTGTAGTCACCACAACATCATTTATCAGTAGGTGAGATCGCAAGGCAGACATAAAACAGGTAATGTCTCAGAACGAACGCTTGGTGGAAGACTATTCCAAAAGTAAGATGTGAACATTTTAAAGGAATTCATATATGCTACGGTGCGGCAGGAGGGGATAAATAAAAAAATATTTACCAACAGTTGAGCGATGCGCAGACTTTCTTAAATCGGGACGATCTGACAGAAGCACAAAACTACTAGCAACATAAGCTGGGGCGTGACCTTGCTTGATTTTAAACACGAGGGTGTCAAGGAACAGATCGTGCCTGCTCCGAATTGTAAGTCAACCCAACTGATTCCAGTAGGGTGAGATGCGCTCGTTTTTACGTAGGTTATAAATAAAGCGAATACAGTTATTGATAACTCTTTGCAGCATTAAGTTCAAATCGGCAGTGAGATCGTAATAAACGAGGCATGCGTATTCGATGTGAGAAAAGATGAGCGCATTTACCAATTGCGTTCGAAGCTCGGTTGAAAGGTTTTTGCAATTGCATTTTATAGCGTATAGAAGAGAATTAAGTTTATTATTGATAACTTAGGTGACATGAAGCCGCCAGTGTAAAGATGGAGTAAGCCACACACCAAGGTTTTTAACAGTCTTAACAAAGGGAATGGGTACGTTGTTAATAAGAAGTGCATTGTTGAGGACAAGTGGGTTATTCTGGGAAATGGCGATTGAACTGCCTAGTATCGACGCTTTGGTTTTCGTTAAGTTTAACGAGAGACCATTTTGCTCAGTCCAATCGTCAACTGCTTGAAAGTTCAAAGCAATGTTAGCAAGTCCCTCATTAATTTTGGTTACTGGATAACTAAGGTATTACTAGCATGTATTTGGTGTGCATAAAAATATGACTCGGGTCGTTGATGTAATAACAAAGGTGAATGACAATGGTCCAAGTACTAATCCCGGTGGCACGCCACTACTAACAAATACCCAATCGGAAAGAGGACCGTCATCATGCAAAACTGCCTGCATCCTTCCAGTAAGATAACTGGAGAACCATTGTAAGATCTGATGAGAAAATTTAATATCAAAGAGTTTATGGATTAAACGATCATGCGGGACGGTGTCGAAAGCTTTACTAAAGTCGAATAGGACAAGGATGGTCACCATCCGTTCATCAATGCCCTTGAGAATGTCGTCAAGTACACCGAGAAGAGCTATTTGGGTATTAAAATTGGATGTAAATCCGGATTGAAAGTTATCCAATAACTTGTTAGTACGACGGTATGAAATAATCTAGTTGTAGATTAAACATCCAAGGTAGTTTGACGCCTCGCAGAGGTTGGCGATCGGCCATACATCGGCAGGAGAAAAAGACGTTTTGCTTTTATTGAGGGGGGTAATTACTGCTCGTTTCCAGGAATTTGGGGAAGTGCTGGTGTTCACGGATGTGTTAAAGATATAACGAAGGGATACCGGAATGAGTCTGCCACCCAGATTGTAATGAGTGGAATTTAGTCTGTCAACCCCAGTTAAGCGGGTTTTACTGAACTTGAGCATCCTCTGAACATCACTGTTGGTGATAGTATTAAAAGTAAACCGAGAATGAGTTGGCGGTATAGTGGGTGCTGACATGAGAGTGGTAACAAAGATCGTAGGGAGACCGGGGTGAACATTGGAGGTTGCTGCATAATGCAAGTTTAGTAGGTTTGAAGAAAAATGCTTCAAAGGAGATGCTTTTTTGGTAAAGACGATGCCAAGGCTCCTAAACTGGCTCCAGATTTGTTTAGGGCTATTAGCGCTGTTCAGCTTCAGACTGAAGTAAGAATGCTTGGCTTCACAGAGCCGATAATTAATAGATGCTCGCAGAAACCTATATTGGCGTAGGAGCTCGGAGAGTTCCTCGCCTTCGCTAACTTATACAACTAATCTCGTTGCTTGATCATAGAACAATATTTCTGGTTTACCCGTGGTTTACGCTTATTCGACAAAATAATGGTGCGATAGGGTGCAATGCGGTAAAGTTCAGTGGTTAAGCAAGATGTGAAGTATTGTATGGATAGGTCAATATCACTGTTCGAAAGATCAAGTTTACCGAGTTTACGACTAATCCTGGCGGTAAATTTTTTGCTGTTAATCGTCCGCATGAGCGATAATGCATTTACGAAAATTTTCCGGACGAGAAAAGAAATAATTAACTTCGATTAGATTATGACCAGCGATGAAGGGGGAATTAGATTTGTTGAAGGGTATGATATTAATATGTAATTTATTCATAAACAATCCCTTCCATCACGGGATTTCTTGCGTAAATTTTACGAAGATCTGAGAATCTTTAGCGAATCAACTTGTAAGCCCTTCTGGAACTTTTCAGAACTTGCATTTATTTGCAAATTCTTTGCTGTTTCTCAAGTCTACCAGACCCAATGTATGTGGGATGATACTGACCAACTTTAGTCCATCGCAAACAGACCTCAATCAGTTCCTAAACCGTCCTCCGCTATCACGAATGTCGCGAATAATAACCCATATCGACACAATGTTTCCTGCTCAAACCACATTCCATCTCTAAACCACGTTGCCACTCTCCAGCAAGAATCCTGCTAATCCAGCCACAGCAACGTTGATTGTAACGAGAACTCTCGTGGCAAACGGTCGCACTTTTGTCGCTGCGTCTTGTCTCAAATTATTACAAGGCATTTTTAATTATTCATTAATCAAAGTTCACCAGTAGTGCTGTATCGTTTAGTGCGTGTGCTGGACCTATAATTTGTGCATAAACTCCATCCTGAAAAGGTCTTTTTGTTCGATTTCGATTATTATTGTGCGGTAAACTCGATTCTCAATGACCACGTTTCGCCGAGGAACCAGTGTGCATGTTAGTTAATAATTCGTCATCTAACCAAATCGGCGGACAGGTCAAAACGGGGAGGCAAAGTGGGGATAGGTGTATATTCACATGCACCACACCTGCGAGTCTCCCTGGGCCTGCCAGGGGACGACAGCGTTCTTCAGGCGGAGGTAAAAGCAATTAAAGTAGCAGCCGAGAAACTGCTGGAGAACAGGTCAACACAGGCAACGATCTTCAGCGACAGCAAGACTGCATTAAAAACGCTTATGTCTAGAGACGTGCGTTCAAGAACGGTTAAAGAGTGCAAAGACATCCTTAATCGACTTAGTGAAACCTGCATCCTACGGTAATGCTGGGTGCCTGGCCACCAGAACATTCCGGGGAACGAAAAGGCGGACAGGTTGGCCAAGAAAGGACTGAGCATGCAGGTTACGGGAGAAAGCAGGATTACGTACGATGCAGCCAAGAAAACTCTATTTCAGGCTGCGACAGAGGAGGCCAACTTCAGATGGATACGGCTGCCATCTTGTCGTATCTCCAGGCAGATGTGGCCCTTAATAAATGCGAACAAAACTAAGTTTTTGATCTCACTAAAAAGACGGACAATAAGTCGACTCATGGGAATCGTGACGGGACATTGCCTGATCGGAAAAATGTCCCGGGTCATGGGAGCACCAGCGCTGGACTATTGTTGAAGCTGTTTAGATGAAGACGAAGAACAATCAATTCACCACATGATCTGTGAGTGTACTGGCTTAATGATCAGAAGACTCCAACATCTGGGACAGCCCTTCTTCGACAGTTTAGAAGACGTAGCGCACATCCAACGAGGACAATCGTCATAAATAAACAAATAAGGGGATCACAATGGGCCGTGCTGGCCACCGAGTGCTGTGAGGGGGGTATAGCCCCTCCAGACCCCTTCTAAACTAACCTAACCTAACCAAATCGTTCGATTATAGCCGCACGTCTGCAGTTGGTTGTGTCACTCTCACTCCCACTCTCTTCGTTGTTTATCTGCATATACATCGAATTTTACCGACGAGTATCGAAATTCGCTCTCTGCTCGTTACTCTGCAAAAGTGGGAACTCATTTTCATGCCGGCGTTTAACCACTATACTATACTCAGACTCTTCAGGTACCTAAATCTGCGTGTGTGTGATTTTCCGGCCATTGATTATTATACCCGGCATTGAATTTAAATAATCTATTTTGCCTCACATTGATCGGTTTAGGACACGTCGAGTCAAATATTTTCGTTTAACTTTAGCTAAATTTTAGCTTTATATTTCTAATCGATCTTATTCTGATATAACATGGCTTCTTTACATATCACGTACCATGTCAACGCTCAAATGCTGTTAAACATCCGAGGCTCTAAGGCTCGGGCCCCATGGCGCAGATCCGTGATATGCTCGGACCAATGCGAGACCCTTCTTCCGGTAGTCTCTATCAATCTATCTCAAAGCGGCAAGACTTCTGGAGCTCCTCGGTGAGGAGGGGACCTTTCTAATACCTACGACACTCTGCAGGGTCGCACCCGAGTTGCAGAGCAAATCACACTTCGGAGACCTTCCAGATCCGGGGAGAGTCCTTCCAGTTCTACAGAATGATCATAACCTAGCATGCGGGCTATTGAAACCACTATCCGCGCGAAACCAACATCAGTGGCTGAGAGGGTCCCCCGAAGGGTTTCCCGGCTTAAACAGCCCCCACGAATACCAACATGACCTGGTGTGACATTGCGTGGACTGGCCATGATTCAAACACCAGCCCTCTACCAGTTGAGTACTTGTCTACACGGGATTGGTCGACCAGCTCGGCGGGATGAGGGGTCGCCAGCTCCCGAAGGGCCGAAGCCCTCCCCTGCATACTTGAACCGTGCGTCAGCTAGGCGGGACGCCATTCATGTATCTTGCGCAATGCGCTCTCATGGACCTCCGCCGTGTCGGAGCCTCATGCTCAGATTTGCGGCGTCAGACCCCCTACGAGGATCCTCTGCTGCCCGGCTCAACAAACCCCGCTTGCGCGGGGGTATCCCGCAGTTCGCAACCGAAGCCACTTGTCGCGGGTCCCTCAGGGCTGACCATGTGCCCGTAGCCTGCCGTCCAATGTGGTGGGTAGCCCAACATCTTCCGACCGACTCCCTGAGGTTACAAGAGGGGATGGGTAATTAATGATTTTGTTATCGGGTTGATATTATCAGAGTTGTAGAGGGTCTAGGTCATATTATAAAGGACATTACTAATGTCTCCGTCCTTTCTATCCATTGTAAAGAGGTGCGCGGTGTCATTTGTATTCATGACAGCTTCCCACTCGAACAGATTATCGAGGACAATTCGGGATATATCGACTAGATTTGCATTTTTTTTAATATATGAAAAATTATGATGCCAAATTGAAATTATTATCGGTATATTTTAAGTATTTGTAAGTATACCATAATAAAAAATGGATCCTCATAACCTCGCACAATTATATTATGATAACACTATAATACAACTTTTTGTATTCTTGAAAAGGGTCACGTATAAGGTGACCTAAACGACGAAAAATTCTTTATTTTCTACTTACTTAATTAATTACGTATTTACTTTATCATTAGTTCATCTATATATTTATATAGTAATTTATTTACTTATTTAATAACTTAGCTATTTTGCAATTGTTTACATTCATTTTTCTATTTTTTATTTACCTAATTTCAAGAAGTTCAACGACCTGCAGAAACGCTTTCGATTTTAATAATATAATTGTATTAATGAGATGTGGAAAACTATTTAAGAAATCTAAATTGATGTATGATGAGCATAATGTTTTAACATTGAAACTATTATTGCTTTTTATAATACAGAAATAATTTTGTTTCCAATTTGAAAATTATTCCTGCATAATTGTCAATACTTACATTGAGAATATGTCATGTATTAAATCATAAATATTTTTTAAATGGGCTTCACGAAACTTAGGTAATGCACTATCAAACTCTGTATGATTCTGTAATGTCATGAAATTAATTTGGTAGCCTGCGGATAACTGCAATCCACCTCTTTTATTCATAGCAACGGGAACAGAGATTCCTATGGTGAACTAAAATTTATAAAATTTGCCATTTAGTGAAATTCAAACAGTTACATTCAGTTTTCTACGCTTATTCTATATAATAAGTGAGACTGAGTGATTAATTTAAAAGAAACATTATACAAGGAACCCAGAGACAGTCCCCCAATATACTGATTGATTCGTAGCGAGCGAAAAGATATGTCGCCACGGCCAGTAATATTGGACATCTTAAATATAAGTAGATTAAGTTTTTTTATAATACGCGCGCAAAATTGCGACTACATTTTGTCTACTTCCAGCAGGGTGGATGTCACTTTTCCGGGAACTCGGTTCCGTTTCCTTGAATGTTCTCCAGATTCAACGCGGTGATCACGAATACACGAAAGAGGCAATTTTTGAAAGTCCTCGGGGTCAGCCCCATTTTGCTTAATTTTTATAAGTTGTTTATTTTTTTTTATATTGTTCAACATATGAATTTGTTATTGGAATCAATTTGAAATGAAAAATAAAAGGATTTCAACTTTAAGGACTTCAAATTACGATAAAATGTACCGCTAAATCTATTTTGAGCATGAGCAATAAAAACAAAATGAATAATATGGATTAGTGTTAAGTTCATGTGGATCCAAACCTCATTTTTTAACACTTACGCTTTTTGATAAAAAGTAACGACGAAGTTTGTAAATGTTGTATTATAAATAATGTTTTTCATCTGTCGTTATATAGCAAAACAAGAATGTCCTACACAGAATATATATATATATATATTGTTTAGAGAATATAAATAATTTTTTCCGCCTCTTTAAGGGTTACTGATTTTAAATAACATAACAAAAAAAAAACATTTTAATGCAAATTCATCAAAAACTGCTTTGTGGCTCTGTCGGTAACGCACTGGACTAGGAAGTCGTAGGTCGTGAGTTCGTTCCCCGCCCAGGGAACAATATTTCGAAAACGAATTTCACATATTTTGTTTACTTTTCGCAATATTGTTTATCTGTCGGAAATCGACTTATGAGCGATTCCTACATTCCCACCATCAATGTGAAGTATGGCGAGAATTATTACGACGATGTGCAACTCTCGCAAATTAAAGGCTTAAGTATATGAAACTCAATTGTGTTAAAAAGGGCGATATCGTCGTGGGCGCGCGCGCAACCGCGTACGTGTGCATGCGAGTGTGTGCATTTTTTTTTAAATACAAACCATATAAAAAAAGTGTTTGAAACCCAAAACATAGAGCATCGAATTCTCTACAAAAATGGTTATATGCCATTTCTTCTAACAATCAACGGTAATACCGAAAAAGGCCAATAAACCTGATAAAAATCACGGTTTTTTGCAGTGTTTGTGAAACATACACCGTTATCGACATTTGTGTACAAACATTCATAATTGTCTATTTCTTCAGTTTATGCAGCATTATAATGCTCCCCGAGGGGCGGGAGAGGGGTTCTTTCTAAAAAGTACAAAATGTGGTTAATGAATACGACAGTTGACTAAAGACGTGCTATCTAACTAAGAATTTGACACTCGGTATGTCGATATTGATACATGGGAATTTTCCGATGATCCGAGTCAAGAAATTTCTTGCAATTCAAGAAAACATACATAATAAATAATAATAATAATAATAATAATAATAATAATAATAATAATAATAATAATAATAAAGGGGCCCAAAAGGAATGATGCGTAACACAATGCGGCTATGCAAAAAGCTGCATCTTAGCCTATCTTCCCAAATGGCCTACTCTCACCTCCACGTGTGCTTATTAAAGCCGGTGGGCCCTGGACTCTTAGCAACCTTGCCAGAGATTGGGTAACCAACCCCAGTGGATGGCGAGGTAAGAGACAAACGAGAGAGGCATAACAACGGGGAGTAGGGCTAACCACCCTACTCCCTGTATTTGCGGTTACTCATCAAATAATGCGCAGGGCTCCTGACCATCGGGCTGCTTCGGATGCAGCCCAGTCCCGAGGTGGAGGAGCCGAAACAGGTGTCCCGGGACGACGACCAGCTGATGCCCACGGACGATTTCAGTGGACGGAGGATCTCAGGCAAGATCTAATGCGCTGCTATGAGGAGAGCTGTCCGCAACAGAGAGGCTACATGGCGCGAATGCACAGTCGGTTTGCAGTAATGCATCCCGAACTGGCAGATCGCTTTTCTCAACAACAACTGAGAGATTATGTGGCCTATCTGAGGCGGACGGGTTTCGTTGTTCCCAGCAGTCAACCGGTACCGGATGTGCGGGCAATAACAACTGAGCCCGTACGCGGTGCTGGGAGAGATGCTCCACATTATGACAGCGCGACACCCGTATTTAGGAAAAATTTGACAACAAAAATTTTGCCTAAACAACGAGAAATAGACAGAGCAAATAGCCTACTTCTAGATGCTCTTCCAGATGACTGCGACCTGTGGCAAGTCAATTGTGCCGTTTACGAGGCTGCAAGTGATCTGGCGACTCCGCGAAATCTGACACAGATATCGGGGAGTCGGCAGATTACAAAACGCATGTCTCAATTGAACGGTAAGATTCGACTGACACGGAAACTCGCTTCCCGAATTCAGTGTGTGATCGACTATTTAACATCTGGCCGTTCATTTACGGCTAAAGTCAAGAAGTTCGCACAACAACTGCGGACGTATTATCACACACTGAACAAACTGAAGTTGCTCAACATCAAGCAACGTTTAGCGGATAAAATTCGGGTTATGGCCGATGCCAAAAAGAGGCTGCAAAGACGGGAAGAAGGAATTCGACAAAACTCAATATTTTGGACGAATCCTTCCAACCTCTTCAAACATCGTATCGCAGCCTCAAGCGAGTTTCCGTCGATGGCCGCAGTTGAGGAATTCTGGAGGAGCATCTACGAGAGAACATCTAGGCTTAATGCAGACACTCCAGGTATTGAAATCTTCACCGAGTTGTGCGACGAAGTCACACAACAAAGTGAAGATTGCCCACCCGTCAGTGCTTTAGAGGTGAAAAATGCCATCACAGGAGCGAGGAATTTCTCTTTGCCGGGCTGGGATGGAATTAATAACTATTGGTGGAAGATGTTCACTTCTGTCCATCAACACCTAGCCCGAATATTCACCTCTTATATAAATGGAGACCAACCCATTCCGCACTGGCTGGTGGAGGGCCGAACGACGCTGATCCCAAAATCGGGAGACTTGTCCGATCCGAAAAACCATAGACCGATCACGTGTCTCAATACGTTATACAAATTGTTCACTAACATCTTGAACGTACGTATTGAGAAATACGTGAAACCGGTGTGGCAACGGATAGTAGAACAGCGAGGCTGCAAAATGGGTGTATCCGGCTGCAAGGACAACTTGCTTATCGACAGGTGTGTTTGTCAGGACGCAGTCCAGTACAAGCGTAACCTGTCGATAGCCTGGCTGGATTACATGAAGGCGTATGACTCAACATCGCACGAGCTTTTAAGCTTGTTGCTCAAACGCCTTCATGTCCACCCAAACATAGTGAGAATTGTAGAAGACCTGATGCCTCTTTGGAAAACACGCTTTGTCATGACATCGGGCAAGCGTCGAACCATGTCTAGACTGGCTCAATTCCAAAGAGGTGTCTATCAGGGAGATTCTCTGAGTCCTCTGCTCTTCTGCATCTCACTATTGCCTCTATCCGTTGCTCTCCGGAAATCTCAAGGGTACATGTGTGGACCGCCTGGTGAACGTGTACATAAGATCACCCATCTTTTCTATATGGACGATCTTAAATTATACGCATCAGGCGAAGATCAATTACATCGATCTCTGAACATCGCCCTCACATACTCGAGAGATATCGGCATGGAATTCGGATTGGACAAGTGTGCAGTCGTTCATTTGCACAGAGGAAGGTCAGGCTCCCATAACAACGATATGGAGCTCGTCAACGGAAATGTCATCCGCCACCTTAGCGCCGAAGAAGCCTACACATACCTGCGCGTACCTCAAAGGCATGTCCAGGATGTGCAGGCTGCTAAAACCACCATCATTAAGAAATACCGGCGCATTCTCCGTCAGATCTGGTCATCAGAATTGACCGGGAGAAATAAGGTGGCAGCCACGAATATGTTGGCCGTATCACCAGTGCTCTATTCTTTTGGAGCACTGAAGTGGAACGTTGACGAGCTAAGGGATCTTGACCGAAGCACACGGAAGATGATTTGTATGCAACGCAGTTTGCATCCAAGATCTTCCGTGGAACGACTGTATTTGCCCCGAAATATGGGAGGTCGTGGCCTTTTAAGCCTGGAGTGTATGCATGACCGATTGGTCCTGGAAACAGCTTGCGACGTGATTAATCGAACGGAGGATCCCCTGATGATGCTAGTACATCAGCATGAAATTCAGGGGAAGGGGGCGTTTTTGTACAACGCGGCGGAACGAGCGGCGCGAAACCTCGGTCTGGTTTTCAACGTGGGACGTAGTGGTGCACAGGAGGCTGAATCAGTCATCAATCTGTGCCGAGTGCGTCTCAGGGCTAACATACGGAAGGAAAAACTCCGTATGTTGGAGGGAAGGCATATCGACAAGCCGTTGCATGGAGAATTCTTTCGAAATGTCCAACAACTTGGCTTGTCGGCAGAGATGACCTTCTCCTTCTTAAGATCAGCCGGCTTGAAATCCGAGACCGAGGGTTTTATCTTCGCGTGCCAGGATGGGGTCATCAATACCTTAGCGTATCGCCAGAACATCTTACACCAGGCGGTACAGAGTACGCTTTGTAGATTGTGTAGATGTCATGCTGAGACACTCATGCATCTTTTGGCAGCATGCCCAATGTATGCAGTTTCAGCATACATCGAACGTCACAATGCGGCTCTTCGAGTGCTGTACTACCATCTTCGCAGCACTTATGGTATTGATGCAACCCCAGTTTTGCCGTACGTCCCCACTGATATTGAATCCGTTGTCGGGAATGAGTCGTGCCGAATATACTGGAATTACTCATTCCCGACGAGCAGGCAAATATCAGCTAATAAGCCTGACATCGTCCTTGTTGACTTCGATGACAAATCCATCTTCGTCATCGAGTTTTCTGCACCAGCAGAAACAAATATAGTCAGCAAAGAGGACGAAAAACGGATGAAATATCAGGAACTCCTGTTCGAGATTCGCAAGCTGTATCGAGGGTTCAAAATCAAGCTCGTCGTGCTGATAATTGGAGTGCTGGGAGGAACGAGACCAACTTTCCTCCAAAACATCAAAAGCATTCCGGCCTGTCGAGAACATGCAAGTTCCATCGCAGGCCGAATGCAGAAAGCAGTGCTGCTGGGATCTCTCCGTCTACTGAGGTCACACGAGATCCTGTAACCACTTACCCAATGGTAGAGGGAGTGGTTACAGTTGCAAACGAAATGGCCCGGTGCAGTCTGCAGCGGAGGAGATGGATATCGGAGCCACTTTTCTACTGCAGACTGCACACGTGGATTCTGGAGGGCCAAAATAATAATAATAATAATAATAATAATATGAAAGGGGCCCAAAGGGAATGATGCGTAACACAATGCGGCTATGCAAAAAGCCGCATCTTAGCCTATCTTCCCAAATGGCCTACTCTCACCTCCACGTGTGCTTATTAGAGCCGGTGGGCCCTGGACTCTTAGCAACCTTGCCAGAGATTGGGTAACCAACCCCAGTGGATGGCGAGGTAAGAGACAAACGAGAGAGGCATAACAACGGGGATTTGGGGTAACCACCCTACTCCCTGTATTTGCGGTTACTCATCAAATAACGCGCAGGGCTCCTGACCATCGGGCTGCTTCGGATGCAGCCCAGTCCCGAGGTGGAGGAGCCGAAACAGGTGTCCCGGGACGACGACCAACTGATGCCCACGGACGATTTCAGTGGACGGAGGATCTCAGGCAAGATCTAATGCGCTGCTATGAGGAGAGCTGTCCGCAACAGAGAGGCTACATGGCGCGAATGCACAATCGGTTTGCAGTAATGCATCCCGAACTGGCAGATCGCTTTTCTCAACAACAACTGAGAGATTATGTGGCCTATCTGAGGCGGACGGGTTTCGTTGTTCCCAGCAGTCAACCGGTACCGGATGTGCGGGCAATAACAACTGAGCCCGTACGCGGTGCTGGGAGAGATGCTCCACATTATGACAGCACGACACCCGTGTTTAGGAAAAATTTGACAACAAAAATTTTGCCTAAACAACGAGAAATAGACAGAGCAAATAGCCTACTTCTAGATGCTCTTCCAGATGACTGCGACCTGTGGCAAGTCAATTGTGCCGTTTACGAGGCTGCAAGTGATCTGGTGACTCCGCGAAATCTGACACAGATATCGGGGAGTCGGCAGATTACAAAACGCATGTCTCAATTGAACGGTAAGATTCGACTGACACGGAAACTCGCTTCCCGAATTCAGTGTGTGATCGACTATTTAACATCTGGCCGTTCATTTACGGCTAAAGTCAAGAAGTTCGCACAACAACTGCGGACGTATTATCACACACTGAACAAGCTGAAGTTGCTCAACATCAAGCAACGTTTAGCGGATAAAATTCGGGTTATGGCCGATGCCAAAAAGAGGCTGCAAAGACGGGAAGAAGGAATTCGACAAAACTCAATATTTTGGACGAATCCTTCCAACCTCTTCAAACATCGTATCGCAGCCTCAAGCGAGTTTCCGTCGATGGCCGCAGTTGAGGAATTCTGGAGGAGCATCTACGAGAGAACATCTAGGCTTAATGCAGACACTCCAGGTATTGAAATCTTCACCGAGTTGTGCGACGAAGTCACACAACAAAGTGAAGATTGCCCACCCGTCAGTGCTTTAGAGGTGAAAAATGCCATCACAGGAGCGAGGAATTTCTCCTCGCCGGGCTGGGATGGAATTAATAACTATTGGTGGAAGAAGTTCACTTCTGTCCATCAACACCTAGCCCGAATATTCACCTCTTATATAAATGGAGACCAACCCATTCCGCACTGGCTGGTGGAGGGCCGAACGACACTGATCCCAAAATCGGGAGACTTGTCCGATCCGAAAAACCATAGACCGATCACGTGTCTCAATACGTTATACAAATTGTTCACTAACATCTTGAACGAACGTATTGAGAAATACGTGAAACCGGTGTGGCAACGGATAGTAGAACAGCGAGGCTGCAAAATGGGTGTATCCGGCTGCAAGGACAACTTGCTTATCGACAGGTGTGTTTGTCAGGACGCAGTCCAGTACAAGCGTAACCTGTCGATAGCCTGGCTGGATTACATGAAGGCGTATGACTCAACATCGCACGAGCTTTTAAGCTTGTTGCTCAAACGCCTTCATGTCCACCCAAACATAGTGAGAATTGTAGAAGACCTGATGCCTCTTTGGAAAACACGCTTTGTCATGACATCGGGCAAGCGTCGAACCATGTCTAGACTGGTTCAATTCCAAAGAGGTGTCTATCAGGGAGATTCTCTGAGTCCTCTGCTCTTCTGCATCTCACTATTGCCTCTATCCGTTGCTCTCCGGAAATCTCAAGGGTACATGTGTGGACCGCCTGGTGAACGTGTACATAAGATCACCCATCTTTTCTATATGGACGATCTTAAATTATACGCATCAGGCGAAGATCAATTACATCGATCTCTGAACATCGCCCTCACATACTCGAGAGATATCGGCATGGAATTCGGATTGGACAAGTGTGCAGTCGTTCATTTGCACAGAGGAAGGTCAGGCTCCCATAACAACGATATGGAGCTCGTCAACGGAAATGTCATCCGCCACCTTAGCGCCGAAGAAGCCTACACATACCTGCGCGTACCTCAAAGGCATGTCCAGGATGTGCAGGCTGCTAAAACCACCATCATTAAGAAATACCGGCGCATTCTCCGTCAGATCTGGTCATCAGAATTGACCGGGAGAAATAAGGTGGCAGCCACGAATATGTTGGCCGTATCACCAGTGCTCTATTCTTTTGGAGCACTGAAGTGGAACGTTGACGAGCTAAGGGATCTTGACCGAAGCACACGGAAGATGATTTGTATGCAACGCAGTTTGCATCCAAGATCTTCCGTGGAACGACTGTATTTGCCCCGAAATATGGGAGGTCGTGGCCTTTTAAGCCTGGAGTGTATGCATGACCGATTGGTCCTGGAAACAGCTTGCGACGTGATTAATCGAACGGAGGATCCCCTGATGATGCTAGTACATCAGCATGAAATTCAGGGGAAGGGGGCGTTTTTGTACAACGCGGCGGAACGAGCGGCGCGAAACCTCGGTCTGGTTTTCAACGTGGGACGTAGTGGTGCACAGGAGGCTGAATCAGTCATCAATCTGTGCCCAGTGCGTCTCAGGGCTAACATACGGAAGGAACAACTCCGTATGTTGGAGGGAAGGCATATCGACAAGCCGTTGCATGGAGAATTCTTTCGAAATGTCCAACAACTTGGCTTGTCGGCAGAGATGACCTTCTCCTTCTTAAGATCAGCCGGCTTGAAATCCGAGACCGAGGGTTTTATCTTCGCGTGCCAGGATGGGGTCATCAATACCTTAGCGTATCGCCAGAACATCTTACACCAGGCGGTACAGAGTACGCTTTGTAGATTGTGTAGATGTCATGCTGAGACACTCATGCATCTTTTGGCAGCATGCCCAATGTATGCAGTTTCAGCATACATCGAACGTCACAATGCGGCTCTTCGAGTGCTGTACTACCATCTTCGCAGCACTTATGGTATTGATGCAACCCCAGTTTTGCCGTACGTCCCCACTGATATTGAATCCGTTGTCGGGAATGAGTCGTGCCGAATATACTGGAATTACTCATTCCCGACGAGCAGGCAAATATCAGCTAATAAGCCTGACATCGTCCTTGTTGACTTCGATGACAAATCCATCTTCGTCATCGAGTTTTCTGCACCAGCAGAAACAAATATAGTCAGCAAAGTGGACGAAAAACGGATGAAATATCAGGAACTCCTGTTCGAGATTCGCAAGCTGTATCGAGGGTTCAAAATCAAGCTCGTCGTGCTGATAATTGGAGTGCTGGGAGGAATGAGACCAACTTTCCTCCAAAACATCAAAAGCATTCCGGCCTGTCGAGAACATGCAAGTTCCATCGCAGGCCGAATGCAGAAAGCAGTGCTACTGGGATCTCTCCGTCTACTGAGGTCACACGAGATCCTGTAACCACTTACCCAATGGTAGAGGGAGTGGTTACAGTTGCAAACGAAATGGCCCGGTGCAGTCTGCAGCGGAGGAGATGGATATCGGAGCCACTTTTCTACTGCAGACTGCACACGTGGATTCTGGAGGGCCAAGGGAGGTTAGGGTTTTAGTCGGTAAACCTTGCCGTTAACATCAAAGGTGAGGGAGTCCGACACACGGGGGGTTACACAACATCTTCAACCCCCTATGGTGCCTAATGCATTTCCCCCCTCCGTCAAAAAAAAAAAAAAAAAAAGTAGTAATAATATAAGAGGGGCCCAAAGGGAATGATGCGTAACACAATGCGGCTATGCAAAAAGCTGCATCTTAGCCTATCTTCCCAAATGGCCTACTCTCACCTCCACGTGTGCTTATTAAAGCCGGTGGGCCCTGGACCCACTCCCAGAATTCCGTCTGGAAGAGGATCAAGAATACTTCCAGGGCATGTCTGCCTGTCGTAAAAGGCGACTAAACGGCTCCCTGCCGGGGTTACACGCCTAGGACGAAGGGCTAACTACTCAGCCCTAGTATAACGGGGAGTAGGGCTAACCACCCTACTCCCTGTAAATGCGGTTACTCATCAAATAACGCGCAGGGCTCCTGACCATCGGGCTGCTTCGGATGCAGCCCAGTCCCGAGGTGGAGGGGCCGAAACGGGTGTCCCGGGACAACGACCAACGAATGCCCCCGGACGATTTCAGTGGACGGAGGATCTCAGGCAAGATCTAATGCGCTGCTACGAGGAGAGCTGTCCGCAACAGAGAGGATACATGACGCGAATGCACAGTCGGTTTGCAGTAATGCATCCCGAACTGGCAGATCGCTTTTCTCAACAACAACTGAGAGATTATGTGGCTTATCTGAGGCGGACGGGTTTCGTTGTTCCCAGCTGTCAACCGGTACCGGATGTGCGGGCAATAACAACTGAGCCCGTACGCGGTGCTGGGAGAGATGCTCCACATTATGACAGCACGACACTCGTGTTTAGGAAAAATTTGACAACAAAAATTTTGCCTAAACAACGAGAAATAGACAGAGCAAATAGCCTACTTCTATATGCTCTTCCGGATGACTGCGACCTGTGGCAAGTCAATTGTGCCGTTTACGAGGCTGCAAGTGATCTGGTGACTCCGCGAAATCTGACACAGATATCGGGGAGTCGGCAGATTACAAAACGCATGTCTCAATTGAATGGCAAGATTCGACTGACACGGAAACTCGCTTCCCGAATTCAGTGTGTTATCGACTATTTAACATCGGGCCGTTCATTTACGGCTAATGTCAAGACGTTCGCACAACAACTGCGGACGTACTATCACACACTGAACAAGCTGAAGTTGCTCAGCATCAAGCAACGTTTAGCAGATAAAATTCGGGTTATGGCCGATGCCAAAAAGAGGCTGCAAAGACAGGAAGAAGGAATTCGACAAAATTCAATATTTTGGATGAATCCTTCCAACCTCTTCAAACATCGTATCGCAGCCTCAAGCGAGTTTCCGTCGATGGCCGCAGTTGAGGAATTCTGGGGGAGCATCTACGAGAAAACATCTAGGCTTAATGCAGACACTCCAGGTATTGAAATCTTCACCGAGTTGTGCGACGAAGTCACACAACAAAGTGAAGATTGCCCACCCGTCAGTGCATTAGAGGTGAAAAATGCCATCACAGGAGCGAGGAATTTCTCCTCGCCGGGCTGGGATGGAATTAACAACTATTGGTGGAAGAAGTTCACTTCTGTCCATCAACACCTAGCCCGAATATTCACCTCTCATATAAATGGAGACCAACCCATTCCGCACTGGCTGGTGGAGGGCCGAACGACACTGATCCCAAAATCGGAGACTTGTCCGATCCGAAAAACCATAGACCGATCACGTGTCTCAATACGTTGTACAAATTGTTCACTATCATCTTGAACGAACGTATTGAGAAATCCGTGAAACCGGAGTGGCAACGGATAGTAGAACAACGAGGCTGCAAAATGGGTGTATCCGGCTGCAAGGACAACTTCCTTATGGACAGGTGTTTTTGTCAGGACGCAGTCCAGTACAAGCGTAACCTGTCGATAGCCTGGCTGGATTATATGAAGGCGTATGATTCAACATCGCACGAGCTTTTAAGCTTGTTGCTCAAACGCCTTCATGTCCACCCAAACATAGTGAGAATTGTAGAAGACCTGATGCCTCTTTAGAAAACACGCTTTGTCATGACATCGGGCAAGCGTCGAACCATGTCTAGACTGGTTCAATTCCAAAGAGGTGTCTATCAGGGAGATTCTCTGAGTCCTCTGCTCTTCTGCATCTCACTATTGCCTCTATCCGTTGCTCTCCGGAAATCTCAAGGGTACATGTGTGGATCGCCTGGTGAACGTGTACATAAGATCACCCATCTTTTCTATATGGATGATCTTAAATTATACGCATCAGGCGAAGATCAATTACATCGATCTCTGAACATCGCCCTCACATACTCGAGAGATATCGGTATGGAATTCGGGTTGGACAAATGTGCAGTCGTTCATTTGCACAGAGGAAGGTCAGGCTCCCATAACAACGATATGGAGCTCGTCAACGGAAATGTCATCCGCCACCTTAGCGCCGAAGAAGCCTACACATACCTGGGCGTACCTCAAAGGCATGTCCAGGATGTGCGAGCGGCAGTCATCAATCTGTGCCCAGTGCGTCTCAGGGCTAACATACGGAAGGAACAACTCCGTATGTTGGAGGGAAGGCACATCGACAAGCCGTTGCATGGACAATTCTTTCGAAATGTCCAACAACTTGGCTTGTCGGCAGAGATGACCTTCTCCTTCTTAAGATCAGCCGGCTTGAAATCCGAGACCGAGGGTTTTATCTTCGCGTGCCAGGATGGGGTCATCAATACCTTAGCGTATCGCCAGAACATCTTACACCAGGCGGTACAGAGTACGCTTTGTAGATTGTGTAGATGTCATGCTGAGACACTCATGCATCTTTTGGCAGCATGCCCAATGTATGCAGTTTCAGCATACATCGAACGTCACAATGCGGCTCTTCGAGTGCTGTATTACCATCTTCGCAGCACTTATGGTATTGATGCAACTCCAGTTTTGCCGTACGTCCCCACTGATATTGAATCCGTTGTCGGGAATGAGTTGTGCCGAATATACTGGAATTACTCATTCCCGACGAGCAGGCAAATATCAGCCAATAAGCCTGACATCGTCCTTGTTGACTTCGATGACAAATCCATCTTCGTCATCGAGTTTTCTGCACCAGCAGAAACAAATATAGTCAGCAAAGAGGACGAAAAACGGATGAAATATCAGGAACTCCTGTTCGAGATTCGCAAGCTGTATCGAGGGTTCAAAATCAAGCTCGTCGTGCTGATAATTCGAGTGCTGGGTGGAATGAGACCAACTTTCTTCCAAAACATCAAAAGCATTCCGGCCTGTCGAGAACATGCAAGTTCCATCGCAGGCCGAATGCAGAAAGCAGTGCTGCTGGGATCTCTCCGTCTACTGAGGTCACACGAGATCCTGTAACCACTAACCCAATGGTAGAGGGAGTGGTTACAGTTACAAACGAAATGGCCCGGTGCAGTCTGCAACGGGGGAGATGGATATCGGAGCCACTTTTCTGCTGCAGACTGCACACGTGGATTCTGGAGGGCCAAGGGAGGTTAGGGTTTTAGTCGGTAAACCTTGCCGTTAACATCAAAGGTGAGGGAGTCCGACACACGGGGGGTTACACAACATCTTCAACCCCCTATGGTGCCTAATGCATTTCCCTCCTCCGTCAAAAAAAAAAAAAAAAAAAAAAAAAAAAAAAAAAAAAAAAAAAAATGAAAGCACGACTCTCGTGTTTAAGCGAAACCTGACAGTTTTGCCTAAACAACAAGAAATAGATAGAACAAATAACCTACTTCTGAATGCTCTGCCGCATGACTGTGGCCTATGGCACCCCGTAGGGGACTTGTAGCAAGTTTTGAGAATTGACGACCTCACGGATCCGATCGTTCGGCTGGTCTGTGCCGTCGATAGCCTGATCGTTAAACGACCCGAGACACCCACCGTACTAGGGAGCTAGGGTGCGGTGTCAAGCCCATGTCGGTGGGTTCCACACGGGGGACCGCTAGGGCGTGCCGTGTCCGTCCGGCAGTAATCGCAATCAGGGTTGGCCTCTAGCGGGCCATGAATTTCCTAGAAAGATGGCTCTGAACCAACAGAAATAATCAAGGCAGGCAGCTTGTTATTAATAACGTGGTAGCCGAACCTGTTGTCATTTTCATAAATGGTACAGCCGGTGGTGTGGTGCATCACTCCAATATGGCCCCAACCTCGTGGGAGGAGGCGCCCGAACGGCGGTAAGCTCTGGGTGCCAAATAAATAACTATACAATGTGGCCTATGGCAAGGCGATTGTGCCGTTTATGAGGCTGCGAGTGATCTGGTGACTCCCCGAAATCTGACGCAGAAATCGGAGAGCCGACAGATTACAAAACGCATTTCTCAATTGAACGACAAAATTCGACTGACACGGAAACTCGGTTCCCGAATTCAGTGTGTGATCGACTATATAACATCTGGCCGTTCATTTTCGGCTAAAGTAAAGAAGTTTGCACAACAAATGCGGACGCACTATCACACACTGAACAAGCTGAAGGTGCAATATCAAGGAACGATTGGCGGATAAAATTCGGGTTTTGGCGGATGCCAAAAAGAGGCTGCAAAGACGGAAGGATGGAATTCGACGAAATGCAACATTTTGGTCGAATCCGTCCAACCTATTCAAACATCATATCGCAGCCTCATGCGAGTTTCCGTCGATGGCTTCGATTGAGGAATTCTGGGGGAGCAGCTAAGAGAAAACATATAGGCTCAACGCAGACGCTCCAGGTATTGAAATCTTTACCGAGTTGCGTGAGGAACTCGCAAAACAAAGTGAAGATTGCCCACCCGTTAGTGCATTAGAGGCGAATAATGCCATTAAATACCGAGGAATATTTCCTCGCCAGGCTGGGATGGAATTAACAACTATTTGTGGAAGAAGTTCAATTCTATCCATCAACACCTAGACCGACTATTCACCTCTTATACAAGTGGAGAAATAACGTGGCAGCCACGAATATTTTGGCCGTTTCACCAGTGCTCTGGTCATTTCGAGGACTTAAGTCGAACGTTGACGAGCTAAGGGGCCTTGACCGAAGCACACGGAAGATAATTTGTATGCAATGCAGTTTGAATCCAAGATCTTCTGTTGAACGATTGTATTTGCCGCGAAATATTGAGGGTTTGTGGCCTTTTGAATTTGGAGTGTATGCATGACGGTTTAGTCCTCGAAGCGACCTGATTAATATAAGGGAGGATCCTCTGCTGATGCTAGTTCATTAGCATGAAATTCAGCGGAAGGAGGCGTCTTGGTACAACTCGGCGGAACGAGCGCTATGAAACCTCGGTCTGGTTTTCGACAATGGACGTAGTGGTGCACAGGAAACTGAATCAGTCATCAATCCGTGCCCAGTGCATCTCAGGGCTAACATGAGTGAAACGGTGAAAAAAAACTTTTTTCTAAAGGGTATCCTAGGTTTTAGGGAGTGAAATGTCCTCTATTTTTTCCTTTTTTATGTGAAAACATGTTTATTATGGTACAAAAATAAGGGCAAACCGGGCTCTCGACTCCAAATATTTTGTCGGCCCCTAGAGCCGTAAAAACGGAGTTTTCCACGTTTTATTTTTTCTGCAGCATTCTAATTAAAATTAAATTGAAAAAATTCTTGAGTATACTACATGCAACTAGTTTTAGGTGGATTTTTTTTATTTAATTGGTGGTTAACATAGCCTAAAAAAAATTATTTAAAGTTTATTATGTGATTTTGATTAGTTCCAAAATAGTATGGAAAATTATATTTTTTCTTGTTGCAGAGCGGAAAAAATACAACTTTCATGTATTTTTATAGATTTTTCTTGCTGCTGCGCAAGGTCGAAATATGCAAAAAACCGGTATACTCACCAATTTCGGTCGATTCTTGATGTTTTCTAACTAACTACTGCTATTTTTAGATACACTAATGTTTTTTTCTGAATTCTATGAAGAAAATACGTTAAAAACATGCATTATACTTCAAAAAATTCTGCGGTCGTTATGCTGAAAAATCTGTTAGTTTGTGTATTCAACAAATGCAATGAATTTTAACAAATTCTTTTACTCATAAAAGTATACATACACTGTGTGTGAGTTCCAATCGTTGTTCTGTTGCAGAAATATTTTATTTTTTAGTTGAAATCTTATTATTATTTTAAAAGAAGTCAATAATCGTGAGAAAATACTATATTGGGTAAAGTATCTTTTGCAGTAATATGTATGATTCTATACTAAACCTTCTAGGTAAGCTGAAATAACTAAATATCTTACAGGATTGTTTTATTTACATTTGATGAATTTAAGTTTTCCAAGTACGTCACTTTTGAATTATAGTGTATGTAACACTTGCAGGTCTTGCGACTAATATGCGTTGACTTTACCTCAAATCTTACTATACCTGGATCATCGCTTAGGTAACTTATAGATAAAGTGTTATTATCATCAAGCATTTTCTCTAGGTATGGTATGGCTTGTTTCAATTGATATGATCCTGTGAAAATAAGTTTTAAATCATCCATTATCAATTCCGGAAAGTAAAGCAGATCATTTGAAGTAATTTTTTTAAACGGGACCGCTTTTCTATCATAGTTGGCTTCTGATACTGTGTCAGGTAAATAATTTATGACATTTTTTCGTGCCTTCATTCTTTCTATAATTAATTCTAATTTTTCGTTATCAGAATTAAGTCGTTGACCGCTTAGATTTTGAATAAAACATGCAGTTTTTCAATATGTTCCAGCATTTGAAAGAACTTGATTTCTAAATTAATGGTATAATAGTTTGTGTTTTTGTTAAAAAATTCCGTGTTCAGCATCAACGACCCAACGAAGTGTAGTTACGTATCTTGATTCATTTGATTCTTCAGTGGTTAATTGATTTATTTTTCCTTTCAATGCAGTCATCAGTTCTTTGAAACCTTTTCCTTCTAAAAATGTTGTCACATCTCTAAATCCCCGATCTAAAATAAAAACGTCTCCTTCTTGCCTAATACATGTCAGCCCGTTGGCGTAATGTAGTACATATTTAAGCATTTCAGCGTCATTAAGAATTCCTTCAAATGGTCCTGCAGCATCATTAATAAATCAATTCGTAGTGCTGATGCGACAGGACTTGTACAATGGACCTTTCATTTGCCCATAATATGATTTTCGTTGGTAAACATTATTTGCATTTTTCTCGTGTCTTAAATAAGTACCGTTACAATTAAGGAATAACGTATCATTACAGTTATACAATGATTCAACTATTTTGGCCTGTTCCTGTAAATAATAATCTCTTTTACGAAATTGAACTCCAAACTTCTGAGGAACATCTTTTTAAAAAGATTTTAAAATAGATTCGATGGCATTTTCGATAATTTTCTCAGATACATTATGGCGGGACGAAAAATGCCAAAGTGACAAGACCAAAACGCGATAGTGCGGAAAAGTTGCTACGACCCAATATAAAGCTAACGCAAAAAGAAAAATTGAAATCGGTCAATGTTTGACCCTCGCGCATTGAGGTGAAAACTGCACCTTTTGGGATTTTTTACAGAATTTTCAGAAATAATTAAAAACGATATGAGAAAGATACATTGAATCGTGGTAGTATGGAAAAAATGCTTTACGTTAGTCCTAATCCAACATAAGAAAAAATTTTAAAATTGGTCAAAGCTTGGCCCTAGAACCACCCCCCCCCCCCAGTAAGGTAAAAATGTGTAATTTTGCCACGTTAAACTAAATACTCACTAGCAGAATTGCATTTGGTTTTATTGATATTCAAGAGCAAATTTGGCATTAGACCCAAGCCGTAATGGAATATTATTTTTAAATGTGAAATTTTTTTCACGATGTAGAGTCAGAAAAAGCTTTTACACTGGTCGGTACGTTATTTTGCTGCTAATTCTATGTGGACACGAATAGCTCTTGTTATTTCAATCAGACACTCGCTTTCCATTCTTCTACTTTTATACTTGACTTTTACCTCCTCTTCGTCCCTCCGTCCATATCAGGAGGTACTGTAAAAATATATTTTACTTCACGGTCGTCCCTAACATGGCGGCTCCTCACGCTTTCACACGACTGTCATTTTGCTGTCTAATATTTGGCAATCCTCTCGATTTGCCAAAGAACAGACTTTCTACTCGCGAAGAAATATTTAGATGTTGTTCTCAAGAAAGGTTTATCGTGGCTTCTAAACTGAATTACAGCACTATTAACTTTTCGCGAATAGCTGAGGTTGTCACTGATAAAGTTTTAAATTTATACAAGATATCGTCCATCCGGACTATCGGTAAGGACAGAGTACCTAAAATGATACACGCTCTTCATGACTCTTATTATTGTAAAATTACGAGAATGGTTGTGACGGTATGAAGCACAGAAATAAATGACTCTTTTAGTCTTGCCTGGTGACGCGCTTCACCTTGTTAATTACAGCAAAACTAAACATATTCTATAGATCACACCACAAGTATGAATTTACGCATAAATCAACAATTATAAATTAAGAAAATCATTCAAACGAGACAAAGACAAAAGTGCTTTCCAGAAAAAACTCACAGATTTCAAAGACCATGCTGCACAGCTATTTTATATAGCATGTTATAAGTGCCCCATGATCTGTCAATGCACCTGTACGAAAAATGTTGCTTCTGCAATTGCCCAGTGTCAGTGAACTGTAGTTGTGAGAAATCGAAAAGAATCCCTTGAAGTCGAGTTTTTGAATCACCAACGCAATAAACGTTTTGGAAGGATTGGGGCTATTTACAAAGTTGAGACTGATAGCCTTATGAAATGAATGTCCTCAGCAGAAAAACACGTTGCTTGGTTCGAGTCGAACGGGAGCCTTCGCAGCATCATCAAAATTTGGGTAATGATGACTTTACTCCTGGCAGAAGTTTTCGAACCTGAAACAGAAACAACGGATCTAAATTACACACCATATTTAAGAAAGTCCCTTAACCCATTAACGTCCAAGAGGACACAAATTTCACCAAGATTTTCGGAATATTTCTTGACATTAAAATTCAATTAAAAAAATGTTAGACAAATCATTTTCGACGTAAAATTGATCGATCTTTCCGAATCTGCCGTTAAAAAATCAATCGAGTCCATTTCGAAAAAGGTATGCTTGACCAAGCATATTACATGGTAGCAGAGCGTGGTTGCAAAATTTTGGGTTTCGAGGTTATGCCGACACGTGGCCTCGTAAATGAAAGTGACTAAAGTTGAAAAATCACTAGACTTTGAATTAAAATATACAAAAGATTATATAATAAAATTGTTTGAAAAAGTGATAAGTGAAGCTAAAATATTGCAAGAATTTATTGTTCGAGAAGCAGTCGAGAAAAAAGTGAAATGACTGACGAAATAAAAATTCAAATTCAAGTGTTCGATGGGTGAGACTATAATATCTGGAAAAAAAAGAATGTTGTTATTTTTGAAACTGAAGAAATGCGATGAAACGGCAAAGAGAGAAAGAGCGAATGTTGCTGATGAAGCCACGTGGGAAACGAACAATTTAAGAGCGATGAATTGCTTGTTCAGTGGTATCTCGAACGACCAAATGGAATTTATCGGCGATGAGGAAACTGCATATGGAATTATGAAAAAGCTAGACCAGATCTATTCAAAAGAGTCGACAGCATTGCAGATATGCGTAAGATATAGAATCGAGAAAATAAAACTAAAAGATTATAAAGACTGCAGCTCGTTCTTTACTGATTTTGAAAAGTTAATAAACTTATTGAAGAATTCAGGTGCAAGAGTACGTAAAAAGGAAAAATTAAATTACATGCTACGTACACTTCCGGATTCTTTGAGTTATATTGGTGACTTGATAGATGCAGTAAAAGAATCTGATCAGACCTGCGAATTTGTTAAAAATAAAATTGTGATGGGGGAATTGAGAGCAAAAGGAGAAAACAGTCAATATCATTCAAAAACAAGTGCATTCAAAGTAGAAAGAAATTATCGAGAAAGACATGTTTCTGTACCGGAAAATAAATTTGATGAAAACAAGTCATGGCCGAGGGGAAGCAGCGTAAGGGTGCGTAGCTAGAAGGGACAACTATTGGCAAGGAGGTGGACATCCAATACAAACACACCACCAATACAACCAAAATCATCGCGCAAGCCATTCAAGAGGCTACAACGCTCGAGGTTTTGGTCGAAATAATGGATTTCGCGGAACACGAGGATATAATTGGCAACGACACGGTGATGGAGATCGACAGCATCATGCGAATTTCAGCAATCGTGACTGAGAAAATCAAGCACGTTCCTTCTGCATCGAAGTAGAAAATAGGTTAGAAAATGAATGTATGAATGTAGTATCGAATAGACGCGACCATTTTCAAATAAACTGGATACTTGATAGTGGATGTACAGACCACATAATCAATAATTTATCATATTTTTCCGAATGTATAGATTTGAAAACACCTGTTGACGTAAAAGTTGCGGACGGACGATATTTAAAAGCAACAAAAATCGGTAACGTTGAAACGTACTTTAATGTACAAGGAATTAAAAGGGCTGTTGAAATATTGAATGTATTTTACGTAGAAAATATGGATCGAAATTTGCTTAGCTATGGTAGAGTGACTAATGAGATTGATTGATTACTTTATTAGGCAACTGGTCAGCTGACCGTGTGCAAACACTACATATATAAAGATTTACAAAGTATAATATAATAAACATAATAGTGAAAAACATTAGTAGTAGGTAGCAAAGATTTACAAAGTATAATATAATAAACATAATAGTGAAAAACAATAGTAGTAAGTAGCAAAATTCAACGAATACTCCGCACATCCCGACGAAGGAAGGTACTTAGCTTTATTTTAAAGTCATGGGACGATGATGCGTTCCGAACATTAAGGGGTAGCGATTTCCAGAAAGTAATAGAGCGAATCTAGAACGAGTTCTTGTAATAATCGGTGCGACAGAAAGGTATTTGAAAATTAGAGTGGGTAGTTCGGGCAGAGGTACGTTGTGTAGCTGGATACGCGATAAATTTGTCTATAAGGTACGTGGGCTGTGAAGTAGACACGACTTGGTAGGTTAGCGACACAAGGAAGTAGTTTCGGCGATTTTATAGTGACATCCAGTTTGCTCTCTGCCAGTAAGGTGTTATATGTTGATCTCTTCGAAGCCGGTAGATATAGCGCAGTGCTGAGTTTAGTAGCCGTCGTATCTTCGTGAGAAGATAAGTAGAAGCAGCACTAAAAATGAGACACGCGTAGTCGATGTGAGGGAGAACGAGGGCGTTGACGAGCATAAGTTTGATGGATGATGGTAGCGTTGAGCCCCGAAAACGCAGACGATGTAAGGCATAGTGTACTTTCGAGCTAATGCATGCGACATGGCGATTCCAGGTCAAATCGGCAGACAAAAAGACTCCAAGATCTCTTACTTCGTTGACGTAGGGTACAGCATACCCATTGACAATGATCGGTGGTACTTCAATGGTTTTAATGGTAGCAAGATTTTGCCTAGATCCGAGAATGATGGATTTCGTTTTTTTGTCACTGAGTGTAAGACCACATTCTTGGGTCCATCTGTAAAAGGCATCTATGTCACTGTTCAGACGCTTGATTGCACGTAAAGAAGACAAAGAGGTGTTGTAATTTAAAATTGAGTGTCATCCGCAAAAACAATAGCCGTGTCACGACAATATCGAAGCCGTGCAAAAAAGGTGTTGAAAACTATAATAAACGGAATTGGACCCAGACTAGATCCTTGCGGAACACCAGTGGTAGTTCTAAGCTTTTCGGCAAATGAACCATCGCTACCCTGGATAGTTTGTGATCGATCGCTGAGGAAGGAGTGAATCCACTTGATTGCGGTTTCGCCAAAACCTATTTGCCGCAAACATTTCAAAATTAACGTGTGGTTAAGAGAGTCAAAGGCCTTAGATATGTCAAAGAGCACGAGGATTGTTACGAAACCCTGTTCAATACCGCCTCTTACATCATCAAGTAACTTAAGGAGGGCAGTTTGGGTACTATGATATCGCCTAAAACCACATTGCCGTGAGTGAAGAATGTCGTTCGACTCAATGTAATTCATTACTTTGCGAGTTACGATAGCATCCAATAATTTGGCGATATGCGAAGGGTTCACAATGGGTCGAGTGTCACTTGGTGTACGTGGGTTGGAAGTTTTGTTGAGGGGGATTATATATGATAACTTCCAGTCCGATGGATAGATCCCAGATGAGAGCTACAGATTAAAAATAGCAGTGAGTGGGAGAACGACTGCTGATAAGATGGTCTGGAGATGTCGCAGTTGTACTCCATCAGGGCTAGGACCTTTTGATTTAGAAAAGGACGCAAGGAAACCTTAATATGCCTGCGTAATTCTCTGTAACGGTTCATTAATAATCCGTTTCTGGTGCGCTTGGCTTGTAAGTACACTGCATTTGTAAGCTTGATCTGTAGCCAGATATCTGCAGAAAGCCATGGCGCTTGTGGCTTTTTAATCTTCGGGTCGTAAGAGGTGCGTACTGGTCTAATTTAGCTCGTAATATTCCGTAGAAGCTAGATAACAAAATTGATAGATTACAATTTGGTGAGATAGATTCAGTGCAAAGATCCGGAACATTAATGCGTAGTTCGGAGTCTAGTTCAGCATTTAACGCCTCAAAATTGCAATTTCTAAAATTGCGAAACGTCACAACCTTCGGACTATGGGAATAGTTGGTTATATTATAGTTGATACTAATAAGGTCATGACCGGCGGTGAAGGGTTGAGACGATTGCGAAAAATTCAATACTTTATCTTTTGAGTCCAGTAGGAAGACATCGAGAAGCGAGTGGGTGTCATTGACGTACGTGTGATGCGTTGGCCCAAACGGTATTGCGTAGAGTGAGAAATCACTGATAAACTGTTTGAGAAAATTTGAATAGAAATTGTCGGCTAATAAATTGCAGTTTAGGTGACCAGTAATAATTATATTTTTGAACGTGAGCAAGTACTGGGTTAACTTTTGAATAAAATCGGTAAACATATGCCCTTCAGGCCGACGGTAGACTATTGCCAAAAGTAATTTACTGTTGTGTGGAATTTTGATATCAAGAATAATATATTCTAGATCATTAATAAAAATATTTATTGATGCTTTTAAAACAATATATTGACAAGAATGATGAATATAACATGCGACGCCACCGCCTAACATATACCGATTCTGACCCGCTGACAGCAGTGCTCGGTCATTACGAATTAAGTTGAAAGTGGGAATAGCAAGTGACTGTGTGGAAATGTCAGATGTTAGCCAGGTTTCAGTAATAGCAAGGATTTGGGTATTTGTACTTTGAAGAAGAATCTCAACTTGTTGAAAGTGGGCGCACAATGAATTGATATTACAGTGTGACACATTGAGTGAAAAAGACTGTAGATTACGAATATTTTGGCTATCGGCTACAGTGCTTGGTACCACATTGGTGGGGAGTCATTGGATTTTCATAAGATCGAGTTCAGTGACGATTGGTATTGCGGCATGATGTGCAGCTTTTCGAAAGAAAACACAGCCGTTGCGGGCCCAGACTCTGGAGTTAGGGATAGGTCGTGTCTTTTGCTTCGATTTCTGCAACAAGGAGTATAACGGCTTAGCGTATAGCTCGTTGACAAATACGGTAGTATCGTCACCCTTATATAATTCTGGGAAAATGTCAGCTCTAGTAATTTTGCCCACTTTGCGTTTCGAATCCATAACGTGATCGCGAATTTCCGTTGATAGAAATTTAACTACGAGCGAAAATGTAGCTTGCGCTGCCGTTGTGGTAACATTTTTGAAAAAATCTGCCTTTCTGATACTTATAATTTTATCAGCGAATTGTGAAACCTTTAGACGCGATAGCACGCGGGCAACGAACTCTTCGCGCGTCAGCTGAAAGGAGGTAAGAAGACCTGCGATAACGAGCTCAGATTGCCTTTTGAGCTTTAAGGCATTCGATTTCCGCGGTATTTTGATCTACTCGATGAGCAATAGACGTTAGATACGTTTGCAAGTTTTCCAAACGCGCTGAATTATTTAATGTTTGCTGCGTATGAAATGTCAATCGCTCTTTGAGATCCATACTCTCCCAATTTTCTGGCAGCGAAGCTGGTTGTGCGACCGGCGGCGGCGGCAAAGCCGAAAACATAGTGGGTAAATTCGGAGCGAGCAAGGCGGGGCGGAAACGAACTGGACTAATAGGCGAAGACACGGACAGTGTAAAACAAAAATTATAAACATTGTTAAAGTTAATTCTGAAGATAACCTAGCAGATATATTAACTAAACCACTGGGTAAAAATAAATTTGAGAAATTCAGAGGTTTACTGAAACTAGTAAGAATTTAAGGAGGTGTGTTGATTTATGCATAAATTCATACTTGTGGTGTGATCTATAGAATATGTTTAGTTTTGCTATAATTAACAAGGTGAAGCGCGTCACCAGGCAGTTGAGATGTTATCGCTCTACCAACGCGTGCGAACAGAGGTCCGCGGGTCGAATTTCATGTTTTGATATTAATAAAATAGTTATTTTGCATTTCAAGACTAAAAGAGTCATTTATTTCTGTGCTTCATACCGTCACAACCATTCTCGTAATTTTACAATAATAAGAGTCATGAAGAGCGTGTATCATTTTAAGTACTCTGTCCTCACCTATAGTCCGGATGGACGATATCTTGTATAAATTTAAAACTTTATCAGTGACAACCTCAGCTATTCGCGAAAAGTTAATAGTGCTGTAATTCAGTTTAGAAGCCACGATAAACCTTTCTTGAGAACAACATCTAAATATTTCTTTGCGAGTAGAAAGTCTGTTCTTTGGCAAATCGAGAGGATTGCCAAATATTAGACAGCAAAATGACAGTCGTGTGAAAGCGCGAGGAGCCGCCATGTTAGGGACGACCGTGAAGTAAAATATATTTTTACAGTACCTCCTGATACGGACGGAGGGACGAAGAGGAGGTAAAAGTCAAGGATAAAAGTAGAAGAATGGAAAGCGAGTGTCTGATTGAAATAACAAGAGCTATGCGTGTCCACATAGAATTAGCAGCAAAATAACGTACCGACCAGTGTAAAAGCTTTTTCTGACTCTACATCGTGAAAAAAATTTCGCATTTAAAAATAATATTCCATTACGGCTTGGGTCTAATGACGAATTTGCTCTTGAATATCAATAAAACGAAATGCAATCCTGCTAGTGAGTACTTAGTTTAACGTGGCAAAATTACACATTTTTACCTTACTGGGGAGGGGGGGGGGGTGTACGAGGGTCAAGCTTTGACCAATTTTAAAATTTTTTCTTATGTTGGATTAGGATTAACATAAAGCATTTTATCCGTACTACCACGATTAATTTCAGGTATAATAGATATACCTTACGAAGTGATCGGATCCTTAGATAATCCTCTTCATTTTAATATATGACTCAAACGGTTTACGAAGTGCACTCACTGCTGCTTTATGAATTAAATTTCCGATTAGTTATGATAATTTTAAGGTTAAACGTGAGTTTAAAAGTAAAAATTCACGATGAACCAGTTCGGCCTTGTGATCTATGATATATAGATCGGTTCCTTAGATCATACTCTTCATTTTGATATATAACTGAAAAACTTTACGAAGTTCAAAAGCACCGATGATGCCGATTTTCCGATAAAAATTAGGAAATTGAACTTAAAAGTGTCTTTAGAAGTAAAAAATCACGATAAAACAGTGCGGCCCTGTGATCTGTCATATATAGATCGTTTCCTTAGATCCCCCCGATCATTTTGATATATAATTGAAGGGGTTTACGAAGTGCAAAAGCACCGCTGATGCCGATTTTCCGATAAATATTAGGAAATTTTGGACATAAAAGTGTCTTTAGAAGTAAAAAATCACGATAATTCAGAATGGCCCTGTGATCTATCATATATATATATCGTTTCCTTAGATCCCCCCCATTATTTTATTACATAATTGAAATGGTTTACGAAGTGCAAAAGCACCGCTGATGCCGATTTTCCGAAAATTCTAGGAAATTCCGCACATAAAAGTGTATTGCACATAATTTCCTAATATTTATCGGAAAATCGGCATCAGCGGTGCTTCTGCACTTCGTAAAGTTTTTCAGTGATATATCAAAACGAACTGGTGCATCGGGAATTTTTACTTTTAAACTCACGTTTAACCTTAAAATTGTCATAACTTATCGGAAATTTAATTCATAAATCAGCAGTGAGTGCACTTCGTAAACCGTTTGAGTCATATATTAAAATGAAGAGGATGATCTAAGGATCCGATCACTTCGTAAGGTATATCTATTATACCTGAAATTAATCGCGAGGATCTAAGGAGTTGATCCACACCGCATTGATCAGAGGGCCAAACTGATTTATATCTTTTTTGATGCAGTAGGCGTAAAATAGTCATTTTATGCCCTCAGTTGCAGGCGTAAAACCCCTATTTCACTCCTTCTGGGGCGTAAAATAAATTTTCCGCCCACGGAGGCGTGAAATTGGCATTTTAGGTCCGCAAAATCGAGGCGTAAAAAATGTTACGCCTACTGCATCAAAAAACAATGTTTGAATCTCAGGCGTAGAATTTTCACCCTCATGAACCTCGAGCCGGTTTGCCGTCTCTCGGGTTCTATTGTCGAGGCGTAAAACTCTATTTTACGTCCTTGATACAAAAATAACTATTTTTTAACTTTAAAGTTATAAAGTATTTCTAGGCTTTCGACGATTTTCCACATAATTGATATCTGCAGCTCGTTTGCACCTAGTAAGATGCATCTGATATACCTTGAAATAAACGGGCGGATCTAATGAGTTGATCCATACTCTATATATCACATGGTCGTGCTATTATTCATGTTTTTATATTGCGTTTTAACTTCTATGCCTTAATATCTCTTTTTGTCTCGCCATTAGCGCTACCCAGAGTCAACCGCGTGGAGGTTACAAGCATGTGACTCCTCTTTTTTTTTATTTTTTTTTATTTTTCACAGTATTTTTTTATAAAAACTTAGAACATTAAATTTAGAATGTAACGAAAAGGGATATAATTTCAACTCGTACACGTCTCCGACTAGAAATGTAATTATTTCTTGCTGATAATATGTTTGCATTTTCTTGGTGGTTGCAAGTTTGCTGTAATGATAAGGCCCAGCGAGGAACAAAATTCTAACGTTGAGTCTGATTCTGCAGATGGTGTTCTTTCAACAGTTAAGGCATACGTTGGTAATTTTTTTTTCTTCCTTTGTATATCAAGTGATAATAACAAATTGCGCCTTTTGCACACATTTGTGCTATCTAGAACTCGACTTGTCAATAAATAGCGGACAATACTTTTTCTCGCATTGGTCATCTCCATGTCGTCAAATTCCGTGTAGGAACATGTTGCAATTAGGTAGCTCCAAATGCATACATGGACCCCACAGTTTAAACTCTCAATGCTCTGTAGCGGAATATCCATGGATGCATGTACCTTCCATTTTCTTCAGTTTAAATCTGATAGTAGGCTAGAATACTCGTTGATAAAGGAACATAATTGAATTATTAAATTTGGTGGTGGTACGCCATGCAATGAGTCAAGGTATACAAATATTTTTTGACTAAAAACAACGACCATCAACGTCCAATGGCTCTTGTGATGGATTGGTATAATCCACAGATCGAGCACCCATAGAGCAACATTCTCGGCCCACTTTCGATATTCCACGATATTGCCCGACAACAGTCTGCCAGAAAAAAATGTGTCGAATGGGAGCATTGTAATATTTTGAGAAGTGGCTTCTTGTGGCAAAAGTGCGAAAAAAGCATTAATAATATTGTCGTCCAACCACGAACCAGGTAACAACGATGTAAGGCATTCGTTATCAATGAGAATACCTGCTATCTCATTTTTTTTTGTTCAAAAAGTCATGGGGGTATTCTAATTGATTTGGGAGGAATTTTTTTAAGCGACTTGTTTCATTTATTTGTCTTTGTTCTTTCGAGGCAGTGGTTTTATCTCCCAAATTATCGGAAAGCATCACTGTATCATCCAATGGTATGCATTTTAGAACATTTACTTTTGCAGCAAATTCGTTCTTTTTTCCTTTCTCTTTCAATTCCACAAACTTGGATTTTTTAAAAAATGAATTTCGATCAGACGGTTTCTTTTTTTGCCGAGACTCTTCTTTTAACTCGTGTTGTAACTAGACAGTGTTGTCTTTCAATCAAATGAGTCTCCAGATATTCAGACTGTTTCTGTATAAAACGAGGCGCAGGTATGTTCTTTTCATCTTCATAGAGATAATGTTTCAACATTTTTTGATAGTTTTCAATCGTAGCATTACTGTCTCGTAAAATCCCAAATTGAGAAATTTCTTGCGCTGACCATAATCCGTAATATGGCATAAAATATTCGAGTAAATATTTTATGAATTGTGGACTGTAATTTTCATTACTTACTCCGCTTCGCGACTTTTCCACTAAGAGTTCATCTTCATAAACCAAATTGAAATTTTTGTAATATGGCGATTCTTTGCGTCTTCTGTCGATTTGTTCGCATTCAAAATCATCGAGCTCGCTGTCTTCATTGGGAACATCTATGTTCTCTTCGATGTTGACATTTGAAGGAACCTCATCTATTATGTCCATCGACTCTTCAAATTTGTGATCTTTATAACGAGAACAGAAGATTACTACTGCAGCTCGAAAAACTTTCCTTGCTTCATTTATTTCGTCGCAGTGAATTAGCCGAGCAGTAATTTTTCCTACCCAACTTTTCTTACTCGGGTTGTGCAATAAAGCTGCAGATTTTCTTAGAACAGCTTTAAGTAAATGTGAAAAAGAAATGTGAATTACGGCTAATTCATTTTTAGTGTTTGCATCATCTTTTTTCTCATTTTTCTTATATATATATATACTTTATATAATACATTAAGGACATCTTGTTGACTGCCAAAGAAACGGACTGCAGAAGTGCAAGGCTAAAGTTAGTTTCGATTTTATCGACTATAGGATATCTTGTTAATTTTTTTAAGTTGTATTCGACTGTATTTAAAAAATTGCAAATGTAAGAAACAGAATGCATTGATGATATAAATTCCGCAACAGGAAATGCTCCTTTATCATCATTCCCTGGTAATAACAAGGAATATAAATACATTCTCTTGTCTGTGTTCTTTGGTCGGCCAATTAGAGTCCCAGTAGCATCTAAGTTCAGACAGACATATCCATTCTGAGCTATGCGAATTACTTCCTGCAAGGAGTTCTCGCAAAAGGTGACAATGTAAAATGGCTTTTTACAATTCATTTGTACAGAACCATTTATATGCTCACCAGTCCACCTTTCATCCAACTGTTTTGTGAGCATATCTAAATATGTATCTAAATCATCATGTAAATCGTGTCGTTTCTTAAAATCCGATTTTATTCTTTGAAGCACCTGCACATCTGGTGCACTATTTAAATTTCCTGCTTTAAGTTCGGCTTCATTCCCATTCTTCATTTCAAGCTTGCGTATTTTATATGGAAAGATATGTTCCATTTTTCTCCAATTCGCACGCGTTCTTTTCCTGACACAGGCCTCCGGAAGTATTCATTTGGAGCATGAAAATGCGGTTTATTCATGTAAACATTAGCATTATCCGCTGTGTATGGTGCTCTGATGGGAGTTTTTACAACAAATTTAAAGTTTGTGCAGATGCTATTTTTACAATATACTGAAATATTACAAAAATTTGAATTTTTTCCTCCATCTGGATTACATCGGACATCGTTTACGAACATACAACAGGTATACCTGGTCCGAAATATCTCGTTGAATGCATTGCTCCAACCTTTCTTCAATCCCCGACTACCAGTCCAATATTGCTTCGAAAATGATGCTGGAATAACGATTGGCTTGTCAGTTAATGTGAATGTTGAATTATACCCTTTCTGAATCTTATCGTTATCAGTAATAATTGGCACATCAACATAAGGGCTTCTAGTTTCAGGCAGTTCTTTAGATTCACTGTTATGTTCAGACTCAGTAATAGATATATCAGCATTAGAACCATGAGAGACGAACGTTTCGTTTAAATCTACATACATCAGACGTAGATTCATTAAAGGTCGTTTTATCTTGTAAATGTCGTCGGACAATAAATCATCCAGGAAAGTATCGGGTAAAAAATTGACGTCCATTTCTGAGTTACTTGCATCAACAACGGTAAGATTTTCAGGTTCTGATAAATTATTTTCTGTCGCTGTAGTGCCCAGACGAAGAACATTATAGTGCTTTTCGATATTATCAAAATGCTTCCGGAAAATATCATAACATTTTCGGATATGGCGTTTTAATGTGATGCGATGTTTGCACGTTGGCAAGACATGCTTACATATCTTCAACCAAATACAGTCGTTACCCGATAATGTATGACAATCACCAGATTTTCGAAACTCATTTATATTGAGGTTTAGATATACGGCAAATAGGGCATAGGCGACGTTCTCGGGGGTTACTAACATTTTCGTAGGAAATAGATATCGAAATTCAGCGAATTAAGTAACTAATACATATTTCCAATGAAAATGAAATCAGAAATATAAAACTCAAAGTAGAGTCATCTAAGCAGCAGAAATACTATTTCATAAGAAATGTTCAATACTCGGTATAAGTGAGCAAAAACCGGCAGTCTACTTATACAGGGTGATCCAAAAGTCCCGGAACAGCAAAATATCTCAGCGGGAGTGCATTTTCGAGGAAAATGTTTCAGACAAAAGTTTCAGGATTTTTCCCTGGCTATTTAATGGCGATATTGAATTTGACCTTGAACATGACCTTGAAGGTTACTTCATGGTCAAGTTAATTTTTTTAAATGGGAACCCCTATTTTTTTTCATGGATTCTGAAAGAGCGGGAAATTCTACGTCCGAGTATGATATGATCGATTTTTCCGGCAAGGTCATTTCAAGGTGAAACTTAAAACTCCCGTAACGGCGAAATATCTCAGAGGGTGTGCATTTCTTTGGAAATTGTTTCAGACAAAAGTTTAAGGGTTTTTCCTGGGATATTTAATGGTAGCACAGAATTTGACCTTGAACATGACCTTGAAGGTTATTTCAAGGTCAAGTTTGTTTTTTTTAATGGAAACTGCTATTTTTTTTCACGGATTCGGAGAGAGCACAAAATTTTACGTCCAAATATGCTATGGCCGTTTTTTTCGGCAATGTCATTTCAAGGCCAAACTTAAAACTCCCGGAACAGCGAATTAACTGAGCAAGAGGTCATTTTCGGGTAAAATGTTTCAGACAAAAGTTTCAGGATTTTTTCCGGGATATTTAATGCTAGCATAAAATTTGACCTTGAAAATTACCTTGAAGATTATTCTCAGGTCAAGATAATTTTTTTTTTTAATTGGAACCCCGTTTCATTTTCTTAACGAAGTTATGAGGATCTTCCGGTATTGAGAGTGGTTAAATTCATTTTGTTCAGTCGATGCTATTACTGGACGATCTGCTCTAGGGAGATCCTTTACAGTGCCGTAAACTTCAAAACAATTTATTGTTCTGCCAAAAGTCGATTTAGGAATCAGTTTCTGTCCCTCGCTTGTCCTCTAATTTTGTAAATAGAATAATAAACTGTTTAAAAAAAGTGTATACATACATCTTACGCAACACTTGTGCAAAGTGAACTTGGGCGCGCGAACAGCGACAGAGAGCACGAGTCACCAGCGAAGTAAATAAACAACATACATTCACATTGAATTTATACATACGTGTACAGTCTTATAAGGTTACATTTTGGTCTTAACTTTATCGTTTTGTGAGATACATGGATTTCCTATCTAAACGCCTTTCCTATCTAAACGTATTAAGCATCATTTCAGTAACAAAATACATACGTATATTTCGTACAAAGAGCAATGGCTGCGCTAAGTGAACGAGAAAGAATAACCATTCTCATGATGAGAGGCTGGGGTGATAACCAGCGATCTTTAGAGAATGTGCGAACCTTATTTAACGCATCATTTAGAGAGGGACGAGAACCGATTTCTAAATCTACTGTTAGCAGAACAATAAATCGTTTTGAAGTTCACGGTACTGTGAAGGATCTCCCAAGAGCAGGTCGTCCAGTAACAGTATCAACTGAAGAAAATGAGTTGAATGTCGTGCTGTCAATAACGGAAGATCCTCATACTTCCATCAGGAAAGTTAAACAGCAGCACGACTTATGTTACGGTACAGTACAACGGATCTTAACTAAAAACTTAAAATTTCACCCATACAAAGTTAGACTCGTACAACAATTGAATGAAGACGATCCTGATAGACGCCTACAGTTTGCGGAATTAATGATGAATCGAATAGATGCTGATGCCGGTTTCTTGAATCGCATCGTATTTTCTGATGAAGCTACATTCTTCTTAAATGGGGCAATCAATAGACACAACATGTCTTATTGGAGTGAAACCAATCCTAATTGGATGGTCGATAGTCGTTCTACTCAATATCCTGAAAAAGTAAACGTATGGGCAGGTATTATAAACAATGCGGTAGTTGGGCCCTTCTTCATCGAGGGTACCCTTACTGGTCAAAAATACCACGATATGTTGAGGGACGACATCATCCCTGCTATTCAGGTTATTGTAGGCGAGGATTTCGATCAGACTTGGTTTCAGCAAGATGGTGCAGCACCCCATTATGCAACAGATGTTCGCAATTATTTGAGTGATGTATTCGCAGAACGGTGGATAGGTCGAAGGGGTGTAATAGAATGGCCACCAAGATCTCCGGATCTTACGCCCCTTGACTATTTTCTATGGGGTTATCTCAAAGATAGAGTGTATCGAACGAAACCGGTGAATATTGAGGAAGTAAAACAACGAATACGGGATGAGATCGCGGCTATAGAACCAGATATGATTAAAAAAGTCGTATCGACTTTTTATAATCGCTTGGGATATTGCCAAGAAGTTCATGGCAATCACTTTGAGCATAAGCTTTAGTAAGATACATAATTTCATCAAAATCTTAGTATACCCATCTTGCCTTAACTGTCTGGGGACACCCACACACACACACGCACACGCACACGCACACGCACACGCACACGCACACGCACACGCACACGCCCACGCACACGCACAGGTGACGGCGAGGGGAACCACCTGAACAAAGCACCCGAAGAGGTGTAAACCCGACCGTGCTACCTCCACGCGGTACATCTTGGGTAATGCTAAAGCCGGCGGTAGCATTGGAAACAATGTAAAAATGTTACCCATACATACGGTATTTATAAACGTATCGGATGTAAAAAAAAAAATGTATATTTTTATCCGGGAACAATGATAATGCATTGCACTCTGGAAACTCTGGAAACATTACGAAAATAAAACGGGGTTCCAATTAAAAAAAAATAGTCTTGAGCTTAGAATAAGCCTCAAGGTAATTTTCAAGGTTAAATTTTATGCTAGCATTAAATATCCCGGAAAAAATCCTGAAACTTTTGTCTGAAACATTTTACCCGAAAATGACCTCTTGCTCAGTTAATTCGCTGTTCCGGGAGTTTTAAGTTTGGCCTTGAAATGACATTGCCGAAAAAAACGGCCATAGCATATTTGGACGTAAAATTTTGTGCTCTCTCCGAATCCGTGAAAAAAAATAGCAGTTTCCATTAAAAAAAACAAACTTGACCTTGAAATAACCTTCAAGGTCATGTTCAAGGTCAAATTCAATATCGCCATTAAATAGCCAGGGAAAAATCCTGAAACTTTTGTCTGAAACATTTTCCTCGAAAATGCACTCCCGCTGAGATATTTTGCTGTTCCGGGACTTTTGGATCACCCTGTATATTAGAGGGACCGTCTCACCAAGCAATTCGCAAATTTATTAATCAATCCCTTAATGTTGCATTTACATTTTCTTATTTAAATGTATACAGAATTTTATTTAGATCATGGTTACATATAACGTTCTAAACTAATAAAGTTTATTTCCTTTATTTAGTCATTTCTCGTTACTTTGCGGCATAATCCTGTGCTGTATAAGTTGGGCAGACTGGCCCTAGCAGAGTCATCTTCAGAGGGAAAGAAGATTCTGTAATGACAATCTGAGATTAAAATTATTGCAGTTCGATGGATGATCCTTCGCACAAGATTCTTCACGTCAACTCAATGAAGTCGTATAGAATATCTTTAGCAGACGCTTATTTTTATAAATACTCTGCACAGTAGTTTCTGAATACAGACTGAATGCAGATTCTTATGTCTGGTAAAATGGTATAAAATTATTAGTCTGGTGGAAGATACTTCACGCAAGGTTCTTCACGTAAACTTAATGTGCTCGCAACGAAGATCCGCAGCAGAATCTTATTTAATTCTTAAAAGCAGAATAGGTTGCCTTCTGGCCAGAAACCCCATCCCCCCTTCCCCCTGGCGCCAGACATTAAGGTAGGTCATCGTTTGTTATTAGGTCATTGACCCCTTAAATTCGTCGACTGTTCCTGGCAATATGCGACCTTGAGGTAGGTCATGGTCGTCTGGCCAGACACCCCCTGAGAGGTTATTGACCCCGCTCTCTCTCTCTCTCTCTCTCTCTCTCTCTCTCTCTCTCTCTCTCTCTCTCTGCTTCTGGTGAGTAGACACGTCACACGTGTAAATTTTTGCTCCACCGTATTTCAGTATTATTTACGATTATTTTCATTCTCCGGAGCGAGAACTTATTCCAGAAGGTGTGCACCAGTTGTGGACCTGATTAGTGAAATTTTTTCGGAGTGACAACATCTAGTGGGTCCACGGTGCGCCTTTTTGGAAAATCGCAAAATTTTTTCCACGGTTTTCACCGGGCACGTGTCAACGGCGATCGCGGAGCTAATGTTAACTGCGCAAGTCCACTCCAGTCACGTGGTGTAATGTGTTAGCCTCCTATTCAATTTAACAACTGTCATCGAAACTGAATCGAAGAAAAGCGACTTATTACAAGGTACGAAACCCGATGCCGAAAACTAGAAGTAACAGCAAATCGGACCATAACGTAACTGTTCGTGTTATTTGTGCAAAGTGTTACAAGTCTGTCATCGATTTCGTCAAGTGTCCCGTTTGCGAAAAGTGTTTTCACGAGTCTTGCGGACGGCTCTACATACGCGGCAAATCGGAATCTGTGTGTTGCGTGCGCTCCTTGTCGCACTTACTTCTTCCGCCGCCTACCGTCGCAACTACTGCTGTCGCGCGTGACGTATCTCTCCTCGCGCTCCCTACTCCGTCCTCTCTTCTTCATCGAGTGCAGCCGCTGTTAACACCGTCGCGACTATTTTCGGCTAGTTCCCTCCCTCCGCAAGTATTATCTGTTTCGCCTACCTTGCCCCCAACGCAGTCAACTATGGATACGGCGCAGCAATTTTCGCAAATCCTTGAAGCGATCAACGGTGTGCGTCAGGAACTTACGGCCGTTAGAGCCGATACTAACGCGATTCGAACCGATCTTTCGAATTTAGCATCTGCCGTACAGCAGAACACCGCCTCATGCAATGCTCTAAAATCGGATGTAGAATATATGAAAAAGAGCAATGCCCTTGCACGACCAACTACGTACCTCATAGTAAATGGTATACCAAATCGGTGCTCTCTGTCATATAATGACATTATGCTCCGCGTGCTGACCCACCTAAAATTGCCTGGTTTATTGAGCGACATTTTAAAAATCGATAAAATTGAACGTAATGGACCATCAACATCTTATTCTGCTGCTGCAAGTTCGACAATTCCTACACAGTATTTCTCCTTAAAAATACGCCTTAAATCGGTTGACGTGCGAAATTTTATTGTTGAAACAAAGCGTAAGTTGGGGAAAATTACCGTCCAGGAATTATTCCCGGAATTATCTAAAGATGCTAATGCTGACAAAACTGTTTATGTTAACGAGTTCTTGCCCTCGTCGACCTACAATTTGCTTAAAAAAGCGAAACTTGCGGCTAATAACGTAGGTTATAAGCGCGTTTGGGCGAGAGATGGCAATGTTTTTGTAAGAAAAGATGGTGGCACCCCCGAGTTGTTAATTGCCACAGAACACGATCTTAATAATATTGTCTGACAACCAAAGCAGAATCTTGTTAATCAATGTGTATCAAGTAACGTGTCTTCGTCCGATTCTTCGTCGTCTGCAGCAGATCACAAAATATTTAGAGATAAATAGTATACTGCAAATTAGTATACTGCAAATTACTAAAAAGAAATAAATTGTATACTGCATCCCAAACAATGTGGTTTCCGCAAATTTCACAGCACTCAAACTGCCCTATTACACCTTATGGATGATGTACGTTCGGGCATAGATCGTGGGGCAGTTACTGTCCTGGTACTGTTCGATTTCTCAAAAGCCTTTGACTCCTTAAACCATGTCGTGATTCTAACTTGCCTTCGAGACATAGGCTTTGAGGAATCAACATTGAGATGGCTGCATTCTTATCTCTCAAATCGCTCTCACACAATAATTGGCCTGGATGGTTCAACATCTAATCCTGAGTATACTACATCCGGCGTTCCACAAGGTTCAAGCTTAGGCCCCATATTATTCATTATTGTTATCAATACCTTGTTTTCGAGACTTAAATATTGCAGACACACTACCATCATCTTTGCTGATGATACGCAATTTTATCTCTCGACCCCGATATGTCATCTAAATGAAACGATACGCAATATTAACAGTGACATTGCTGAGCTTGTGAGGTGGTCCCATGACTATGGGCTCACTTTAAATACGCGTAAAACTCAGGCCATCATCTTAGGTTCACCTCAGAATTTAGCCGTTATGAAAAATCTCACCATACCACAAATTATTGTCGGGTCAATACCTTATTCATATGAAGTAACAGATCTTGGTGTTATAATAACATCCGACCTAACATGGAATCGCCATGTTAGTACCATATCATCTAAAGTACATAATGTTCTTTACAGGCTCTCTCTCTCTCTCTCTCTCTCTCTCTCTCTCTCTCTCTCTCTCTCTCTCTCTCTCTCTCTCTCTCTCTCTCTCTCTCTCTCTCTCTCTCTCTCTCTCTCTCTCTCTCTCTCTCTCTCTCTCTCTCTCTCTCTCTCTCTCTCTCTCTCTCTCTCTCTCTCTCTCTCTCTCTCTCTCTCTCTCTCTCTCTCTCTCTCTCTCTCTCTCTCTCTCTCTCTCTCTCTCTCTCTCTCTCTCTCTCTCTCTCTCTCTCTCTCTCTCTCTCTCTCTCTCTCTCTCTCTCTCTCTCTCTCTCTCTCTCTCTCTCTCTCTCTCTCTCTCTCTCTCTCTCTCTCTCTCTCTCTCTCTCTCTCTCTCTCTCTCTCTCTCTCTCTCTCTCTCTCTCTCTCTCTCTCTCTCTCTCGACACAGTAGGATTTTCTAAATCGTGACGAATACATGTAAACATAGATCAGGTCCCTGCCTGCAGCCTACCGAATGATCGAAACAATGGCGTTTCGTTGCGAACTTGAACCAGCGGTCGAAAATCTCTACCCTGTTCGCCAATATTTATGTTATCAATGAACCATAACGTAAACGGAATGCGAGGTCTTCTTGGAACGAATAAAATAAATCTCACATTTAATCAACTCATGTTTATTTTAAAAATAGCAATTTTTAAATGTACATATTTGATTACATTTTGCACTGTATTGTCCGCCATGATTAAGAATACGATTAATACATATACCATTATTTTGTTTTTCGCGACAATGTGATTTATGCAAAAACTGATTGTACCATTTACTTACAAAATAGTCGTTTTGTCTTGTGTCATTAGAGAAATTCTTATAAAAGTCATGTAAACTATAACCATTAGCCACCGTGTACAAAAACATAACGCAGTATTGGCCGCACACAGAAGAAGTAAAACTTTGAAGACACTTGTCACTCCATCGTATCGTTTTACAGTTTGTCGAAGGCGATGAATGTGATATGCGATGAACGGCGGTGATCCATAGCGTTCGAACAAAATTCCGTTCCTAAACTCATTAACGTAGAAAGCGACCCAGTGCGAACCAGGTCTTGTCTGATCGTCCGTGTTCGCTATTATAGATGCTGGTATCATCCACACCCGTGGAATCAGATCCGCTGGAAAGACGCCCTTTGTCTTCTCCGGAATATTGTTGAGGGCGTGTAAGAGCTCTTTCGAGTTCATTGTCGGTTTTTTCAGCCGTTGTACTAAAAGCGTCTAGAGTGGATATGTAACTGGTATGTGTAGACGATGACTGTACCGACGAGGCTGGTGAAATTGTTTCGTCGTCCTCGGTGTTTATTCGCGAAACTATCGCACTTGCGCAATTTTAATGAGTTATTCAGCGCGCACATGTATTTATCAGTTTTTCTGATTCCGTGATATGTGCAGAAGGCTTTGTCCGTGTTGATTTGAGCAAACGTCGAAGCATCGTGATTCTCTTCTAAATTTTCGACCGGTTTAGTAATAATTTTCTCCAAAAATTGTTTCTTTTGATGGCCTCAAACATAAATACGCGATGCGTCTCGTGTAATCTCTCGAAGAAAGTAAAATATTTTAGTAGCATCTGTTTCGCCATCGAACCACTTGATACCATGATGATACTCGGAGAGATACGAGTTTGTTTTGCGCAAATTTACAGGTAATTCGAGAAAATTATCAGTAGATCTGAGAATCCAATGTCCAATATAATTTTTTTCGATACAAGCAATAGTAATTTCTCCATTGAAAGCTTTATTGTCGACGAAACCGATAACTAGTCTTTTCGGTAACTGACCTAGTATGACGTTGTCGAGTGTATCGCCTAGTATTCCGTTATGTAAAGCAAACGATTTCACCTCGACTCTGATGACTGGATATTTTGCCGTCGTATTGGAAAGGGTTTTCGCATGTGCGAGAAGAATTCCAGGATTTATTTTGGCTCTTCGTACGAGCAATGTAATATCGCTAATGTTAACTGAAAATTTTCCATCCGTGGATTCATCCATGAGTGAGAATGCATCTTTAGATCGAACAAGTCGTAACCGTATTTCGACACCGTTTAGCATAAATTTGTCTTGATTGAATGCATCGCAGTGCAGATGACCAATAAGATCCACTATCTGTGAATTTTCCGTATATTTTTTACGGTTAACGAGCCCAACATTGTTATTTTGTGTTGGTAATCCATCCACATGATTTCCCGTTTCCTTGTACCATAGTGTCGATGTCAAGTGGGAGGATTTGCGGCGGATCCATAGTTTAACAATGTCTCTATGTACGATCGGTACGCGTATGTATGATTGGGCGGTATACTAGTTTTTGATTGAAGAAAACATTTACTTGATTGAACATTGAATGTAAGAAATTATTCACAGGCGCAACTTTAGCATTATACTCTGCGCGGATAGAATGAATTCTCGCTTTAAGACGAATCATTGTATGCGCAAGGTCAATGTACTCTTCGCCATGGCCAGGCACAACAAATTCGATCGGTGAGTCATCCGTTAAAGACGACACGGGCTTATAGTGTACCCAGTGCGAGTTCTCGATCGTTGTCTGGGTTGGGGGAAGCGTGAAGAGGTCGAGCTCTGATTTCATGCAATACGACCCGTTTTTGTTTTCCGTAACTTATTGTTCTTGCGACGACGTTTCGCGACACGTGTAGACGTATTACCAATCGAATACTGAGAAGAATCAATTTGCGACATACTCTTATAACCCGCACCAGACATCATTTTGGAAATCTTCTCTTTCGTTTTATTAGCAAGAATTTTTCCAGACGCTTTTGCTCGTTTTTTCAATGATTCTTTTAAAGTCACGTTTCATTCACCCACGTCTTCGAGTACATTTACTCCTGTACGCAAGGCTTCTTTCCCAACTGATGCTGCACCTTTCCTGAGTAAAGGTAGAATGCGTCTGAATAATCCTCCGAAAAAACTACCTATACCGTGACCTCGTTGATCCACGGAGCCGACATAGACGTTGCGAATTCCCTGAACGGCACCACCGCCATACTAATCCTCGTAGTACGAAATATAGTGATCGATCATTTTCTCGCGTAATACACTTTTTACCGTTCATTAATACTGTCGTTTGAATTGTAGAGTAACGGTCAACGTCCCATACTCGAATGGTATTGGTGCACCCGCGTGATCTCTTATATCGATTGTAATCTCTCAAAAATTTTTCGTAAGGAGAGGAATATAATTTGGCGGAGAAAAATGCTTCACAACAGTTTTATCGTAATTATAATTTTTACCACCAACGTTTACGATACGTAGTAAGGACACTTGAGAATCACCGACCACATTGGGCTCGCATCTGTCTGTGTATACTGTGTATACAAATAACTGATCGGGTATTGCACGTGACAAACTAGCTGGATAGCTTTCATTTTCCCGCTCAATATTTTGTAGAAAGTATGTATTTGGTAATACATCGTGAAGTCGCAGAATCTTGTTTACAAAACTATGAAAGGTAAAAAAGTGTGAACTTTTGCAGTCTTTTTGCACGCAATATGGCGTAACGAAACCACCGCGTGATTTGGCATATTTAAATTGTAAGTGTATGGGATCAGATCCATAACCAGTTTTGATATTTTCATTGATTGCGTCTACAAAATCGGATACTTCTCTGTAATGACCTTCGGGTATATTAATATCAGTAGTTTCAATAACTTGCAATCCATCCGATGTTGCATATTTGCTTGTAAATTCAAAGGAGCAATTATCTCGTTCTATGTGAACGATACTGTAAGGCACGTGAATTTCCGATAAGCCTACTAACCAGGCACCCGTTAATTGTATTTCCTTGGGTAGTACGGTTGTAAATCTCATCGTAGTGTTGTCGGGAAAATATTTCATGCTACTGTTACTAGGCAAAACTATAAAAAAATCGTCTGCTTGGGACTGATGCATTTTACAGATTTTTTAAATTTTCTGCAGGTATCCATGAATTAAATTGCTCAGGATAACCTACCCAGCTGACAAAGACTTCCTTCTTTGAACCTCGCCCTCTAGTGCGAATCACACTGTCAATTTTAAATTCTTGTTCCGTTCTAATTTTTGAGACTGCACCCAGCTCTTGTGGATAAAAATAGCCCTCGATTTCATCTCCACTCAAGTCTACGAGCTCGTAAACAAAGAGATTTTGACGTTTTAAGACACTCTCTATACGAAAAATTTCTTCGGTCCACCCACGCTCGTACCCTTTCTTAAACGCATTTTTGGCACTACTGATTCTTAGGTAATCTCCTACCTGATATTTATACGTCCTTGTGTTCTTTACAGGGTATCGCGACTCGATATTTCTTCGGGCGATATGTGCATTGAATAACGTAACCGAAGCAGGAGTCATTTTTATACTCGTATGCAGAGAATTATTATAAGCTTCGACAATATTGTGCGCAACATCAATGTAACGTCTTGTATTATTACGTGTAAAATAGCGCCAAATTCGCTCTTTAAGTGTTCGGTTGAAGTGATCCACAACCGTGGCTTTTACACCAGGGCGGCTGCGGGTAATTCGAAACTGAATATTACGTTCTCGCAGATAATTCTGCACTGGTTTACCAACAAATTATTTTCCGCGGTCTGTTTGAAGAGTGACAGGGATTCGATTTTCGCCACGGTCGAAAATCCTCTTGAAACCTGAGAGGACCTCGAGTGAGCTTTTATCACGTAACGATTCAATCCATACGTATTTGCTTAAAACGTCTATGACAACGAGAATGTAACTTTTGTTATCGTTGTACGTTTTTAAAGATCATAGATCAACAAGGTCGGCTTCCCGGAGATCATCGATATTTGTGACGTCATATCTTAAACGCTGAAAACGGCGTCTTATAGGTCTGTGCAGAGTGTATGCATCTTGTTGATTTAACCACTCTTGAACATCGTCCGATGACACGTGCTCATGCTTCTTAAAAAAAAACGAATAACATTTCGAGCTCCCGAGTAGCTAGCAGGGTGCGAAGGATTGTAATAAACACGTTCGATCTCGTCTCCGTTTAAATTTAGAGACTCATCCATTCCATTTGACTCTTCTTCACTTCCTCCCGTCTTTTCTCGATCCCGTTTTCGTCGTCGTTAATATTTTCTGTGAAATTTCTTTTTCCTAATCTCGCTGCATATATAATCTCTCGAGATTTTTTACCAAATCGTGGAGTAGATTCCAATAATGTATATCGTTATAGTATCTAGGTTTCATTTCTTGAAACCTATTACTCAGAGTATTTGAGAGTCGCTGAATAAGAACCTGACATCAGAATTTCAAAATTCAAAATGGCGGGAAAAATATGGTGGACATAATTTATAAAATTTAAATGGATTTTCCTAAAACTTATTGTTATCTTGAATTTTTGGGTTGGATGATTGTGAATCTCAAATCAGATTTTACAATCCAAAATGGCGAATACAATATGGCGGATATATTATGGTGGACATAATTTTTAAAATACAAATGAATTTGCTTGAAATTTACTACACGACAGTTTCTTAGGTTACCGATTACGAATATAACATTTTCATCTAAAATGATATAATTTTGCAATTTAAACAATTTTTTTTAAATAAATAAAAATTATATACTACAAATTGTAGAAAAATCCACGGTTTCATAGTTTTTTTTTTAGAAATTACCTCCTAACAAGCAATTTTGATACGTGCTGTTTTCAATATACCTGACTGTACGTGTAAGTGCTTCAATTAACAATTTACGAACTTACCATTTTTTGGAAAAAGATCCCATACCAATCCAACTAACAAGTCACTGTGTTGAAAAGCTGGAAAAACTGTATGAGGAATTAAGATCTTTGCAGAAATCACCAATGAAAAAAATTCAAGAGCGACAGAACAAGTTTGTACAGAAAACAGAGGTGATTTATTTGATATTTCTTATGCAAAAATTATAGTAACAATTAATGTTTTGGTTGCGAATAATGAATAAAGTACCGAAACAAATGAAATATGCCAATGCTTAATTCTAAGAGTAAATGTTAGATTCGTAATCTGTAACCTAAGAATCTACCATATATGAAATTTCAAACAAATTCATTTGTATTTTAAAAATTATATCCGCCATATTGTATTTGCCATTTTGGATTTGTAAATCTGATTTGAGATTCATAACCATCAAGCCCAAAAACTTCAAAACAACAATAAGTTTTTTGCAAATCCATTTAAATTTTAAAAGTGATGTCCACCATAATGTATCCGCCATTTTGAATTTTGAAAGTCTGATCTCAGGTTCTTAGTGAGCGACTCTCAAATATTAAGAGCAATTAATTCATTTATAACAATATTCAAATACGAAGAAAATGACTCCGAGAGGCTAGTTTTAATATTATCACTTAAACTGTCTCTAATTTCGTATATAATGTTCCGAATTCGTAATTCGTCGATAATTACATTTTTGCACTTGTTTACTTCGTCACAAATTTCACTCAATCGAAATAAACGTTCATTAATGAAAGGAATTACGATTTTTAAAATATCATATGTTAATTTTTGCTTCACTATGGATGGTGTGTAAAACTTCTGTGTCTGGTATTTTCACTTTACTTTCATTTTTCACACTGGAGGATGAAGTTGCGAAATCAGTTTTGATTTTCTTCGATTCTAGCTCTTCCTTCGTATCACCGTCCTGGACAATTTTATCGAAAACAATTGCTTTCTTACTATAGCAGGTAGTAAAGAGAATTTTGAATTCTTTGAACTCCCTCTTTTCATCCCGGAGCGTCGATTTCGAAAACGCATTTTCGAAAAAATAATCTTCTATACTTTCTGCGTTGTCTGCAAACTGTTTCCAGCTAGTCGGCCCAATGATGAATCCGTTATTACCATTCTGGCTGTTCAACAATTTCACTATTGGCACAAATTTCCCCTTATGATTTGCCAACAGTCCTAGGTAAATCGCTTTACCAGCAGACTTATTCAACGGATACATTGTTCCGAGAAGCATTGCAGTCGTTTGACGAAATTCGGACATCGCAGTCGGTGATGCTGGAGACATTCGCACTATTTTCACCGCAGATTTTTTCTTGTCACTATACATTGAACTATCAATCGTTGCAATTTCTTCGTTCAAAAACTCATCCGTGATAATCTGAGACTCGTGAAGGAACTCTATTGGAATATTTTCAATGCTCTCCATCTTATCAGACACTTTTTTCACCGACCAACTTGCACCTCTTTCTCTGATATGTCTTTACTAAACCACTGTAGCTGTACGAATGCAAAATGTGAGATGAGAAATTAGTATCTAAGTATACAGCTTGAATCAAAGTGATAGAGGGAGGGGAGGGGGTGGCTAGAGATGAATCATTAACGTTATTTGAAAGTTTATCGTAAATACAGGATTTCTTACCGATGCAGGGTTGCCAGCAATACTAAGCGAGGAGGGGGAGGTAAATTTCAAAAGGACATTGGACGATTTCGTGGTAAAATCTGACATCTCTGTACCGACGAAGTAATTTACAGTTAACATACACAGTATTAATTCCGTCATACCACACCCGTGAGATGGAAAACTTTCTTCTAGTATTACTTGATTGACAATTGAGAATTGATGTAATAAATTTTCAGGAAAAAATATTAACACATCGGCTTCGTGGCTCAGGTGGTTAACGCACTGGACTACGAAGTCGTAGGTCGTGAGTTCGATCCCCGTCTGGTGAACAATTTTTCGATTTCGTTTTCAAACAGCAGCTCGCTGTTGGTAAGACGAGCCACGTTGTTTGTGTTTACGTTTCGAAAGTATTGTTTATCTGGCGGAAATCGACTCATGACCGCTGCTGTACTTGGTGTAGGTTTCTGCAGTCCTACATTTCATACACAAATGTGAAGTATGGCGCCATCTTTCTAAGTCGATCTGCAGCTCTCGCAAAAATGTTACGATTTGAAAACTACGGCAAAAATTCAGTAAAAAGGGCGGTTCCGCCCGTTAATTAATTAATAAAAAAAAAATACCGTCAAAAATCGTCGACAGTTTTTATTTCAGATAAATATTCAGTTCCCAGATAAGAAATTGAAAGGAACGAATGAATATGACCATTGTGAGAGTATGAAAAATATTAATAACAGAAGAATCTGAATAAAAAGCAATAAATCCACGTTGAATGGAAATTTAATACTTATATTAACGTTATCGTCTAAATTTCAGTTTCTGCTTAATACCTAGCTTCGGATTCACAGAATCTTTATCGTACTCAAGTACGCATACGTGTTATAAACATCACTATGAATCGATTTCTTCTTCACGGGAAGAAAAGTGAAATAGCTTTTAAGTAAGTATATTCATAAAACTGTCTTGTACTAAACGTGATTGCTCACTCATTAACAATAACTAAAGTCTCGGTGGTAGGGTAGGGAGGGTAAAACTTGGAGATTTTTTTCGTGGCTGAGATTGTCAGATTTAGTTTCACTCTCATAGTGAGAACATGAGAGTGAACATTTTTCACAAGTGTGATTAAGTTGGTATTAGTACAATTGCCTCTGAAATGCGGAAGTTATTGTGTAATTGTGTCAGTTTTGTGGTTACCGTGAATCCGCGTATCGCAGATATTTGTGGTCCGCGGTACTTAGTTAGTACCGCAAGAAAATCGTGTGAGCGCTTGGGCCATGATTTTCGACAATTTCTGCGGTACCTTATTATGGAAGATCCACATCGCGCACTTTTTGCCGAAATTATTAAACACCATGACACCTTATCGATGATGACAGGCGACGTCATCAAATCCCGCGGACTAAGGAATAATCGCGACTTTGCGGATATCCGTCAGTATTGCGAGGAAGTACGCGGTAAATGCATTCTTTGTACAAATTTTTACGATGAATTTAAATTTTGGTATTAGTAATACTTTATTGTTTTAAACTTATTAACATGTGAAAACGTGTGTCTTAAATTGTTAAAAAAAAAAGTTTCTTATTTTTGTTAATAATGCAAGGTCACTTGGGAGGTACACGGAGAGAACTTTCATACAGCAGTCGCCCGGGCTATCGTATGGAACGCATGCTGGGCTCCTAGAGCAGCAGTCGCGCCGTTGGTCAGTGAACTACGGTATTAATTCGCGTTGTGGATGCCGTGTTTGATGTCCAGCACGGCAGCCGTGCTAGTCTTGCGACAAATGTCGTGACACGTGAATCTTGCATGGCTGTCATCCCAGACCCAAAAAATTACATTCCATGACAGTGTCCCCCAAAAACGCATTTTATGTAATAATTTGGTAAGAGAAGGGGTTATGGTATGACTCGAATGGGATATTTAACCCATTAACGCGCAAATGCACAGAAAATTTACACCAACTTCAACGCTTATTTCCAGTATGAAATAAATTTAGAAAAAAATCAAACTTACCAGATTCTACCATTTTTGGGGTCGCTCTTTCGAGTGGTGAAGGGAAAATTGTAAACATTCAAAATTTTTATGTGATTTTAGTATATATAATTAAAAAAATAAGTTTTTTTCAGAGCGCATTTCTTACAAATATCGAGTTTTCGATACAATATCGTGCTTTGAAAGAGCTAAAATATATTAGAAGCGTACGGACAATTCCCATTTTACAGAGACACCACAGCCGATATCGGAAGCTTCGATCATTACAATTGATGATAGTATGGATGGTGACAACGACGACGACGACGACGACGACGATGAGGATGTTGACGATGATGAAGACGGTGATAACGATGGTGACAACTACGACGACGACTACTACGACCAGGATGACGAACCCTATGGTGATAATAGCGACAATGAATTTGAGGACGATATGGACAACGAAAACTATTATGAAGACTTGGAGGATATTAATGATGACAGCATGATGCTTCACAATGATGATGACAGCGTTGTATTTCTTGAAGACGTGCGCGGTAACAATGTGTTTCCATACGGCTGTGGTATGTCCACAAATAATTATTTAATCATTATTAATCGTTCGTCACGAGAATATAATCGTTTTGGCGTTTCGGGTCGTAAAATAACTTTTAAAATTCGCGAACCACCGGTGAAAGTTGACCCGTTAACATTTCTAGAAAACATGATAGACGAGTTGTTCAATTTAATAATTTCAGAAAATTTTTTAACAACCCCGGATGAGAATGTAGAACGGATAATCGACAACAATAACATCGATTTAATCGGGATAACTTTCGCTTCGAGCAGTTTTATAAAACCGGCAGGGATTTCATTTAGACCTATAAATAATTTGAGACAGGAGGACTTATGGGCCCTCATAAGTTCTATAGTGCAAAGTGGAATAAGGTAGCGGTTGCAACAACGGTCGATTTATCAATGGGGCACTATTAAAGAGCAGGTCGACTATAACGATTTTCAATAACGATAAATTATATTTTCCGCGGGCTCTTGTTGTAGGGGAGTATTATTTGTCAAAAAATTCTATACCAAGCGCAGAGTTTAATCACACCTGGAAACGAATTAGAAACAGTCGTTTCCAATTACAATGTGCACGAGAATTAATTTCCCAGGTGAACATTGAAATTCCAAAAACGAGTTGTTGGACTCCTCATTTTACGCAATTTCAATCTTGTTATGACACAAAAGGAATAGCTATCGTAATTTACGATGAAAATAATATAGGTAATGGCAGTGAACTTATTTTTGATAGTCGTCGTCGTATCGGTAATGGATCTGAACGTCTTATTCATTTGTTGTATCATCCCCGTACTCGGCACTTTTCAGTAATAGTAAATATCATGGGTATCTGTGGGCGGAGAAAGTACTATTGCCAATTTTGCAATAAAACGTATTCGTTACCAAACATGCATAACTGTCCAAATACATGTGACAGATGTTACGGTCAACCTGCCTGTTCCAAGAATAGTATGTTGATTCACTGCTCCTCTTGTAACCGCTACTTTTTTGGACAAATATGTTTCGAAAAACATCAGTTACCAGGGTCATACACAAAGACAAAACGTGGTATCCGAAGTATATATGCAATAATTAATATTTGTAAAATTTGTAATAAATTTATTAATAATTTGCGTGGCAAGCACGAATGTGGAATAAATTACTGCAAACGCTGTAAATGTAAACATTCTATAAATGCCTACTGTTACATGCAGAGTATTAAAAAACATAGTAAACGTGTTATATCATCAGACGTGAGTTTAAATGTACAACCATCGACATCGTCATCGTCTATCAATACAACTACTACTGCTCCGTACTCGACAAAACATCCGTCCACTCTATTTGTTTTTTATGACTTCGAAACGCGTCAGGACGAGACATATCGTAGAAACGATGAAATAAAAGAACACACAGTATGCCTCTGCCTTGCGCAGCAGGTATGCGATGCATGTATCGACATTGACAGTATGAATGTACGCTGTAACTTTTGCGGTATCAGAGAGTTCATTTTTAAGCAGGATCCGGTTACCGAATTTCTCGATTTGGTCATTCGTAGCAAAACAAATTTTTCAAAAATCATTTGTATCGCACATAATTCCAAAGGTTTTGATGCACAATTTATATTGACAAAATTAATACAAAGAAATGGGAACCAAACGACTCGAAAAAATCACGTATTCGATGTAATTCTAAACGGGAAACACATGATAAAAATTCCAATAGGAAAAACTTTCTTTATAGATAGCTTAAACTACTTTCATATACGTTTAAATGCCCTACCGAAAACATTTGGTTTACCAGATTTCATCAAAAAAGGATATTTCCCGCATTTTTTTAATACATCAAGTAACAAAAATTACATTGGTTATATGCCCGATGCGAAATTTTATTCTTCGGACACGATGTCTACTGTATTGTCGAAATATTTGAAATTTGGCAATACAAGATAACACAATATGATCCGAAAACACGCGAAGGTGGCCTCTTCAATGAATACATTGATACATTCTTAAAAATAAAACAAGAAGCCAGTGGTTGTCCCCGTGAATATGTTGATGATTCATCGAAGGAACGTTACATCGAAACATACGAACGTGAAGAAGGAATTCGTCTTGACAAAGATAAAATTTGTAAGAATCTGGGTCTACGAGCCGTTTCCAAGCTATATCTTAACTCGTTTTGGGGGAAATTTGGTCAAAGAGAAAATCTCCCACAAACCGAAATCGTAAACACCAGAGATGATTTGTTACGGATTTTCGCAGACAAGGACAAGAACGTAACACGACTTCTTCCCTTAAATGATAACACTATGTTTGTTAACTGAGTTTTGCGAGAAGAAGCACGCCTGCAGGCGTCGTGTACTAACGTAGTATTAGCTGCCTATATAACGGCTCAGGCACGATTAAAACTATATACATATTTAGAAAAACTCGATCGTCGGGTATTGTATTATGATACGGATTCGGTGATTTATGTACGCGATGGAACAAAAGACCAGTATGAACCACCATTAGGTAATCTTCTCGGGGATATGACTAACGAATTGTCAGTTTACGGTGAAGGATCATTTATTGAAACATTTGTATCGGGAGGTCCAAAATTTTACGCGTATCGTGTTAAAACGCCAAACGGAACTACTGATGTATGTAAGGTAAAAGGTATTCGGTTAAATTTCGAAAACGCTCAAAAGATAAACTTCGAAACGATACACGATCAGTTTGGCATAATTAATAACAATTGCATTGTCAGCGAACATCGAAATCGTCGCGACAATCAAGCAACTCCTGTTCCCATTGTCTGAATTTAATGCTAAATAATTTGAAAACTATACATCGCACAAATTTTTTTCAAAGGAAAAATGTTCTTAGAATTTATCACAGAATCTACTGTTAACCGGAAGTCATTCAATGGAGAATCACCCTGTACATATATAATGCTAGATTATAAATATGTTGAACGGAGTATTAAGCTGGTCATGGTATAATAATAATAATAATAATAATAATAATAATAATGATAATAAGTCCATAAGGGGCCCAAAGGGAATGATGCGTAACACAATGCGGCTATGCAAAAAGCCGCATCTTAGCCTATCTTCCCAAATGGCCTACTCTCACCTCCACGTGTGCTTATTAAAGCCGGTGGGCCCTGGACTCTTAGCAACCTTGCCAGAGATTGGGTAACCAACCCCAGTGGATGGCGAGGTAAGAGACAAACGAGAGAGGCATAACAACGGGGAGTAGGGCTAACCACCCTGCTCCCTGTATTTGCGGTTACAAGCAATGCAACGCGCAGGGCTCCTGACCATCGGGCTGCTTCGGATGCAGCCCAGTCCCGAGGTGGAGGAGCCGAAACAGGTATCCCGGGACGACGACCAGCTAATGTCCACAGACGATTTCAGTGGACGGAGGATCTCAGACAAGATCTAATGCGCTGCTACGAGGAGAGCTGTCCGCAACAGAGGGGCTACATGGCGCGAATGCACAGTCGGTTTGCAGTAATGCATCCCGAACTGGCAGATCGCTTTTCTCAACAACAACTGAGAGATTATGTGGCCTATCTGAGGCGGACGGGTTTCGTTGTTCCCAGCTGTCAACCGGTACCGGATGTGCGGGCAATAACAACTGAGCCCGTACGCGGTGCTGAGAGAGATGCTCCACATTATGAAAGCACGACACTCGTGTTTAGGCAGAATTTAACAACGAAAGTTTTGCCTAAGCAACGAGAAATAGACAGAGCAAATAGCCTACTTCTGGATGCTCTTCCAGATGACTGCGACCTGTGGCAAGTCAATTGTGCCGTTTACGAGGCTGCAAGTGATCTGGTGATTCCGCGAAATCTGGTACAGATATCGGGGAGTCGGCAGATTACAAAACGCATGTCTCAATTGAACGACAAGATTCGACTGACACGGAAACTCGCTTCCCGAATTCAGTGTGTGATCGACTATTTAACATCTGGCCGTTCTTTTACGGCTAAAGTCAAGAAGTTTGCACAACAACTGCGGACATACTATCACACACTGAACAAGTTGAAGTTGCTCAACATCAAGCAACGTTTGGCTGATAAAATTCGGGTTTTGGCGGATGCCAAAAAAAGGCTGCACAGACGGGAGGATGGAATTCGACAAAATGCAATATTTTGGACGAATCCTTCCAACCTCTTCAAACATCGTATCGCAGCCTCAAGCGAGTTTCCGTCGATGACCACAGTTGAGGAATTCTGGGGGAGCATCTACGAGAAAACATCTAGGCTTAATGCAGACACTCCAGGTATTGAAATCTTCACCGAGTTGTGCGACGAAGTCACACAAGAAAGTGAAGATTGCCCACCCGTCAGTGCATTAGAGGTGAAAAATGCCATCACAGGAGCGAGGAATTTCTCCTCGCCGGGCTGGGATGGAATTAACAACTATTGGTGGAAGAAGTTCACTTCTGTCCATCAACACCTAGCCCGAATATTCACCTCTTATATAAATGGAGACCAACCCATTCCGCACTGGCTGGTGGAGGGCCGAACGACACTGATCCCAAAATCGGGAGACTTGTCCGATCCGAGAAACCATAGACCGATCACGTGTCTCAATACGTTATACAAATTGTTCACTAACATCTTGAACGAACGTATTGAGAAATCCGTGAAACCGGTGTGGCAACGGATAGTAGAACAACGAGGCTGCAAAATGGGTGTATCCGGCTGCAAGGACAACTTGCTTATCGACAGGTGTGTTTGTCAGGACGCAGTCCAGTACAAACGTAACCTGTCGATAGCCTGGCTGGATTACATGAAGGCGTATGACTCAACATCGCACGAGCTTTTAAGCTTGTTGCTCAAACGCCTTCATGTCCACCCAAACATAGTGAGAATTGTAGAAGACCTGATGCCTCTTTGGAAAACACGCTTTGTCATGACATCGGGCAAGCGTCGAACCATGTCTAGACTGGTTCAATTCCAAAGAGGTGTCTATCAGGGAGATTCTCTGAGTCCTCTGCTCTTCTGCATCTCACTATTGCCTCTATCCGTTGTTCTCCGGAAATCTCAAGGGTACATGTGTGGACCGCCTGGTGAACGTGTACATAAGATCACCCATCTTTTCTATATGGATGATCTTAAATTATACGCATCAGGCGAAGATCAATTACATCGATCTCTGAACATCGCCCTCACATACTCGAGAGATATCGGTATGGAATTCGGATTGGACAAGTGTGCAGTCGTTCATTTGCACAGAGGAAGGTCAGGCTCCCATAACAACGATATGGAGCTCGTCAACGGAAATGTCAGACGCCACCTTAGCGCCGAAGAAGCCTACACATACCTGGGCGTACCTCAAAGGCATGTCCAGGATGTGCAGGCTGCTAAAACCACCATCATTAAGAAATACCGGCGCATTCTTCGTCAGATCTGGTCATCAGAATTGACCGGGAGAAATAAGGTGGCAGCCACGAATATGTTGGCCGTATCACCAGTGCTCTATTCTTTTGGAGCACTGAAGTGGAATGTTGACGAGCTAAGGGATCTTGACCGAAGCACACGGAAGATGATTTGTATGCAACGCAGTTTGCATCCAAGATCTTCCGTGGAACGACTGTATTAGCCCCGAAATATGGGAGGTCGTGGCCTTTTAAGCCTGGAGTGTATGCATGACCGATTGGTCCTCGAAACAGCTTGCGACGTGATTAATCGAACGGAGGATCCCCTGATGATGCTAGTACATCAGCATGAAATTCAGGGGAAGGGGGCGTTTTTGTACAACGCGGCGGAACGAGCGGCGCGAAACCTCGGTCTGGTTTTCAACGTGGGACGTAGTGGTGCACAGGAGGCTGAATCAGTCATCAATCTGTGCCCAGTGCGTCTCAGGGCTAACATACGGAAGGAACAACTCCGTATGTTGGAGGGAAGGCATATCGACAAGCCGTTACATGGACAATTCTTTCGAAATGTCCAACAACTTGGCTTGTCGGCAGAGATGACCTTCTCCTTCTTAAGATCAGCCGGCTTGAAATCCGAGACCGAGGGTTTTATCTTCGCGTGCCAGGATGGGGTCATCAATACTTTAGCGTACCGCCAGAACATCTTACACCAGGCGGTACAGAGTACGCTTTGTAGATTGTGTAGATGTCATGCTGAGACACTAATGCATCTTTTGGCAGCATGTCCAATATATGCAGTTTCAGCATACATCGAACGTCACAATGCGGCTCTTCGAGTGCTGTATTACCATCTTCGCAGCACTTATGGTATTGATGCAACCCCAGTTTTGCCGTACGTCCCCACTGATATTGAATCCGTAGTCGGGAATGAGTCTTGCCGAATATACTGGAATTACTCATTCCCGACGAGCAGGCAAATATCAGCCAATAAGCCTGACATCGTCCTTGTTGACTTCGATGACAAATCCATCTTCGTCATCGAGTTTTCTGCACCAGCAGAAACAAATATAGTCAGCAAAGAGGACGAAAAACGGATGAAATATCAGGAACTCCTGTTCGAGATTCGCAGGCTGTATCAAGGATTCAAAATCAAGCTCGTCGTGCTGATAATTGGAGTGCTGGGAGGAATGAGACCAACTTTCCTCCAAAACATCAAAAGCATTCCGGCCTGTCGAGAACATGCAAATTCCATCGCAGGCCGAATGCAGAAAGCAGTGCTACTGGGATCTCTCCGTCTACTGAGGTCACACGAGATCCTGTAACCACTTACCCAATGGTAGAGGGAGTGGTTACAGTTGCAAATAAACGGCCCGGTGCAGTCTGCAGCGGAGGAGATGGATATCGGAGCCACTTTTCTACTGCAGACTGCACACGTGGATTCTGGAGGGCCAAGGGAGGTTAGGGTTTTAGTCGGTAAACCTTGCCGTTAACATCAAAGGTGAGGGAGTCCGACACACGGGGGGTTACACAACATCTTCAACCCCCTATGGTGCCTAATGCATTTCCCCCCTACGAAAAAAAAAAAAAAAAAAAAAATAATAATTAGGGGCATGACCGATTGGTCCTCGAAACAGCTTGCGACGTGATTAATCGAACGGAGCATCCCCTGATGATGCTAGTACATCAGCATGAAATTCAGGGGAAGGGGGCGTTTTTGTACAACGCGGCGGAACGAGCGGCGCGAAACGTCGGTCTGGTTTTCAACGTGGGACGTAGTGGTGCACAGGAGGCTGAATCAGTCATCAATCTGTGCCCAGGGGCCGAAAGGGAATGATGCCTAACACAATGCGGCTATGCAAAAAGCTGCATCTTAGCCTATCTTCAAACATCGTATCGCAGCCTCAAGCGAGTTTCCGTCGATGGCCGCAGTTGAGGAATTCTGGAGGAGCATCTACGAGAGAACATCTAGGCTTAATGCAGACACTCCAGGTATTGAAATCTTCACCGAGTTGTGCGACGAAGTCACACAACAAAGTGAAGATTGCCCACCTGTCAGTGCTTTAGAGGTGAAAAATGCCATCACAGGAGCGAGGACTTTCTCCTCGCCGGGCTGGGATGGAATTAATAACTATTGGTGGAAGAAGTTCACTTCTGTCCATCAACGCCTAGCCCGAATATTCACCTCTTACATAAATGGAGACCATCCCATTCCGCACTGGCTGGTGGAGGGCCGAACGACACTGATCCCAAAATCGGGAGACTTGTCCGACCCGAAAAACCATAGACCGATCACGTGTCTCAATACGTTATACAAATTGTTCACTAACATCTTGAACGAACGTATTGAGAAATACGTGAAACCGGTGTGGCAACGGATAGTAGAACAGCGAGGCTGCAAAATGGGTGTATCCGGCTGCAAGGACAACTTGCTTATCGACAGGTGTGTTTGTCAGGACGCAGTCCAGTACAAGCGTAACCTGTCGATAGCCTGGCTGGATTACATGAAGGCGTATGACTCTAAATCGCACGAGCTTTTAAGCTTGTTGCTCAAACGCCTTCATGTCCACCCAAACATAGTGAGAATTGTAGAAGACCTGATGCCTCTTTGGAAAACACGCTTTGTCATAACATCGGGCAAGCGTCGAACCATGTCTAGACTGGTTCAATTCCAAAGAGGTGTCTATCAGGGAGATTCTCTGAGTCCTCTGCTCTTCTGCATCTCACTATTGCCTCTATCCGTTGTTCTCCGGAAATCTGAAGGGTACATGTGTGGACCGTCTGGTGAACGTGTACATAAGATCACCCATCTTTTCTATATGGATGATCTTAAATTATACGCATCAGGCCAGGATCAATTACATCGATCTCTGAAAATCGCCCTCACATACTCGAGAGATATCGGCATGGAATTCGGATTGGACAAGTGTGCAGTCGTTCATTTGCACAGAGGAAGGTCAGGCTCCCATAACAACGATATGGAGCTCGTCAACGGAAATATCATCCGCCACCTTATCGCCGATGAAGCCTACACATACCTGGGCGTACCTCAAAGGCGTGTCCAGGATGTGCAGGCTGCTAAAAAAATAAAAGTTTATAAGAAATACAATTCTCACCTGTAAAATACTTGTCCTTGGGAGAGAGAGTAAGTGAGAGAGAGAGAGAGAGAGAGAGAGAGAGAATGAGAGAGAGAGAAAGAGAATCACGTTGCACTCGTGTAAATCGGATAAATCCATTTCTCGAAACAACAAAACCATGACCTATCTCAAGGTCATCAAATCAAGGGGCACGGGTATAACTCAAGGAAGAGAAGGTGGGTAAAAATAAAAACAATGACCTAGGTCAAGGTTACAAAAACAAAACACGACCTACATCAAGGTCACCAAGAACGACCTTACCGAGTCTGCAGACGGGGTCAATAACCTCTCAGGGGGTGTCTGGCCAGACGACCATGACCTACCTCAAGGTCGCATATTGCCAGGAACAGTCGACGAACTTAAGGGGTCAATGACCTCATAACAAACCATGACCTACCTCAAGGGCTGGCGTCAGGGGGGAAGAGGGAGGGAAGACCATGACCTACCTCAAGGTCAAACCTTGCCAGGTACAGACGGCGAAAAGACGGGGTCAATGACCTCATAACAAACCATGACCTACCTCAATGTCTGGCGCCAGGGGGAGGAGGGAGGGAAGACCATGACCTACCTCAATGTCTGGCGCCAGGGGGAGGAGGGAGGGAAGACCATGACCTACCTCAAAGTCAAACCTTGCCAGGTACAGACGGCGAAAAGACGGGGTCAATGACCTCATAACAAACCATGACCTACCCTGGAGGGGGAGGGGGTGTCAGAAGGCAACCTATTCTACTCTTAAATACTCTGCTTCTCTTCTTATGTTTAGTAAAATGGTACGTGATTCTCACACAGATGACTGGAAGAATCTATTAGCAGAATGTTAGTTTAGCTAGACTAGAATTTTAAAGGAAATTCAGTCGATTGCTATTTCATAAGTTACTTAGAAATTTGTTTGAAAGCAGAAATTTATAATACTGACATACATACACGCATACACTAGGGTGTCCGTAAAAAAATTGGCTTACCGTTGGAAAAGTTTTTAAATGATGTCTAAGTAAAGAAATTTCACTTTATTTGACATATTAAAGAAGATATACGGTGCCGAAATCGCGATAAAAGTACAAAAATCGCTATTTTTTCCATTTTTTGTTATTTTTCCAATCTAACTCAGTTCTCTCTAAACATATCGTGAAATTACCTAGAAATAGGTTGTAGAGCTTGAAAAAGCCTACAATTTACTCCAATAACATTTTGCGATTCGATAAAATTTCAACCTAAGAAATCGTCAAACTGAAAGAAATTTTGTTATCCCTCGTTGTGACAAACTCTGAAATTTTATCAGATTTCGGGTATCACTTACCGTTTTCGAAATATTTCAGAATTTTGAAAATTTTCAGATTTGCAAATTTTCAGATTTGAAAATTTTCAGATTTGCAAATTTTCAGATTTGCAAATTTTCAGATTTGCAAATTTTCAGATTTGCAAATTTTCAAAATCAATTTGCATGTATAGTATATTATAAAGTATATTATACACTAGAATTCCTCGAATGAAGATTCGGTATACAATTCATTTAAATTAATGATTAATAAATAACTTGATTGCCTAAGTTTAAGATACAAATTTTCCTCTTTTTTAAAATAATCGACATAATTAATTTTTTTATTCGTTTTAAGAAACATTCTTTTTGAATATAATATTCCAAAATGTGATATTGCAATATTACATTTTAAACACGCCATGATTGCACAAAAGTTGTGCAAAAATTGTGCAAAAATTGTGCAAATAATTTGTGAAAAAAAAACGTAAATTAAAAATTATTAATCGATTTTTCAAAATTCCGACTATTTTCTACGCTATATGTATATGATCTCCTAGAATATTTTAAAGCAATTTGCCGATAATTTACCGTACTAAATGATTTTTTCTTATCTTTTAAGTTTCTGGTATTTTTTGTAAAAAAAATTCGAATCTTCATGATTTTGTGCTGAAAAGTCCATGGTGACGCAGTAAAGCAGATTGCATTCAATAAGAGTTTCAATTGGTTATAGTAAAGATTCTTATTATAGGTTTTGACATATACCGTCGTATTAAGGTAAAGTTCATAACGATGAAGATTCTTCCCACAGACTTCGATTTATTTTATAAAAGAAACATCCTTCAGAAAACAAAGCAAAAAAGATTCTGCAGTTAGTTAACACATTCGATTGTTTAGGAAGGATCTGACGGCAGATCAGCGCGCAAATTCGGACATACTCCATTTACTGTCTTGAGCAGATCTTCTCTCAGTCTGCTTGCAGATTCGCTCATTTCTCTACAAATTGTTAATCTATTTCTATAAAATGGTATACAGTATAATTCAATTAATATAATATACCATTTTTAAGATATAAAGTCTCGCAATAAAATGCCTTTTGTAATATTTCATAAATATTGTTAAAAAGCGAGAAAATGACCAAATAATTGGTAAGTTCAAAACCGCCAATACACCCCATACGTGGGGCACAATGGCGGGTGCAATGGGGCTAATTGGCTGTTGATAAAAACTTGTGTTTTGAATTCATAATACTTCGGCAAGATGTAATAAGTAAATAAAATCTCTGGCTTTCTCTTAATTTCCTTTCTTGCAATAAAAATACGTTAACGGAGATGTTTTTTGTATGAATACCGCCACTCTCTGTGGCTATTGTCGACTATCCATATCTTTATAAATAAAATAATACACAAATATTTTTCGCACTTTTACACAAAAAACAATTTTATAGTATTGTTACGTCTCACGTAACTAGGATAGTGCGACGAAATACATTTTTGGGAATCCCCGAATATATGGGAATTTAGTAACAGCGCCGATATACAACACACTAACCGAACTACGATGTATTTTCATGATTTGTAAAACCTACCATACCGGCCTCAAAAGATAACCGAAACCGTAGAAAATCGACCTTCTCTCTAGGTAAAACGACGCCACCATAAAAACTTAAAGATCGGAAAAGAACAGGTCTTTCTCTGCCCACAAATAAGTAAGATTCCTATATTATCAGCAAAAATTAAAATTAAGTAAAATATACAAAATTGCATCAATTTGTTTGTTAAATTTTTCTTTAATATATTTTCATAAAAACAAATTCCTATTTCAATATCAATAATCTTTTCCACACACGAAAACTTTTCTATGTTAAAATATAAAAGTCTAAAAAAAGGCATTCTCAAGCCGTACACGCACTGACACCCAAATGTCATAAACTTAAAAAAGAGGAAATTCGAGAAAACACTTTCTCAAGGAAAAGAGAATGACCTTCTTTTCCTATTTTTAGTTGTTGTCCTCGATAAATTAGAACATTTAGAATTACGCAACAATATTAATTATTATTTCAAAATGTAACAATATTTTCAATAAAACAAAATATCATTAAATTAAATCATTTTAAATATAAAAAAAAACATAATGAGTGAATAAATAGAGAAATCAATTAAAGTCAATAAATACAAATTACAACATTAATATCATTGCGTAATTGAAATGATAATAAATAAGCGTAAAAACCAAACCATTATTTAGTAATACCATTTATCAAAATTAAAATATGTACACGAAAATGTAAATGAAAAACAATATCTTAATAATATTTTTTTTTATAACTTTGAAACAATTGTACACAATCATTATTTTAAATAATACAATATATAATATATATATAATACTCAAATCAATTCTACACAACCAAGTACACAAAATTGTAAAGTTGATACAAACAACGAACGAATAATTCTAGCAATAAATAACTGACATAATTAATAAAAAAAATTAAAGATGAACTCAAATACCAACATTACAAAATTCCTTTTATAACAAAAACATTTCTTTTACAAAATATTGAAAGTTTGAACAAATAATTAATACAAAAATTAATAATTTTTTTTACTTTAGTTCTAATTATGCTAGAACTTTCGTTCATGTTTGTAAAAACTACTTTAACTTTGTAAGCAAATATTTTGTTAAAAATTTATTGTTATAAACAACACACGAACAGTTTTTTATAATTACAAAAAAAATGGTACAAATTTTCCCACCAAACTTAATATTCCCACGCCTGGTCCGACCCACGAATTTTCCTGGAGGGGAGAACCAATATAAAAAGGGCGACTTTCCAACGAATTTTCCTACTCCACTCTACTCTACTCTACTCCTCTACTTCTGCGGAGACTCCGGCTTCAGCTTCGACCCAGACTTTTGGAATCGCCTTTTTGGACGAGCTCATCAAAATTTTGGTTGGGCTTCCGTGGGTCATCTCTGCTGCCGTTCCCACATCGGCAGTTTCCACCAGTCTTGGTGGATCGTCACCTCCGGTCTTCCACGTGGACCCTCTACAGCGCCAACCAAGTCGAATTCATTTGACTGGACCGGAATACGGCCCACCGGCACTATCAACCAGAGTTCACCTCGCAACGAGATCATCAACCGGACTTGGCTTTTCCCAATTACAACTCCCTTTTTATACAGGTCCATGTGACCGTATTCTCACCTCCAAAAAGGAATATTCAGGTCCAGGTGACCGAATATCATCCCACTTTTCCTCGAAAACAGGTCCAGGCGACCGTTTTTTTTCCTACCAAACTTCCTAAGGAGCCGAGTTCCACGGGAAATCAATCTCGGAGGGTTTCAACTCAAGTCGGACATCCAATTATTAGTAAGTATACATTTTTTTATACACCAAAATAACAAACCCTCTAACCACCCTTTTCTTTTCCACTCCCTCTTTTCATGCCCGATATGAGCCGATAAGAATTCAATGCTTCAGGCATTAAATTTATTTTATATTTTTTTTTATTTTTATGAGACGAATGTGTCGGACTTCTTTGCAATTTTTTTTTGAGCACCACTTTTTTTTTAGAATACATAAATAAAGAAGCCGACACCTTAGGGATTCTTTTTGTTTATTAGCGACTCTAGTGCGTTTAACTGGAGCCCTTTGGGTGACCGGATGCAACCACGAGAGTCAGTAGGGACTGTAGTGACCTCCGCGTTATTTTTTTTTATCCGGTTAATTCAAATTTATTTTTTATATTTTTTTTTTGGTTCTATTTTCAATAACTAAATAAATTCTTAAACACACACACACATATTTATATATATATATATATATATATATATATATATATCCATCCCACTTCTTTGTCCTACTAATTCCTCATAGAAATCACCAATTACACACATAAATTCTCGTCCTCTGTTTGTTTTTTTTAGTGCCGGTATTGAAAAAGGATAGGGGCTACTTCCGTCGTCAGCGACGCCTCCGCGAGCGAGCCGCCAGGGAAAAAGGGGCGAACCTTAGTTCGTTCCCCGACCCTCAATTCCCTCAGAAACCTTCACTACAACCTCCTCCAGTCGAACCTCTCCTTTCCACTATTCTGGGGGGGGGGGGTGGGGGGGGGGGGGGGTGGGGGGGGGGGGGGGTGGGGGGGGGGGGGGGTGGGGGGGGGGGGGGGTGGGGGGGGGGGGGGGTGGGGGGGGGGGGGGGTGGGGGGGGGGGGGGGTGGGGGGGGGGGGGGGTGGGGGGGGGGGGGGGTGGGGGGGGGGGGGGGTGGGGGGGGGGGGGGGTGGGGGGGGGGGGGGGTGGGGGGGGGGGGGGGTGGGGGGGGGGGGGGGTGGGGGGGGGGGGGGGTGGGGGGGGGGGGGGGTGGGGGGGGGGGGGGGTGGGGGGGGGGGGGGGTGGGGGGGGGGGGGGGTGGGGGGGGGGGGGGGTGGGGGGGGGGGGGGGTGGGGGGGGGGGGGGGTGGGGGGGGGGGGGGGTGGGGGGGGGGGGGGGTGGGGGGGGGGGGGGGTGGGGGGGGGGGGGGGTGGGGGGGGGGGGGGGTGGGGGGGGGGGGGGGTGGGGGGGGGGGGGGGTGGGGGGGGGGGGGGGTGGGGGGGTTTGGTTCTATTTTCAATAACTAAATAAATTCTTAAACACACACACACATATTTATATATATATATATATATATATATATATATATATATATATATATATATATATATATATATATCCATCCCACTTCTTTGTCCTACTAATTCCTCATAGAAATCACCAATTACACACATAAATTCTCGTCCTCTGTTTGTTTTTTTTAGTGCCGGTATTGAAAAAGGATAGGGGCTACTTCCGTCGTCAGCGACGCCTCCGCGAGCGAGCCGCCAGGGAAAAAGGGGCGAACCTTAGTTCGTTCCCCGACCCTCAATTCCCTCAGTAACCTCCACTACAACCTTCTCCAGTCGAACCTCTCCCTTCCACTATTCAAGAACATTCACTCACCCGCTCTGACTCCCCGATCACTTTTATTCCTCCCCTTCCTCTCGAACCTCTTCCGCCTCCTCACGAACTCTTTGCACCCACCAATCCACCCACTTTAAACGGAATTTGTATTAAATAAAAAAGAGCACAATAAAAATCACTTTTTTTCTGGTAAAAGAGCTATCTTTATTTTTTCCTTCCATTCTGTTCTTTTGAAGCAGGCCGCCTCGATTCGCCAACCCGAATCAACCTGTGTGGTTGAACGCCCTTTCACGATTCTGGGCACAACATACTTCGAGTAAGTATGTTAAATCAGGTCGTAACAGTATATTATATATTATTATTTGTCATTACTTTCATCCATTCAACAATATTTTTTAACAATTTTTGTATCAAATTAATATATAACTATTTTCTTAAATGTTTCTTTACAATTTAGTATTTTTTCTGTCGTCTCTTTGCCTGCTGTATTAGTTTCGAATCATTCTCTGCAATAGTATATTTTACATGCAATACTGACACCGCCAATGTGCCCACGCAAAACCCGCCAACCTGCCCCGTAATTTTCGTAATGATATATACAAATATTACAATATTTCTCACAGTGGTTTTGTGCAGTGAAAGTAGAGGAAGCTAAATGTATAAATACTTATTCTGATATCGATCGCAACACGAAGAAAAACGCTTATCTAATCGAAAATAAATAGTTACAATTCATATTCCAAATCAATCAATCCGAACTATAACCAAATTTAGTTCGATAAATAAGGCGTTACGATGGAAACACGATGAAGCTGGGCACAATGAATATAATATATGATGCATAGGATTTTCTAATGTGGAGAATTCGAGAAAAATCCAAACCGCCAATTAACCACAGTCTCCCCTACGAGTTTTGAAATCATTAGATTTTTCACACTAAACAATTATTATTGCGTCCAGAGTAAGGATGTAGTAAAACCTGCTGACGAGCACTATACGGCATCCTGGTGCGAAACGCATTTTTTCAATAGTTTGATTTTTGAGCGCAGGAGGGAGATATTGTATTATGTTATAAATCCAATAGTAAGTGATTCTAAAATTTCATATATATAAAGATCTAATTGAGTTCCGTTATAGACGGTAAGTACAGCAGACGTGCGTTTCTGTGCTCCGTATTTATGTCAGTTACAGACTATTTATCGTCCTTTTTTTTGGGAGTTTTTTGCACAGAAAATGACCTCCGGATCGTCTCGGACCCAGTTCGTAATGAGCTATTGAGTTGCCGAGTCTTTTATCCGGAATTTTTTGAGGTAACTTTTCTTCCTATCCGACGTGGTGACGGTTGGAAAATTTCGCCTGTGGTGACGTCACGCAGCTGTCAACACAACACGGAATAATTCTCCGGTTTGACAGCATTGGTCTTCAATCTGCCACTTACCGTTATCTTCTTCGGGTTTTCTACCATCATATCGGCATCTGAAGAGGACACGCTGCTCCCTTTAAATGGTACATGACATCTCCAGTTCAACCGACATATGCAACGTGCTTCAACTCTCAAGATTTCTTCTCGAAGACGGAGTTATTTTTGATATTCGCCTGTGTCTCGCCTGCATAACGGTGAGTTCGCTCCTTGCTTGTGTGCGGCCCACTACACTCTCAGCGTTCCCGAGTCGTGTTTACATCGACTGTGTGTGTGTAAACCTCAAGGCGATTTACAACAGTAATCTGTTCGGTCGTATTGGTAGTCGTCCGTGTGTATGTCTTTCGTCTGTATCGTCTGTAGTCGGTAAATCGTGTTTATCAATTTAAGCGTATACTTTCTATTACTCGCGGTGATACACATAAAGTATTTATATTTTTTGACCACAAGAGGTCAGAAGCTCTCGGCCGCGAGCGACTAATGTCAGCACCCAGTCCGCCCCGCAGCGAATCACAAGCGTTTGTCCTGCCTACGTCCTCTTCTAGTGACAGAGAGGTGGAGCGTACAACGACCATTTTGCGCCCAGCTGCCCTCATCGGCCGCCCCATAACAGCATCTAAGTGGAGAGCGCTTCGTACTAGCAGTTGCAGCGCTTTAGAAGATTTCGGTTTCAGTCTCGCCAAACGTAAGCGAGACGGCCTACCGGACTCGGACGACCCGAACGATCTTCAACCAACGAGGCAGAGAAAACTTATTGTTGCAGATCAAATCCAGCCGGAACAGCAGCCTATTGATTCTCCAACGATGTCTTCGTCCAATATACCGCTAACCCTGGAATCACTGCAGCAATCGTTGCTTACTGCGATCCAGCAACAATCTAATGCTCTTCAAGCGAGCATTGCTAATTGCACGAGTGAAATCGTAGCGGTCAAGTCTAAGGTGGACCAGATCAACTCTGATCTTTCATCACGCCTAGGCTGTCTACAGGAAAGAGTGGACATTCAGGAATCAACAATCAACACGCTTAAGACTAAACTTGAGGCTCAGGAAAAAATACTCAAGAGGAAGAACATCATCCTTACCGGGTTTGTGCCCGGTCCGGGTCCGCTAAGAAAGGAAATTTATAAATTCCTTTCTGCGAAGTTTCCACTGGAATCTTCGGTCGCCGCCGCGCGCCAAATCCGCATCAATCCTCCGACGTACCTGGCAGAGTTAATGCTGGAAGAGGACAAATACGTCATTATGTAGTCTAAGAAAACGGCGCTCCAGTCCACAAACATCTTCATCAATCCGGACTATACAGATGGAGAACGCCTCAAGGCCTATAAGGTCAGAGTGGCCCGCCGCGCTGCCGCTTCTTGTGGCGCGTTATTCAAAAAAAAGGGCGATGCCATAGCCACCAATAGCGTATGGCTGAAATGGTCGGATGCGGACCAGGACTTCAATATTCCATCTCCTGAGCCGGTAATGGAAAGAAATTCGGCCTCGTTTCGCTCATCCTCTGCAAGTCGAGCGCAAGCCAGCTCTAGTAAGAAAAACGCAAATGCCTACGCAAGACCGTCATCCATAGACACCGACACGCTCTCATCATCCATAGAAACGGGTTTTTAATTTGTCCCCGTCCTTCGTCTTCTGTCAACGTTTCATCGTCATCGTCACCAGATGCAGTATCATCGCCTGTCTGTATTAAGTCTCCTATTCGTCAGAATTTATTAAAAATAGTTTTCTGGAACGCTCATGGTTTTTTTAACATTAAAAAGAATTGTTTTTATTCCGCACACAAAATTATGAACTTTTCAGAAACTTGGCGGGATCTCGAAATTCGCGCAGAGGATCTGCTTACTGATCATTCAGTGATTAATTCACCAGCCATCCGCACCAGTAATTTTGGCCGTTGTAGCGGAGGCCTTTTGTCTTTAATTGATCCTAACTCTAGTTTCACTCTGCTAAATTCGTCACCTCATTGGCTCTTTTATAAATTAAATATGAATCCGCTAAATTTAATTGTCGGCTCCTTTTATTTCTCTCCTCTCTCCGATTTAGAACCACTGCTCTCCTCCCTACAAATTATTCTAGACTCACTGAATGAACAGTTTCCAGACTGTATTTTCATCTTAGGAGGCGATTTTAACTGTCGGCTCTGTGCGAGTTTGTAGACGATCCTATGACGTGAATCTCAACCAACGCGGAACCATTTTGTCCGATTTTATGCCCATAAACAATTTTGTTTTATTAAACGGTCGAACGTTAAGTGATTTTCCTGCGCATTATACTTTTCTCGGACAGAGGGGTTTCAGTGTTGTTGACCTTGTCTGGATCTCGATACCGCATGTTCATTATATTCACGATCTTGTGATAGGCGATGATCTTTATGGCTCTGACCATTTGCCAGTGTCAGTGGAACTCTATCTCTTCGAAGATAACTCTTCTTCGCAGACACCTACTCAAAGCTCTGTATTGCGTCGTGTGACTCGTTTTCAGAACCCCTCGGACGGGGCAACTAGTGCGTTTACATTATATCATGCGTTTCTCACGGCCTCGTTTCAAACCACTGTTTCTGCTGTTTGTAATGATCTCGACGAGTGCTATAACAATTTAACTGTAACGATTCGCAACTCGGCGCTTTCTTCCGGCCTTTTAAAAGACTATGTTATTAGCAATAACCTCTCGCCGTTAGGATTCAGGAAAAAGTGGTTTGACAAGGAATGTCTTTCCGCTAAGAGGTCATTAGCTCGCACCCTGAGACATATGAGGGGGTCTGGATACAGCGCGGCCATTTTGAAAGAATTCAAAGAATCCCGTAGGTGTTACTCAAATTTACTAGCTGCCAAAAAACTCTCTTACGACTCTAATATTGCCGACAGATTCGCGGAAGTCCGTAACTCAGCAGATTTTTGGTCTGCAGTACGCCAATTTCGTTCGAAACCTACACTACGCCATCAAGTGTCAGACGAAAACTGGAATGCGTTCTTCCGCGAGATCTTTCCGGAGATAGAATTGCCGCCCGTGCAGTATTTTGGTACTTTTGATCCCGCGCTGGACTCACCTTTCTCTGTGTCTGAACTTAGGAAAAGTCTAAGGACCCTGAAGGTAGGAAAGGCCATTGGTCCAGATAAAATACCTGCGGAACTGTTTAAGCATATGGACGATCAATGGCTTTCTCTCCTTCTTTCGCTCTTTAATAGAATTTTTACAGCGGAAGCCTTCCCGTTAGGATGGGCTGATTCGACGATCTTTACTTTGTATAAGAAGGGCGCCCGTAACGATCCTTCTAACTACCGGTTAATCGCAATAACTAACGCACTAGCGAAAATTTTTTCACAGATCCTATGTACACGCCTGTCCAAGTGGGCTACGCAGAGAGACATCCTACCGGAGGAACAATCCGGCTTTCGCGGTGGGAGAGGGACGGAGGATAATATCTTCTGCCTTCTCGCCTCCGCGCAGGTCGTTTTGAGGCGCCGGAACGCGAAACTTTATAGCCTTTTTGTGGACTTTAAGAGAGCCTTTGATTCCGTCCCTCACGATCTGCTATGGCGAAAGATACTTGGACTAGGTGTTAGCGCAAAATTCGTCAGGGTGCTTAGTGCGCTTTATCGCTCTGCGTCAGTGCTGTATAACAAGGAAAACGGGGAAACGTCGCGATTTAACGTAACGGTAGGCGTACTTCAAGGCGAAATTCTGAGTCCGTTGTTGTTTATATTATATTTGTCAGACATAGTTACTTTTTTTCGAGACAATAAGGTACGCGGAGTGGATGTTACCAGATCCACGGATCTGCTAATGCTCCTCTATGCCGATGACCTTACCATTCTTGCTTTTTCCCCCTCAGACCTTCGCCGTAAGCTTAAAATCCTCTCTGACTACTGCTCGATTAACCGGCTCACTGTAAATGTCGAGAAAACTAAGATAATCTGTTTCAGAAGAGCCGGTCCGCTCGATCAGTTCTCAAGAGGTTTTCTTTTCAATAACATTCCAGTCGAAGTAAAAAGCGTCTACAGGTTTTTAGGTATAGTGTTTTCATCATCAACGTCAGGCCTTCAGCCCTCGGAGGACGCCGTTACTCGAACAAGGGCCGCAGCAGCCGCGTCCGTAGCCGTAATAAATTCCGCTAAAATCGACGCATGGGACGCATACTGGAAACTGTACAAAGCTATGGTTACATCGGTACTATTATACGCGGCTCCGTTTTGGGCTCTCCGCCACTTGGATAGGCTGGAGTCGGTGCAAATCGACTTTTTCAAAAGACTTCTCCATTTGCCAAGAAACACCCCGGCTTATATAATACGATTAGAACTCGGTATCACTCCGATTGCGGTTGAGATACTAAATCGATCGATAAAATGGGTAATTAAGACCCTCCGACTTCCCGACTCAAGGCTGCCCAAGATTTTACTTATTCGCTTAAGAGAATTATCCGTGATATGTCCAGAAGAGCCCCGTAACTGGCTCACGCAGCTTTTCTCCCTATTGGATGAAGCGGAGGTTGATGTCCTGCGGGGCAGCTTTGACGCTGAGTCCTGGGCGAGCGTTGGTCCGCGACTAATTGCTAAATATGCAGATTCTTGCAGAGCTAAAGATTTAGCAAGATATTTTAACTCCGAAAATATTCAGCTACCACTCTACCGTCAGCTCAGCGACTCGTCGTATACGCTGTATCCGCCTCGTCTGCCTCTCCCTTATCTAAGAGTAAGAGCTCAGCTCAGATTAGCGACAGTCTTCACGCGTTCGCTTTCTCTCGCCGGTATGCGTCTCATCTATAATCCCCAATCGCCATGCTCGTTATGTAATATGAATGTCCCCGATTCTCTATGTCACATTTTTACGGAATGCCCCCTACTCGCACCAGTGAGACGCGATTTTGTTGCAAATGTATCCGCGTGTTCTCCGAATAACATTTTTTGTACTTTGATCTGTAAACCTGACCTTTTCTCAGCGAAAACCTTATGTAAATTCATAAGAGCAATACTCGTGCGAAGACAATTCTTGTATGGCGACTAGTTCTAGTTTTACTAAATGTACTGCGCTTTTGCTCTGTGTTATTCTTATCTTTTTTTAATATTTTATATTCCCTGCGTTTTGCGTTTATTTTATGGTTTTTATCCTTGTATCTGCGAATTAAGTTTTCGGTCTATTCCGGAACTCACCTCACCTCTCAACAGGTTGTACCCCATAAGAGAGTAAAATATACTACTACTACTACTACTAAAGATCTAATTTTAAAGCGCAAGACGCAGATTGCAAACGCAATCCGTCTGATATTTTTTGATTTGTTTATTTTTCGATTTGTTTTCTTTTGTTTTCTTACATTTATTACATGCACCGCTTTCCAATAAATTCGCAAATTTATTAAAATGCTACATATGTATTTGTCCTTAATCAAAATACCTTTCTTAGTGATAAATTATCATTTGAAAATAGCCGTGCTATGGAAAATAAGGATCTTCGAAATGATTGTAATTTGTCACTATCGCAAGATGTTAGGTCGAATAGGAATACCAAGGAACTAAATAGACTTGATAACGATATACTCAATGATCAAATAATAAATAATAACAATTCGTTCATGGGAAATAAATACTTGGTTTCGATAAATGGTGACAGTTCAACAATAAGTAAAAATCAGGAAGTTGTTGAAACGGATAATAGAAAAAATATGTTTATTAATAATGAAATAACAACACATGCGGCAAAAGATAATGAACAGATAGTTTCGTTAAAGAAAGATAGAATGCCGATGATTTCTGAACATAATGACTAAAGGACTCGTGATAGGTATTCTGACGGAAGTAAACGAAACAAAATTACTATTAAGGTAGAATTGCACAGATAAGTTACTGAAAATGATCATTTTAATGTACATGCACATGCAAGTGAAATGATAAATCCTGATAATGTAAATGATAATTTAAATGTAAATGGTAGTGCAGATGAAATGATATATCATGATAATGTGCATGTAGTTTATGATCGTAATTTTCATATGGATCATGAAGAAAAGAATTGTAAAAGGGGGAGTAAAAGGAGAAATGGGAGTTATTTTCTGAGTTCCAGTCTCACGAGGGATGAGAATAGCTCAAAAGAAGTAATTAATAATGATCAATGAATATTAAAATGTTGCAAAATTACGAAAGAAAGTTATCATGCCGTGGTTGACGCTGAAAGCAAGGTCATAGATGGAGATAATGATACACATGAAGAAGGGTTAAATCAAGATTTTCCGTCTTTCTTAGAAAAAGTAGAAAATAAAATTAAAGATTTAAAAGACTTAACAAATGAGGATAAACGAGTTTTTCGTGAGTTATTGGTAAAATACGAATCTCTATTTTCTGACAAAATTGGTTGTGCTATGGGATATCAACATCAAATTCAGTTATTAAAGGATAAGCCTTTCGTATTTAAGAACTACCCGGTACCATTTTCAATTAGAGAATCTGCGCAAGAAATTCGAGAGATAAAAGCGCAGGGCACCATTGAGTGTGCAGTTACATCATACATAAATCCTCTAAGAATTATTCAGAAATGTGATGGGAATATTCGTATTTGTCTTGATGCCCGTCAAATAAATGATATAATGGAAAACGATCGTGAAGCCCCTCCACTGATTAAAAATATACGGGATTTTTGTTCAACGGGAAACACGGTTCGGTGGAATGAACTTTAGGTGTCAAAAAATTGAACAAACATTATGCGCCCACCAAACTTTCATTTGAACCTAGTAATGCTCAAAACAACTTGGTTTAAAATAATTCATCGAGGTCTTTTCGAGAAATTTCAATTTAAATATTTTATTTTAATCGTGTAGAATAAGAATAAAGTAAAACCTGCAGAGGGTTATAAAATTCAACTTATGGAAATAATACAGCGGAAAAGTTTTTCTTGTAAGCATGAAGAAGTTTTCTGCAAAATTTCAAACTATTTGGTCGTAAATGCGTGAATTGGATATTATTATCGAAAAAGCGCCGCGTGCGTTCGAAAATATGCAGAACGCATTGAGCGTTTTATTAGTATGAATTCAAATAATTTGAAAACTTACCGATAGTCTTTGACTTAAGATCTCTATTCCCGCAAGTGATGTGTGGCATCTTTTGGTACATAGGTAGTGGCCGCACGGCCTTCTTCATGATTTGGTTTGCTCTGCATTGCATTGCATGCACTGCATTGCATGCACGGCTTTCTTCATGATCATTGTTTTATTTTGTGACAAAAATTCCAAAATTTCTCAAATCTCACGAAGAAAATATATCAAGAGTATGCGTCGTGTGTTTTGGGAAAAGTGCACGACCTCCAACCGACGGTTTAAAATTCATAATTTCTAAACATATTTTTGCAAAATTTTCTAAACACGAAATGCTTTTACCAAATATTATGCCATAATTTCCGTTCAATTTTATCATCCTTAAAAACTACTGTTGTTAAAAAAAATGTTCGCCGTATTTTTCAGACACGACCCTGGTAAAGCTCATAATTGTACGAATAAGACAAAATTACAAAATTTGGGTAAGGTTTTATCCCCAAAAACAAAGGAACTGATAGTAACAATGTGATAACAAAGAAACTTTCTGATGAAGAAAATAAATGGACCTCAGCAGTACTGTTGAAAAATTTTGGTCGCCTTCTCACAGTTACTGTTGGAGCATCTGCCAAGAAGAGAGTCGATTTTTCTTTATCGCACGAGGCAATAAATAATATTCCAACTGCTGTAAACTTAAGTGACAACCAAGTTTTAAAAATAAGCACTATCATTCGACAAGAAACTGGGAGTCGAGATGCAATTCAGCCAAATCTGCAATCAGCTATTGCTGCTCGAAAGAAAGTACTCGAAGAAAATTTTGAGACTAAAAACTTCTCATTTCTAACTAAATCTGAGAATGGAGAAAGTGAAATCACCATTTCCCGATGTGTCGTTCTGTGCAGTGATCTGCCTGGCTTTATCATATTTATAAATGAAAAAAGGAACATCAATTCACAGCCTTTTAATAAAAATTGGCATTGATGGAGGTGGAGGAACATTTAAAATATGCCTTAATGTAATTGAAACAACAAATGATTTTCAAAGTCAAAATGTCAATAATCAAGTAATCAAGAAGCAAAGATATTCGTCTGAAGCATTTCCTGACTCTGGCGTTAAAAGGTTGTTGATAACACAGGGCCACAAAATGAAGGGGGGGTCCAGACGAGAGAACTACACTAGTTGATTCTTATAGATTTTTGGGTGCTGAAAACGAATCCGACGTCCAAATTTGCCTATCACGTCAGGATTTTGTACAATTTAGGGTGAAATAGGCAAAAAATACACTTTTTGGCAATATTTACGGTTAATTTCCGGTAACCACAAATGTTATTTCAGAAATCCTTCAGAGGCATCCAAAAGTATAAGAAAAGACCTTTCAAATGCATTTTTGGAATTGTCCCTACGATTTTTTTTGGCTAAGTTATAATGTTTTGAAGTTGCGCTCTGAGCGTTCTGTTTACAAACTGTTCAATAGGCGAATCCAGGCGTAGCCGCGCTAAGAATCCTTGTCCATTTTAACTTGCATGTCTCAGACAAAGAATAATCTATTGTTTTCTTCTTTCCAACAATATTTTTTTTTTTTTAAGTTTAAGGTCACAGAAATTGTTAAGAAGCATTATTTATTTGATTACAAATTAATAACAATATTTTTCCGCGTCAAAAGGATTAGAGTTTAGTTAGTAATCAATTTTGACTACAAGTGGTACATCTTCTCATTATTTTGATTTTTTGTATGTTACATAAAAAATAGCTGTTTTGTTTTGTTCTCATTTATTACAAAAGAATTTTGAAGTGAGTTTAGCGTTATCCATCCTGCACCACGTGGAGGTACCACTTCGTCACAGGACTAACCCATCATTAGGATGGGGGCACCGACACCAGGAATCTATTTAATTTAAATATTTCTAATTAAAGGATTTACCCATCATTAGGATGGAGGCACCAACACCAGGAATCTATTTTATTATATGAATATATATATATATATATATATATATATATATATATATATAAATAACTCTCGATTGTTATAAATATTAATTAAATCTTAATTAAATGTTTCTAATCATTTCCAGAATGACGATTTTTTTTGTTTTTGAAAGATCGTCTTATTGCTTTCCTTTTATGCGATTCACTCGTCTCTCTTTTTAATGTCCAGCAGTAATCGGCCATCATGTGAACATCCCACCTACCCTGAAACCTTCTCTCTATTTCCTTGAAGTCTTGGTGAAATCTTTCGCCTTGTTCTTCGCTGAAATCTCCAAGATTATTAGGGAAGTAATCCAAATGATTATGCAAAAAATGCAATTTAACGCTCATTAAACACCCTAAATTCTTAAAGTTTAAAATCATATTCTCAACGATTTCTTTGTATTGTACATCCTTTTTATTACCTAAAAACTTCTCAACAACATTTTTAAAGCTACACCATGCCTTTCTCTCGAGTTCATTCATCGATTTAACAAAATTTTGATCTTTCATTAGGGATCGAATTTGAGGTCCATCAAAAATACCCGCGTTCAATTTAGCATCCGATAAATTTGTAAATTTTAGGCAAATATATTGAAAGCATTCCCCCTCTTTATTTAAAGCTTTTACAAACTGCTTCATTATTCCAAGCTTTATATGTAATGGAGGCAATATGATTTTGTTTCGATCAACTAAATTCTTTTTTATTATATTTTTTACATGAAGTTGCAAGCTTTCTCTTGGTGGCCACTTATAGTCTGTGTAATGTTTATCTCGAGCACGGCTATCCCACTCGCACAAAAAACAAGGGAATTTCGTGAACCCCGATTGCTGCCCTAGCAACATAGATACGACTTTTAGGTCTCCGCATATAAGCCATTTGTGTTCATGGTATTTAATTTTATCCAGAAGAAGTTCCAAATTTTCGTACTTTTCTTTCAAGGTCACCGAATGTGCAACTGGTATAGGTGCTAACATATTGCCGTTATGCAATAACACTGCTTTTAGACTTCTGTTTGATGAGTCTATAAAAAGTCTAAAGTCATTTGAATCATACATACTTCCTAGTTCTTGAAAGCATCCTTCTACATTGCAGCAAAATACAAGCGACTCATAACTTGAAAAGTATTTTAGAAATTCGTGTTCTCTGTTTCTATAAAACGTAATATTAACACCAGGATTTAATCCACCTCTTTCTTTGAACCTAGAGGCTAGTAGTTCTGACGACTCTTTAGAGAGACCTAAATCTCGTACGAGATCATTCAATTCACCTTGAGTATAAGGTTGAAACTTCTGTACGATTTTAGAGGATGTCGAAGTAGATGGTTCAAAATCGGAATCAGCAGCTACATATGCATTTTCATTTTCTACGTCACAATTTTCTTGTGTTTGGTCACCAACATCATTCATTAGACGCGCAACAGGTCGAGTAACTGTTGTCACATTCGAGTACACTATGTTCATTTTATTTTTACTATTGAACCCTTGTACATCAGACAAACAGAAATAACAGTCAGTTAGATGGTTAGTGGGCATCCTCCACTTCATTGGCGCACTAAATTGTACGGCTTTTTTATCACCTGTATTCCAACGAGTTAAAGATATATCACAAGAATTGCATAGTATATGCGGAACCCATGTTTTATCTTGATTACGTACGGTTATGCCAAAACAGTTATAATATAATGTTTTTCTCTTTTCATTTATAGATCTTCTATATTTACCAACTTCAAAATTTCCACACATATAGCAAAATGCATTCGAGCTATTTTTACAAGAATATTTCGAAGCCATCTTTACGTAACAATACCAATCGGAAATGCAAGCAATTCCCACGTAAAAAAATATTAAATAATTAGATTAAATTCACATTGTAATAAATTTTGGAATTTATCTGCTCGCGAAGCTCAGTCTCTAAACGTAAATATACATCAAATGATACATCTGATATAAGAACCTTTTAAATATTACATTAAAGAAACGAAGATGTAAAAATATTACAAATTAAATAAACAGTAATTTATTTCGTGTTGCGATCCCGCTAATGTATCGCGTAGAAATCTTTTCTTTATCGGATCTGGCACGGAATTGTGAAAGTCAAGTCGTCACCTACCGGCAATAAAGATAACTACTACGCGGAATTTTAAAAGGCCAGGGAATCTTAGCGCGGCTACGCCTGGATTCGCCTATTGAACAGTTTGAAAACAGAACGCTCAGAGCGCAACTTCAAAACATCATAACTTACCCAAAAAAAATCGTAGGGACAATTCCAAAAATGCATTTGAAAGGTCTTTTCTTATACTTTTGGATGCCTCTGAAGGATTTCTGAAATAAAATTTGTGGTTACCGGAAATTAACCGTAAATATTGCCAAAAAGTGTATTTTTTGCCTATTTAACCCTAAATTGTACAAAATCCTGACGTGATAGGCAAATTTGGACGTCGGATTCGTTTTCAGCACCCAAAAATCTATAAGAATCAACTAGTGTAGTTCTCTCGTCTGGACCCCCCCTTAATTTTGTGGCCCTGTGATTGATATTGCACCAAAAGTTTAAGAGCAATACAGCAATGTAAAAATGATGCTTAAATGCTTAAATATCAACCAAATTGATTTTTCTATTTCAACAGACTTGAAATTTTCCAACATTTTAATGGTGATTCAGTCATTCTGCCACATATCCATACACAATGTACGAAGGCACTGCACCTTGGACATGGGTTGCCATGCGGAGAACACTTGGTAGGATAAAGTACTTAGCAAATGAATACAAATGAATACAAATTTTAATATTTTTTATATTAGAATAGTGAAAATTTGATCCCTTTATGAAAATTTAGTATTAAAAATTTTAATATTTAATAATATCTATTGCGAAATTTGTTATTCTCAATATAAAACTTTAATAATGTCCATTCGAAAAATTAAGATTATGAATAATTGATATTCTTCATATTAAAAATCGAAGCTGATTACATTAAAAATTGTGCATACAATATGAAAGCAATTTTATAAATATGTGAAGTTTTCTACCTTCAATAAAATTACATTTTATGTTTTAAATTTATTATTTAATAAATTAAAGAGGACATCACGCAATCCATTAAAAAACGCGCGATGTCCCTTCACTCAGCTCATTCATTCTCTCTGTTTAAGTTTTTTTGCGAAATGGGAATAAATAAGCTGACGGTCAAACCAGCTTCTATTAAACAAAACAAAGTGCGACTTCGTTTGGGGATTTCGTCGCCATCTATCGGACCCCGAGAGAACTCACGTGGTTTCATGCATGTACATCGCTTGCATTTCGGCCATCACCGGCGCCGGTTCTGTTACATAACGGTAGGGGGCGACGTAACTCGAAAATAAATTAGCATATGATTTTATATAAAATAAGTTGAGTCACACGTAACCAGTTCACCTACATTTTTCTCTACTTTGCTGAAGGGAAGTAAATGGATATCGCAACTTTCTAATCCCTATATTAAAATTTAATATTCACGGTCTTTCAGTGTTTTTGAAGTCCATTGTATTGGTAGTAATTCGGTCGGAGGTCACTTTGCTTTAAGAATAACAACTTTCAGTTTACATGACTATTTTTTGTCTACCCTTCATTGCTTAAATCGAATTGCTAGTTAAAAATGAATTCTGCTACAATTCCCGAAAAAATCAACGTCCTTGGTCGGTGTACGTTTGGTGTGGAATCATAGGAAATAAACTCATTGGTCCTTATTTCATTGAAGGTAATTTGAATGGAACAAATTATCGAGATTTCCTAGGATAAGAACTACCATTACTACTTGAGGATGTAGCTATGGACGTCCGACGGACAATGGGGTGTCAGCATGATGGTTGCCCAGCACATTTTTCAAGAGTAGCAAGGGAAGTACTAGACAGTGATTACAATGGTCGGTGGATTGGTAGAGGTGGCCCCATTAATTGGCCCGCGAGGTCACCTGATTTAACATCTCCGGATTTCTTTCTATGGGGTTACCTAAAAGTAAGGTTTATAAACAAGTACCAACGACTCGTGAAAACATGATGGAACGTGTAAGAACTGCTTGCGCAGAAATTTCTGCAGATATGATACTATCCTGTATAAAGTCATTTGAAGAAAGAAAAAATTTCGAACACCTACTCAATTAAGTGAACAGTGAGAGGCAAGGGGACTCACGTAAAACAAGCACCCCAAAGGGAACAGAAAAATACTACGTCCACGTCGTTGTTCATGGGTAACGCTAAATGCATTTTTTCCCGGCTTTGTTAGAATGACCGTATTCCATATCCGCTACTCGGGGCGAAAATTGTCAATTCCGTCTGAGTGCCCGCGCGCATGCGCACTTCGTTCTCATTACTCTTGTGCGAGGAAAACTGCTGCCCGCGAGAGTAATGGATGCGGCCAGGAAAAAAATAGCGTATGCTTCACGAGAGGAATGCGCTCGTACCTCGTGAGAGGGATGCCCTCGCTTCGCTCGCGCAGCAAACCTTCCACTCGGGGATCACGCTCTTTCCTCCCTTAAAGCATAATATACTATTTTTGACACACAACCAAATCCATGATTATTTTTCAGATAATTTCCAATGTACCGGCTAGAAAACACATTACAAGAATAATTATAAAGTCAAAGAAAAAGGAACATTTCGTAGTGGTGGCATGGAATAGTATTTTTAAAATAAAATACATCTACTATTACTTATCAGATGTGATGTAAATTCTGGAGACGTCGAATTTTAGGGATTTTTTACTTTCGCTTTTTGTCGACTACAGCGTCACCTGTCAACCACAATATAATAGCTCCTAGGTCAAGTTGGTGTACTTTTTTCCGGAGAATCCAAATCTGCAATAAAAAATGGAGGTTCCTATTTAAGTTTTAATGTTTTTTACCCACCGCACCCCAGGGAGTGGGCGAGGGGGTCAATTTCATTACTACTGGATGCCCCCCTTCGTGTCGAACAACTTTCATCTCACACCTTTTCAATTCTGTGCACAGTTCTCGAGATATTTCTATGTCTTCAGATAAATCGGTCACCCTGTATAGTCCAGTGCGACACTCGCAGTCTAATCCGACTGAACTTGTCATGAGGGAGTTACGGAAGTTGTTCAGGGTTTCGTGACCTGAGCAATATACCAAATGGGCAATGTATATACCTCGAATGGAAAATATTTTGAATGTGACAACCCATTATTCGACGGGATATCCTCCGAAAGAGTTATATTTAAATCAATGTGTTGACGATGATATTAGAAAGATTATTTGGTTTCCTAGCAGTCTTCCCATGTCCTATGGATAAGTTATATCGAGCCAGAGAAAATATAAAACGTAATTATCGAAATAGAATGCGTCAAATGAAACCGGTGTCAAAAATTGTCGTTGGTATCGGAGATTTGGTATGATTGTGGGTACCACACTTTTCTAGTGCTCTCGATAGGTTAACCAAAAGGTTTTGTCATGTATATGAGGGCCTATACCAGATTGCAAAATGTGTTGGAAAAAATTCGTATAACTTGTTTGACATGGTTAAAAATGTAGAAAAACCTGGATCCTTTCATAGAGACAGAGTTTGAAGCTGTATAAGAAACCTCCATTATCAGAGTCGATGTTCATCAATGTTGAATGTGTAATAAGATAATTTTAGAAAATTATGTCGATACTAAAAAATGTACTGAGGTATTGTTAAGAGTGTTTTTTCTTCTTTAAGTTGTTGAAAGGGGAAATCGGTAAACGTTGAGAAGAAAAAGGGAGATAGTTGTAACATTCGATTAGTTACCATGCGTCGATAACTAGAATTGAGACTGTAAATATATAAGTAAATATATCAGAAACATGCCAAATGAATTAAATAATGTAAAGCGATTTTCATGAAATAATTGAAATGACGAAAAGAAAAATATAACAATAAAAAATAGAAAAGTGTATATGAAAGTCAATAGGGACAGAAATGCGAAAAATGTAACGTGTAGATAAATTCTTGCAAGATGTAACAAATAATGTGTTTTTGAATATGTTGAAAATTATTGTATTTTGTAATATAAATTATTGCGACTTTTGTATTACAAATCGATTATTCTTGAAGTAGAATGTCACTATATCATCCGTGGTAGCAATATATTGAATTTGTGAGTTTAATTTTGGGCACATACTCCAACTTAATTCAACATATGGTAAGATATTATTCACTTGCACTGTACCTTCTACCTGTGGTAGGCGTTGGTATGCTCTTTTGATACGCAGAAAGCGTTCATCTTCCGAGACTGCGAGGACGACATGTTCGGCATAGTTGAATACGAATAAAATGGAGGCGATTCGTGAAATAAACCCATGAGCTCATCCTTTGGAATAGCATTGGAGGTTGACAAGTTAGAATCCACGTAAGACAGATCCGACATTATCCGTCAGAAACGTTTCGTGTGGAATTAATCACTCCTTAGGACAAGCTTCTCTAATGTTAAAATGAATATAAGTATATAATGGAATGGATGACAGGTGCGACGAAGTGTTAGGAGATCCATCATACACACAAATCTAATAGTGAAAATCACATTTCGAGGGGATGTGTCTCCATCAGTGAGGCCTTCGAAGGGATGAGAAAAACTGGAAAGTTGGCGACGTGGAGAAGCGTACAGGAAATAAATTCAAATACAATGGATTTGTGACAGAAGTGAATAATATGAATATCTCCACTGATTTTTCCAGATGAACAAACTCTATTAACTTGTGCCTCACATTCACTTATACGTTTTCAGTCTGATAATTTTGGCAAGATTGTCCAAAACAATATTAATTTATGTGAGGACACGGCAAAGCAATATTAAAAACTATCGCCGGAAAAGAGGATTTTGGAAGCCTTGAAAAGCAGTACAGCAAGGACGGTCAAGCCCAATAATTTGTATCCGTAAAACTTTATTAATCTTTATATACGTCTTTATTAATGTAAAAATACCACAAACACAAACGACACAATATACCACAATTTAATGTTCATAAAAGAGTACCACAATTAGGTTATTGATTATGACATAGAAACCAGGGCAATAAGAAACTAATATATAAATATTTTCACATGTTTTTATCGATGGATTCGGTTAATGGGTCATTTAAAAAGAAAACACAGCGGAGTGTTACTAAGTTAGAGGGTGGAAATCGGATATAGGAGAAAAAACTCTCTCTTTTCAGTTTTTTCAATACATCTCGGGAACAAAGCAAAATTTTGATATGCTTTATAAGAACTTTTTTAAAGATAATTAAATTTTCGATTAGAAAAGCTTTTTTCAAAAATTAAAAACAAAAAATAAAAAATAACCAAAAATGTCGAATTTTGTACTTTTTCTACTATTTTGCCTATAACTGTTTTTTATCGCAGATAGGCATAGGGCCTGCTGCATAGAAAATAATGTCGATAACATTTCCTATAACATGCTATTGTCAAACAATTTTTTCTTTTACTGGCAGACAGTTTCTTAATTGTTTTTTGTTCTACTTTGGGTCAACATTATCCTGGTTTAACTTTGACCCGTGCAAAGACAATGATGTGCACTCTGAGGCAGAATATATTTCATTTTCAGTTACATTATCACGTGACAATATGTGCTTGTAACTGAATGATGTTTTCATTTATGAATTTCATAGATCTTTTTTTTTGCCATTGTTATAATAAGCTGATGTTGTATTGCAGCCACTAAATGCGTGAATACTTAAAAATCCAAGGTACTTTTTTGTTGAGGAAAATTAAAACTATTACGCCCATACAATTTTGCTGTAACTTTTCCTACACGAGGTTTAAAAAGATATACCTGGTTATATTATTCTTGCAGAAGTGATAAAATAATGAGCACCAAGAGGGTCGTGCGGGCTAAGGCGTCAGACTTAGTTCGCACGAAGTGAACTTCGCGAAGTTCCCGAGTTCGAATCCCCGTCCGTGCAATTTTCTCTGCTTACGTCCCCTGTTTGAAATAACACCCCACAGGGGACTTGTGGAAGAGAGCGGAGCGGGTTATCTCCGTCCACAATTTTTGTGGAAGAGTGAGGGGTCGAAGTGCCCGAGCTCGAAGAGGAGCAATGCTTTTGAAAGATCCGCTTCTCTTAGCAAGTTTTGAGAATTGACGACCTCACGGACCCGATCGTTCGGCTGGTCTGTGCCGACGAATGCCTGATCGTGAAACGACTCGAGAGACCCACCGTACTGGGGAGCTAGGGTGCGGTGTCAAGCCCCTGCCGGCGGGTTCCACACGGGGGAGCGCTACGGCGTGCCGTGTCCGTGCAGGCAGTAACCGCAGAAAGGGTTGGCCTCTAGCGGGCCGTGGCAACGTTAGAAAGGTTCTCTGAACCAACAGAAGCATCAAGGCAGGCAGCTTGTTGCTAATAAATGTGGTAGCTGACTTGTTGTATATCTTTTTCAAGTGTGCACAACCAGCGGTGCTGGCGCATCACTAAAATTTGGTCCCATTCCCCCGGGGGGGGGGGGGGGTGCCTTAAACCCGAAAGGGAGGGAAGACACCTTAAATAAACAACACTCAAGTGTTTGAAATAACGAGGGAAATTTGCTGGGGAAGGTACGAATGTGGGGCCGCTGCCAATCCCCGTCGTGTTAATTATCGGAGTTATGTCGAAGCTGACTCTAAGAAGTTTACCGCTAAATTACTGGAGTATTAAACATTTATCACAAAGAATCGTTTTGTAATTTCAATTATACGAAAATTATATGCCTGGTATTTCACCGTTCTTTTTCGTGAAATTATAGCAATAAACTATTACAAACAAATTTGTCATATTTTTAGTTTTTGTGTTTTATTTTTGGTTTTGTTACCTACTAATTTCAATTCATGGTAGTTTTCGACATGACAAAAAATGCTGCTCAGATAGCTAAAGAAAACTGCAATTCAATCCGTTCCGTTAATTCCGCATGCCTTATTGACGTAGATTGTTATTTGTTTACCCACTTATCTGAACTACAAAAATGGACCATGCATTTCATGCCCGAATGCAATTTTTAATATGGCTGGTTTATTGCCGAACTGAAAGAGAAATAATATTTTCGAAGACTCAAACAGGCTTTGCGAACTTATGAATTTATCGAGAAAGCCATTTAAAATCATTTTACATTTAAGGAAAATTGCCATAGAATTACAACCTCTTGATCCCGACCAACTTATCTCTAAGCTTTGTAAATATATTCAAATTCCCACTGAATGGAACAAAAGCCACTATGAGGTCAATCCAGGGCCTGTAAGCATATTATTTTTTAAAGTCTTGAAATTCTGTAGCCTCCTAGCGGTTAATCGCGGTGACAACAGATACGTAAGATAATTTCAGGCGAATCATTCTTCGAATCCAGAATGAAGCACATTTTTCTTTACAAAAATACATCGAATCCTCAATTAGTATTCCTGAAAATATTAGAATAATGTTTTTTTATGCTTAACTTGTCGTACTGTTATAATAATAATGATTATTATTATTATTGGATTTTATTTTTCTTATTAAAACGATACAAATAAACCATTTATATTAACATCTTGCGAAAAGGCGAGTAAAATATAAATGCTGTTTTACGCAATGACTTGGGATATATAATTTTAATATTCTAATCTATAATATATTTCGTAATAATGCACTTTATTTCAAGTGAAGTATTTTATATGTATTTTGTATTGGCTAGAGGAGAAAATTGGAAGCCTATTGTGATTACTTATACTACTACTACTGTAAAAATAAGACATTTCTAATTTTTACGAAAAAAGACTTAAATTATCAACCCTACTCATGAATTATCCTTGGAATAACTTAGCTTACCTGATACACTGTTCCAGTTTTAAAGACAATAGCATAACCGCAAATAATTATTCGAACTGAAAATAAAAAATATAATAAAAACATTGTTGTACTTTGCATCGTTGCAAACAACTTAAAAGAGGCGCACACTTGCATGAAACAAATGCAATTTTGTAAAAGAGTATCTCTTTAGTCAATCTTCGATAAATTTCACACATTTTGAATATTTGTCTAATGGTTCTTAACACCTCGTACTTTACTAATGTTATTCCATATGGCGTGAAATATCTTTGACATTATAGTAATCATTTACATATCATATATTACACAGTAGCAGAAAAATGTTTGAAAAATAATTTTTCCAGAATTATAAAACACAGTGTTTGCGAACCCTGGTGAAAATTTCCGTAAAATCATATAATTTATCATATGATTTTTATAATTTCTTTAATATCTTAGAGGAATGCAGATGATTGTAATTAATGTTCTCATATTATTATTATTTCTTATAATTACATGAGAAATCACATGAAAAGTTTCCCGGATCGTCTGATATTTTAAAAATCTCATATGATTTATCATATGATATTACGAACATTTTCAGTAGGGAAGGCAATTAGGATTAATCCTTTATTGCTGGAGAATTTATAGTGAAGAAAAAAAATTATTTATTTCGTACCTCAGTTCTGAACGAATACCATGTACTATTTTAGGCGCAATAGGACACCAAAGCGGAATAATCAGTGTAGTTACTTCTATATTTTTCAAAAATAAGATGCTAAATTTAAAATAATTTATATATTATGTAATAATGTATATTTCATGTAATAATATATCGGGAGGTGGGCTGATGCAGATATATATTTCCAATAGTTCTTTTGCGATCACAGAAAAATGTCAGCAATCTGATTAACCCTAATCGACCCAGGCGTACAGATTTCTAACGTTGACTTTGATTGTTCACTGTATTCACAAGAAGTAATATTCGGTTATGCAAATGGTCATATCTTATGTTTTCGAAGTTGCTCTATCGATTGGCGCTGAGAAATTTTCAAGAAAATGACACCTAACCCCTATTTTTCAAAGAAATTAGAAAAAAATACTGATTTTTCGTGACTTTTTTTCCCTTTTTCTACAATTTTCGGCGGGAGAAAAATTTTCTATCCCTACAAAACATGTCAGAAAAGTGTTTCCGATACCTAAGGAATAATGTCATGCCTAGGAAATTTTTTTTTTTCAAAATGGTGGTTTCAAAATGGCTAATGACGGAATCATTTTCTGTTGATTTATAAATTTCGATATTTACAATTCTTTTTTAATGTTTCCAAGATCAGAATATCATTCTAATATATTTTCAGGGTAGCTGAATACGATCTGGATATCCGAAATACAAAATTCAAGATGGCCGATCCAGTATGGCGGATATCTGAAGCAAAAATCGTCGTTTCTTATCGAATAAGAAAGAAATTGCTCATATGGACGGCTTTAGGGTCGCTGAATCCGATCTCGATATCCGAAATACAAAATTCAAGATGGCGGATATCTGAATAAAAAATCGTTGTTTCTTATCGAATAAGAAAGAAATTGCCCATATGGTGCCCTTTTTGGGTCGTTGATCATGATCCTGACGATAGAATTGCTAATCTCGGAATATTGGATATATTGTTATTTGTTGGGTGTTACCTTTTCGCTGTTCATCACTGAACGTTGTCCGATTCTCATCGCGTGGAGGTAGGTAAATATTCAGAATCTTATTTTTATTTATTTTTTTTGTATTTTTCATATTTTATGTATTTTTTATTTGTTCTTTTTTAATTTTTAAGTTTTACAATAATACGAGTTACAGTGGACACATAGTTTTTTTTTCTGTTTGTATATATATACAGGGTGGACCTCGGCTTGCGGGTCATAGGCATTCCATGTTAAAGAAGTAACTAGATCTGCCGACTAATCACGCGGTATTTAGAACTTGTCGGCTTTGCTACAATTCTTAATTCTGTTTTGTTATGCATTGTGAGAAATTAAAATCCTGTAGCAAACCCTAATTACCACGGGATTAATCGATTGATGATCTAGTTTCTTCTTTAACATGGGATGCCTATGACCCGCCAGCCGAGGTCCACCCTGTATATACTATGAAGATTCGGTAAAGATGTCAGTTCAGTAATCGCGCGGTACGCAGCGTTCACAAGCGTCACGTCACGTGTCGCTGCTACGTAACCCGCGACTATAGTAAGTTTTCTGAACATTGATATGTTGAGGGCTTGACTTGCCCGCGAAGTCTACATAGGAGTCGTCCAATATCCACATACAGAATTATTTTGTTCACTTGGTGTTACATTGCTATTTACTGAGCAGAGTATAGTGTATAATTTCACTTTCTTTTTTGCCGAACGAACGAATACATTCAATTATTCGTGAATTATTTACAAACCAATAGTCCATTGTTATGCCTGGGTTACTGTGTTTTTGAGCCCAAAACAGCATATTGATAAGAAAATATTGTTTATAATATATCTTTCTCTATAGCTGTTATCTACGGTGCTCATTATAAATCGTTTATTCGTCAATCGACTTCCAATTCACGATGCCACGAAAGAAGCGTGATTCTTCGCAAGAACATGAAAGTGTTCGAAATAAACGATATAAGGCACGCAACGCTCTTTTAAATAGCTGTAATGAATTAGAGGAACGCGATGTACACTATTATGTAAATATTTTACCAAATCCGGACTGTTCTGGCAAATCTGATTTCAATGATTCTGCTGACGATGAACAATATGAATCAGATCCGGCCGAAAATGAATATGACAGTTTCCAGCCTCAACAATCGCATCAAAGAATAAGCGGAAATTATAACGACACTCAGAAAAAGTTAGAAGAAAATCATGAATACAATTGGTTGAAAGGGGAAAAACCTTTGCATAACAAGAGTACGTACGAGAATCAAATGTTGCTGAAAGCTACAGATATAAAAATGATTGTGAATAGCTCACCTAAAGATTAATTCGAATTCTTCTTTACATATGAAATGAAACAATATATTATGGAAGCTTCTTTTGATAATGGCCTTGTACTATCAATAGACGAATTGAATACTTTCATTGGAATTTTGATATTTACTTCTTGCAATGAAAGGCATTCACAGCGCGATTACTGGTCTAATGATAAATTTTTGTGCGCACAGCCAATCGATGATGCTATGACTCTTGATAGATTTCAAGCGATAAAAGGTAAGTTGAAGTTCCATAAGCTTGACGATGAAAGTTCAAGCGACAGAGCTTGGCGAGTCCGAAAACTTTTAAATATTTTTCGTTCCAATTTGGTTAGGTCTACTTCGATAACCTATTCACATGTCCTGATTTGCTTGTCCATCTGCAGAAGTTAGGTTTACGAGCAACTGGGACAGTACGAGAAAATCGAGTTTCTGTAAAACATTCTGTGGCGAAAACTTCTGAAAGAGGAGCTAATCAAGTGATGCATGACAAAAATAGTAATTTACAGTTCATAACTGTGAAAGACTCAAAACCAGTATCAATTTTATCTACTGCTACAGGTGTAACACCTCTTACTTTAGTGAAACGGCATACTGAGAAGACCAGAGAGAAACAAGATTTGCTTTTTCCTAATGCATTTTGTCTCTACAATAAATTCATGGGTGGTGTAGATTTGCACGATGAACGTTGCAATGCTATCGCTCCCTCTGTGCGTTCAAAAAAATGGACATGGGTTATTCTTTTGCGTCTGATTCAATCGTCAATAACGAATGCTACAATTATATATAATACTGCCGCTTAGGATAAAGATAAAAAAAGTACAAAGTATTTCGCCATAGAAAATTCCAGAGCCTACATGACAAAGAAATCGACAGAAGAGTTACAGTCCAATTCAATACAAAATCAAAAGCTCCCGAAAAGTTGTAAAAAAATTTGCGGTAAACGAACCAGAGAATTATGTATCCAATATCAATTATATTATTGTGATACTTGTCATATGACTTTTCATAAATAAAACCTGATAAAAATGACATATATATATATATATATATATATAAAAATACAAAAAAAAAAAAACACGAAATACAAAAAAAAAACATAAAATACGAAAAATACAAAAAAAAAAATAAGATTCACAATGTTTACCTACCTCCACGCGGTGAGAATCGGGCAACGTTCAGTGATGAACGGCGAAAAGGTAACACCCAACAAATAATAATATATCCAACATTTCGAGATTAGCAATTTTATCGTCAGGATCATGATCAACGACCCAAAAAGGGCACCATATGAGCAATTTCTTTCTTATTCGATAAGAAACAACGATTTTTGCTTCAGATATCCGACATATTGGATCCGCCATCTTGAATTTTGTGTTTCGGATATCGAGATCGGATTCAGCGACCCCAAAAGCCCTCCATATGAGTAATTTCTTTCTTATTCGATAAGAAACGACGATTTTTGCTTCAGATATCCGCCATACTGGATCGGCCATCTTGAATTTTGTATTTCGGATATCGAGGTCGTATTCAGCGACCCCAAAAGCCTCCCATATAAGCAATTTCTTTCTTATTCCATAAGAAACAACGATTTTTGCTTCAGATATCCGCCATGTTGGATCCGCCATCTTGAATTTTGTATTTCGGATGTCGAGATCGTATTCAGCGAACCCAAAAGTGCCCCATATGAGCAATTTCTTTCTTATTCAATAAGAAACAACGATTTTTTATTCAGATATCCGTCGTATTGGATCCGCCATCCTGAATTTTGTATTTCGGACATCCAGATCGTATTCAGCTACCCGGAAAATATATTAGAATGATATTCTGACCTTGGAAACATTAAAAAAGAATTGTAAATATCGAAATTCATAAATCGACAGAAAATGATTCCGTCATTAGCCATTTTGAAACAACCATTTTGAAAAAAAAAAAATTTCTAGGCATATTATTCCTTAGGTATCGGGAACACTTTTCTGACATGTTTTGTAGGGATAGAAAATTTTTCTCCCGCCGAAAATTGTATAAAAAGGGAAAAAAAGTCACGAAAAATCAGTATTTTTTTCTAATTTCTTTGAAAAATAGGGGTTAGGTGTCATTTTCTTGAAAATTTCTCAGCGCCAATCGATAGAGCAACCTCGAAAACATAAGATATGACCATTTGCATAACCGAATATTACTTTTTGTGAATGTAGTGAACAATCAAAGTCAACGTTAGAAATCTGTACGCCTGGGTCGATTAGGGTTAAGTTCCTGTTCACGGCAAAGAGGAATTGTGACAATTGAAAAAAAAACAACGCTTATTAAACGTTGTGATGAAATGCCACTGAGCTGCAGTGTTAAAGACTTCCATATGAGAAGTAATATTATTAAAATAGTCTTTATTGGTCACTTGTTCCATCCGAAAAATACATAATTGTTTTTGCTCCCGGCAACTTAGTTTTAAAAATGTTACCAAGTTTTGACTGGAAAAGATGAACACATGACAACACATCTTGAACCGCGTTCTGAATTACAAAGACGTAATTTTCTGAAAAATCTCATTGTCAGATTAATAACATCGTCATATTTTAGTCATTTGATAAAATTTGATGTATTTACTAGCATTACCGACAAATTCGTCAGTAATTGTATTGTATATAATATGCATTATCAAAGATACAAAAATAATAATAATAATAACAGTGGTCCAAAGGGAATGATGTGTAACACAATGCAGCTATGCAAAAATCTGCATCTTAGCCTATCTTCTCAAATGGCCTACTCTCACCTCCACGTGTGCTTATTAAAGCCGATGGGCCCTGGACTCTTAGCAACCTTGCTAGAGATTAGGTAACCAACCCCAGTGCATGACGAGGTAAGAGACTAACGAGAGAGGCATAACAACGGGGAGTATGGCCAACCAACCTACTCGCTTTAAATGCCGTTATAAGTAGCACAATGCGCAGGGCTCCTGACCATCGGGCTGCTTCGGATGCAGCCTAGTCCCGTGGTGGAGGGGCCGAAACGGGTGTCCCGGGACCACGACCCACGAATGCCCACGGAAAATTTCAGTGGACGGAGGATCTCAGGCAAGATCTAATGTGCTGCTACGAGAAGAGCTGTCCGCAACAGAGAGGCTACATGGCGCGATTACATCGTTGGTTTGCAGAAATGCATCCCGAACTGGCAGATCGCTTTTCTCAACAACAACTGAGAGATTATGTGGCCTATCTGAGGCAGATTGGTTTCGTTGTTCCAGCTGTCAACCGGTACCGGATGTGCATGCAATAACAACTGAGACCGTACGCGGTGTTGGGAGAGATGCTCCACATTATGAAAGCACGACACTCGTGTTTAAACGAAATCTGACAACGAAAATTTTGCCTAAACAACGAGAAATAGACAGAGTAAATAGCCTACTTCTGGATGCTCTTCCGGATGACTGCGACCTGTGGAAAGTCAATTGTGCCGTTTACGAGGCTGCAGGTGATCTGGTGACTCCACGAAATCTGATACAGATATCCGGGAGTCGGCAGATTACAAAACGCATGTCTCAATTCAACGGCAAAATTCGACTAACAAGGAAACTCGCTTCCCGAATTTAGTGTGCGATCGACTACTATCACACATTGAACAAGCTGAAGTTGTTCAAAATGCAACATTTTGGACGCATCCTTCCAACCTCTTCAAACATTTTATCGCAGCCTCACGCGAGTTTTCGTCAATGGCCCCGATTGAGGAATTCTGCGGGAGCATCTACGAGAAAACATCTAGGCTTAATGTAGACACTCCAGGTATTGAAATCGTTACTGAGTTGTGTGATGAACTCGCACAACAAAGTGACGATTGCCCACCCGTTAGTGCATTAGAGGTGAAAAATGCCATCACAAGAGCTAGGAATTGTTCCTCGGCGAAGAAGTTCGCTTCTGTCCGTCAACACCTACCCTAAATATTCACCTCTTATATAAATGGAGAACAACCCATTCCGCACTGGCTGGTGGAGGGCCGAACGACACTAATCCCAAAATCGGACTAGTCCGATCCGAGAAACCATGGACCGATCACGTGTCTGAATACGTTATACAAATGGTTCACTAAAATCTTGAACGAACATATTGAGAAATCCGTGAAACCGGTGTGGCAACGGATAGTAGAAAAACGAGGCAGCAAAATGGGTGTATCTGGCTGCAAGGACAACTTACTTATTGACAGGTGTGTTTGTCAGGACTCAGTCCAGTACAAGCGAAACCTGTCGATGGCCTGGCTGGATTACATGAAGGCGTATCACTCAACATCGCAGGAGCTTTTAAGATTGTTGTTCAAATGCCTCCATATCCACCCAAACATAGTGAGAATTGTAGAAGACCTGATGCCTCTTTGGAAAACACGCTTTGTCATGACATCAGGCATGCGTCGAACCATGTCTAGACTGGTTCAATGCCAAAGAGGTGTCTCTCCGGGAGATTCTCTGAGTCCTCTGCTCTTCTGCATCTCACTAATACCTCTATCCGTTGCTCTCCGGAAATCTCAAGGGTACATGTGGACCGCCTAGTGAACGTGTAAATAAGATCACCTATCTTTTCTGTATGGATGATCTTAAATTATACGCATCAGGCGAGGATCAATTACATCTATCTGAAAATCGCCCTCGCATACTCGAGAGATACAGTCATGGAATTCGGATTGGACAAGTGTGCAGTCGGTCAGGCTCCAATAACAAGGGTATAGAGTTCGTCAACGGCAATGTCATCTGCCACCTTAGCGCCGAAGAAGCCTACACATACATGGGGATACCGCAAAGGCATGTCAGCTAAAACGACCATCATTAAGAAATACCGGCGCATTCTCCGACAGATCTGGTCATCAGAATTGACCGGAAGATATAAGGTGGCAGCCACGAATATGTTGACCGTTTCACCAGTACTCTATTCATTTGGAGCACTGAAGTGGAACGTTGACGAGCAGTTTGCATCCAAGATCTTCCGTGGAATGACTGTATTTGCCCCGAAATATGGAAGGTCGTGGCCTGTAGTGTATGCATGACCGATTGGTCCTCGAGACAGCTTGCGACGTGATTAATCGAACGAAGGATCCCCTGATGATGCTAGTTCATCAGTATGAAATTCAGGGGAAGGGTACAACGCGGCGGAACGTGCGGCGCGAAACGTGGGTATGGTTTTCAACGTGGGACGTAGTGGCGCATAGGAAGGTGAATCAGTCAAAAATATGTGCCCGGATGGGGTCATCAATACCTTAGCGTATCGCCAGACCGTGTTACACTAGGCGGTACAGATTACGCTTTGTAGATCGTGTAGATGTCATGCTGAGACACTAATTCATCTTTGGGCAGCATGCCCAAGTTATGCAGTTTTAGTATACATCGAACGTCACAATGCGGCTCTACGAGTGCTGTACTACCATCTTCGCAGCACTTACGGTATTGATGCAACCCCAGTTTTGCCGTAGGTCCCCATTCATATTGAATCCGTAGTCGGGAATGAGTCGTGCCGAATATACTGGAATTACTCATTGCCGACGAGCCGGAAAATATCAGCCAATAAGCCTGACATCGTCATTGTTGGCTTCGATGACAAATCCATCTTCGTCATCGTGTTCTCTGCAGCAGCAGAGACAAATATAGTCAGCAAAGAGGACAAAAAACGGATGAAATATAAGGAAATCCTATTCGAGATTCGCAACCTATATCGAGGATTCGAAATCAAGCTCGCCGTGCTGATAATTGGAGTGCTGGGAAGAATGATACCAACTTTCCTCCAAAACATCAAAACCATTCCAGCCAGCCGGGAACATGCAAATTCCATCGCAGGACGAATGCAGAAAGCAGTGCTGCTCGGATCTCTCCGTCTGCTAAGATGAAATGAGATCCTTCCTATGGTAGAGGGAGTGGTTGCAGTTATCATCGGCATGGCCCGGTGCAGTCTGCAACGGAGGAGATGAATATCGGAGCCACTTTTCTACTGCAGACTGCAAACGTGGATTATGAAGGGCCAAGCGAGGCCATAGTGGGGATGCACGCAAGTCTGACTAACAAAAATCGCTGCCACATCAGTTTACATCCGATCATAATGTATTTTCTTTTAAACTTCAGAAAAGCTTGTACTATAAGGATTCATCGCTACATATTACGATTTGATAACGACCATCAGGCTAGCAGCATATTCGCTCGCGGTATAATTGGAGGTTGTTACGACTTACGGAATGTAAGAATTAAAATCAGTATTCATATATAATGATGGGATTTGTCATAATGAATACAGGGAAATTACATTAACGACTTTTATTACTGTCCAGAACAATTATCTTGCACTACCTTTAGGTCCCACGTTCATTAGATACATTTTACATTAATTAAGAATATATGGATCGAAAACAGTACTAAGGTAAGGTTCCGTTTGATTTCGGGGCATAATATGATAAATCAAATTACTGAGAGTTATATATATATATATATATATATATATATATATATATATATATATATATATATATATATATATATAAATATTGACGGGAGACTCAGCACTGTCGTCTCAAAAAAACAAAATAATAATAAATAAATAAAAAATTAAGGGGGGGATTAGTGCTGAAGCACGAATCAAACTTTCGTCTCTTTACGGGCAAAGGAATGTGGAGGGATTGGGAAAAGGTAATCGTAAGGGAGGAATACTTACTTTGGTTGCGCGACGATAGTTCTTGATTGAAGACCACGGGGTGTCAATCGATATTCAAAGACTAAATATTTTCTGCCGAACTGCCGGGTGGTAGGCTGAGAATTGATCTCCGAAGACTTGATATTTTCTGGCGAACTGCCGGGTGGAAGGCTGAGAATTGATATCCGAAGACTGGATATTTTTTTCTGGCGAACTGGCAGGTGGAAACCTCCGCTTCGTTTTTATCCCTTTTTTTAGAAAGAAAAGAGGTTAGGGTGGCTGGGATGTCGAACTCTCGGAACGACTATGGGATGTCGAACTCTCGGAACGACTACTGGACGAGAGAAAGAGTCAAGGATGAAGGGAACAAGGGCCAGGAACAGAGTGTAGAACACAGAGAGTGATTGATTATTTGAAGGTGGTATTTATACTATGTGTCCCACCAAGAAAATTTTCGGGTTTTAATAGGTGGGAGAGGTTTCCTATTACAACAGTAGTCGTGAACATTTTTTTACTATTTTCCGGCGATTTTCAATTGTTACTATTTACACTAATTTTTGTTGATTTTTTATGTTGGATAATTTTGTGATATTTTATCAGTAGTTCATACAAAAATGAACGGAAGTTGTAGGATTTATAGAACTATTGTTATGGAAAAAAAAGATTTTGGTAAAATACTAAAAAGTGCAACAATTTTGTTAATTAAAATTTGTTGCTGTAAAACTGTATGTTACGACCGGCGGGTCGTACGCCACCGCGTTTTCTTAATTATCTATAATTAACTCTTTATATTGCGCATATTCGGGATTAAGTTATATTTTACTTGTATGAATAAATATCGTATTAACGACATACGATATTTATTCCATCCGGTGTAGAGTAGCAACCGCGAGACCGGATGGACATACAATGGGCATAATCAATATCAATTTTTAGAATAAGTAAGCACTTTACGTGGGAACCTGCAAACATCGACAAGCCACACGAGTGGCCTTATATTCCAAAATGCTGAAATCTGCAGGGTCCCAGGTCCGAAAAGTGCAAACGAAGCGTGGTAGCGATCGAGCGAGTGGCGATTTGGTCGCGACGGACTTCGACGAGAGACACTTCGATTTTCCGCGCGGACTTGGAAGCATCAAGAAAATTATCCTTCCCTCCGAGAGTCGACACTCGGGGAAGTAGAATCACCTAAATTCAACGTGCGCGCCCGTGGTTCGAAATAGCGCGCCGATATAAATCGCGAGTGCTGGTTCGGGAATAATATTGGTCAGAGAATTAAACACATCTACTTATATATATCTGTGTTGATCTTCCCGATCCTTTTACCTCGTGATTGAGGACTTCGAAAGTCCTCTGGTGTCAGAATCCTGCCTGATACCAAAAGTCGAATTCGTAACATTCGACATTTTTGGTGTCAGAAGTGGGATACGCGTGTGTCCCTGTCGTTGGATCGGGCCACATGGGGTGTCGTCCCCCTTTACGCGTATCCGAAGAACTCGCGAGTGCCATTACAGCGCCGCGCCATACCTACGTCACTTTGTACTTTTTGTGAAAGAAAAAAAAGGGAGGACAATTTTTTTTCGAACTTGGACTTGGACTTTTTTTGGTGAAAAAAAAATAATAATTCGAACTGTGGGTTGCGAGTGTGACATTTCGATCTTGGAAGTTTGGATTTGGTCGGCCGTTTCGAACACTCTCATACGCCAAAGGCAGAAAGAACAGGAAAAGCGAAGGACACTCCTCGGTGGAACAATGGACACAGCGTCGACGTTGATTTTCTTCATGGCCATCGCCGTTATCAGGGTCATCTAATGGTGAGTCGTGACATTTTGCTTCCTGACTTGCGGGGTTTACACTTTCGCTCACAGTCAATTCATATATATCCAATTTTGTTCGATTCATTACAATTCAATTAAATTCTATTTCATCAGTTCACAGTCAATTCATATACGTACCTTCAATTTTAATCCAAGTTAATTAAATGCAATTTTTACATAAGTCAATTAAATCCAGTTTTCATTCGATTAACCCGATTAAATTTTAAATAATTTGAACTGATTCACTTTTATTCAATTTTATGCAATTCTACTCAAGGCAATATAACTTTTATATTCAATATAATAATATAACAATATAACAATATAACACCACAACTCAATGTAATATAACGCAAATGCAAGTGTCGGTTGTCGATTTTTTTTAAAAAAGCGTATGAAAAAGACGCGCGAGATAATCGGCTCTCCCGCCTTCAAAAAAATAAGGAGTCGCAATCAGCGGCCCAGAGTCAAGACGGAGAGAAGCTCCAGTTCCTCGTCTTCGGGAAATCAATCCGACGGGGAAGATAAATCCAACATGGGGGAAAACGTAGAAATCCCGATGAGCACGCTCACCTTACAAACAACAGCCATGGACGTGATACCCGGCATACCCGAGTTTCACGGCAATGCCGACGAATATCGGTGTTTCGCGAACAAATGTCGGTTCGCGTTAGCGTTGCTACCCGATTGCAGCAAATCCTTGTTCAAATTCCTACTCGGCGCAAAATTTAAAGGCCGAGCGGAACGGTTCGCAAGAGAACTAGACTCTTGCGACACCGTAGACGCGCTATTGTCCGATATGGATCGAGTCTACCGGAGAGGCGAAGATCCGCACTCATATTTATCTAAGGTTTCGACCCTAATGCAGGGGGAACGAGAGTCCGTCGAAGATTTTGGAGGCCGCGCTTCGAAATTAAAAAACGATGCAATTGCCGCCGCGGACGCATCTACTGACTATACGGGTGAATTTCGCGACAGTTTCGTCGCGCGAGTAGTGAAACGGACGCGCGAAGCTTTCATAGCGGGACTGAGGGGACCTTTGGAGTTCCGTGTTCTAAATGCAAATCCGAAAACTCTTGGCGAAGCCATCGCCAGCGCGACCGAGTTAAATCGCACATTTTACGCGAAGGATAGAGTCGGAGACTTTGGACGAAATCGACCAGAGACCGCGATGAAACCTGCTTATACGCGGATGATGCAAGCCGACGTCGCTTACGAGGGTTTCTCGGGGGACACCGACTCCATGTGCCCCCATTGCGATAGGTTTGGTCACAGCGAGACAGATTGTGCGGTACGTAAGCACAACGAGACCAAATGCGCTTCTTGCAAGCGCATCGGCCATACACAGGACCGATGTTTCGCTTTGCGCCGCGAAAACGCTCAAAAATCGCAGCGTCGCGAAAATTTCGATCCGATGCGCTCCGATCCCCCGCCAAATAGTGTCGGATATACTAATCTGACTCAGAGTTCTGACCAATGGTTATCCGCAGAATTATTACGATAATTATCGGCCATATACGGGAGATAGACTTTTCGACAACGAACGGACACGTTTCGATAATCGGCAAATGGATCTAAATAACCGTCACTATGGTAACTATCGAGATAGGAGAGGAAACGCACCTCAGAATGGTGGGAGAAGTTTCGATCGGCCGGGATACCGAGGAAAATCAGGCCCATCACAGGCGAAAGGAAGGGGGCAGTCACAACCCCAGCGACCTTTAAACTCGGAAAGCGCTCGGGTCGCGACTGGGATACCGAGCGTTCTCCAAACACAGTCTCAGAATCCTCAACAGGTGAGGTTGCTGAGAACAGGCGAGCAGCCGTCCGTCTCGGGACTGCTGACTACACGCAATGCCCGAGGCTAAAGATCACTAGCCCGGACTTGTATCTTCCCAGCGCCATTTTCCTGGTGGACACAGGCGCGGAAATAAATATCGTTAAATTAACAAAATTACGCCGGGACATGTATCCTGATGTGACGATAAATTATGACCTCAGCGGGATAGGAGACGGGATCACGCGTACGATCGGATGCGCGAAATTGAAGTTTAACGATATAATTATCGAAGCGCAAATCGTTGAGGATGATTTTCCCATCTCGGAAGATGGCATACTTGGAGATCCATTTTTACGCCAAAACGGGGTCAAAATAGACAATGAAAACGAAACATTCCGCATGGGTGACCGGAAAATGCCTTTCGCGGATACTCAATTCGTCGATCTTCCTCCGCGAACCAGAAAAGTGATTCGCGTGAAAGTGAAGAATGACGTAAAATTGGGAATATTACCTAGAACCAAAACGGTCGACGGAGTATATTTAGGGAATGCGCTCGTGCGAAATTTCAACGAATACGCGTACGCATTCGCCGTAAACACGACTGAGAATCACGTTCGAGTGAAGATTCCCTCCGCGAATCTCAAAGCGTGTGACGTCATGAACGACGACTGCTCAAGATTTGAGGAGACGGAAGATACGGCGCATCGCGCGAAGGTCCACGTCACAAAGGCGAGTAAAAGTCGAGCCGAAAGGGTGTTAGAATTGACGGACTTAAACGGACTTTCGGAGGAAGAACGGAAGCACGTGCGCGAGCTCGTCGCCAAGCATGCCGAGAGATTCCACCTAACGGGCGAGAACCTCGGCGCGACGTCACTCTTCGCCCATAGGATACATACGGTCGACGACGTGCCCGTCAGATCGAAACGCTTTCGCCACCCGCCCATAATAAAACAAGAGATGGAGCGGCTCGTGGCGGAGCAACTGGAAGCCGGAATCGTTCGCCCGTCGACTTCGCCGTACGATTCACCGGCTTGGGTAGTACCAAAAAAGGGAGGCCCAAATGGGGAAAAAAAGTGGAGGCTCGTCATTGATTTTCGAGACTTGAACGAGAAAACGATTGGCGATGCCTACCCGATCCCCAACATAGCTGACATATTCGATCAGCTCAGCCAAGCAAAGTATTTTACGACGCTCGATTTAAAGTCAGGGTTCCACCAGATACGAATGGACGAACGGGATGCGCACAAGACGGCATTCTCGACGATTCGCGGGCATTACGAATACACTCGTATGCCTATGGGTATAAAGAATGGGCCAAGTTCCTTCTAGCGTCTAATGGATCTTGCACTACTCGGATTGCAAGGCATCGAACTACTCGTGTATTTAGACGATATCGTGGTGTATGCAAAAAATTTAGCAGAGCATCAGAAGAAGTTCGACAGGCTAATGGCACGATTAACCAAAGCAAATCTCTTTCTGGAACCGCAAAAATGTAAATTTCTGTACAGAAAGGCCTGTTATCTAGGTCACGTGATTTCCGAGAATAAAGTGCAACCCGATCCACGCAAGATCCAAGCCGCGAGGGATTTTCCGCAACCCACCAATCCCAAGCGAATTAAACAATTCTTAGGGCTAGCCGGATACTACAGGCGCTTCATCGAAAATTTTTCGAAAATAGCCTATCCGATGACATCATTATTACGAAAAACTGTCCCATTTGAGTGGGGAGTGGAACAAACCGAGGCGTTTGAAACAATAAAGAAAAAATTGTGTTCTGCGCCAGTGTTACAATTGCCCGATTTCTCGAGACCTTTTCTCGTAACGACTGATGCGTCAGGATATGCCCTAGGAGCGATACTATCGCAAGGGGAAGAGGGCAAAGACCAGCCGATCTGTTATGCCTCTAGGAGTCTAAGGGGAGCTGAAACGCGATACCATACGAGTGACGGGGAAATGCTCGCTGCAGTGTTCGCGGTTGAACAATTTCGGCCATATTTATACGGCCGAAAGTTCACCATTTATACTGATCATCAGCACCTTAAATATCTAAAGACCATGAAAAACCTGACTATCCGCCTGCACCGTTTTCGAACGAAGCTTGAGGATTACGACTACGAGGTAAAATATAAACTGGGCTCGAGTAACGCAAATGCTGATGCGCTGTCACGAAATCCAGTAGATGAGGTCGAGAGACCTAGCAGCGACAGCAATGGCGAAATAAATCTATCAAACACCTTTTGGCCGATAGAAAGCGGCGACGATCAGGGAGGAGAATTTGAACCCCCAGTCGTGAAGAGCGTATTACCGCTCCGGAAAAAGAGACCCATCGAACGAGATTCCAAAAGACGGAAAGAATTCCACCAATACCAGACTCGACAACGCTCGGAGTCAAGCTCAGGTAACCCAGCTGACCGTAAGGTAAAACGACCAAATGATTGCGCCGACGCCACGAAACGACTAAATAAGGAAAGGGAAACGTCCAAAGCAACTATTAAGCAACCAAGGAAACCAAAGGGTTCCTCAGTCAGTAAATATTGGAAATATGTAATAGTTGAACCTGACGCTCAGGAAACCCCAACGAAACTTACAAGTCCCGTGAAGACGCGATCAGGGAGGCCGTATCGGCCCCAAAATTCGCCGATGTCGCAAGAGAATCGACGAGACGCGCAAAATGACGGGGGAGATTTAAAAATACGAAACCTATCCCCGCCAAAATAGGTGGAAGAGCCACACTTGGCTTCAGCGGTAATAATGGATACCGATTCAGAAAATGGAAGTTCCGACGTTTCACCGGGTATAATTATGGATGTTAATGATTTCGTGGCAAATCGAGATAAGGATTACAGGGTCAGATCGGAAGACCGACTGGGGCATTGGCCGTATGAAGATATCGCTCCGGAAACGGACGAAGCAATGTCAGCGAAAGTTGAGGCCGATGAAAAGGAGGAAAAGACTCGACGTTCACTTAAGGAATCCGATTTCCTAGGCGTATCACCTCGGAAAACAGAGGCAAAGCCCCCACGCAAAAATTACAGCCACCATATTTGGGGAAAAATAGCCATTAAACCCTTGGAGGAGGACGAGGGAAATAGCGAGAGCTCCAAAACAAGCGACATTTGGAAGAGGCGGCGCAAAAAGAAATCGCGCACACCGGATCAGAGGCGCAAGGAGCGTGACAAAGAGGAAAACTCCGCGCTGGATGACGGTAGAAAGAGAGATCGTCACCGGCACGAAGAGCGCTGCGATTCCATAGGGTCCGTCACAAACGTTGCGAGACGGGTTAGCCGCAGGGAACGAATCCAGAGGAAAGAATTGCGGTCCGCAACGACTAGCGCGGATGAGCCAGGCGAAGACATAGCATGCAGCGAAAACGTTTCGCCTCACTGCCTAAGTCATACCGATAAAGCGGGTACCCCCTCGCCGCGCAGCGTGGAAAGAGATAATAAATACGCGTGGAACGGAGAGAGCACTACTGCGGCCACATACGGGTCAAGTAGCGAGAGAATATTTACTTCAATGGATGCAAGTGCGTCCGAGGGCCGACCGAGAAGGACTAAGCGGCAAACCGCCCCCTCTCCCGTCGACGAGGAGAGGGAGTACTCTAGCGACGAAGTAGTTGATATTCGTTCACGAAATGACAGGTTGGAAATGACAGACTCGGCTGATGTCGAGACTTCCTCCTCCCCCTCAAGCCCGAAGATGAATGACGTACACCACGGTGATACGTCATCGTCTGCAGATACTCCTGCAAGCGGATCACCTCTCTTTAACTATGAGGCACATACGAAATGCGCCGAACCGTTCGCGATCTTAATAAACGACGAAGAAACGGTTACGGACGGGAACTGTTTGTTTGATGCGCTCATCAAAGCGCATCGTTTAGAAATGACACCGAAGGAGCTCCGGAAAACTCTACTTGATTTGGGGGATTTTACGAAATGCGCAGAACCAGAGGACACTCGAAATATACTGCTTTCCCCAAACGAGTTCGGAAATGACAATCACATACGGTTGTTTGCGGCACATTTCAGTGTAAACGTTTGCGTTCATTACGATTCGGATCCTGTAATGACACAATATTTCCATATTAGTATCAAAACCACATACAAATGGCTTCACTTACATCTGAAGAATACTCATTATACGCCGTACAGGAAAGTGGTAGAGTCGCCAAACTCCGATATGCATTCCTTACCTGATCATGACGGGGACCCTGCAGAAAGGTCATCGGATCCGCAAAACAAACCGCTACCATCATCCTCCACTGAAAGCGAGAAGGAATCCGAACAGCCGGATCCTTCCGGAGAACGTGAGAGAAATCACCCAGAAAAGGGCGAACCTACGATAATATTCTCGAATCGTCATGTGACAAGTGAGAAAGGACATATCGCGTACTTCACCACGGCCGACGGTGAACTGAATAGCGAAGTAGGTCAACTTCTCCGCGAAAAATCTTTAATTACGCTCGAGAAATTAAAATAGGAGGACCTGACTGTAGGGGAGGTCGTGACGACCAAGTCAGGAAATCATTGGCTATTCGCAATGATAGTCAAAAGGACTGTCCACGAAAGAGCATCGAAGGCAGCGATAACATCTTGTATCAAACAACTCAACAGAGCAATAGTAGAAACCGGCGTCAATACCATTCACACAGGGCATGATTATGAAATGCTCTCGTCACCGACGTGGTGGACGATTCCCGAAATTCTCCGTACCCATATAAAATACCAGGTAACGATAGTAATGTTCAAGAACTCTCTCGCAGTGCCGAAGGCCACCGAGCGGTATATGATCATACGAGAACATCATTACTCCGCGTCGGGGGGTCACAAGGGGATAAAGAAAACCTACGACCGGTTAATAAGAAATTACTATTGGAAAAACATGAAGAAGGACGTGTCTGAAGTGATCGGGCGATGCTACGAATGCCAACACGGGAAAACAGTCCGAAGCAAAACGAGACTACCCATGATGATCACTGACACACCCGCAGCGGCATTCGATAAGATCTCAATGGATTTATGGGGACCGACAACCTTGTCAAATGACGGAAATAAATTTGTACTCACGATGCAGGATTTGTTAACGAAATATTCGGTGGCAGTACCAATGGGCGACGGCACGGCGGATACTGTAGCCGAAGCGTTCGCTACACACTTTATTTGTAAATTTGGCGCACCTCGGGCATTGCTAACGGACTTAGGTAGGAATTTCGTATCTGAAGTCTTCGAAGCGCTTGCTCGATTATTTAAAATAAAGAAATTTTTAACCACTGCTTACCACCCGCAATCCAACGGCAGTATAGAACGGAGCCATAACGTTCTGATTGAATATCTGAGTTGCTTCGTAGGTAAACGTCGCGAAAAATGGGATACGTGGATCCCTTATGCGATGTTGTCATACAACACTAGTGTTCACGAGGGTACGAAATACGCTCCACACGAGCTAGTGTTCGGTGAAAACGCCCGCCTACCGTCCAGCGTTCCTCCAAAAGAAGGTATACCGACGTATCCTGAATACGTAGAGGAGCTTGCCCGAAACCTGAGGGAAATACAGACCCTCGCAGGTCTAAATTTGAATCAGGCGAAATTCCGCTCTAAGGGATATTACGACCGGAAACAAAATATCAAACACTTCCGGGTCGGGGAGAAGGTCATGCTCGTCAAGGAACCGCGACACGGGAAACTTGACGACACGTACGTAGGCCCCTATGAAATTATTGAAATCTTAGGGCCAAGAAATGCGCGATTACAGATTGACGAAATGCAGACAAAAATCGTCCATATGGATAAGATCCGGAAAGGATACGATCCTTTGATCTTCGATGAAGACGAGGAACAATATTCCGACGTATCGGCCGGCTCGTAGGAGACCCACGAAAGAAAAGTAATCAGAATTCGAGGAACACGTACGATGACAGAATCAAGTTACCCGCGAAACCTAGTGCGTTACCATGGTAAAAAGCCACTTTTCGCGATATAGAAAAAAAATATATACAATTCATACTTTAACTTAAGCTACTATCCGACTCACAAAACACATATCAAGGGCATAAACGATACTCTTCCCGCGTAGATAGTTCGAACCTTGCATTTGCATCCATATTTACTCTCGAGTTAAATTTGTGTATATATATATATATATATATATATATCAAATTATCCTTGAACTTGCATTGAATTTAAAGATAGAATTTAAATTTTTGAAAAATAAGTTGATCCTAACCCGCAAGATTGGGGGGGGGGAGATGGCGCGAACACTAGTCGTGACCAACAGGAGCTAAATAGAGACTAAATTTACCTAAAAAGAGAGGACCTTTGTTTTAGGAAATCCAGCGCGGGATATCAATTGCTACCGAGCGGAGAAACACTGAGAATTTTCTCTGAGAAAATCGGGCAGATGTGCTTGACCCACACGGAGTGGAAGTTAGTTTCCAAAGTGACCTTGAACGGCTATTTCTACAAACAAGACGAATTACAAGCCAATCTCAAAATTCTGGAGCAATGCTGCCTTGAAATGCACAGCTGTCATCTACATGATCGAATACGCGAATCTCGCGTACTGTTGCGCGAAATTAACAGAAAGAATGCAAATCTCATGGAAATCTTATCGGGATCCGAAGGTCGGAGGAAGCGCGCCGTCCTCGGATGGGTTGGAAGGAGTAGCAAAATACTATTTGGAACGGCAGCAGAGGAGGAAGTAGAGACATTAATACAGTGAATATAGGTGTAACAAACGGGGCGACGGAAATTTCATCGGAATCTGATGAGGACCGTGGAGAATCGTCAGAGGGTGGGAAGAAAATTCCCTCGAACCGAAATCTAAGTTTATGTAAACCGTGATGCAAGGCGTGCATCGAACATTGTAATAATTTAATAAATAATGTAATAGTTCCGAGCCAGCACTACTTCGCATTAATCTACAATTGTTAAGTAGGTACATGTAACTATGTAATAAGTGAATACATATGCGCGATTATTAGACGCACTCTCCCGGTGGGTCTTCGGCGATGGAACGCCGATTTTTTCGAAGGGGGGAGGTGTTACGACCGGCGGGTCGTACGCCACCGCGTTTTCTTAATTATCTATAATTAACTCTTTATATCGCGCATATTGGGGATTAAGTTATATTTTACTTGTATGAATAAATATCGTATTAACGATAACATACAATGGACATACAATGGGCATAATCAATATCAATTTTCAGAATAAGTAAGCATTTTACGTGGGAACCTGCAAACATCGACAAGCCACACGAGTGGCCTTATATTCCAAAATGCTGAAATCAGCAGGGTCCCAGGTCCGAAAAGTGCAAACGAAGCGTGGTAGCGATCGAGCGAGTGGCGATTTGGTCGCGACGGACTTCGACGAGAGACACTTCGATTTTCCGCGCGGACTTGGAAGCATCAAGAAAATTATCCTTCCCTCCGAGAGTCGACACTCGGGGAAGTGGAATCACGTAAATTCAACATGCGCGCCCGTGGTTCGAAATAGCGCGCCGATATAAATCGCGAGTGCTGGTTCGGGAATAATATTGGTCAGAGAATTAAACACATCTACTTATATATATCTGTGTTGATCTTCCCGATCCTGTTACCTCGTGATTGAGGACTTCGAATGTCCTCTGGTGTCAGAATCCTGCCTGATACCAAAAGTCGAATTCGTAACACTGTACATTTATTTGTAGATGTATTTTTGCAATTTTAAATTATGAATCTTCTACTTTCTCCGTTTATTTATGTATATTTGCATGTTTTACAAATATGAACGGTGGTGTTCTCTATTTTTTAAACAAATTGTATTCTAAGCTGTTCGGAAATCTGCTGGTTTCAGTTATATAATTTAGTATTTTTAGCGGTAGTTTATACAAAAATGAACGGAAGTTGTAGGATTTATATAGCAATTATTTTTTTAAAGAATGATTGTTGTAAAATATTAAAAGGTGTAACAAATTTTGTTAATTAAAATTTGTTTTTGTAAAAAAAATGTCGATTGGGTAAACACGTTTTTGCAATTTTATATTAACAATTTTTCTACTTTTTCCGTTCATTTATGTATATTTATTTTTATAGATTCTATGAATATTAACGGTGGTATTTTCTATTTTTTTTAAACAAAAAATGGAATCCATATTTGTTTAAGCTGCCCTGGAATTTGTTGGTTCTTTTTATAATAAAAACGGATGGTATTTATTTCTTTTTCTTATTTTTAGAGTTGACGTAAGCGTTGGGTGTGGTCGACTTGTATGTATGTGTGTATGTATGTGATTTTTATTGCTTTTAGGAATGTCGAAGGACAGTGGGCTCTTTATACGTGTTCTTTTTTTTAGAACGTAGCATTTTGAAGTTTCTCTTTGATTTAGGTCATGGAACAGTTTTTAAATAATAAAGAATAAAGAAATTGTTTAGATTTTAAAATTATTTATTTCTTAATAGTAAAAAAAAGGAAAATTGTCAGATGCGTATAATTTTTGGATTTGGTTTAATTTTTTATTTGTAGGTAATGCAGGGATTGACTTTGTCCGAGACTTGGAAAGGAAAAGGTGTTTGATTTACCATCGGATTTTTTTTTGGGTTTGTAGTTCATAGGACTTGAGGGCGCTATAATGGTATTCTCTATGTGGTTTCGGGGATTCCCGTAATTTGTAAATTTGGAAGGTTACGTAGGACGTAACAAGACCGTTATTCATAACATTAAATAATTTTGTCCATGAATTCACAGTAACCAAAATTCACTTCACTAGAGAAAGAAATTTGTCACTTATTTTTTTTTAATGAACTAAACTAACTAAACTAATGAAAAAAACGAACCAAAGAACAAACGGAAAAAGAAATTACAACATTTTTTTCACATATTAATTTGTGTTGGAAGCGCTCCATAACTCTCAAGTTTCACTATAACTTGTAATTATATCGTATATGGGTGATTGTACTGAAAGGGAGCCGTTTTGGCAAATTTTTCTGAAAAACAAATCATATTGAATTTGATTACTTTTTCTTGTGAAATATATTCAGGGAATACTCTGAAATGAGAATCCGACGTTGCGCAAAATTCAGCTTTATTATTAAAAATTTTATTGCAATTTTTGAACTTTTAAGTATCACTATGAATTTAATGATCGCAATATTTATCTTACATGCTTACTAATGATCGGAATATATGTGATTATGAAATAAATAATATTTTCGATTCAAAATATGCGCGCGCACACTTGCGGAATCTTAATTTATTACACATAATATTTTTTCTTCTTAGTTTTCAGTCTTTTTGTCTCATTTTGTTTTCGTTTTGTAGGTGAGGGTATGGTATCTGCAATTTTCAATTGACCCAGATGGTAATGCTTACATTTATTTGTAATTGAACACTCGTAACAACTCATCTCATTAAATTTAATACAATGACTCTGCGACCTAGTCCATTTCCACTGATGCACTCCCATAGTTCCTTGAAAGAATTGAATTTTTTTCGGTAATTATTCGTCAATGTTATTAATTTCAGATCCACTAACTTTGGCTATAAATAGATTTTTGCCATTATTACTCAGTACAGAAAAGAGAGCATCAAAATTATTAACATCCGTTCCATGTATTACTGCAGAATCAGCTGTACGCTTTATGAATCCCCCGATTCCATCCGCCGGGCCTTTTCCGTGCCCTGCTTCTGAAAAATTATAAACCATTTCGAAATTACAGTAAATTTTAGGAAAAAGAGCACTAAGCAGCCAAAACATGTTTTTATTACAATACTGCGTTGATGGCCCATCACTTTGAAAGTGAACAGTATTTAACTTAGGAAACTTTTCCAAAACGTACTCAATTAATTTTTTTAAATGCGATAAAATTGATGAACTGTCATGACGTAAATTTTGTGACAGTGTGCAGAAAACTTGCGAAAAGTTCTTGGTATAAAACATACCTGTGTGTAAAGCAACCTGTTCTTTAGATGCACCGAAATGAACGGATTGTGGTTCATCCGTATATTTGCAGACGTAATTTTCGCTCCAATCCATGAGCACAAAGACATCGGTATCCGATAGATTATCTTTAATATTTTTTGTAGCTTTAAACTGTCTACTGATTCTTTGCACATGTGTTTTATAAGGGATTAATAATTTAATTTCAAAATTTTCTTCAATATCTTTTACAGATGTAGTAATTAATTGCTTTAAAGTGACTTGAACAGTAATTGGTTTTTCGTTTTCCCAGAAATCCTATTCTCTTTCTTTGTCACCCATTTTTGGTAAGATAACATACCATTTTTGTCTAAATTGTCATTGATTTTAATTTTTTTAAATTCACATCTTGTGCACTTCCGTAAGATACATTTTTCAGATTTAGGTTGACAGGTAATAGATGCGACAAGATCATCGATGCATTTTTCTTCTAAAATGTGATTTGTAACTAAGGAACGAACGATCAAATTCATATTTTCGTGCGTCATACACAAACAAGTGTCGCTCGCGCTAATTTTTGGTGGAATTATCCAAAAAGGGCGTAATCGGGCAAAATAAGAGTACGTGATTTTTATATTCATGTGATGAATACAGAACTTTTTATAAAGCGATTTTAACGATGCATTCAAGAATGAGGACTGTTTTTTAATTTTGTTTTTAGTTATACAATCTTTCTTACCCGGCCGTATTCGACTATTCTCTGCATAAAATTTGTGTACAACATTTCGAAGATATTTTTGTTTCTGTTTTCTTATAACAGATTTGACTTTTTCTTTATGCGTCAGAATTAACTTGACACTGTCTCCAAGTATGCGTCTTATTTCTTTTTTGCCATCGATACTTCGTGTTTCCTTGTAAATAGCTTTAATTCTTTGCTTCAACTGTATTCCTTCCAAAAGCGCCTTTCTAACACGTAAGTTAACTTTATCGCCTCTACTAACTACACATTTTATTTTATTATTTTCACCACTTTTATCCCCGACAGTATCAGATTTCTTATGTTTAGATCTTGTTAATTATTTACTAGTTATTTTTAGCTTTTTGATTAACATCTCGTTCTTTTCTTTCAATGCAACATTTTGTATGTAGAATTTAGAATCTTGGCTTTTTCGATTTCTTTTTCTGGCTCTAGTTGATTTAATTTTAGGTTGTATTTCATTATTTGTCAAATTGTTACTAATTTCACTACTTTTAACTACCCTTTCTTTATTTTTTATTTTGCACTTTGCTCGATAGCGACGAGCAGCTTCCATATTTTTTTCTGTCATAGCTCTTTTTCTGCATCCGTCATATTAGCTATTAATTTAACTTTTCCAGTGGAAATTCTCGATGCATTTCGTTCACGTTCTTTCTCTTTGTATAACTGATGATTTGTGGAGTCGTTTTTAAGTTTCGCCCTTCTTTTTCTTTGTGCTTCCATCCTCCTCTGTCTTAATTGTTGTTTACGTCTTGTCTCGTCTTGTCACCTGTTGATAGCTAATATATGCTAGTTTATGAAATAATTGACATAAAAATGCAAAAATATTAGTATTATTATAAAATTCGTATGTTAAACTATAATATGACGTGGCGACATGTATCGTGGTCCCTTTCAGTAGAATCACCCATATAGCTCACGTAACATAAACTTATTATGTGTAACTGTTCTGATAAATATTATTATTTACTTGTTTTAAACATTTTTGAACAGAAATATGGTTTGCACATTTAAAAAAACAGACAGTTTTGACGATTTTTTATTCAATCTACGAAAATGTGTTTTTTTAAATGTGGAAATTTCAGAGGCTTGGCGGCACTATTAAATATTAACTGATTGAAAAAAGAAAAAATACGGGTGTCTTTTTTTTGCACCTTTTACATTTCTGGGGGCGGCCATTTAAAGATTTCTTTGGTCCACCCTAATTCCCATACACCGTATAACGCCATCTATGATACCCCGTTTACCTGGAGGTGAATGCCGATAAACTGAACTAGCAGTTCCTCTTCCAAAATTAGATCTGAGGCTTAGAAATTGATTAGCAAGCCATCGAAATTTCGAAAAAAAAATCACTATTTTCGCAATAACTCGGTTCTTCTTGAAGTTATGTTTCCCAGTCAAAGTTCATATTAAAGTTATTTTTTGGCTCTACAATTGTATCATTTGAAACTCTTTGATATATATTGAATTTTTCTCTTTTTATGGCCATAAAAGGGGTGAAAAAATGCCAATTTTTGCGATTTTTCTAGTCCAACTTTGTTCGCTAAACAGACATAATCGGAATCGATTCGCTAAAATTTATACCCACGGGGAGTATTTTAAAGTCGCAGAATTCACGAAAAACGTCTCCATATTCGCAAAATTCGTTTTAAAACTTTAAAAGGCTCCTCGTGGTTTCAATTTTTATCGAATCACATCGTATTTAGGGTTAAATTATTCGTTTTTTGAAGGCCTACATCTTCTTCCTTTGTGATATTTCGTTAGCTGTTTAACGAAAAAAGTTAGGCGTGAAAAAACGCGAATCCGTCGTTTTTTCCCTTTTTTGGCTATAACGAAAGAAATATTCATGGCAGGTTAAAGAGCCTGCTGTCCGCAGGCGATATATATAAACCTCAAAGCGTTATTCTGTAGTCGTTGCAGTTTGGTATTAAGAAAACCTGATGCGTCCGCGATCACGAGAGTGGCATAGTCTAGATGAGGGACGACCAATGAGTTTACGGTGGATATTTTGACGGATAGAGGAAGGAATGATCCACGATATTTAAGCTTATAGAGAACACTATGAACTTTAGATGAGATGGAATTTTTATGCCGATTCCAAGATAGGTCACATGATATGATGACACCTAAATCCTTCACTAGGTTGGAATAAGGGATTGTATCATTTACCAATGGTGATTTGCGGCAAAGTCAAGTCCTTGATATTAGCAAGATTTTGCGTAGAGCCGATAATAATCACTTGAGTTTTACGAGTATTAAGCATAAGCCCAAAATCCTGAGACCACTTGACCAGCTCAGCAATATTACTATTAAGTCGCTTACCGTGTCACTTGTAGCGTCCATATACATACGCTACTTCAAAGCATCATTAACAAGTAATATTCAACCCCGTGATGAACGACAACCGCGCATACATATGTGTATAGCGGGTTGCCCAACGTCGACTTTGCAGGGGCTCAAATCCACAAGAGAAGTGCGTTCTACAGTAGTCACAAGGAATTCATTGGGACGATCAAACCAGCTTCTGCTCGATCGACATTTTTTTACGTCAGTCGAGCACAGGAGAATCTTTCTCCAACTTCGCCTTTCCCACCAGAGAATTAAGGAAACAAATTCCGGCGATAAACTTTTTGGCTCTTCTTCTATCCTTTAGACAGCAGATACAACCTCCGACACACCAGGCGGAAACCAATCAACATCCGGCTCCATCGATCTTCACCATCGCAGGCGGGACAGCACGGCCGAACTTCATCTTCCGACCTCGTCTCAGGGTCTGCTCTGCGGTCCGGATTACGGGAGGCGTCGAGAAGCAGCATCCAGGTCCACCGTCAGTGGATAGCGGAGACCTTCATCTTCAGGTCCCGGCTAGCAGGGCTACTCCACCTGACAACGCCACCTTCTCACCGCATACACCGCCAGGGACACCACCGGCACTTCGTACAGCACGAAAGGAAGCAAGGCTGCGAGAAGTCCGTCGAAAGCTTTTTGACACACCGGCTATCCGATTCACCAAAACGAAACCGGTGCTAATGTATTGCGAAAACTGTCGCGTTTAATTAGTGTACCAACGTCTAATAAATAAATATTATTTTTCTCTACTTAACAAAGAATTTAATTCTTCTTTTATTCTAGACACCTCAAAACACTAAACACTAAAGAGACTTATGGGGGTTAATATATAGAATTGAGTATCGTCGGCAAAAATAATAGTGGTGTCTCGGCAATGACGAACTCTAAAAAACAGCGTGTCGGATAAAGAGAATCGGGCCGAGGGAGGTACCCTGTGGGACTCCTGATGTTGTATGCTCCAGCTGAGATGCCTGTCCATCCAGTCCGAGAATCGATTGGGATCGATTGGACAGGAATGAATGCACTGTAGCGCTGAGCTGTCAAACCCTAGGTCACGTAAACATGTCAGTATTACAGAATGACTAAGGGAGTCAAAAGCGTTAGAGAAGTCGAACAGGATCAGGATCGTGACATATCCTCTGTCGATACCCATTCTGATATCGTCCAGAAGGCATAGCAGCGCCGTTTGTGTGGAATGAAACCTTCGAATTCCACATTGCTTGGGGTGCAGCAGCTGATTTTCCTCCAGCGTGTCGGATAGGCTGGGATTTGACGTGTGGCTATGGAATCGATGACCTTGGAAAGGTGGGGAGGATTAGAGATGGGACGAGTATCAGGTGGATTTGCGATTTTGTTAAGTGGAATGATGGAAGATGATTTCCAGATCGATGGGAAAATCCCTGTAGAGAATGAGAGGTTGAAGATATAAATCAGGTACGAGGCTTAAAATGAATTCCATTCCTTTTTCCATTTTCCATTTATGCATATGTACACGGTGTCCCATGAGTTGTCTGAAAGATTTCACAGAGTGGTAGGGGATGAAAAACTGAGACGAAAAGGTCTCTTGGTAAAAATGTCTAAGATACATATTTACCAAGATAATTTTCGTTTTCTAGTCGTTTTCGATTTGTTCTTGAAATCCCATTTCAAGGTTAAATAGGGGCGGGTTTGATCTTCAGCTTTGATCTCTGAAGGAAAGGTCGACCTGGGCGACAAAATGTGAATGCGCGGGATATCGCAACCTATGGAGAAGTCGACTTTTACAGACTGTATACGCTCAATGGCACATGCACACGTGATGTCTTTGAAAGCGTTGGTAAATTTAGCATTGTATACTCACATTATAAAAGCACCTCATGGGGACATGATTTTACAACGTCCACGTCGTTGTCCCCGTGGTAAGGCAAAAAGTAGAATAAACATTGTCATGAATACATTTTTTTTTAAACGTATTTCTCCACACTACTCTAATTTGCAGAACACGACGTGTATTCCCTCGTCCAGACATTCTAAATCGGCAAAGATTTTTGTAAACAAGCACGAATCTAAAAAATGTTCCGAACAAAATTTCCATATTTTTCGACGCAGAATCAGAATCTGTAATAAAAGATCGGGGTAGCCAATTTCAATGTTGGCCCACTCCCCACTCTCGGAAGTGGGGGTGGGTGCCGAGCTTCACTTTATTGGATGTCCCCTATCTAAACAAACAAATTTTCCCGTTACAACTTTTCAATCAGATGCCAACTTTCCGAAATATTCGCATCGATGGGTTAAAGCTGCCGATTATAACATTTGTCATGCATCGAAAAAAATGTTTAGGACAAAACTTTCACATTTTTCGTCACAGAATCAGAATCAGTAATAAAAAATTGGAGTTTTCATTTAAAAATCGCGATATGACCTTCAAATAACCCTCAAATTTGAACTCAATGTTTGAAATATTTTTTGATACAACCATCTCTTTCGAAGTTATTTCCATCGATATATTAAAACGGACCACCCTGTATATATACATATGGGGCATTCCATGCCAAACGGGCAACTGAGAAGATTAGCCTTTTTCGGTGTTGCATTAAACGCTTGTTTCTGAAGTTTTGTTTCGGAGAAATGAAAAAATAATTACTGGATTTTATTCGTCTTTTTATGCACTTCCCGATGATTAAATTAATTTTTTATTTTATTTATATATTCATCATGATTTTTCAGATTGAAAAATAAAAATTGATTTTTCTCAAACTTGGACGTTTTAAATATTTCTTGAAACAGGCTGTAATGAAAGCTCGTATATTATTCTATAAATTAATTTAAGAAATTTTCATAGAATGAAAATTCTAATGAGTCTTTTCTTGGTGAAGTCGGTCCCTCGAATAAAACAATTTAAATTTTAAAAAAACGTTTCGGCAACCTGATGTGTGCCCTCTTCAGTTTATTTTTTTTTATTTTTTACAATTCTAAAACAGGTATAACATAACTCATTTGTAAAAACATAATGATAATTCTTAAAAGTTTTACTACAGTCAAAAATAAAAAGTTACTCACATGGTTGTGAAGAAATAGAAATTAAAATCACGCGATGCAGTATTAACATGTCAAAGTAGTGTTGGTGAGTGCAGCATGAATTTTGACAGCATCTGTCAATACAATTATGATGACTTTAAATCTACTAATGGATAAAAGTATGATAACATATTGAAAAAAAAAAACTACCAAAAAACTTACTGCTAGAAGTGGAAAGACCGATCTTAAGGTCATTTCCCGTCGATGAGGTTAATTGACGTTTTTCTACACTCACTAACACTTTACATGATTTGACATTTGATAAAAATGGTTTGTGTATTTCAAACATATATCGCGGAATTGATTGTCAAAAGTAACTAATACCGATTTATGTATATATAAAGTGTGTGTATCCCCCTCTCTTAACAACATTCGAACCCACTGTACAGTGAAACATAAAGAAAACAATTAAGCGGCGATTTAACTATGTTGATAATATAATAATACTTCCTATTGCTTTATGTAATTCTAATCCTTAACAGAATAGAACATTATATATTTCTGGTAAAAAAGACTCTTCAAAGCGTTCATTTACTGTGTTCTTTTCGTTTTTAATATAATAATATTCAATCTCTTTACGTTTGCGGTTATTCGTTTTAGATGCTAAGATTTTTACTTTATTATCGAAATCATGTCCAGTTTCTTGTCTATGTTTTGTTAGTGCTGTATAGTTAGATTCTTGTCCAAAAATATTGCGTCTATGTTCTTTAAGTCGTGTACCAAGGAGTCTACCAGTTTCTCCAATATACACACAGTCACAATGATGGCAAGGTATAGAATAAACTACACCACTTTTTTTAATTTTTTGTAGTCGATCTTTAAAAGGCTTAATTCTTCCGATGTTAGTATTGATCGGTTTGTTGACAACGCGAACATGTTGTTTTTTCAAAGTTTTCGTGATTCTCTCAGTTAACCCTTTGACATATGGAAGTGATGTGGTGGTTTCAGGTTTAGACTCATCAATCGGGTGTTCTATATTTTTATTATAATGGTAATGAACACGTTTTCTAATAATCTCTTGAATAAGGTTCAATGGATAGTTGTTTTGAATTAGGACCTTTTTAACCAATCTTAAATTTTTTTCTCTGAATTTTATCTCAGATAACACTACTTTGACATGTTAATACTGCATCGCGTGATTTTAATTTCTATTTCTTTACAACCATGTGAGTAACTTTTTATTTTTGACTGTAGTAAAACTTTTAAGAATTATCATTATGTTTTTACAAATGAGTTATGTTATACCTGTTTTAGAATTGTAAAAAAAAATAAACTGAAGAGGGCACACATCAGGTTGCCGAAACGTTTTTTTAAAATTTAAATTGTTTTATTCGAGGGACCGACTTCACCAAGAAAAGACTTATTAGAATTTTCATTCTATGAAAATTTCTTAAATTAATTTATACAAGCGGTCTATAAAAGGACATTATCATAATTATGGGCCGGTTGGATCTTCATCCTGAAATGTGCAAAAAATGCAGCCTCGTGAGCGGCAATACCCAAATGCGCTTATTATTATGCATATTTATGGATGAAGAACCAAGCGGCTGATAATTGTGACAATGGGATTTTATAGGAAAATATTCGAGCTTTCATTTGAGCCTGTTTAAAAAAATATTTAAAACGTCCAAGTTTGAAAAAAAATCAATTTTTATTTTTCAAACTGAAAAATCATAATTAATATATAAATAAAATAAAAATTTAGTTTAATCATCGGAAAGTGCATAAAAAGACGAATAAAATCCACTAATTATTTTTTCCTTTCTCGGACACAGAACTTCAGAAACAATCGTTTTATGCGAGATACCGAAAAGGGCTAATCTTCTCAGTTGCCCGTTTGGCATGGAATGCCGCATATATGTAACCCAAAGTATGGAAACGGTCTTGTAACTTTTGAAAAAAAAAATTTTTTAAATTGCTGAAATACATGAAACGATTTTTCAAAAAAGCTATCTTTTTTTAGGGGTTCCAACCCCACCCCCCTCCACCCCAAGGGGGGCACACGAGGGGGGATGAATATCTTAAATGGCAACATGGGTCGAGCGGGGGCTCATTTGAAAGGTCTCTCCGAGACGAATACAAGACACTGGTCATAGATGGCGTTATAATCATTTATCACCGAATTATTCATCGTTTGAAATTTCTAATCTCAGAAACCAATATTAGGATCCAACATACCACACAATATTTGTAGCGATTAAAAATGCCTAAGCACCCTCCTCTTTTAAACGGGCTTGAGAGCGTTATAAGCAGAGTTTTGCTACTTTTTTTTTTACTTTTTTTTTTTAATTTTCTTTCGTTTTTTGTGTTTTATTTTCTATGGTATTGATCGCCGTTTAAAAAGTGTATTTAAAAATAATTTATTTCATGTGCTCAAATTGAGCACCTGCATCTTCCTGACACTGTCCCAGTTTTAAATAGAATTCGCCCAATGCTTTCAGCCTCATATCTCTTGAAATAAGATGTACATCCTGGATTATTCGTCCTTGTAGTTCATGCAAGTTGGCGGGTTTCGTCGTGTATACCCTGTCTTTGAGGTATCCCCACAAAAAATAATCCAATGGAGTTAGGTCTGATGATCTGGATGGCCATTCGATGTAACCATGCCTTCCCATCCATCGCTGCGGAAATGTTTCATCTAGGAATTGTCGAACCGGTGTCACAGAATGTGGTGTCGCACCATCTTGTTGAAACCAAGCATTTTGTATATCATCATTGTACATGTTTCGTATTACAGGTATAACTTCATGTTGAAGTAATTCAAGATAAATGTTTCCATTTAAATTCCCGCCAATAAAAAACGGTCCGACAATTCCTTTTTCACAAAAACCTGCCCATAGATTCAACTTCTGAGGCCACTGTGTGCGAATATCCGACATCCAGTGAGGATTTTCATCACTCCAATATCGGAAATTATGACGGTTTACTGCAACGTCTACATGAAACGTGGCTTCATCGGAAAAGATAATACGATTCAACAGAGTATTATCATTATTAAGGCATAAATGTATCACAAAATTATACTCTTTTACCATAATCTACTTCTCTGAGTTTTTGAGTAAATTTTATTTTAAAAGGATGCCATTGCAGGATTGCCGTTGGATAGCCAGCTGCTTTGCAGAATCTCAAAAGTTGTCCGATATTCCGCTCCCTGACTTCCTCCTTGCTTACAAATGGAGAGTCCAGGTATCTCCTTTGAGTCTCCATCAGTTCAGGGCACTCGCATAGGAAGTGAATTGATGATTCCTCCTTTTTTTTATCACATCTAATGCACATCGGTGAAGGTTTCCTTCCTACGGTGTGACTGTGTTTGTTTAAATTTCCATGTCCGGTTATGGCACCTGCTTCCCGCCAATCACCATTTCCCTCAGTTTTTTGATCTTATATCTTCTAGAGAAAATGATGACGGCAATTTTTCCCGTTGTATCGATTGCGCTTTTTCATTGCACCATTTTTCCACAACCCTCAGGGCTTCTTGGACAAGCTCCTGCAAAACTTCCTCGTAGTTGCCTCTAGCGAGGATAGCAATATCGTCCGCATATCCAATCGCATAGATTCCGCTATCGTTGATTTTCCTGATCGAGCTATCAGCTACCAGGTTCCAAAGAACCTTGGGGGGGGGGGGGAGTTGGGGACAACACTCCACCTTGAGGACAACCCTCAGAGATCATCCCCTCCACTAGGGTACCCTGCCATTCCGTATAAATATACCTGTTTCTAAGGGTGCTCACAATCCAACTTATGAGTTCCTTGGGCACCCCATGTTCTTCCGCTCCTTTCCGTATTACTTCCACGGAGGTGCGGTTAAAAGCACCCTCAATATCTAGGAAAGCACCGATGCACGTTCCCTTCGTACTGAGTTGCTTCTCCATAAAGCCCGCGGCTGACATAAGTGCCAACTCAGCAGATATGCCAGCCTGGTAGGCATACTGTTCCCCATGAAGAGGTGAGCGTACCAAAGGACCTTCTATAAGATACCTCTCAACCAATCTTTCCAACAATTTTAATAGGAAGGATGTTAGGCTGATCGGTCTGTAGTCTTTTGCCTCCACGTAGTTCCTGTTTCCAACTTTGGGTATAAACAAAACTCGTGATTTCTTCCATTCTTTAGGTGTGTAACCAAGCGCAATGCACCCCCGAAGAAGTCCAGTCAATGGTCTCAGGATAGCCCCCAGGCCTTCTTGAACACATGAAATAAATTATTTTGAAATACACGTTTTAAACGGCGATCAATACTATAGAAAATAAAACACAAAAAACGAAAGAAAATTTAAAAAAAAAACAGAAAAAATGTAGAAAAAAGTAGCAAAACTCTGCCTGTGACGGTGCCAAGCCCTTGAAAAAGAGTAGGGTGCTTAGGCATTTTTAATTGCTACAAATATTGTGTGGTATGTTGGATCCGAATATTGGTTTCTGAGATTAGAAATTTCAAACGATGAATAATTCGGCGATAATTGATTATAATGCCATGTAAGACCAGTGTTTTGTATTCGTCTCGAAGAGACTTTCAAATGAGCCCCCAATCAACCCATATTGCCATTTAAGCTATTCATTCCCCCTCGTGCCCACGTCCCCCCTTGGGGGGGGGGGAGGGTTTGGAACCCCTCAGATATGATAGCTTGTTCGGTATGCTATATATGTAGCTTGTATGGCATAAATTGTCACGTTCTTAGGAGTGCCATGAGAGTACTCCTTACTATAGATTCTTTTTCCGTGTCCGCGGTGCAGCAGTTCGTATTTACTAAAAGGGCACCCTCTTTCCTGAGAGTATTCACAGAAGGTACTGGCTCCGTCGATGTCAAAGCAATGTCCGTTGTTGGCTGTAGATTCAACTCCTGATCTTAGTGTTACTGACTCGTCGTCGGATCTATACATGGTTTGATAATTACTCAAAGTTATGGCCGTCACGGTAACCCTGCTCCACGAGCCGAATTGGTTAGAGTAAGATACACCGCTACACGTTCCATCGTTGCTCAAGGATCTGGGCAGGGTGATGCTGCGTGTGGTCGTTTGATTTGCCAGTAGGTCGCCGAATACATTATTCAGCAGGTTGGCTGACCCTGTTGTCTGTATTTCTTTGCGGTGCCGCCAACTGGAAACAGGCACACCTGTCTGCCGTTTAGAACTTCGGACGAATGTGAGTGCATTCCGCAGTAAGTGATGCGCCTGTCGATTTCCATGCGGCACTGCCTCACGGCCACTTGTTGGAACTCCGAGGATTGGAGTAATTCCAGGTAGATATCCTCTTCCTGGGGTTATTTGACGGGCAGATTACATGTCCTAATATCCAATAAGGAAAATGTAGTTAAGTTGAGATTCGGGGCTCCACAGTCGAAGCCCAAGAGTCCAAGTCCTTTTTGTGTAATTACGAGTAATATCACTAATTGAACTCCCGCGTAGACTGTACACATCATATAGCATTTTCAGAACAGGTGTATAATAAATAAAATTCATATTATTCTTTTTTTTTTATTATTAGTTAACGGGCGGAATCGCCCTTTTTTACACAATTGTTGCCGTATTTTCAATTGCAAGATTTTGCGAGAGCTGAAGATCGACTTCGAAAGATGGCGCCATACTTCACATTTGTGTATGAAATGTAGGACTGCAGAAACCTACACCAAGTACAGCGGCGGTCATGAGTCGATTTCGGCCAGATAAACAATACTTTCGAAACGTAAACACAAACAACGTGGCTCGTCTTACCAACAGCGAACTGCTGCTTGTAAACGAAATCGAAAAATTGTTCACCAGACGGGGATCGAACTCACGACCTACGACTTCGTAGTCCAGTGCGTTAACCGCTTTTAGAATTATGTAATTGGGTGTATGTTTTTGATGTGTGTCGGACAATATTAAATTATAGATTATCAATTAATACTATATGAACAAAAAATTATAATCATGATAAATTCATTCGGCAGTATTGGAAATTTGAATGCATTTGAATGTATTTTTAATCTTGCAACTATTAAATGAAATGCATTCAGAAACATTGAAAATTCGAATGCATTTATAAACCCAAAAATAAACCCATTTCACCCATTTAATGAAAAAAAAAATGTATTGAATCGACCGAGAATCGAACCCTGGATTCCCGCACAACAACATCGATCTGTAACCAGTCGACCAGATTCGCTGTTGTCAAATGATGTGAAACTAACGAATAGTTGAAACATAGAGTATTTATGCATTGTGTAAATATAAATAATGTCTTAAATTTATTACCATTTTCTACATTTATATAATAATTTACTTACCGACTTTTGAAAAGAACGAATGGATATAAATAGTACATATTTTTGTTGGTACAAATATTGTAAGTTTTATTCTAAAGTACGCAATATCTCCAAAACGTTACGAGGTACGTGAAATTCGACGACATTTTCACACAATTCCCAAAGCAGGGGTACCTTGGTGCGATGATTCCAAGCCACTATATATGTGATCCGAAAATTTTTTAAATTTCCAATTTCTGAAATTATTAATTTGTGTGTGGCGGTTTTGAATCGTCTCAGCAATCGGAATTGTATTGAAATGTATTTTCCTGAATTCATTTTTTCGTTTTTGAGTACACTATTTGAACTTTTCTAATATATTCGAATCCAAAAATCTTTTATTAATATTTTAATACAAAAATATGAATTTTGCCAGATTTCATATCTCATTCCGTTTACGATATAATGCGTAATTTTAAAAACAATATATTTATTTTCTCAATAAAAATATTGCATTGTACACTTACTGAAAAGTGAAAAAATTGTCAATTGGTCACAAATAAATGAACATTGTTTTTACACTTAAAAAAAGTTCACCCAGAGATCTGCAGGAAATTTTTTTATTGATTTATTTCAGATTCATTTGGATCAAAACAGGCATTATTTTGCTAAGTTATGTAAAGTAAGTTATTATTCAAAGATCTAATTGTATTAAAAAGTTATCATTTCAATCTTCCTTCGCATTAAGATGGATTCATGACAGTTGCCTCTTTCCGAGTCAATTATAAATGGATTCGTATGTATTAACACAACATATTTCTAATCACGATCATGGATTAAATTATATTCGTATTTTTAGTAGTTTCGACAACACTATTATTTATGTATTCGTTTGGATTCATATTTTTGTATTGAAATGATACTAAAATATTTTTGGAACCGAGTATATACGAAAAGTTCAAATAATAATATACATTATATCTGCATTCGCATAGATTCATTATGAATATGATAATAATAATATATATTACATAAGTAGTAATGGTGTCACTATGGAGAGACGTAAACAAACGTGACTCATCCCCTACCCCTCTTTTTGCTTTTTGCTCTCTCTCCAATCACAAATCCTCCCCACCTCTCTAAGGTCATTGATTCCCTTGTCACCCAGCAGATCACAAAATATTTAGAGATAAATTGTATACTGCATCCCAAACAATGTGGTTTCCGCAAATTTCACAGCACTCAAACTGCCCTATTACACCTTATGGATGATGTACGTTCGGGCATAGATCGTGGGGCAGTTACTGTCCTGGTACTGTTCGATTTCTCAAAAGCCTTTGACTCCTTAAACCATGTCGTGATTCTAACTTGCCTTCGAGACATAGGCTTTGAGGAATCAACATTGAGATGGCTGCATTCTTATCTCTCAAATCGCTCTCACACAATAATTGGCCTGGATGGTTCAACATCTAATCCTGAGTATACTACATCCGGCGTTCCACAAGGTTCAAGCTTAAGCCCCATATTATTCATTATTGTTTATCAATACCTTGTTTTCGAGACTTAAATATTGCAGACACACTACCATCATCTTTGCTGATGATACGCAATTTTTATCTCTCGACCCCGATATGTCATCTAAATGAAACGATACGCAATATTAACAGTGACATTGCTGAGCTTGTGAGGTGGTCCCATGACTATGGGCTCACTTTAAATACGCGTAAAACTCAGGCCATCATCTTAGGTTCACCTCAGAATTTAGCCGTTATGAAAAATCTCACCATACCACAAATTATTGTCGGGTCGGATGCAATACCTTATTCATATGAAGTAAAAGATCTTGGTGTTATAATAACATCCGAACTAACATGGAATCGCCATGTTAGTACCATATCATCTAAAGTACATAATGTTCTTTACAGGCTTAAATTTCGTGGTGCTTTTCTTCCACCGCAGATCAAACTCACACTTGTCAACGCATTAGTCATCCCACATCTCGATTACGCATCTTTAGTTATAGCCGATTCAACAGCATATCTGAACACTAAATTACAACGCCTTCAAAACATTGCCTTGAGGTATGTGTATCGCCTGCGCCGGGATGAAAGACTTGCGCCATATCGTCAGAAAGCCAACTGGCTACCCATAACATCTAGGCGACAGTACTTTCTCGGTAGCCTCACTCATCAAATCATCCATACCTCCCAACCTCCCTACCTGGCTGACAGATTCATTCCTCTAGACCATTCCATTCGCCGATCTTCTCGCTTACAATCATCTCAATATCAACTTCCAATTCCTCGTACCAACATCTTTGCTCACTCTTTCTGGATCACAGCCATACAGTTTTGGAACTCCCTGCCACGCCGCCTTCACGCATTTACATCTCTCGCAACATTTCGTACTAACTTATTAACATATCTTCGTAGGGCTGATCAACCGTAAGTTTGTTACGTTTTCTATTTTTATGTCTTAACTATGCGAGCGACTTCTAATCAAATTTACTACTTACATTTAACTCAAGTGCAATTTTGTTATTTTCGATTTACAAAGGAGTATGTATAAAGATGTATAATGTGTTTACCGCCTTATAGCAGAGATTATAATATAGTTTTAAGGTTTAAGTTGTATTATGTATCGTATCCTGACCGAAACATTGTAACGGCAGGATATTGAGTTCATGTGTCCACGGCCCGTAGTGGCCAGGACACTAATAAATAAGTCGTCAATCTCTCTCTCTCTCTCTCTCTCTCTCTCTCTCTCTCTCTCTCTCTCTCTCTCTCCTCTCTCTCTCTCTCTCTCTCTCTCTCTCTCTCTCTCTCTCTCTCTCTCTCTCTCTCTCTCCTCTCTCTCTCTCTCTCACTCTCTCTCTCTCTCTCTCTCTCTCTCTCTCTCTCTCTTCTCTCTCTCTCTCTCTCTCTCTCTCTCTCTCTCTCTCTCTCTCTCTCTCTCTCTCTCTCTCTCTCTCTCTCTCTCTCTCTCTCTCTCTCTCTCTCTCTCTCTCTCTCTCTCTCTCTCTCTCTCTCTCATCTCTCTCTCTCTCTCTCTCTCTCTCTCTCTCTCTCTCTCTCCTCTCTCTCTCCTCTCCCTCCCTCTCTCTCTCTCTCTCTCTCTCTCTCTCTCTCTCTCTCTCTCTCTCTCTCTCTCTCTCCTCTCTCCTCTCTCTCTCTCTCACTCTCTCTCTCTCTCTCTCTCTCTCTCCTCTCTCTCTCTCTCTCATCTCTCTCTCTCTCTCTCTCTCTCTCTCTCTCTCTCTCTCTCTCTCTCTCTCTCTCTCTCTCTCTCTCTCTCTCTCTCTCCTCTCTCTCTCTCTCTCTCTCTCTCTCTCTCTCTCTCTCTCTCTCCTCTCTCTCTCTCTCCTCCTCTCTCTCCTCTCTCTCTCTCTCTCTCTCTCTCTCTCTAAAAATTGGTATAAAATATTATCAGAACCAATCAACTTAAATAAAAAAATATACCCTTCGAATTTTACTTAACTCTTAATCAAATAATTTAAAACAATTTTATCAAATAATTGAATTTAGACTGTTTTTAAACTGATTGAACAAAACACTTGTTGGAGATTAATAATTGTGCTATTGATACATAATGCATACTATTCCTAAATGTGAATCTAAATCTCACAATCGCTTATTTATAGCTTATCAAGATATGTTGGAAGATGATGAGGGGGATTTGGTCCTTCTTGCATGTGCTCATGACGGTGAAAAAGGTACAAATTGTAAATTTATGTGTAATAGATGATATTAATCGTGTTTTTATTAATCCTTTGCGTCATAGTGTTCCCAACGGGGAATAGGCAATACCTTTTATCTGTTGATTTTTTCTCTTTAAAAAGCAGTGGTTCGTGTTTCTTACATCGTAATTAGTTTTCTATATTACTAAGACATTTGTTTCATAAATGCAAAACATTATATATATTAACATTAATTATAGACAACAGTTTTTGAAGTCGCTGATTATGAGTGCGGTCTTAACTTTTCAAAATTCAAAATGGCGGACTCATTATGGCGGAAGTGTTCTCTAAATATTTAAATTTCACAAATGAAAAAATGTTAGCATATTTCACGCAAAAATGACAAGAAAAAGTGTCTTGTGATTTTCATCTATATCACAGCGTTTTTGAAAAAATTCCTAACTTTCCGAGATTTTTGTCGTGCGATGGTATTATAGAAAATTCGGAAATTTTTCTTGGAAACCATGCAATTTAGACCAAACTCACAAGAGGCACTTTCGTTTGACAATTTTGCTTAGAATACAATGATATTTTTTCATTTGAGACCAGGCAATTTAAAAAAGTGTCCACCATTTTGGTTCCACCATTTTTGAATTTCGAAAATCTCATAAGAAATTCGTAAGCAGCGACTTCGAAAACCTCTGTACACCAATTTCGGAATTAATTGGGCGTACCGTATAAAACCTGACTCAAAGGGTTAATATAAGGTATACAGAAAAAGTAGTTAAATTAGACATTTTATACAAGTGATGTATATGATTATAATAATAGATAGTTAAATTAACTATTTTTGTAGTGAATGCGGTAAGGGGAAATCAAGAAGACGGTAGTGTACCCAGCACCTCGGGTGTTAATATCATTGCGGGCGGTAGTGTACCCAGTATCTCAGGTGTGAACTCCAGAGTTAAAATTATTGAGGATCTGATGATTAAGCCGCCCCTCAAAATTAATATTATGGAGGACCTGATGATTAGCGATACCGACGAAAGTGACACAGAACATGATAGAGGTACTGTTATTTTAATACATATTGTAACAATATTTTTATTTCAAATAATCTTTATTTACTTTTCTACCTTGCAGAAGATGATAACAACCCCATCACCGACAGTGATACAGAGAGCGTCTGATCACCATCGTCAAACAGATCTTCACCTATCGAGATAGTCTGGGAGGTAGCAGGTCAAAATGCCGGTAACAACAGTTCTATCGACACTGATAATGCGCATGCTGGTATGTATTTGTTTATATTTATACTACGTTTTATAGCGTAGTATTTTTATGACAATAACATTCACAGAAAACCCATTCCAGACCGGAAAAGGTAGAGGCGGTGAAGGGGTACAGGACGAGGATCATATCCGCAATTATTTTCAAATACAGTCAGAAACATCGCGGTATTTTCCAAGATTCCGTCTGACTGGTAGGGACATAAATGGCCGTATTTGTGAACCATCGCCGGACACTGATGTATTCTCATGGCTGGAGGAGTGCATGGAGGCACTTCACAATTACATCTGTGCACAAACCGACGCCGACGATTTTATAGGTCTAACAATTAATTCGGATAAATTTCGTGGTGGACCTTTATGGTTATCGTTTCGGCCTGTAGACTCTTTTCATTTTACCGATTTGTGGTCTCTACTGAGTAGTGCTGTTCAAAGTACAAGTGATTTTGGTACTGGTGATAATCTAAATATAAATGTATCTATTGTAAAAGTAATAAGAGGGTGTGGGCGCGTATCATTATCATCCGCAGACGTACATAAAAAATCAATTTTAATTATACGCAATGATGATAACCTATGCTTACCAAGATCACTTGTAACAGCATATGCTTATGCACAAAGAGGCCAAACGCGTTCGGGTTCTTTACATCATCACTGGGAAATGATTCGCGATGGTCGTAGGCCTTTTCAAAAAGAAAAGGCTCTTGAACTTGTCGAAGTAGCAGAAGTATCTGTGCCGTTAGATATCGGTTATGGTCTTGCAGATATAGATGCTTTCCAATTATATTTTGCAAGGCAGGGTGTTGCTATAGTCGTATATGCGTTTCACGGGTTTGGTCGCGGCGATACACCGATATATGATGGCACAGATCGAGTAAGAAATACGGGTAGTCAGATACTACATACATTGCGCATTATGTTCTACGAACACCTGATGCATTATCAACCTATTTTAGATATAATAGCAGCCGCAGGAAGTAGAAAATATTGTATACCTTGCAATAAACGATTTACACAGCATCATAAATGTGACAACGAATGTCGCAAATGTAAACGTAAACCCCCATGTAACGAAGATATCCACGTTATAAAATGCGAAATTTGTTTTAGAAACTTCTTTGGCGTCTCATGTATTGAATATCATTTAAAGCGTGGGTCGTTCGATGAAAACCACAGCGTCTGTGAAAAAATAAAGTACTGTCAGAGTTGTAATAAAATAATACAACACCAGGCAGGGGAAAATCATGTGTGCGGTATCGTCTTTTGTAACACCTGCAACGCGAAATTACCACTTGACCATTTTTGTTTTGTGCAACCGATAAAATCTACTAATCAATCGCGGTCTAGATGTCTTTACCTATTTTATGATTTTGAAACTCAGCAATGTCAATCGGTACAAGGAGACAGTGAGATAAAAATCCACGTGCCAACTCTCTGCGTTGTACAACAGTCTTGCGAATCATGTTTTGATAATACCGACATTTCAGAAAGATGTGCACATTGTGGTGTCCGCGAGTATATTTTTAAAACCGACCCTGTTAAACAGCTTGTTGAACTTGCGATACAAACCAGAAGAAACCTTAATAAAGTAATTGCAATTGCACACAATTCACAAGGATTCGATGCCCAATTTATATTAAAATACATTGTTGAGAAACACTGTAGTAGAGATTTACCAACGCTTATTATGAATGGATCGAAAATTGTTTTATTAGAATATATGAATGTTAAGTTTATAGACAGTCTGAACTAGTTTCACATGGCCCTAAGCGAGCTACCAAGTGCGTACGGGATACCTGACACACAGAAAGGTACTTTCCCACACCTATTCAACACACCAGAAAATCAAAATTATATCGGTGAATTGCCAGATCTACATTACTATGCTCCAGATAATATGCGGCCAGCAAGTAGAGAAAAATTGATTACATGGCATCGTGAACAGCGGGAAGCTAACCATGTATTCAATTTTCAATTAGCGATAGAAAAATATTGTAAACAGGATGTGACAATATTGCGATTGGCATGTGCAGCCTTTCGGAAAACGTTTTTGACGTGTGGGGACGTGTGTCCTTTCAGTGAGTGTTCTACTATTGCGTCGGCGTGTTTACGAGTATTTAGAAAAAAATTTTTAAAAGTAAATCAGATAGGGGTTATCCCTATAGGTGGATATCGACGTTCTGACAACCAATCCAAAAAGGCATTGGCATGGTTGTATTGGATGGAAAAGTCCTTGGGGCTGAACATTCAACATTCTGGCGGATCACGTGAAAAAAGATTACCAAATGGCATCCTTGTCGATGGGTATTGCCACCCGATTGATGAAAATGATGAAAATAGAGGTGTCGTTTTTCAGTACCACGGATGTTTTTGGCATGGCTGCCCTCACTGCTATCGTGTTAATAGAAATGCGACATTAACCAATACTGGTGAAACGATGGCTTCACGTTACGAACGCACACGTTTAACTAGTGAAAGGATTAGAAACGGAAATTACAGACTGGTTGAAGTTTGGGAGTGTGCGTTCGACCGAGAATTAAAGGTTAATAGTACAGCTACACAGTTTGTAAAATCTATCGTATCCGATCTTATCGCGTTGAAGCCTTTAGATCCACGGAATGCTTTTTTCGGTGGTAGAACAGACAATACTGTGAAGATCTACGATTGCAAAGACGGAGAAAAAATAAGATATGTCGACGTTTGCTCTCTATACCCGTATATATGTAAAACTGGTAAATACCCCATTGGTCATCCGAAAGTTTACGTGGGAACGGAAGATTGCCGAAAACTTCTCGGTAATACCAATGATGTTCGCAGAGTGAATGGTTTAATTATGTGCGATGTTCTACCACCTCAAAATCTGATCCACCCTGTGTTACCGGTTAAAATGCATGGAAAGTTGTTATTCCCATTATGTCGCACGTGTGCCGATCAGTTGATACAGGAAGATTGCCCGCACGAAGACGTAAAAGATCGTCTGTTAACAGGTACTTGGGTTTCTGACGAAATTTGGAAAGCTGTCGACCTAGGATACAGTGTGATTAAGGTACATGAAATTTGGCAGTACGATATCACGCAGTATGACCCGGGCACCCGTGAAGGTGGGTTATTTGCAGGTTACATCGATGAATTTTTCACACAAAAAGTGTTAGCTTCCGGGTATCCACCACAATGTGTAACAGATAATGAAAAAAATGTATACGTCTCGGACTTACAGTGTCAAAACATGGTATTCAATAAAGAAGATATACGCTATATAAAAATTGCGCTATACGAGGTAATTTCAGATGCTACAAAATTAACAGAACTGCTCAATAATCCGGAAATTAACGTGACCGGCTTGTTACCTGTTAACGATGAAAAATTGTACGTAAATTGGTGTTACAAAGACGAAGCCGTAATTGCGTCACCTACAGCTAATGTTGTAATTGCTGCTTACACCACTGCACAAGCCCGATTAAAACTACATAGTTATTTAGAAAAATTACAATCGCGTGTTTTATACTACGACACAGACTCTGTGGTCTATGTTAGCAGCGGTAAGGAGGGAGAATATGAACTGCCGATTGGTACAATGCTCGGTGATCTCACTGACGAATTGAGTAAAGAACCCCCGGGGTCATATATATCCTCGTTTATATCAGGAGGCCCAAAATTTTACGCTTGCAAAATTTATTCTCCAGATGGTCATGAAAAATATGTTCATAAGGTAAAGGGTATTACGTTAAATTATTTGAATTGTCAGAAAATAAAATTTGACACAATACGTAAAATGATCCTGGGCGACATTGTAAGTAATCAATCAATAAGACGGACGAAATTTCATGATGTGGTTACTCGTAGAGAACAGAAAACTTGTAAGCCGGTATACCATAAGCGTAGATTTGTAAGTGTAGACCGAAGCTACCCTTATGGGTATAGGGAATTTTAACATAATGGCGCTTTGCGAATCAAACATTTGTAAGTTATATGATTAACAATTTGGATAATAATAATAAAATGATATCTTATCCCTTTAATTATCATATTATTCTTGGTTTTATGCGAGAAGCCGTACCGATATCGGGAAAATTGAATGCAGTTGCACTAAGCGAAAAAAATGTTTGTAAATTAATCGGTTAATAATTATATCATATACTATTCTCGACGCAATCACTGAGTTTGTATATATTAGCATACATTATCTAATATCATTTCAGTATCTAAGATGGACACACGTTGGAAGCATCCATGGACATCAATAATATGTGGTCCTACAGGTTGTGGTAAAACTGTATTTGTCAAAAAATTTCTGCAGTATATCGAAGAAATGAGTGATATACGATTTAACCGTATAATTTTGTACTATTCTGAGTGGCAACCTACCTACAAAGAGTTAGGCGGTGAAATTGAATTTTATGAGGGGTTACCATAGAGTAGTCATTACTCAGACGACCATCGCCCTAAACTTCTGATTATCGATGATTTAATGCAGGAATCTACCAGCAATGGGGCGGTCGTGAGTCTTTTTACAAAGGGCAGTCACCATAGAAATCTGAGCGTTATTTTTATTACACAAAATTTATTCCATCAGGGTAAAGGTCAAAGAGATATATCGCTCAATGCAAATTATATTGTACTTTTTAAAAACCCTCGGGATAGGGCACAGATCGGTCATTTAGCACGACAGTTATGCCCGGAAAATACCCGTGTAACATGGGCTGGTAAACTTGTTTTCGACATCTGCAATGTTTCAGCTAGACACACATGCAACCATAAAACACACGTTCTATTTACACCAGCAGCCCATGTTGGACTTTCCCACATAGAAAAACGAGAAGTTTATGATACTAGTACCGATTAAGACGGACTAGACCAAGCGACAAAGAACCCTTGGCGTCATAGCTATCGTTTAAAACTTAAAATAAACTTCTCGAAGATCAAAGAAAGAAAACGAACGTCTATTGTCAATAAGATTAAACAGGAAACGTGGGACAGCTGATTATTAAGTATGACGTAATTCTCACGACAAAATTTCGAAAACAACATAGAAGGAATTATATGTGTTAACACAATAATTCCATATTTTTCTTAATTATAAGTAGCGATAACTTTCGTTATATGTGATTCTATATTATTCATTTTTCTATTCCTTGCAGTAACGAACATATTAAATAATACTTCATTTTACTGGTCTTATTACAAACGCAGCTACGCCCTATTATTGCCATTATTGTTAATATAATATATGCGCCGCGTTAATTCGTATGAAACCATAATTAGGATTCTTAATTCAACTAATTATAAAAATAATATTATCCTGTTATACACACACATATATATATATATATATATATATATTACTATAATATATTTGCGAGCGTTGCGCTGCCTGGAATTATAATTAGGTTTATCAAGTCACCTAATTATATACTATAATATTTGCGAGCGTTGCGCTGAGTTAATTTGAATGGAATTATAACTAGAATTATTGACTCAACAAATTATATTAATAATATTATCCTATTATACATATATATTACTACAATATTTTGCGAGCGTTGCGCTGTGTTAATTGGAATGGAATTATAATCAGAATTACTAACTCAACAAATTATATTAATAATATTATCCTATTTTACATATATATTACTATAATACTTGCGAGCGTTGCGCTGCGTTAATTCAAATAGAATTATAATTAGAATTATTAATAATATTACTTTCTTATTTTTACATATAATAATATTTGCGACCAGTGCGTCTACAATTATCATTTATTACAGATGTAGTTATTAATAACAAATCGGAGATCGTTAGGTGGGAGGAATGACAGAGCTATCTTTCCTTTCATTTTCCTAGGGCATTAGGTCCGCCCATTTTCTTCCCATTTATCCAATCTAAGACACAGTTCTTCCACCTCCACCAATGTAAAACCTTAAAATGTAAAGAAGGGGAAAACTCGAACTCGCAACCGAGTCGACGAGTTTGAGCCCTGGAAAAGAAAAGCCAGTTCTTCTTTACTCGTCTCTTCTCTATTTTCAACTAAAAATTCTAAAATTCGGTAAGACAAATTTTATATTTCATTTTTCAAAGAGAACTGCCTTTCTTCTTTTCCTCTTCCAAACCTTATTTTACTTTCCAACGATCTCTGACCGTGGATGCCGGACAATATCCGAGGTACCACTAGGAGACCGTTTTCCTCTTTAAATCCTTTACAACTTTTCTTTCCAACGATCTCTGACCGTGGATGCCGGACAATATCCGAGGTACCACTAGGAGATCGTTTTCCTCTTTAAATCCTTTACCACTTTTCTTTCCAACGATCTCTGACCGTGGATGCCGGACAATATCCGAGGTACCACTAGGAGATCGTTTTCCTCTTTAAATCCTTACAACTCTTCTTTCCAACGATCTCTGACCGTGGATGCCGGATAATGTCCGAGGTACCACTAAGAGGTCGTCTCCAATATTAATGCCTTCCAACTTTTCTCCATTTCTTAAGTCGTCCTCCCAACGAACTCATAATCAACTGAAATTATAATTGTTATCATAAAAATAAATATATTGTTGTTTGAATAGAAATAATTTTCCAATTGTTTTATTCCACAATTTTTCCCTAACCCGGTCGTCCCAAGGTAAGAGGGACGGATTCAATTTTTAATCATTCGTTGTTTTCCTCACAACGTAGTCCTTTTTCGCTGGACGTGACAAAGGACTTAATTTTTGGCGCAGTCGGTAGGACCGGGTTTGAAAAATTGTGGATGAATCGAATAATATGTTCTAATCTTATAATTTCTTACAGGAATATAATGTAGTTGCAACCTGCTAATTAATATTATATGTATAATAAAGTTTTTTCCCTTTCAGACAAATTACAGTGAAAAAAAAGGGTGTTTTAGCTATTCGACATAGCCAGTGTTCAAGTGCTAATATACTATTTCGCGTAAAAATAATATAATAAATCGCGAAGCTGCCAAGAGCAAAACCGCCGCTGAGTAAAGTCGACGCGCACACGCGATCGAAGTACCAATATTAAATTGTTACGAAGTTTTAATTTCCGCGCTAAAATAATAAATCGCGAAGCCGCCGTAAGAGCGAAGCCGCCGCAGAGCGAAGTCGTCGCGCACACGCGATCGAAGTACGAATATTAAATTATTAAAAAGGTTTAAATTTTCCGCGCTAAAATAATAAAACGCGAAGCCGCCAAAAGAGCGAAGCCGCCGCCGAGCGAAGTCGTCGCGCACACGCGTTCGAATCACAAATATTAAATTGTCAAAAAGTTAATTTCCCGCGTTAAAATAATAAATCGCGAAGCCGCCGTAAGAGCGAAGCCGCCGCAGAGCGAAGTCGTCGCGCACACGCGATCGAAGTACGAATATTAAATTATTAAAAAGGTTTAAATTTTCCGCGTAAAATAATATAAACGCGAAGTCGCCGAAAGAACGAAGCCGTCGCCGATCGAACAAAACTTACATTATATTGTATTAGATGTGATAATGATGATAATAAAAAAAAAAAAAATAAATTAAAACACGAAGTCTCGCGAAGTCGTGTAATAACTAATGATAGGGAATAGGAAAATTAAAGTTAATTTCAGCTTCTTAGTAAACTTATGAATGCGTAATTATAAGCTATACATTTAACAAAAAGAACGGTCAGTTCCGCAAACCTATTTCTTAAAACTATTATCAAAAATCCCAAGCAGGTTGCAACGCGTTTCAAGCTTTACATACATACATATATATATATGTATATATATATAACTATTTACATGTGCAAATTTAATTGTAACTTCGAGAAATCGTTATGCCCACTGCGAGTACAACCCATTTTTTTTTTTCTCTTCTTAAAGCGTGATAAATGAGTGAAGACGGTAAACTCACTCGCAATAAATATAAAAATCTTAGCGAAGAAGAGAGAAAAACCGCGCTAGTAGATGGATTACCTCAGGTGAATCAGCGAAACTTAAACAGTATCGAAAGTGAACATATAGACCCATTTCAAGCTTCCAGGACGTTATCATATTCTCCTGCGAAACCTGCATATTCCGAACAAAACTCAAATCCGGTTCCTGAGTCTGTCGTAGAACTAACTCCATTTGGAAATCAATCGGATAATTCCAGTGAAGATCTGGAAAATTTAAACCAGTCCTCGTTTTCACTTTATTCAGCATCTACGGGTAAATACGAGTTTAACGCCTCCGCAATGGCAAGTAACCAATATTTAAGCATCCGAGATGCAGCCGATACAATACCTGTATTCTCCGGGTCTAGAGATGGATACACTTATACGGAATTCGCGACAGCTTGTAGTAACGCCTTAAAAATGATACCTAATGCAGCAGAACGCGCGCTCACCAAACTAACTCTTACTAGATTAAAAGGTGAAGCATATCGCACCATGCTTGGCAAAGATCCCGATACTATATCCGAGATGTTGAATATTCTAAAAGGGATTCATGGATCCCACATTTCTACAATAGAGGTATACGGAGAACTAGCTCTTTTATGCCAAGGAAATTCGGAACCTGCTGCAAGTTACTTTAATCGTGCCCGAGCAATCGGCTACAGATTGAAAGAAGCCTACAGACAAGATTCTACGGAATTATCAACCGAAAAAATCGCAGAACTAGAGCTTGCCTGCTGTAAAGCTTTTATTTTAGGATTGAAACCTGAAATTAATAATCGAATGACAACGCGTGATGACTTAAACGAAGCCGGGCCCCAGGCTATACAAATAGAAATTCAAATTGAAAACCGCAAACGACTAATTCCACAAGCGACTACCGTAAACATGGACTGCAATATCTGTAATAGTAACTTACATCAAACTATGCAATGTCCAATTTTAGTTAAGGAACCAAGTCACTGTCAACTATGCGACAGCACACAGCATACAGCCAAGACCTGCCAGAAACGTGAGAAGTCCGGAAATCGAGAAAATCTCGAAACTCAGGGAAAACGCGACACATGTCAATTATGCAACAAAAATGGACATTTAGCCCGTGACTGCCGAACCCAAGGAAAAAGATGTCAATATTGTAACCAACTAGGCCACGCAGCTAGAGTATGTCGCAAGCGACTTTCAAATCAAGTCTGCGACCTATGCCGGCGCACCGGACATTTAGCTCGTGACTGTAATTACGGAACTCCAGTCAGAATTTTACAACCCAGTTGTCAAGTTTGCGGGAAACTTGGTCACACTTCAAATTATTGTAGGGTAAGCCCACCTTGTCAATATTGTATGCAACAAGGACACTCTGCGAAAAATTGCCCACGAATATCAGAACAACAATTACCGCGCTGTCAGTACTGCAATCAGAGTGGACATACGGCAAACCAATGTTCCCAAATATCCAAACGACAAGGGATCCGAGAAGCCTGCAGTTATTGCAAGAAACCTGGCCATACTATAGAATCATGTTTTGCGCGAAATCGGCAAACCAAAGTCTCTAACAACGGCCCACGAAACTCGGGAAACTTTCCAAGCCTCCCTCGTCGGGAGGCCATGCAACCTCAAACATCGCCGCGTGCCAACATTCGGATGATCGAATATTCCATGGAACAGGAAAAATACAACCAGTGAAGCTAACCATAGATCGAGAATCTCCATCTATAAGGATAAACTGTCCCGATCCAATAGTACTATTATTAGATTCGGGAGCTGGCCCATGTATAATTAAGCAAAGATTTATCAATCCAAAAACAATCGATCAAACTCATGTACTTAAATTACTCGGAATCTCACCACAATATGTACCTACCAAGGGACAAACATTCTTAACCATATTTGATTACCAAGTAGAATTTCATGTGGTATCAGACGACTTTCCAATTTATCAAGACGGAATCATAGGGACATCGTTTTTATCCCAACACAAGGCTAAGATTAACTGGAAAAAAAAATGCTTAGAGCTCGGCAATTACGAGTACCCATTTTTTACCCCACCTCCTGCCTTTGTTATACCTTCACGATCTAGACAGATTGTTTACACACGAGTAGCAAACAGCGAGATAACGCATGGTTATATGCCTTTAATAAACTTGCCTAAAGGAATATTTATGGGAAATGCGATAGTAGAAAACCGGAATGGAAAAGCTTATGCACCATTAATCAACACAACGGACGTGCCCTTTTCTTACTTACCCGTTCGGATCACACTAGAGGAAGTAAGTAAAATAGAATGTAACGAAACAAAACTTACCAAACGGAAACGTGTCACTCGTCGTAGAAAAAGGGCTAGACTAAAAATATCATCTACTAGGATACTCAAAATACAACCTGTATCCCGCCAACAGAAAATTAAGGAACTGCTGCGTTTGGATCATTTGAATCAAGAAGAACGTGAAGAAATAGACATCTTACTAACCCAAAGCGCAGACAGATTCTACATACCAGGAGAGTCTCTACCTTCAACGCATCTAACACAACACGAAATTCGTACAACCGACGAAGTACCTATTTACAAACGCCAATACCGTTTCCCTAGAAATTTGCGAGAGGAAATTAATCGCCAAGTTGAAGATTTACTGATGAACAATATAATCCAACCGTCACAATCGCCCTACAATACTCCTATTTGGATTGTTCCAAAAAAAGAGGATAGCAAAGGAAACAAAAGATGGCGATTAGTATTGGATTTCCGAGCACTAAACGAGAAGACTATCGGTAACGCATATCCGTTACCTAATATCTCAGAAATATTGGATCAACTAGGAGGAGCCCAATACTTCTCAATATTTGATCTTGCATCCGGTTTCCACCAAATTCCAATGAGCAAAAGGGATCAACATAAAACTGCATTTTCCACTGACCTCGGTCATTGGGAATTCGCAAGAATGCCTTTCGGTTTAAAAAATGCTCCGGCCACGTTTATGAATTTAATGAACGTAGTATTGACCGGACTACAAGGAATAGAGTTATTTGTATACTTGGACGATATTGTAATATATGCCAAGACTCTGCAAGAACACCGCAAAAAGTTCTTGAATCTTGTACACAGATTACGGGAAGCAAATCTGCAACTACAAGCAGATAAATGCGAATTCTTGAGGCACGAAGTTACATATCTTGGTCATTTAATCACCCAAGAAGGACTTAAACCAGATCACAAAAAAAACGAAGCAGTTGCAAAATTTCCAACTCCCAAAAACGTCAAGGGCATTCGAGAGTTTCTAGGTCTCACAGGTTATTATCGACGATTTATCGATAAATACGCCAGAATTTCAAAACCACTAACTAAACTATTGGAAAAGGATCGACTGTTTGAATGGACGGAAACTCAACAATTGGCTTTCGACACACTTCGTCAGAAATTGTGCGAAGAGCCTGTACTCCGATATCCAGACTTTGAAAAACCTTTTGTAGTTACCACCGATGCGAGCGGGTATGCAATCGGTGGAATTCTTAGTCAAGGACCCATAGGCTCAGATCGTCCTTGCGCGTATGCGTCAAGGGTGCTAAACGCAGCTGAACTTAACTATTCAACTTACGAAAAAGAAGCTTTAGCAATAATGTTTTGCGTCCAACATTTCAGACCCTATCTTTACGGCCAGAAATTTACTATCGTAACCGACCATCAGCCGCTAGTATGGATGCGAACCTCTAGAGATCCCACGTCTCGTCTCACGCGATGGCGACTCAAACTAGAAGAATATGAATTTGATATAAAATATAAAGCGGGAAAAAGAAACGTAAATGCTGACGCCTTATCACGCAACCCAGTAGTTGAAACGATCTCTACCATCCCCTCGGAAATGCTAGGGCTCGACGATGCATTTCCTCACTCAAATGTGGCGAATGAACGTAAAACAACTGAGAAAATAAAAACCATACGTCAGGATTTGCCAACTAGGCGTTCTAAAAGGATCAGTAAACCTTCAATAATCGGACAACAGTATCGAAAGAGTATCGACCAAAAGAAGGAAAAAGCCATAAAAAAGGCTAACAAGGAAACACTGCCAACTAATTCGGCCAGTAAAAATAGTAAAGATATTGATGTTGTAGATCCACCTTCTGAAGCTATTCTCACGCCGGACTGTGGTCCAAATTGCGGACGACCACAAATAGAAACCGATGTCCCAGCTACCGAAATCAATGCTGCCGACATTGAGGAAATTGGTTCTGAATACCACCTCATAAATGGTGAAAAGGAAAATAACCACCTCCACCATTCGGAGGACGAATTAAGTGACAAGACAAGAAATTGTACGGATCAAGAAAGTGAAGACGATGGTGAATTAGACACGATAGAGAAGCTCATATCAAGCCAAAACATTTTTGAAACACGAGATAGTTTGATGATACGTAAAGACAATTCTGTATTTTTTTTTGATGAAGCCGGAAAGCCGATTGGCTCCGGTACCCAAGAATACACAAGGAAACGAGATCTAAGCGATTTCGGTCCCGGAGTAATTAGTACCATAAAACCCTTCAGGTTAGGCACCAAACAGCATTTCGGCTTCTATTTGCCAGCTCTCAACCCCAATCTGGACATGAACAAGTTCCTAGCTGCATTTCTCAGGTGCAGCAAAAGACTAACTGAATTCCTGGAATCGTACAAAATTCAAAGCTTAAGCATCCCTTGCATCGATTTCCCCAACCGAGCAGATTGGCACAAAGCCCAAGAAATCTTAATATCGCGTCTTAAATCAATTGACACTAAAATTTACATATGTTTAGGGTTAGTAAAACAACCTCAGATTTCAGAGCGATTTGACCTCATCAAGGAAATGCATAATTCAGTAATAGGGGGTCACAAGGGAGTGACTAAAACCTACCATCTATTAAGAAGAAATTATTATTGGGAAAATATGAAGGAGGATATACAAGTCTACATAGGACAATGCCTCCAGTGCAAATTAAAAAAATTAGTTCGCGTAAAAACTCGCATGCCTATGGCTATAACAGATACTCCCGGCACCGCATTCGAAAAGGTAGCACTAGATCTAGTCGGACCCTTTCCACCTACCGACAACGGAAATCGGTGGATTTTGACAATGCAATGCCTGCTTACGAAATACTTTATAGGAGTAGCGTTACCCGACGCAACCGCCCCCACTGTAGCGGACGCGTTTCTAAAACGACTCGTATGTGTATTTGGCCCCCCAAAAATAGTTTTAACTGATCAAGGTAAAAATTTTTTATCAAATCTGATTAAAATATTAGCCAAACGACTTCGCATTCGACAATTAAGGACCACCGCTTTTCATCCTCAAACTAATGGATCCTTAGAACGATCCCACACTACGCTCGTGGAATACCTACGTCAATTTATAGATAAGGATTATGAATGGGATAACTGGGTGGAACTTGCGATGTTCTCATACAATTCCAGCGTCCACGAAGGAACCAAGAGAACACCTTTCGAATTAGTATACGCGAAAAATCCGATAATCCCCTCTGATCGACCCCTTCCCCAGTATGAGCGAATAGAAACATATGATAATTATCTAGTAAGGTTACTCGTTAGATTAGACGCCCTTCACAAAGAGGCACGCGAAAATCTTCAAATAGCAAAAGGAAGATCAAAACTATATTATGACAAGAAATTACATCCTGTCGAATTTGTTGCCGGAGATTACGTATTTTTAAGGAAGGGTATCAAATTCGGAAAATTGGGTGACTTGCAAGAGGGACCTTATCGAATTCTCGAAGTGTTTAATGATAAGAATATCAAATTAAAAATCGGAAGGAAGGAAAAGATCGTGTCAGCTGATCGTCTTATACCATCCGCCGCCCGAGAGCCCGACTCACGGCTCCCTAATGTTCAACATTGATTTGATACTAATCTAGTTTTATTCCTTTGTTGTTTGTTTAGTGAAAGAAAAAAGGAGAATTGAACTTATTGATCGTCGATTTTTTTTTTTTTTTTTTTTTTTATATATATCTATATATAGACACATACTGAGTAATTGCATGTATATACGTGCGTAAGTGTATACGTAAAGATACTTATACATTTGTACATACCAATATTTGTATAAATATATCTAGATATATTATAAAAAGAAAACAGACGAGAGAAATATGGAAGATAAAGGGCACATCATATACGCCGCAGGAGATGAACCCCCGGCGTCGCGCTTAGACGCACAACTTCATAGGTGGAGAATTCCCCACCTTAAGGGCCAGGGGCCCAAGGCCAGGAAAAAGGGAGTACGGGAGCAAAAATGCCGTTCTAGGAGGAACGAAGTCGCTGCAAGAGATCAGGTTTTAGCCGATCTATATGAAGACAATCCGGAACCTTCCTATGCACGTAGCCAACCACAACGCAGGACTACCGGGCAGTTGCCCGCAAAAGGAGACGGACGTAAAAAGCATCCTCGCAGAAAAGCTATTCCACTAAGGGAAATCAATTCAGGATCCGATAAGCGGAATGCATCCGGTTACAGTCCTCATCGAACGCGGAAGGACAAAAGATCTCCGCTTCCTGAACACAAAGAGAATGAAATCTCACATCTGAAACTAAAGGATACCGGGGCCATCCCGAAAGATTCCAGCTATTTACGACGCTCAAACGTACCAGTTTATGATGATACTGTAGAAGATCCCTCACTACCGACTAGAGGGGACTTGAGGAAATGTAAACGGGCAACTCTCTACGTTGACCTGAACGATCCATATTTTGGATTGAAAAATATGCGACCAGAACAATTGCGTGATCATGCGCCACCAAGACCACCACCTCTACCCTTTCCAGAAGAACCTTGGGAAACTGCGAGCATGCAAGGAGATGCATGTACCATTCCAATGTCAACGCCGCCTCGTATGCCCATTTCATTGGAAAACGAACCGTCATCTACGCGTGACTCCATAGAGATAGTTGGTTGTGCGAAACAATACATTGTTTTAGAAAGGTCAAATTGGGTGTCCGATACTAGCAAGGACTCAGAAATCGAGAAGAACATTGGAGCCACATTGGGCATCGAAGAAAAACGAAATCCAACCCCTACGAGTGAAATCGTTGAGTTCCAACCGTCGATGCCAATCACCGATGTGAAAGACTTATCCATGATATCTGATCATCAGATGTCGGAAGACTCACTATCGATCGACGAACATGGATCAGAAGCCTCGGGTCACAATAGTATATCCAACAATGATGTTGTAAGAACTATAGACCATCTTCTTAAAACCATCAGTAACGATGTGGAAAAGAACGTGAAACCAAAGGAATTATCACCAAAAATGCGTCTAACTGGAAAAGCGAGAAAAAGATACCAAAGGGTTCGACAGTTTTTGAGCAAAAGTAGCTCCAGAACCTCTTCAATGAATAGCCTTTCGGAACAACGCCCTCTGCCTCCCGTTCACGCGGATTTCATTCCAAAATTTTGTCCCGCCTGCGGATTCGGTATGTCCCTAGTATACGAGATAGACAAAGATTGCAAATTCTGCCCCAAGTGCGGTCACCGACTAAATTAAATATCACCTGACTAAAAGCCTATTCGAAGGAAGCTTGCATAGATCGGAATAATTATGGATAAAGAGACATACAAGATACAACGCACTTACGAATTAATTGATAACATTAGACATATATATGACTTCAAAATGACGATTAATAACACTAACAGACAGACGTACGTATTCATTAAGATTATTATATCACTCGAATGTTTAGTTGTTATATTTACGTATTTTTCACCATTTATAAATTTAGATTAAATATATGTATATGTAATTCCTTGTTGTTACGTAGTAAATAGAAAATTGTATCTTTTAGTGCACAATGCGAAACCAGTCGATCAAGAGATCTTCAAGAACATCAACAATGTCTTTCTTGCCAATTTTAGTCAGCTCACTCATCGTGGTAATGAATCCTCGTGTCCACGGATTAATAGCATACGATTGTGGCACGCCTAATGCTAACATGACGGTAATATCGCTGACTCAAATTGGAGACTGCGATATACCTGAACCTCGGGTGGATAAAACCGCCGTCTATATACAATTACTACAAATTCTCAACTATGGGAACGTCCACATCAGAACTTGTAGAATAGACGTATTTCGTGAAGTCACTCACTGCGGGATGCACAGTCACAGTTCCGCCGTAGCCCAGGGTATCGCTGAATACGTGAAAGATGTTAGTCGTGAAGAATGCAACCGAATGCATGAAAGTGGACGTCTCGTCTTTGGTTCCACCATCTTGGACGGACTGAAGAAAAATGGTACTACTGGATTCAGCACTGGTCTCGCAGGTCGAGTTGGTTTCGACGCAAAATGCCAGGGTACTCATTATACCGATCCATACGGTTCTTGGGACGATGTCATCGTGCAAGCTCGGGTTAAAATCACCCTCTCTGATTACGATGCTCAAACGCATCTACAGTCAAATCAAGTGATATTGAACACCGGCACTCGATGTCCTATTGATCGTGGAATGTGTCTAGACTCTTTTGGTAGCACAGCATTTTGGGACAACATTCCCACGGACTCTTGTAAATTCAACAGATACGGAGTTTTATATCAGGGTCCCGCCTCTAAACTGGTGGACGTGTCCAATACTTTCGCGGAAACCATATACACTGTTATCAGTCAAGATCTTACTTTCGCATTAGCAGTGGGCGGTTCAAAAACACTATGCGGTTATAATATAATAAAAACAGAGCATCCTAAATTGTTCATCTTAGAAGGACAAAAGGAACGATTCTTTAACTCTCCTGCTCCACCGCGAACTCACGACATGGATCTTTTCGCATATGTAAATAGTAAATTTATATATGTAGAAAAACACGTAAAAACTCAAGTGACTAATCTTTACCGAGACATCTTGCTGCACCGTTGTGCCCTAGAACAAGATCTTCTAAGGAACGCTCAAGCACTTGCAATCGTTAAACCTGAGGAGTTTGCCTACACATATAAAAGGGGGCCAGGATACATGGCAATAACCACCGGAGAAGTCATCCGACTCATTAAATGCGTAGTGGTCGAAGTTAGACGCGCTACGACAGAAAAGTGTTATAACGAGTTACCAGTGTATAAGGGAGAAACTTTAATGTTCCGCACCCCACGAACTCATATTCTAAAATCCGTAGGGTATGAAGTGCCTTGCAACAATGTATTACCACAAATGTTTCAACTAGAAGGACTGTGGTTCAAGGTATTCCCAACGTTAGTTGAAAGTCGAGCCCCACACATCATGTCTCCGCAATCTAGAGACACGTGGAAATACCAGAGCCCTGGAAATCTCGCTCGCCAAGGAATATACACTTCGGAAGATTTAGATAGATTAAGGGACTACATTATGAGTCCTTTTGAACAACCGGCCATCGTGAATCATCTGATACGTACCGTCAGGGGCGAAGGCGATAACTCGGCAGGGTTATCAGTTGGAGGTCTATTGGATACGGAAACGTTGCAACGAATAGCAGACTCAACCTGGAACCGTCTTTGGTTAGGTTTCAGTAACTTCGGAACTTACAGCGCCGGCTTTTTAGGCATCATCTTAATTGCCAAGATCCTAAAATTCTTAATAGATACCGCGATACATTTATTCGCTTTGCAAAGGGCGTTTGGTTGGTCTCTATACTTATTGGGTGCTGTCATGGATTCAGTATCCAACGTTCTATTACATCTACGATCATCATCCAAAACAAGAGAAACCGATTCCACAGCTCCTAAGGAACCAAGGGAAGAAACCAGAGCTTTATATCCAAGTGATCAGTTAGATGGGGTAATTATACAATCTGCCGCTACCCCCGCGTCGGAAATATCCAGACCATATGGACTTTCGTAAGATGGTTAATAAAGAACTTCACATTTTAATTGACTAAAGTTATGATAATTAGAGTGAATATAAACACAGTGAGTGGACTAGCAAGTGAGTGACTAATTAATGGCACAGTCAAGAAAGGCTAAGGTGCACCGGGTAACATGAATAACGGACTATAAGATAATCTGTAGCGTAATAACCATAAGAATTAGTTATAAATAATTTTAGTACCACTAATTGTTCCAAAACTATTAATAAATTAATTTTTAAATAATAAAACAAACGAAATTGCTACATTAGTACAGTCTAGCTTATATTCGAGATTTATTTCTGGTAAATAACTTCCCCGAAATCAATCTTAAAGGGGGGAGGTGTAACATGGGCTGGTAAACTTGTTTTCGACATCTGCAATGTTTCAGCTAGACACACATGCAACCATAAAACACACGTTCTATTTACACCAGCAGCCCATGTTGGACTTTCCCACATAGAAAAACGAGAAGTTTATGATACTAGTACCGATTAAGACGGACTAGACCAAGCGACAAAGAACCCTTGGCGTCATAGCTATCGTTTAAAACTTAAAATAAACTTCTCGAAGATCAAAGAAAGAAAACGAACGTCTATTGTCAATAAGATTAAACAGGAAACGTGGGACAGCTGATTATTAAGTATGACGTAATTCTCACGACAAAATTTCGAAAACAACATAGAAGGAATTATATGTGTTAACACAATAATTCCATATTTTTCTTAATTATAAGTAGCGATAACTTTCGTTATATGTGATTCTATATTATTCATTTTTCTATTCCTTGCAGTAACGAACATATTAAATAATACTTCATTTTACTGGTCTTATTACAAACGCAGCTACGCCCTATTATTGCCATTATTGTTAATATAATATATGCGCCGCGTTAATTCGTATGAAACCATAATTAGGATTCTTAATTCAACTAATTATAAAAATAATATTATCCTGTTATACACACACATATATATATATATATATATATATATATATTACTATAATATATTTGCGAGCGTTGCGCTGCCTGGAATTATAATTAGGTTTATCAAGTCACCTAATTATATACTATAATATTTGCGAGCGTTGCGCTGAGTTAATTTGAATGGAATTATAACTAGAATTATTGACTCAACAAATTATATTAATAATATTATCCTATTATACATATATATTACTACAATATTTTGCGAGCGTTGCGCTGCGTTAATTGGAATGGAATTATAATCAGAATTACTAACTCAACAAATTATATTAATAATATTATCCTATTTTACATATATATTACTATAATACTTGCGAGCGTTGCGCTGCGTTAATTCAAATAGAATTATAATTAGAATTATTAATAATATTACTTTCTTATTTTTACATATAATAATATTTGCGACCAGTGCGTCTACAATTATCATTTATTACAGATGTAGTTATTAATAACAAATCGGAGATCGTTAGGTGGGAGGAATGACAGAGCTATCTTTCCTTTCATTTTCCTAGGGCATTAGGTCCGCCCATTTTCTTCCCATTTATCCAATCTAAGACACAGTTCTTCCACCTCCACCAATGTAAAACCTTAAAATGTAAAGAAGGGGAAAACTCGAACTCGCAACCGAGTCGACGAGTTTGAGCCCTGGAAAAGAAAAGCCAGTTCTTCTTTACTCGTCTCTTCTCTATTTTCAACTAAAAATTCTAAAATTCGGTAAGACAAATTTTATATTTCATTTTTCAAAGAGAACTGCCTTTCTTCTTTTCCTCTTCCAAACCTTATTTTACTTTCCAACGATCTCTGACCGTGGATGCCGGACAATATCCGAGGTACCACTAGGAGACCGTTTTCCTCTTTAAATCCTTTACAACTTTTCTTTCCAACGATCTCTGACCGTGGATGCCGGACAATATCCGAGGTACCACTAGGAGATCGTTTTCCTCTTTAAATCCTTTACCACTTTTCTTTCCAACGATCTCTGACCGTGGATGCCGGACAATATCCGAGGTACCACTAGGAGATCGTTTTCCTCTTTAAATCCTTACAACTCTTCTTTCCAACGATCTCTGACCGTGGATGCCGGATAATGTCCGAGGTACCACTAAGAGGTCGTCTCCAATATTAATGCCTTCCAACTTTTCTCCATTTCTTAAGTCGTCCTCCCAACGAACTCATAATCAACTGAAATTATAATTGTTATCATAAAAATAAATATATTGTTGTTTGAATAGAAATAATTTTCCAATTGTTTTATTCCACAATTTTTCCCTAACCCGGTCGTCCCAAGGTAAGAGGGACGGATTCAATTTTTAATCATTCGTTGTTTTCCTCACAACGTAGTCCTTTTTCGCTGGACGTGACACCCGATTCGTTCAAGAGTGTTACTTCGATGCTACATCACAACCATACGGTTACATACTTCTCGATTTAAAACAATCCACACCTGATAACGTACGATTCCGTACGTGTATTTTCCCGGATGATGAATACCATTATGTTTATTTGCAAAAGAAAGTAATAAAAGGTTATGCAGCGCATAATCTAATCCCAGTAATACACAAGTAATGGCGCCGAGAGCATGTATACCTATTGGCCGTAAGTACGTTAACATATTGAGAGCGTTGTATCATCTCGATACACGACAAAGACGTACGGCGCTACAACACGCAGATCATAATTTAGTAATACACATCTGCGAAATAGCGCTCAATATTTTACGAGGTAACGTGTGTCTTAGTAAAACTCACAAGACACGCTTACGCAAGCACGCAGCTATTCTTAGAAAATTATCAAACCCCGACAGTTCCATCGGTACTAAAAAACGCATTATCATTCAACGTGGTGGTTTTCTACCGGCCCTCCTAGCACCTGTACTTGGTACACTTTTGGCCGGTATTGTGAATTACTTTTTGTAATATGGAATACGCGCGAAAAATGGTTTTAGTACCACAAGAGATCGCCAATACGCTACAAAGAAATAACATAATTCTACACAAGACTGTTCAGACACCTGGTACGACAATTAGTAGACTCGATGTCGATATGAACGAAATTTTAAATTCACCAGCAATTGACCAACGTGACAAGTGGCAGCGATATTACCAGGTATTGCAACGCTATCTATACTTTAAAGACTCTGAGGATGAAAAGATATTATCCGAACGCAATTCATCGAAAATAAACGATAGTTTTGAAAGTGCAAAACAGAAAGATATATCAAGTCACGAAGAAACTGCAAAAGAAGCAAGTGAAGGGACAATGTATGTCTCGACAAACGATGAATATCTCGTAGAAACTGTGCCACAAAAATCAAAAGCGCGAAAATTGATTCGGTATTTACGTAACTCTGAAAACGTAAAATGAAATAATCGCGGCGAAATTGTAATAGATGGAGTCGCTATCAATGGTACTAACATTATCGATATGTTGAATGACGTCATGAGAGATAGAAAAAGGACTCCTCCTCACGGTCATCGGCAGTTTGCAAGTGCTCTTCGTAGAGCAGCAGTGCCACGCGAGTTTATCGGTAGCAAGCGTGTTTGGAGCGAGGTTGAAAATCACGTTTCCAAGCAATCAACTCCTAGTACAGTTAAACGAGTACCTCGGTATCGGCAAAAAATTCCGAAGAAATTATCGTTCGACACCGAGCCCACATCATCGGCGGATTCAAACAGACTGTCAAGTAGAATCGACGAAGACCGTAACAAAAAAGAAGTTAATTCAGGACACAAGAAGACAATACCCCCATCAAGAGTGATATTATCATGGCACCGACTGGGCGGGCAATTAAAAAAGAGAAAAAGTCAAACACTTTTAAAGAGGCAGCACTAACCCATTCAAGGAACATACTAGACAACGTTATCGATTCGTTACCGGTTGAATTGCATATACCCGGATATAGATTTTGTGGTCCTGGAACCCACCTTTTTGAAAGGTTAGAACGGGGTGAAAATGGTATAAACCCACTGGATGATGCATGCCGTGCTCACGACATTGCATACAGCGATAATTCGGTAATCCGTCACAAGGCTGATGAAAAGTTAGCAAAATTAGCGTTATCGCGCATGCTTGCAGAAAACGCTACTGCAGATGAGAAGACTGTAGCAGCCGTAACTGTTTGTTGTATGATCAGCAAGATCGCATTTGAAAAGATATTTTCACATATAAAAACATCAATAAATAAATCTAAAATACATCTAAAACGTATGTCGCGGAAAAAACAGAATAAAACAACAATCGTAGATAAGAAAATTCAGAAGCAGAGTGAAGAAAATGAATAATGTTTTGCAAAATATCTATTACAACCCTTCACAACCATCGTCATACACAGGCTCAGTTGGAAAGTTGCTTCAAGCAACGAATAAAAACTATCATTACAAGCAAATATCTGACTGGTTAGAAGGTCAAGATGCCTACAATCAACATCGCCGTACGCGTCGTGTGTTTCCTCGTCGTTCTTATAATGTGCGGAACATCGATGATGTTTGGGAGGCCGATTTAATGGATGTGCGCTCTATAAAGTCTTATAACAATAAAAATACTTATTTGCTGGTGGTAATTGATACACTGAGTAAATATGCCTATGTAGAACCAATATTCGACAAAACATCGAAAAACGTTGCTAGAGCATTAGAAAGAATCTTATTGAGAAGTGGAGGTCGACAACCGGTGATTCTACAGAGCGACAAGGGAAAAGAATTTGTCGGCTGCGATATGCAGCACTTGCTAAAATCTAAGAACATAGGCTATAGAACAGTTCGTAATCCGGACATTAAAGCCAGCATTGTTGAACGTTTTATAAGAACTCTTAAAGAAAGATTGTGGCGCTACTTCACACATACAAATACACATCGTTACGTGGATGTATTACAATCTATTGTTACAGCCTATAATAGTACCAAACATTCGGGTACAAATATGGTACCAGCTCTCGTTAATTGGCACAATGCTGCAGAAGCTCGTTCAAATCTTATTCGACGCTATGGCTCTTTGAAGCAGCCACTGAAAATCCCTAAATATCAGGTTGGGGAATTAGTACGTATCAGTCGTGCGAAGAATGTCTGCAAAATGTTACGAGGGCGGATGGACTGAAGAATTATTCAAAATTACACGTGTATCAAACACGCGTCAAGCAGTTGTTTACAATCTTGAAGACCTCCAGGGTGAAGAAATCGATGGATTCTTTTACGAAGAAGAGTTAAGCCGTGTTCAGAGAGATTTGAATACAGAAGTTTTCTTGGTCGAAAAAATTCTAAAAACTACCGGTATAGGTAGAAAGAAAAAATATTTCGTACGTTGGGTAGGTTACCCCGATAAATTTAATTCTTGGGTCTCTGCAGGCGATTTAAAAAAAAATTCATGATGAAGGAAGAATTTAATATTATTTTACCAAGTAATAGTAGTATGGAGCTTTATCCTGATAACAAAACGACCAATTTTATTACGCAATTACCGCAACATGTGCATTTACAAGGACAGTGGTGTGTGGCACTTACAGAGATTCAAGTGCCTCTGACATTTCAGCATATTCCTATCGAAGAAGAAAATAGGCGTATTAGCTTTACACGGATGATGAAGTACCCCACTCGCGCAAGATTATCAGATGGACAAAGTAAAAGTAAGGGCGCAAATTCTGTACAGGTCTCTTACGTGTCACCTGGGATATATAAGAGCGCTAATGATTTAGTTGAAGAGATTAACAACTTAAATTGTATAAGAGGACATTTGATATTTAAAGTAGGGCGTGGTGGTTACGCATCAGTTTCACGAACCTGCGGTGATGAGTGTCTGGATGAAGAACACACAGTTTATATACCAGCTACATTGAGAAAAATGCTTGGCTACGATGAAACCCCTACACCTCAAAAACAGAAAGATGCAATCATTGTGAGCGACAATGTGTATATTTACGGTATACGTCCTGTAAATCTTTTCAGTGGCCTACCATCACTGCTGATGGTGTACAGTGATATTTGTGAACCTTATGTCACAGGTGACGTTCAAACACGCTTATTGCGGGCTGTACCTTTAAAACACGACAATTATTCCTACGGAGACATAAGGATATGTAGTTTCTCACCTGCTGTGTACATACCACTGCTCAATAACGCTTTCCAAAGTATCGAAATAGATATAAGGGACGAATATGGAAAATATGTACCATTCGATTACGGTACACTGACGGTGACGTTGCATTTCAAGCGTATTGACTGAAGTTCAACAAAATGGCGCATTACGTTACATACTTTGACAGTCAAATTGGGGGTAACATACATGTTGGTGGTGTGGGCCGTGTATATAGAGGAACTCTATATCAGAGAGGCCACGGAATCGGTAGTTTTCTTGGCGGTTTATTCAGACGGGTATTGCCCCTTTTTACACACGGTGCAAAAGCTGTTGGTAAAGAAGCATTGCGAACAGGTCTAAACATCGTGTCTGACATTGCGACGAGCAATACACCGTTAAAAGAGACGATACGACGACGCGTTAAAGAGTCAGGTGCGAATTTGAAAAGGAAGGCAGAAGAAAAGTTTGATCAACTTATGGAGGGGATGGGGTATAAATTGCCCCGCTACTCAGCTATTGATCACTTCTCCGGTAACGGTGCAGCACTTGACAATAGTTACAATTTCCGACAGTACCAAACCCGCCCACAGATTTCCAAGAAAAAGAAGAAGAAGAAGAAGAGGAAGAAGAACTCGAAAACGCATCGAGTTCCAAAAGCAACAAGGACTAGTCGCAATTATTCAACGTCTAGCCAGAATCTAAAAAAGAAGAGGCGTGCGATAGAAAGTAGGAAAAATAAAACCCGTACAGTGTCAGATATATTTAAATAAAATGTCTCTTTTGCATACACACTCGTGCGAATGTATGAAATCGGAACTGGACCTGTTTACACTACCGCCTACCCAGACAATTATTGAGGGCTCGCATTGGGTACAGTATAAACCGGTGTCAACACTCTCTCATGATTCACCGATTGAATTTGTTTTACCTGGAAATGGAGAAGAATATATTGATCTAGCACATACGATGTTAAGTTTGCGTGTAACGTTAAAACCTAGTAAAGATATCCCCGACGATACACCACAAACGGAACGTGATACCGTAGGTCCTGTGAATAATTTTATGCACTCACTTTTCAATCAGGTCGACGTTTATTTCAATCAAAAGCCGGTTTCCCCACCAAACAATGCATACGCCTATAGATCTTATATTGAAACTCTGTTGAATTACGGACCTGCCGCCAAAGGTTCTCATTTGACGAGTGTTTTATGGTATGATGACACAGCTGGTCACATGGATGCGTTTAATAACAATGTAGGACTCGTAAATCGTCGCAACATTATGAAAGGAAAAAGAGTAGATTTGCTCGGACACTTACATTGTGATGTATTTAATCAAGAAAAATTACTATTGAATGGCGTGGAGGTACGTGTACGTCTCATAAAATCTCGAGATGTCTTTTGTATCATGGATCAAACGGGATATTATTACGCTCACATAGAAGAAGCTAGTCTTTTAGCGCGACGTGTGAAAGTTAATCCTGGTATTTTGCTGGCACATGCCAAAGCTCTTTCGAAAACAACGGCAAAATATCCCTTAACGAGAGTTGAAGTTAAGGCTTTAACTATGCATAGTGGAATTCATGGAGAGACCCTAGATAACGTTATATTGGGACAGTTACCAAAAAGAATTGTGGTAGGCTTTGTAGAAAATAAAGCTTTCAATGGTGACCGCACGCTAAATCCATTTAACTTTAAGCATTTTAATATCAACTTTCTATGTTTATATGTTGATGGTACGCAAATACCTTCGAGGCCGCTGCAACCAGATTTTAGTACGTCAAATCTTTATATAGACGCCTTTCACACGATATTCTCAGGCACAGGTATACATTTTCTTAATGAAGGAAATTCCATCACACGTGACGATTATGCAGGCGGTTATTGCCTGTTCGTGTTCGATCTGACTCCCGATCTCTCGGCTAGTGATTCTACTCATTGGAATTTAGTAAAACATGGAAGTGTCAGAATTGATATACGATTTGCAACAGCTTTATCAAGTACGGTTAATTGTATTGTCTATGCTGAATATGAAAATGTACTAGAAATTGATGCATCTCGACAAGTCGTTGTTGACTTTGGGTCGTGATTTCGTTCTTACAGATGGCGCCCTGTACGCACGATCTTGAAAACTACATCGTTAAATCTAGAGTGCAGTTGTCTTTCAACCACGGTATAGGGCAGACGTTACAATGGATCTAGTGGTTGATATACAGTTTTTCAAAGATATAAATAATAAAGTAATACCGAAAGAAGTAGCTGTTTTGTCCGTGGATAATGATTTCATCGGGTACTGGCTTGTTGCACCACCATATTCCGTCGATGTGTTGTGTCGTGAATCAAGAAAACAAAATAATTGGTTGACACACAATCATCACGGTCTTGACTGGTTTGATGGCGACGTGTCTGAAAATTCGCTTTACAAAAAATTACGGGAATTAACTGTAAATGCTCGAAATATATACGTGCGTGGTAAAGAAAAGTGGATGCTCTTAAATAGGGTAACTGCTCGCAATATAATAAATTTGGAGTATGATAACATTTGTCCATCATTCAACGAACTACCGTGGGCAAGTAATTACTGTGTACAACATGGGTGCAAGTTCAACTACTTGCGGTTTGCTTGTGCGTTAAATAATGCATATCGTTTACGATTATGGTTACGTTCTACGGATTTTGTGAGCAGTGGAAAAAATAATAGCACCGACATCCCGGACATAGTGGAATACCCGCTTATAGAGACATATAAGGGCAGTTTCGTGAAGAGTGATAAAATTGATAGTAACGACATCCCGGGCATAGCGGAACATCCACTTACAAATACCTATAAGGACATCGATAATGATAGTAATAACAATTTGTTAGTTGAGGAAAATTGGTCACGTACAGTGTCACCGATATGTGCAAAGAATCAAAATCAGAATAACGGGGATACCAATGAAACAGACGTACCATTTTATACATTTACATTACCTACGTATTTAGAAAAATGAATAGCTTAGAAATTCTAAAATGTATATCCGAAATTAAACACCACACAATAGGTGTATTTCCTTCGGACCAAATACCCCGTGTTTGGGGTAAGCCCACATGTTTTGTATTAAATACGGATAATCACAAAAAACCCGGTACTCATTGGGTAGCTATGTACACTGACAATCGTGGTTATGGCTGGTATTTCGACAGTTATGGGCTACCACCTTTCATACCCGATTATATAAAAGCTTTGAAAAATAACTGTCGACAATTTCAGTGGAATACGGAGCAATTACAAAGCGAATCATCGGATGTGTGTGGTCAGTTCTGCGTGATGTTTCTACGCTATATGAGTGCAGGTTTGGGGTTCAAGGCGTTTCTTTCTAATTTCTCTACGGACTTGGTTAAAAATGACGAAATTGTTAGACACTATCTCACTTTTAAGAACAAAACTGGAGGATTTACTGGTAATGGTGTAAATCACATAAGATGCTTACAAAAGTGTTATTCAAAATTAATTTACAAATATTAACGCAACAGTAATAGGAGAAAAACACGTACAACATAATGCTGACATGTCAGATATTAAAATATAAATAGGAAATAATTGTCACGTGGTAGACTTTTAAGTCCCGTTTTGAAACAGTGGTGGTGATGCTTTGCTGAATATGCCATAAATACGTTGAGTGTCTGAAATTTAAACACCACACACACACATTGGTATACTGAAAAATGCTGACAAAAGACTTGAATATTTTCGCTTACAACACTCGTTCTGGTCGGTTCGCGACATTTCGTACTATTGGTCATTCTTTCATCAGAGTTACTCAGTTCAGTGTCCAGTGAATTTGCTGCCGGTTTTACGGCAAAACTGACGATAATGGCCAAAATAATGTCTACAACACCTGCGTTATCGACAATGCATGGCGATATTGGAATAGGCCCACACCAAATTATAGGCACTATTTACGGACTAAATAAATCTTACACAAAAAAAATCATGGTGGGTCTAGAGTATTCTGATCTAACGGACCCTGTTTACGTACCAGTTATTCGGATAATTGGAACCGACTTCATTGGAATACCATTCACGCCGAAGACATGGTACGAGTTTGTACATTACTTCCACCAAATTGAAGCATTCTTCAACGATGATGGATCTATCAAAGCAGATCAAAAAATATACGGAGAAGGTTGGTCGGTACGCTTTACCTACAGTCATGGTGGTAAAGCGATCGAAGTGGAACACGACCAACGTCCGGTGACAGGTATAGCTGTGAAACGCTTTCGAAGGTGTTTAATTTTAAAACAAGTGACATTTGACTGTTTAGTGGATATTTCAAAGTGTGTTGATAAAAAATTAGATTATTTATTGACAATCGGAAGTGACGTCAGTCTCATTGCGCGAGGCGCACTATGAGTAGTTGAAGACCAAGTGCGGTGCAGCTATGAGGCCCAAGTGCAAACTTTTACGAATAAAATGGTGCGCGATGTAACGCGGACATTCAACGATGATATTATAATGTCGTGTATGTCTGCAACAAGCGAACTGTTGTCGAAAGAGTGTTTGCTTACAATTTTCTATGAAATAATATCTTTACATTTAGATAACATAGTTGACAAGTTGAATGAATTATGAATTTATCTTAAACAATCTTTATATATAGTGGATATATAATATGTTAACTGCGTTTTACAAAATATATATATATATATATTGTATAAAATTATAAACTTTTATATGAATATATCAATTATTTAATGTCATTGGTGTTTATTTATTTTGACCTCTTTCATTTATAATCATTTTTACTATGGTAGAATAGACATCGATTTAACTGAATCAAGGAGCTTATTTAAATGACTTTCGAAAATTTTCACTACAGATACGGAGTAGTAAAACCTTTAATTTCTAAAAAGTCATTGTGTTAGTTTCATATATCTCTTAATACATCTACGTTACGTCACCCGGGTATTGCGATTTTTCAAAATGTGATAAAGAAAGGTAAGAAGGTTAAGAAAGGGCGGAAAGATAGAGTAATTTACTTTAATTTACATATTTAATATAACATACACTTAACGAATCTTTAAATTGTACTATCGAGACGTAGCGTCATGGCTTTGAAGAATGTGCTGATTTTTAAAAACAAGTGCACGTGTAAAATAAAATATTTCGTAAGAAATGACTGTTATTGCAATTTTCATGCATTATCTCTCTTAATCCAGTTCTGCATAGTATCTTCAGTTTGTCTCGATTTCAAAAGTGACGAATTGCAAAACCGATGCACATGCACACAGCAATCGGTTGTACTACGAAGGAGGAGGAGACTTCAACGAGATTTAACCAGTCTTACTTGAGCATCGGTGGCGCGTAGACGTAAGCAGTAGAGAGAGAGAGAGAGAGAGAGAGAGAGAGAGAGAGAGAGAGAGAGAGAGAGAGAGAGAGAGAGAGAGAGAGAGAGAGAGAGTAGTGAGGAGTGTCTCACAGAGAGAAAGAGATACCATATATTAAAGATAAGAGACAGAGAGAGAGAAAGAGATACCTCCTGGTCTGGTGTCACTATGGAGAGACGTAAACAAACGTGACTCATCCCTAGCCCCAACAAAAAGCAAAAAGAGGGGCAGGGGATGAGTCACGTTTGTTTACGTCTCTCCATAGTGACACCATTACTACTTACATACATATATATTTGCATTAAATGAACTCAAGTTCTTTTTTTACATATTATTTGTTGATATAATTGAATTCATATGAATTAAAAATGTTACGGAAATTTATTTTCGTATTAGTATGAATTCGTTAGTGACAGAAAATGGCTTCAAAACGTATGAAATGAATGCTTTTGTATCTTTTCTGAATGCATTTTCGATTACTGGGTTTGAAAACTGATTGTGACTATGCGGAAACTTGTAAAAATCGTCGACTTCTATATAGAAAAATATAAAATTCCGCTTTGAAATTATTTCCAACACTTTTAGAAACCATTTAATGTATTATATGCGAAAAGAAACCGCGAAAGTATTAGGTAAGCGTAGAATAATCAAAATAGCCACGTACACAGAGCGCCCGCCTTGACGACTGTGACAGTTCACATGATGCCATTCAAAACGCTGCCGTCTCGAGATTCATAGCTCTGTGCTGGGAGAGCCGTGACACAGACCGTTCGAAGCGATTACGACTGAGCCGAGGATTCCCGAAGGTGTACGTTATGACTTTATCAAAGTCGGAACGCTATAGCACACTCTCACACCGCTGCGATCGGAAATTTCTATCAGTGTATTGTTATGAATTAATTTGGTGCGCCCGGGAGCTAAACGAATCTCGACATTATGAGGCGGTACGATGTTGGTGATGTTATAAGGACTTGTAGACTAAGCCTCGAATTTGCCGGCACGCGGTTTCAAAAGGAAACACGAGTCGCCGATTTTGAAATTTACCGGATTTAATTTTCCATCATAATATCCTTTGGATTTTTCTTTGGCCTTCATTAGATTATCTCGTGCTTCTGCTGAAGCGGCATATAGGCGATTCAAAGGTTGTTCCAGATAGTGGAAGTAAGTTTCGATATTGTGTTCCTCTGAAATTTTGAAAGTGGTGGGCATCCTTGCTAACCTCCCATAGACCAACTCGAACGGTGAAACGCGTACCTTCGTAGACCGAAGTATTATAGGCGAAACTGGCCAGATTAAGCCAGCGGTGCCAATCAGGTAAGTTCCCGATGTACTGTTTTATGTACTCGTTTAATACGTGATATGATCGCTCCACGCTACCATTTGCCGGAGGGTGATAAGCGGTTGTTGCAGAAGTATTTATGCGAAAGATGCGAGCCACTTCTTTCATAAGTTTCCCGATAAAATTCTTCCCTTGATCGGTTAGGACAGTACGGGGCGCGCCAAATATACAAACGAAGTTATTTACGAACTGGTGGACGATTTTCGCTTCTACTGAAGGTAGTACCATCGAGTATTCAGTAAGTATCATTAATATCTATTTGTTACCATACGGGGTGACCTCATGGGGCACTGTCATGTCCATATCGATTTTGGCGAACGCTAGTCCTGGCGTGTCCGTTAGTACCATTGGTTGGCGTGTTTTTAATGGCACTTTCCCAAAATAGCTTTCGCAACTGGCAATTGTTACATCTGGAGATATAAGCTTCAACTTCGCGTTTCAACTTTGGCCAGATAAAATGTTCCCTTATTTTGGCGTAAGTTTTCGTTACGCTCTTGTGACCATGTACGGATGGACACATAACCAACCCACGACAGATTAAAATTTTGGTCCTGGTCTCATGGAACCGTTTGGTCAAGATAGTACTTATCTTTCCAAGCGGTATCGGTTAACGTCTCCAGTGTACCATATCTCAACGTGATCAGATTCAACTCTAGCGTTACGTTACATAACGTGTTCATCCCTCTTCTAACATCGTCGAGATTGATCTCATCTCCGAGGTCGTTCTTGACGCATAAAGCTATCGTGTGCTTTTCTATCTTATTTTTCATTCCGGGATGGGCATGACCGAAAGGTCGTGCTCTTCCCTTTACCATCTTTTCGCTGAATATAGGAAGCGCATTTTTCACTTTTAAGTCCCGGCCGATGGGATCAAGGGTTATATACCACCTCCCGAGGTGTAGAAATAAAACATGTTATCATGAACTATATCGTATGGGTCGCGAATTGTTTGCACATTCGGGGATACCCATGTGTCTGCGGGTGGTTCAGGTTTAAGATCTGCCCTTTCGTTATCTGATTGGGTTTCGGTCCCGTTTCCTGCCTGAGGTAAGCTCCGCCTCCGATATTTCACGGTTCTGGGTGAGATCATTAGTTCCCATATTTCAGATAGATCATCTGGTTCTTCATCAGAATCTATTGTACCCGTGGTGGAAGATGAGTCATCCGGTAACTCGGGGGAATTCATTTCAACTTCAACGAGAATGTTAGCGCCTAGCTCTAGAGATTCAGGTTCGCTAGGGGTGAACAGATTATCCCGACAATCTTCTAGCTGTCGTATTTCGTCTGTTGATGGTATACTGGGGATCGATTCTAATTATGAGAATGTCGTCCAGATACACGAAGAGGTCGATGCCTTTAATCCTGTTACGAATTGGTCCATTAGACGTTGGAAAGTGGCAGAGGCATTTCGTAATCCAAAGGGGATACGATTAAATTCGTAATGGCCGTATGGGGTAGAAAATACCGTTTTTTGCGTGTTTTCGGGTTTCATTCCGATTTGATGAAAACCCGAGGCTAAATCTAAGACGGTAAAGTATTTAGCGCTTCCGAGTTGGTCGAGGATATCTATTATATTTCAAAGAGGGTACGCATCGCCTATTGTTTTTTCATTAAGCGCACGATAGTCTATCACTAATCTCCAACGCTTATTACCTTTGCTGTCGGAGTTTTTTTGACACTATCCACAAACGAGAGCTGTATGGAGACGTAGATGGAGAAATAATATTTTGTTCCAATTATTCATAGATTTGCCTGCGTATCTCCTCTTTGTGGATAGGAGGCAATCTATGTTGTTTCGCGTGGATGGGTAATTCATCCTTGGTGACAATTTTATGGGTGGTTCCAGTCTTTCGTTGGTCAGGTGAAGGCAATCAGCGTTATCGATTAGGAGCTCGTTAACAGCTTCGTTTTCCTCGTTTAAATCTTGTAGTCTGAGAAGTTCCTTTACCTTCGCGACACAGTTATTTTCGGACGTTACGGAGTAATTTGCAATTTCGGCCTCAGGGATTACGCGGTATTCTTTTAAGGTAATCATTGGTAAGTCGATATTTACTGTTCTATCGCGGGCGTTACTGAGTTTAAGTAAGGCTATTCTGCCGATATTTCTCGCGGCCGCTTCACCGGCGAATATGTATGGATTTCTAAACTTTATTATTTCGACGTACCCTTCTTCAACCCCAAAATTTTTTACTCGACAGGGGATAATTACGCTAATTCACGCCGCTATGGGGACGTTTGCAGGAGCATCTCTCGTAGTGAGGGTAGTCTTTTCCCTGCCTCACGAAAGGGTGTCATCTATATAGTTTATGATCGCGCGGTTCCTTTTCAGTTCGCAAGAAGGTATTATCGCTTCATAGGTAGTATTTATGTCGCGATTTATGACGTGGAACTCTGTCGGTCTTCCTGATATCGTAAGATTTACTGTACCTAAAGTAGGTATCGCGCGTGTACCTGGACCTCTCAATAGTATCATTTTTTCCGTCTTTGTTGCCCACGTCTGTCGGACTATACAAACTTCTGCACCCGTGTCTATCAACATTCGAATTGGGGGTTTTAGTTACGGTATATTGGAAAAATATATGGAGGGGCATTTATTATTGTAATCATTTTTATTATTAAAGTTATTTACATTAACTATTACCGATTTTACCTCGTTCGTTTACCAATTCCATTATCTCCTGCGTGATTGGTTGGGTGGGTCACAGAGTTTGTTGTATATCAATTATAATTCTAGGGGAAGTTCTGTCCACAGGGGTTCGTTCGCGTTTAAGGGTGACGTTTCGGGTTTCTATTTCTAGGAATCGAACGTTGTGATGCGGCGGTGTTTGGCCTGAGCACGTGCCGCAAGCCTTTCGTCACTTTGCTTGGTATAGCAAGCAGCTTCTTCATGACCTAATATATGACAATAGGAACAAGTGGGTAGGTTGGGGACGCGATTATCGCGGTGGTTATTGTTAGGATAATTATTGGGCGGTCCACGATTATCCCTACGATCACTGCTGCGGTGATTATTATCTCCATTGTTTTGGTTTGTATTCCTAACGCGGTTATCGTGGTTATCTGGATGCCTATCCCTAGGACGATTATCGTAATTCCTGTTCCTATCGTCATTGTTCCTATCCCGATGCCTATTATTATTTTAATTTTGACGATTGTTGTTACTGTTATGGTTGTAACAATCGTGATCGTTAGATTTATTCCGCGCTGTATAGGTAATGTTTCGATAAGGTTTTGAAACAACCGATATATTCAAAGGTAGATTCGTTAATTTTTAATTTGAGGTCTGCGAATTCCCCTTGGTAGTATCTGAGCTCTCGGCGAGGAGAAAATATTAAACTAATGCGTCCAAGCAAATCCTCTAATCTAGAGAAACGTGATTCATTAAACGCATGTTTCGCGTCACCTGTCACTTCGTCATTCTGATTAAGTTCGTGAAGTATCCCTCGAATTGAGCAGGCGATATTCTTTGTGCGGCTCTGCACGCGAAGATGAACGTTTGGGTGTCATTTCGTGACCCGTCGAAAGTGGGTACATCTCTTATGCAGTCACGCAATTGACCTATATCGGGTATCTGGGCTCGATCGTCTTCATGCGGATAGTTATTAGTTCTATTACGCGGATTTGATACGGAAGAAAATGCGTCTCTACTTTGGCTTCGTGGGATAATGATCGTGCCTATTGTAAATTCGCTGAGAGCCGAAATTTTCAAATCCTGGGAAGTAAAAATCGCGGTGCGCAGATGGTGATTGGGAACGGGAATTTCGCGATCCCATCATCTCATCTGTAGTTAACTGAAAACCGGTTTCATTAATTCTTCGCGAGCCTGTTTTATCCGACGGACCGTAATGGTACAAAAGGAGTTAAGCCGTGATTTGTTCCTCGCGATAAGGGTCATTCGGGCACCGAGAGTTCTAAGTTTTGGTCTTCGAAACGCACGTTGTTTCGCGGTTTTCGGGCGCGTTCCTGAGAGGGAGAATGTCTTCGTATATGTTCCGCACTACGAAGGTACTCTTCGTACTGTAACTCCGGTTGAGCGGATTACCTGCAGAAAGGTCATCTCGGGGCGTGATTGCCTAGATGGTACATATACGCGGCACCAGAGCAAAAATCGTCAAAGTCCTCATCGGAATGCGCGTCATATTCATTACACAGGTCAACATGGTTTTGTTGTTGGGAAGCTGTGGGTCATTTCCGACGTAATTTTGTGCGTAGAATCAGGAGCCGAAGTCAGAAGTGGCCCATCACATTAGGATTTTGAGATATTTGAGTTTATTTACTCGAAAAACGAGTATTTGTGCTATTTTTGAGGTCATGTACAGAAGACACAACATTTTAAGGAGTTTTTTCTCTCATTGGATCATGTGATACTACTCTTTTTCTTTAATATGGGATGTGCAGAATTCCATTACGACTTTTCTTTGCCAAGATTCGTCAATTTGAAATTGCGATAGACATGTAAACAAATTTACCTTGAAATGCTCTGGAGAACAAGTTCAAGGTCAAATTCAATGTCATGAAACCTATATAAATATAAACAACTATATAAATTATAGATATTTCTAACTAAAAACACGTTTAAATATTGTGACTGTTTTTTTATAACATTAATGGGATATATCTCGCAATTTAAAAATGGCCTTAACTTTGTAAGAAAAAATCTTAGGTGATCGAATAAAACCTCATTTTGAAGGGTAAAGGAAATACTAAAAGATGCAAATAGTACAGAAGGCCAACAAAAAATTGTTGCTTCCTGTACGTAACCTCAAACGTAGCAAAATAACGTTTTTTATAAGTACATGACCTCAAATATCTCAAAACCTTGACGTGATAGACCAATTCTGACTTTGAGCTTGGATTCTACGCATTCAATTACGTCGGAAATGATCCACAGCTTCCCAACAACATCCAAGACCCTCTTTGTTGTAGACCTGTGTTATTTTATCTCCGAGATATCGCACCTAAACTATCTGGTTTCATGACCAGGGAAGTATTAGGGCTGACTTGTACTTCGGTATCATTATTATTACTCATTATTGTTATTAAAGTGGGTACGCTGGGGTGTTATCGGGGCGTTCTCGGGGACGGTTTAGCTAATACTCTTCAGGAGAAATAGGGAGTTTCTCCATGCTTCTAGTTACTACTCGAGATGTATCTCCCGATTTAACTTCCTCTTTACCCGATCGCGTAGGTGACCGTGCAAACGGTATATGCTTTAACGGTTCTTGCTTTTTCGCGTGTAATTAAATTTTTTCCGCGCGGATTTTTCACGGACTTTCGATTTATTATTTTTTTTATTATTAACCTTTTCGCTGGTTAAAGTAAGTCGGCGCTACCGTGACGTTCGGATTTAGGCGCCAAAGAAAATGATTAATTTTCGTAAAACGGCGTATTCGAGGATTTTATCCTTGCCCGCGGTTACGCTAGAACGCGTGTTACGGTTGATCTTGTAATTCGCTAAGATTCAAAGCCGGGTTAAAGCTAATGGGAACTGACCCATTTCTTTAATTATTTCGGTATTTAGCTCTCTGATTACGCGTTGGAAAGTTGTTCCATTCACTGTTACGTAATCTATCGTTGTAGTTTTTACTGCGACTGTTTCCCACGTCCGTACGTAAGTTCTGTTACTACACGTGTATTTAAAACTCGCTTGTCCTTGTAGTCGAAAGGACTTGTTTTCATAGACTCTTGCCGATAGGAATAGTATGAATTTATTTATTTATTTTTTTTTTGTCGCGCTATTTTACTGGCGAATTGCTCGATGATAATGAATATAAACTCAGAATTGTGAAATTCAAAATGGCGGATCCAATATGGTGGACGGTTTTTTGAAAATGAAACGAAATCTATTTGAAACGTGTTACTCGGGGGTTTTTGAGGTCGCTGATTACTCTGAAAGTAATCGTTTACGAATTTTACAAATTCTAAGATGCCCTCTTCACGAAAAAAAATGTTAAAAAATTTTAAAAAATATCTAGCATTCGCGTCAAAAACGTCGTTTTTTTGGTGTTTTTTATTATTTTTCCTGTAACTTTGCGATTTTTTTTCCTTGACTTTTTTATCTTAAATTGTGCCCAGAGTATACATCTTTAAGACCCAAATTACAAAAAAAATTTTGAAATTTTTTCGCGCCTCTGAAAAATTGCTAAATGTGACCATTTTTGCCCCGTAACGATAATCCGCTGTAGCAAACCTGGTAAAAAACTGGCTATTCGAAAAAATAATATTTGACAATATGATTTTGATGTATTTTGGTCTCCTGATTACGAATATGATGCCAGAGATTGGCGCTCGTCAATATTTCGGCCGCTATCTTGTAAAAATAGCCAAAAAACGTGATTTTTTTCAAGTTTTTTTGCATTTACATATTCGAATAGTATTTTATGCAACAGGCGTTCGGTCATCTCGGCATTATGTTTGTTTTGAAGACCTGAAACTAGTCATTACTGATGAGCAGCTACATTATCATCCGCGGACGATAATGTAACATTATAGTCCTATGCGCATGCGCACTGGTTCATAATGTAACATTAAGTACCTGTGCACTTGCGCATTCAGTATTCTTCTATCGACTTGCGCCAACGCTTGGTGCATCGTTTACCTCTGAAACCATAGTCCTGTTACATAAAATATCGCGCGTAACATGTATCTAAAACCATTCTGTTCATCGCATGTGTTCTCGGTAATCGTCGGCGCGCTATCGCTGCGACTCGAACCGGGAACACCATACTCGGACTAGAATGACAGTTTTAGTTCCATGTCACATAATATACTATTTGATTACAAGGCCGTAAAGGTGGATTTCACGGCGCGAAAGTGATCGCAGCTTGCGAGGACTGGCGAAGCCCGTCCAAGTATCGACCGATCACATGATGCCGTGAAATCTTACGACCGAGTGACGAACATTATTTATTGTGCTAATAAGAGCCGTAAAATTCATATTGTATACTCTCGCAATTCGAAGCAGTGAAACATTCGGCAATATTTCGGCCGACATCTTAAAAAAAACACTCAAAAAACGTGATTTTTTAAAGCTACTATTACTTCGGATGATTAGAGATCATCTTTAATTTACGTATAAATACTTATATTATAAGCTCAAATTTTATATAGCACGATTCATAAATCCCAAATAAAGCATAAACCCCGTCCTTATGTAAAGACTACATTAATAAATAAGTTTCCTTAAAAGGTGTTGATATTCAAAATTAAAAAATTCACAGCCCAAAAACAAAGCCCTATGAGATCAAACGCTGAGACACGTATCCTTTTTTTTTTGTTTAAAGAATAAAAAAAAATTGTCGTTAAAAATTCGAAATGCACTTCTGGGGTTCACCTTGTAAGTTCATTCTTTAGTGCTTAGTTTTAAATTAAGTGTGTATTATGTTTGTTAACGCAAAACAGTGCGTGGAACCGAAAAAGAAGTAAAACCTGTAATTATAATCATCTTTTTTATTTTATAAGAATATAGTAAAATGTTGGAATTAGAGGTGTAGGAAAAAATGATTTGTTACGCTCGTACAAATATCATTTTTTTTAAACAGTTTTTTATTTAACGTGATTCCTGGACGTTGAAATTCAATCGTTCAGACATCACGTTTTCTAAACTTTCACATAAGATTTGGTTAGGACTCTTGGAACTGGAGGACTTATTTTACTCGAATTGCACCCACTCTGGCACTTTGCCGAGCTGACGATGCTAGGAATGGCAGCATTAAACCTAAAATAGATGATAAGCTGCATTCTTTGTTAATAAAGTTCTGTTCTGCCTGCATCGGTGCTTCCCACGACGACAGCTTCGCCGGGTACCGAAAATGCAGCGTCGTCGATTTCGAGTGTGAGAAGACGTAACGTCTTCCCTCTCTCCAGGTCGATTACGCTGATGCGAGTCGGGCATGACAACGCTCTCGTCACTCGTCGTCCACCGGTATTAACGAAAGGACTCAACCACCGATAAAGGCAATAGCCGTGGTAGTCAGTCACTCCTGCCTTGACTGATCATCAATTATCACCACCTAAGTTAAAGGCAATAGCCGTGGCCGGCAGTTGATATATTATATCAGGACTAAAAGGACATAATTTGTTTAGTAACAGATCAAGCTCATTTCGTGAAATCTAAGTACGATGCTCTACAGCAGGAGGTGGAACTGAGTACCGGACGAATCGTAAAATTGGGGGAAAAATTAAGTAACCTAAGTCATAGATTAGTGTATATTGCAACCATCAATGAGTATGTAGCGGAATTCAATATGTACCTGGAGGATAGAATTGAAGTTGGTCGGGGAATATTGTATATATTGGAAGCAGTTAACCTGGGAAGATTACACCCCTCCTTAACAAGCACTTCGATGCTAATGAAAGTTGCCCAAGATATACAACAACAAACCCAGGAATTGGATTTGCCTATACCAATAAACTATCTCCGCCCAGATACGTTGTCCACCGTGTCTGTAACTAAATTTATTTATTACAAGTCCAAATTGCAAATACTAGTAATTTTCCCACTTTTGGATAAGGTCCCTTATCATATATTTGCTTTACATCCATGGCCAAGTCCTCAATTTCGAGAAGACAAGTATCTATTTTCTGCCTTTATAAAACCCGCTGCGCGCTATCTCTTGCTCTTCGCCAATCGCCGTGCTTATTACTTCAGTGATGACTTGGATTCGTGTAATAATATTCCTTATCATTATATATGCGAGCCGAGACATCCTTTGGAGAGTGTGGGGAAGGATCCGATTTGCGAAATCGCTCTATTGAATCAAATCGGCTCAAATATAACAAGTAAATGTAAAATACAAATGTCGTATGAACAAGACCCTACATGGATACAATTGCACACCACTGGAAATTGGCTGTTCAGCACGGAAAGAACCAGAAGTGGTATACATCATCTGTTCAAAACAAATTCAAAAGGTGATTATCATTGGATCCGGAATATTTGATTTCTCATCCAACTGTACCGCTCAGCAAGGAACCCGGACGTTAATAAACCTTAAAAAGATTGTCTCTACCGTGGAATGCACCTATAACCCGGAATTCCCACTTGATCTAACTCAAGAAATCCATGAAATATATAAAGAAGAAGAATTCTCTCAATTACTTCCTATATCCAGAAATATTAAATCAGCACAGAGTGGGCATCCAGACGTTTATTCCCTCCATGACCTGGAATCCCAATTGGATGAAATCAAGAGTCATCACAGAACTAGACAATCAGAAAATCATCTAATATATTGAAGCATCACCGGAAATGTGATCTTAATTTTTACTGTCGTTATAATATTTTGGTGCACAAAAAGATGTAGCTGGAAAATAACACGTGTTTTATTCAGTCATGATGAACATCAGGATCCTTTAGAATCACGAGTGACGCGCCATTCAATCAGTTCTCCATCACAAGAAAGTATGCGCGACAATCGAGAGATTGAGTACGTCAAGTTCTACGCAATTGCAACGACAAACGGCGCATGTAAATCACTAAACCTGTTTGATTCAATAGCAAAGAAAATGGGTATATGTGTGTGTATGTATGTATACAGCATGTATGCCGATTATATGTGTATATTTTGGCATATAATCGGCATTCCGGGAGTCTGATCAGGTCCCATACCTTTGGCGCGACATTTGGCGTGGGAGGAGACGTGGTAGCAAAATATCCTTAGTCATATAAATCCTATAATCTAAACCAATGGAAATCATGACTGAAAGACCCCATGGTTTAACTATTTCGAGGATTCATTGCTTAATCGGTTTCAATTTTATTCATGACTGAGAATTCGCATCAGACAGTGCTCGTTGGAAAAAGTGTAGTGAAAGTACAATAAGTGATATTATGACAATATGTATTCTCATAAGAGTCACAGGAGAAGAATATACATTCCTCCCCTGATTAATATAATGTTTCGTTAACACGTTATGTACATTTATGTTGACAGAGCCACCCTGTTGAGTGAACATAAATCGTATTTGCCTATCTAAGTCTGTCACTCGAAAAGGATGGCCGATTATTTTGAAAACGAAAGTTTTACCCCTGGTGTTGAAGCTACTGGAACACGAAACCAAGCCATTACATCGATCGAATAGAAGCCAACCGGCAGATAAGGAAATTGGAGGATCAAGATAGCAATCGAACTCTCCAACCGGTCAGAGAGTTAGATAACGTGACAATCCACACTCTAAAAATTTGTAACGTAAATCCAAATCAATTAAAATCATTAAGGTTATACATGGATTGTTTTGGTAAGATTGTTAAGTTCAAAGCCATTAGAGTAAACAAACACAAAACCGTTACTGCATATGTCACCTATGCAGACTCTGGAGATGCTTATCAGGTCCAATTAATGAGTAAAAATAAACAATTGAAGCATGCAGGTAGAAACCTGAAAGCCCTACCAGCATATCTAAGACATCAATACTATCACCAAAAGATGATTGAAAAGAAATTGCAATTAAATCGAAAAACTCACAGTATTTTAGATAAACACAAGGCCAGAAATCAGGAGGAATTACAGATAATACCGCATTTACAGCATTTACCCGATCTCTGTTTATTAGAAATATTTGGTTATTTGAATGTTAGTGATGGATTGAATTTTAGTGTTACTTGTTACAGGATGCGGGACTTATTCAGTGAATCATGGAAACAACGGGAACTCAGTGTAGATCCCAATACTTGGTATGCTGCTAATAGAGGTGTCACGAATCTTAGGTTCGGGGCTGTAGAAAGTCTGGCTAAATTAATAGGTAAAAATATAAAAACTTTAAAATTAGCTCCCGCAAGGTACACTGAAAATTTCCGAAATTACAATGTCTTTAGTATATTAAGCAAATGCCCTTCTCTAACTTGTATCAATCTAGGAGGAGTATCTACAACCCCCTCTATAATTGATAATTTGCAAAATCGGACTACATTGGAGTCGTTAACTATTGGTCCTACTGCATCAAATAGGGCTAATTTAGACAAAATTGCAATTAATAATAAACAATTAAGTTGTTTCAGAACGTTAGACGTTCGCTCTAACGGATCGGAACAACAACATTTAAATCCAAAACTATCGAATTATCCATAATTGGTAGCTCTCATGTTGAATCAACTCATATTTGTATTTCTTTGCCACTTTTTCAAAATCTCTGCACATTAGAATTAATCAAATGTCGAAGCTTAATAGACACTAAGGTAGTACAGAGTTTAACAATTTATTGTAAAAGTATAACTATTTTGGATCTGAGTTATACTCATTTCTGTAAATTGTCTCTTATTTCTAAAACACTTAATGATTGTTTCACTACAGGAGTACCTCCGTATGCAAATCCGTTACAGACCCAAATAAGTCATAAGATCGCGAAAATGCTCGAAGCCCATTCTAGTATCGAAGTATTTGCGGCCGCCGGAGTCCTCTGGGTGGATGATTATTTATTAGAAACCATTGGTAACAAGATGACCAAATTAAGGGAGTTGCATATTATGCGATGTACTGCAGTTAGCGATGAAGGAATAGCCCACTTAAAGTCCATCAACCTCGAACGATTACAAATTGACGAATCTCTAACATCGATGACTGGGATAAACATACCCCGTATACCCTTTCTAAAGACACTTGGAATCCGGGGATGCTCAGGAATCACTATGAGGATATTTAACTCAATTTTAAAAAGGAGTCCACATCTGAAGAACATAGATATACGCAACAATCTCAATTTAGTCCCAAGTGCTATCTCAAACTCTACGGAAGGGTATGGACATACGCTGTTTCGAAGAGAACCCTGGAATATCATTATCAATGAGTTACCAAGATCTAGGACGATTAATAATCGGTATTGTAAGTTTATTTTAAAACCCTATATGTATAAATACGAAGTTAGGATTCCGGAAAATCTGAACATGATAGAATTTGTAGAACGATGGACATAGAATATTTGTATTGGCATGCGAGCAAAAAGGGGATATGACTACACGTCATTTGTCTCTAAGACTGATATCCTCTATTCCCTCGAAGCTAATACAAACGAATAGGTAAATTATTCATAGTTAAATCGTCCTAGATATGTAAGATTCAATCGATACTTTCTAAAAAAAAAATATTCTTTGACTGTTAGTTTCATTTTAAATTTTGCTAAAAATTCATCAGCGATGAATACGACAGGGCGTGACTATATGTCATTTGTTTATAAGACTGATACCCTTGAATATTCCAATTGATAATGATATCGCCTGGGTTAAAAATTCGAAGGGGTTAGTGTACCGATATAGACATATGAGTGTGACACGTTAAGATCGGAACAATATAGTGATTGAACACATAATTGATTCTACTGAGACTTTCACCGTTTACCGATTTATCTATGTACACGCGTCGCGAAGTGACTCTAGTGATCTAAGAAAATCATGTTATCAAAGAATTGGCCTATACAAGTTGCAATAAGCTGCGCTCACAACCTTAATTTTTTGGAAATTGACTGTTAATCTTCCTGAAATTTTTCGGCAAATAATATCTGTACTGATCCGGGGGACCAGGGTTACATACCCAAATCCTCATGAGACCTTTCAGAATTTCAGAGAAAGTGAGAAATAAGATATCGGTCATCAAAATTCGATAATTACATGTCAACGATTTTTTATGTAACGTCATGTTTACTCTCCATTGATATCATATCTAACCACTGTATTATATACTTTCTCCTATCCCTACCTAATTCTAACGTTCGAAGATGGAGAGGGAAACTGAACGTGTCAAGTTTTTATAATTTCTCTCCCGCTTAAGTTCTCCAAAAAAACCACATCACCCGGCACCGTTGGCTGGGCCCATTCTTCATTCGAATAATTGTCGAGGACGACAATACATTAAGGGGGGGGGAGGGTGTTACGTTCGTACAAATTTCATTTTTTTTAAACGGTTTTTTATTTAACGTGATTCCTGGACGTTGAAATTCAATCGTTCACACATCACGTTTTCTAAACTTTCACATAAGATTTGGTAAGGACTCTTGGAACTGGAGGACTTATTTTACTCGAGTTGCACCCACTCTGACTCTTTGCCGAGCTGACGATGCTGGGAATGGCAGCATTAAACCTAAAATGGATGATAAGCTGCATTCTTTGTTAATAAAGTTCTGTTCTGCCTCCATCGGTGCTTCCCACGACGACAGCTTCGCCGGGTACCGAAAATGCAGCGTCGTCGATTTCGAGCGTGAGAAGACGTAAAGTCTTCCCTCTCTCGAGCTCGATTACGCCGATGCGAGTCGGGCATGACAACGCTCTCGTCACTCGTCGTCCACCGGTGTTAACGAAAGGACTCAACCACCGATAAAGGCAATAGCCGTGGTAGACAGTCACTCCTGCCTTGACTGATCATCAATTATCACCACCTAAGTTAAAGGCAATAGCCGTGGCCGGTAGTTGATATATATCGGTTTGAGCTATAAGAGATTCAGCGGGAGTAAAGTGATTAAGGGTAAGCCCGACTAACCAGGTCGGTAGTTATAAGATTTATCTCATTTATTCTCTTGCCATTTCATTCTGTTTAATATTGCAATCCTCAGTGTCAGTGCCTAATCCAAATTTATACCTACCCTATATTTCCCTTCTTAATAGACAAGTCAATCGCAAGATTGTCATTTGGATCGTAGATCCTGTTGTATGGCCTCCTATTCTTTCCTGCCCCTATATGCATATTAATAAATACTGGAGATATAACCTAAATCTCTTTCGTTTCATTTAATAGTTATAGTAGCTATAGCAATCACGGCTCGTCAGGATATCGAGGCCCGTATGGGATCGCTATCCTGAAGATAGCCTTCCGTCCCGTTATGCTGATTAGCGTAACGAACAGGAAGAATTATTATTAAACAGATATTCCGACTGTTGCGGTCCATCCGAACGTAACAGATTCTGTAAATATTGTTTCTTTTGAAATATAAACGCAATACACCAGAAATGATTAAATAATATCGATATTTTAAACTTAAAACATATTATTTTACCATACGATGTACATTTGGAAATACTCAATCGCATGTTACGTTTTCGCCGTAAAAAAACAAAGTTGTTATTACATTATCGTCCCCGGATGATAATGTAGCTGCTCATCAGTAATGACTAGTTTTAGGTCTTCAAAACAAACATAATGCCGAGAAAACCGTACGCCTGTTACATAAAATACTATTCCAATATGTAAATACAAACAAACTTGAAAAAAATCACGTTTTTTTGGCTATTTTTTCAAGATAGCGGCCGAAATATTGCCGAGCGCCAATTTCTGGCATCATATTCATAATCAGGAGACCAAAATACATCAAAATCATATTGTCAAATATTATTTTTTTGGATAGCCAGTGTTTTACCAGGTTTGCTATAGCGGATTATCGTAACGGGGCAAAAATGGTCATATTTAGCGAATTTTCAGAGGCGCGAAAAAATTTCAAAATTTTTTTTTGTAATTTGGGACTTAAAGATGCATACTATGGGCACAATTTAAGATAAAAAAAGTCAAGGAAAAAAAATCGCAAAGTTACAGGAAAAATAATAAAAAAAACACCCAAAAAACGACCTTTTTGACGCGCATGCGCGAATGCTAGATATTTTTAAAAATTTTTTAAATATTTTTTTTCGTGAATAGGGCATCTTAAACTAGCGTTTTTTCACTACTCACTTCGATTTTAAAAAATTCGATACACCCTAATAATTATATTGACGCGAATTTAACATTAACGCATTTCTAACCAGGAAAATTGTTTCTTCATGCAATAAAAGGCTACAAACGAGTTATTAGTACTTGTACTTGAAAAATATGGGGGTAGTTTGCTTTCAAACAATTTTTCCTGACAATACGAGCCTTTCCAAGTCGTTAAAATCAGTAATTTTCGTGCTCTATTCATATTATCAGAATGGTTTACATTATTTTATTCCCATGACACACGATAATTTGTTAAATCATATATTCAAGGATTTCGGAGAATTATGATTATAAATATTATGCTGTATTAAAAAAATTCAAAATGGCACATTCAATATGGCGGAATTTTTTTACATCTTTTACCGTTTTCGGCTGAAAATGTTTACTCGGGGGTTTTCGGGGTCTCTGAATACGAATGTGCCCTCAGCTTTTTAAAATTCAAAATGGCGGATTCGATGCAGAAGTCAAAATTTTTCGTAACGAAAAAAATTCCTATTTTGAAGAGAATATTGGTGCACCATTTTGAATTATGTATAATATATATTATAATATATAATGTATAATATATATGTGTACGGCAAGTGTTCATATTGAGGACGTTTTATAGATTTTATAACTCGCACATATAATGGTTAAGACGTGTATAGATTACACTTATAATATTATAGATAGCTATAGATAGGTAATCAATGATCAGTAGAACGTTTTCAAACCTAACAATATCATTAATCATAAATTCTGTACAAAAAACTACATTTGTGCATTTTGAGGATGCAATTTTATTAAACGGTTATTTTGAGGATGTTAATGGGAAGGATAGAAAAGTCTTCCCCCACCACCGAGCGAAACACGAGAGTAAAATATCTCGATGTTAATATCGATACATACAACTCCTTCAAGTTCAAGTTCGCGTTCATTACATAGGTGCATTGTGCCTAACGTATCTAGTGAATACATATAACGATGTAATCTGTGGTCTTAATTAATCCCCCCCCCCTCACCCCGTATCGAATTAAAAGGCTTGATTATCCCTCTGTCTCTCCCGCTGTCACTTTCTATACATGTCTGATCTGGAGCAACTTCGGACCCCAATTTCCAGTATGTAGGTGGTTTACTCGAAGTTAACTCAGTGCGTTGTCGACGTGAATTTAAAAAAAAAAGGACAATTTACTTAAGTCAACAACGTTGTCAACGATATAATGGTCAGGTTGGTACGAAAACCCTGGCGAAAATTTTCTCCGTATTTTTTCCCGCAGTTTCTCCGTATTTTCTTCATATTTTCTCCTCATTTTCTCCGCTATTCGATATTACGGTGAAATTCTAGAGAAACTGCAAAGATTTTCTGCGTTATTTATACGTAAATTGGAACACGTTCCGCAAAAACTATTGCCAAAATTCAGAGAGGTTTCGGTAAATTGGTATGCGAAATGACCGAGATCTTGCGGAAAAATTTCGAAGAAATTCAGGAGGATAATTATAAATAATATTCTGTATAATTGCCGCAATTTTTCCGCATTTTTACGGTAATAACATTGTGTTGTTATGGAGATATCGTCAAGAAATTCGTGTTGTTTTACGGAAGATTTCGAAGTAAATTTCGCTGAGATTTCCACGATTTTTAATGCTCTCAAAATGTTCCATGTAATTTGATAATGTGGAGAAATTATGGAGATATTTGTGAGCAAGGTGGTAAAATTTCAGGATGATTTGCACGAAATTTTCATTTCAAAGAGAAATTTTTCTTTTCCATTTCTCTACTTCTTGATAACGTTCTTTCTTTATATTTTATTGAAGGTTATGTAGAAACGTGCATAAATTGTAACGCCAGGAATCTTATTTCGATTCTTTATTCCACTCGAATTTCGACCAATAGGAGCGCAGTTTTTAACGTCCCAACATAGCAACGCCGGGAATTATTTCGGTAATTTTTGATAATTTCCCTGAAATCACTAAGGTAGATAACAAAAATATTCAGTTGATTATAACCTGCAAGTGTCAAATACTCTCCTGAATTATGACAAATATCAGAAGCCTATTAGTCAAAATTCAAATGAAAAAAATAATCCGTCGAATACCCCTCGTGCTTGAAAATTAATGGAGTATTTCCCGCAACTTTTCCTGCTCGACAATATATGCGTGCAGTTTGGCACAAAATCCCTCGCGCAAGCGCTCGAGATTTTGATGCTGCCAAGCTGCGCGCACATGTTTCTGGGCAACGAAACTATCGGGAAATACTCGATAATTTTCAAGCACTCTGGGTATTATAACTGACAATTTCCTGACTTTATCCGTTATTTCTCAAAATATTTATCTTTAATTTCTCCTCGTGCCTCTTACATTCTCCGTCATTTCTCCAATAGTGGCTCCTCAGTTCCTCCGTGCTTTCGCCACAACTTGGTTTAACTGTGAAAATGTGACCAAAGTGCGAATGTGACAATTGTAAGAACATCTTCTCAATTTCGCTGATTTTCTTCTTCAAAGCATCTCCGTGATTTTACCACACTTTTTCCGTAATTCGTGGTTACGGTTAAAATGCGGAGAAATTGTAAACAAAAAAATTTGTCGAATATCTCCTGAATATTTCAATTTTTCTCCACAAATCTTTCCGCATTTTTTTCGTACTTTTTCGGCAATTGCAAGTATGTGGAGAAAATGAGAAGAAATTTCGAAAAAAATTCCGGACAAAATTTCGCCTTAATATCACCAATTTTTCGCCACATAGTATACCGCGATTTCCTTGTAATTTGTCCATCAATTAGAACATAAACAGAATGCGGAGAAAAAAAATTGTTTCTTTTCTCCGCATATTTCCCGCCATTTTTCTGCAAACTGAGTTTACAGAGAAAATGCGGAAAAAAGCACGGAGAAAATTTTCGCCAGGGAAATGATATGTAAACTTAGGTTTATGTTTATCTTTCCGTTAAAAGCGATTCTTGGTGGTTTATTTTTCTCTTTAGGACGAAGGATTCAAATGATGGATGTTCCTAAAACTCGCAGATGGCAATTGAGCTGTAATCCTTTAACGTAGAATTCAAGAAATTGGTTTGGCGATGGGTTAAAGGTGCTCTCAAAAGTTTCCGGAAGTCAGAATCGACCATGGCGACCTCACATATTTTTTTGAGGGCTGATTTAGTACGCTCTCTGGCGTCGCCGCGGGAACTATAACTGTATACAGGTGTGGGTGCGTCTGTGTGAGTGTGCGTGAGCGGCCGCGGCACCTCGACGAGCTCGATACGGAGCGCTCTTCAGTGTTGACAGATTTTTTGTGAATGGTTTTACGGTCGTTCGAGCCCGTTCGCCGCTGGCGCTCGAGAGTACGACCGTGCTCGCGAGTTTGCGTCACGGTGTATGTTTATTAAATTTTATTTCATCTTCAACTAGTCTTTTTTCATTTTATCGGTCATTATTTCGGGCAGGTCGTAAATAAAACGTCGATTGTTGATAAAGTAAAAATATATTTGTCAACGTTTCCACCACTTGTGGGTTTTCTTCTGCCCCTTTTATGTACTATGTACCTACCCGAAGTAATAATCGACAAAACGAAGAAAAGCCAGTTGAAGATATTTTCTTGGCGATCAATAACCCTTCTCACTATAAATATTGTTTTAATTATATTTTGTATAGTGAGTATTGGAGAGGCGGTCAGTGACAAATAAAAGATATTTTAATTTACGTTTCGGTAAATGTGATGACCCTCTTCAGAAATTTATTTACTAAAAAACAAAATCTGATTTTACAAAAAAAAACGTTCGCAAAATACAAAATTATTACAATTATACTTAAACTTACCTAAATTTGGTTACAAAAATGCATATTGTGCGGGATGTCTCGATGACATCAAACCAGTAATGGACGGTTTCAATTATGAAAAATTACATATATTACAATTATTATATCTTGTTTTTAGTCAATAAATTTCTGAACATGGTCATCACATTGACCGAAACGTAAATTGTAAAATTTTGTATTTGTCACTGACCGTCTCTCCAATACTTACTATACGAAATATTAAATTATTACGGTTGAGAAATCATGCCTGAGCATAATTGAGGACATGTATCTTAAAAGGGGTCGGCTCTCAAACGGTCGGAAAAGTATTGTCCACGCGTAACAATGAAATCTAAGAGAGACTTTATTCAATAAATGTTGTTGACTTGAACTCGTCATATCTCCTCAAAAACTGCATAAAAAATTCTGAAATTTTCAGGGTACATGCACAAGATAGTAGCGAAACAGATAGGTGAACTTAAGTTAACAAAATATCTGCCGAATTGTTAATAATAATTAACAAAAGTAGAAGTAAATTAAATTCGCCGTTTGCGAGCTATATCGAGAAAAAGTGTGTTACAAAATTTACGTTAGAGAAAACTTCTAGTGGGAAAGTTGTTCGTCAATGTATGACGAAGATTTTTGCAAAGTTTCAAATTTTTTGAAACTAAGATGCTTTAATTATACGTTATTATATACGCGTGGGGCGCTGATGCCGGCGATTCTGCACGCTACATTTCATACACCACATACAAGGAACATACGAAGAACAAAACATTCTGTATAAATTTATGTTTGATATTGATTATAAATTAATACTTATTAGTTAATTAGCAAATTATATTAGATTAATATAAGATGTAATATTTTTAAACTTTCCGCCTCTTCTATTATACGACAACAATGTTTTACAAGTTCATGCACGTCGAGTCCCGTAAGGTAAGGGAAGTCGTTTTGTCTTATGAAATATTGTATTTAATATTATAATAAGTATTTTTCATGACGTGATCAGTAAATTTTGTTTATAATGAGCGACAAAAACAATAATTCAAGAAGAACGGGAAGAAAAAGCCATAGCGATTCCTGTAAACCTTTCATGTCTGAAAGGAAATAACTAATCTGCGTTGAAAAAGTACTGTATATAAATTAAAAATACAACAAAATATTATTAAGTCTATAAATAAAGTGATATTAATCATAAATTTATACAGAATGTTTTGTTCCTCGTATGTTCCTTGTATGTGGTGTATGAAATGAAGCGCGCAGAATCGCCGGCATCAGCGCCCCACGCGTTTTTTAGATAATGACGTATAATTAACGCATCTTAGTTCCAAAACATTTGAAACTTTGCAGAAATCTTCGTCATACATTGACGAACAACTTTCCCACTGGAAGTTTTCTCTAAAGTAAATTTTCTAACACACTTTTTCTCGATATTGCTCGCAAACGGCGAATTTTCGAGCTCATTAAATTTACTTCTACATTTGTTAATTATTATTAATAATTCGGTAGATATTTTGTTAACTTAACTTCACCAATCTCTTTCGCCACTATCTTGTGCATGTACCCTGAAAATTTCAGAATTTTTCATGCAGTTTTTGAGGAGATATGACTAGTTCAAGTCAACAACATTTATTGAATAAAGTCTCCCTTAGATTTCATTGTTACGCGTGGACAATTCTTTTCCGACCGTTTGAGAGCGCGACCCCTTTTAAGATCCACGTCCTGAATTATGAAAATATTGTTTTAATTATATATAAAGTAGCTCCTCCCTCTTGGTATATTATATACATATAGGGTGAAGTGGTGAACTAAACAAAGTCTAAAAAAATGAATGTGTAGAAAATGCGGGAAACGTGAAAAAAATAATTATAATAATATTCCTATAGTTTGAACTAACTGTCGTTCTTTTCAAGGGGGAAAAAAGTTTTAAAACAGCTCTCCACCGAGAAACTGTCATAACTGTATTTACTAGCGAATGACGTATGTATACATGTACGTATACTATACCAAGGTAAAGAAGTAAATAAACGGACAGTGGAACCAAAATATAATGACTCATTCGTATCAAATTTTTCATCTCATTAATAAGAGATAATACATATTATGTTAATGTATACAATCGCCTTTTTTATTAATTGCATTTCTTGAAAGAAAGTAGTGTCAAAAATATATATTTTCCTTGTCAATCATTTATACGCAATCAAATTGAATAGTGGGATTGAAAATCTTGGCATGTAAAAATTATACTGTAAAAATTAGATATTTTCTTACGGTATTTTGAGAAAAAGTTCACATTTCTCTGAGAAAACGCTATTAATAAAAAAGACGATTGTATACATTTACATAATATGTCTTAGACTCTTATTAATAAAATGAAAAATTGTGTACGAACGGGCCATTAAACTTTGGTTTAAATGTCTGTTTACTTATTACTAAATAATGTTATTACAGTTTCGCGACTGAGAGCTGTTTTCAAAACTCTTTTCCTTGAAAAGGACGACAATGAGTTTCGTCTGAATTTTTGCGAATGTTATTATGATTAACCTATTATCGCCCAAAGGACATATTTTTGGTTTTAACTGGAATTAAGTATTTAGTATCAAAATTAAAGTTAAAAAAATTGAATTCTACATATGGTACTGTTTTCGAGGTCGCGCCGAATTTGAAAAAAAAATCAGAACAATTGTGAAATATTTATGCTTGTCAATTTTTTGTACAACCATTAGAATATTAGTATTCTATTGAAACTGTTGAAATTTATCAATATTCTATCAATAGCGTGGTTAGCTCGAGTGAACTCTGAATGTAGGACATAGACTTTTTCTCTGTGATGAACACTTGGAGGTTATGTTACACACGTGCTTTTTCCTTACAAGTTAGATAAGGCGTGATTTAGAAGTGAAAAGTGTGTTTATTAGATGCAAGTAATTTTAGACGAATCAATCACAATGAATGACGAAAAACAAGTGATTGATAAATTACTTGGAGCAGAAAATTGGAATACGAGGTGTATCGTGATGCGTACAGTTGTAGAATGTGATGGTACTTTAGACATTATTGATGGAAAAATTGAAAAACAAACGGATCCGACGAAATTAGTTGAGTGGACTAAATTAAATGTGAAAGCGAAGAAACGTATTATTTTGTCTCTGGGAACGAACGACTTCGTTGTTAAGAGTTGGTGAACTTTCGGATGCGATGATGATATGGGAAAATTGAAATCTATTTATGATACACAATCAGAAAAGAATATTGATTTATTACGTCATAAATTTCTCGATATTAAATGGGAAGCATCCGGAGGTGTTCAAGGTCATTTGGCGAAGTTTAATGAAATACAAACAAAATTGAGTTCGTACAAGAAACTTATAGACGATTGTGATTTATGTGCTCGTTTGTTACAAACCTTACCAAAGGAATTTGATTATATATATGTTACTTGGCATGATTTACCTGAAGGAAAAAGGACTTGGTCTAAACTACAGAAGAGATGTTTAAATTATGAGCTTCATATAGCGGATCGTGACAACGTTAGTGTTGAACGTGCAGTTACTATGTTTTCAAAAGAAAAGTTTAAAGCATCAAATAAGAAATTAGAAGAAAGAAGAACAACTCCAATGTATAAATCGAAGAAGGCCATTTTGGAATTAAATGTTATTCATGCGGTAAAAGTGGACATACATCAAAAGACTGCAAAATTGGGTTAGTTTGTTTTGAATGTCATAATAAGGGTCATATATCACATGATTGTCCAATTGATGAAAGAAATTATGCCATGGTTGCATCGTCATCGTTGTTGAACAAAGTTAATGAAAATGAATGTTTTGATATTCAAAAGACATCAAATAAATATAAGATACCCACCACTTATGAAGTTAGTTAAATGGGCTGCGACGAATGGTACATTGACAGTGGTGCTACCCATCATATAACTAATGGTCGAGAGTGGTATGTATCTTTTGAGTTATTCCAAACACCAAGAAAATTAGATAGCGCTAAAAGTGGAATTCAAATTGAGGCAATAGGCACTGTTTTTTCGCTTGTTTGTAAAAATTGAGTATACACCGAAGATTTGTGCTGTTTTACAGAAGAAGGATACAATTCAAAATTGACATGAAAAATTAGGGCACCAAAACAAACAACATGTGAAGACATTTCTCCAGAGTCGTGGAATCAGTTTTGAAGATGTTGACGAATTTTGTGACGGATGTATGTATGGAAAATTTCATAGAATTTCATTTGGTGAGAGAGTAGATAAATCTACCATGCCGGGAGAGCTAATTTTTGCTGATGTTTGCGGTCCAATGGAGGTGAATGATCTTCGAGGTTATAAGTATTTTGTAGTATTTAAAGGCGATTTTTCCAGTTTTCGAGTAACATACCTTTTGAAGACGAAATATGAAGTTAAGGAAAAATTCCAAAACTACATTGAACTGGTGAAAGTACAAGCTGGAATTAACATAAGAGAAATCCGTTCAGATGGAGGAAGGGAATTTGCTAATTCAGAAATGCGCAAGATTGCTGATAAGGTAGGACTAAAATGTTCTAATACTGCACCGTACACTCCTCAACAGAACGGAGTTGCAGAGAGAGAGATTAGAATTTTAGTTGAGATGGCCCTCTCATGGTTGCAATCTGCACCAGATTTACCTAAATCTTTGTGGGGTGAAGCTATTCTAACTGCAACTTATATTTTAAATCGTACGGCTCCAACAAAAATAAAAGGAAAAAGTCCAAATGAAATTTTTTTAAATCGTAAGAGTTATTTAGATCATTTAAAAATTTTTAGGGCAGAATGTGTTGTATGGATACCAACACACAAACGTAAGAAATTTGATGCAAAATCAGTGAAAGGTTTTCTCGTTGGGTACGCCGATTGTGGATATCGCATTTATTTCGCAAACAACAATTCGGTGCGTGTAAGTAAAGATGTAAAATTTAAAAATAAGTGTTGCAAAAATGACACCGAGAAAAATTATCAAGAATCCGAAAGAATTTTAGTTGATGAAGTCGTAGTTTCTTTAGACTAAGGTTAATCATGTAGAAGATGATGTGCAGACTGAAAATCAGGACGATTTAGATGACAACAGTGAAGAAGAAATCGAACACAATTCAAGCAATATAACAAGAGATGATTTTGAAGAGGTTTATCAAGATGCGATTTCAAATGTTGAAGCGCAATGTAGTTCAAGAGCTTTAAGAGATAGGGATAAAATTAAAAAACCTGTGCAATATATAGAGGAATGTGAGCGTAACATGAAACCAAAGTTAATGCTACTTCATGACGTACCTAAAAATTATGAAGAAGCTGTTGAATCAGGAGATGTTCATAAATGGAAGATTGCAATGGACGGAGAAATTGACTCATTGATGAAGAACAATACTTGACAGTTAGTAGAACTTCCGATAAATTAGCGAGGCGATTTGAAATTACGTCGAGTGAAGTTAATGTGTATCTTGGTCTACATGTATCAAGAAAAGATTATTTGTTAGTAGATCAATCTACATATACGAAACGTCTATTCAAAAAATGTTGGTATGCTTGATTCGAAACCATTATCGTTGCCAATTGAACCAGGGTGGATACCCGGTGATTCAGCTTTAATGAAAACTATGACTGAATATCGAGAAATTGTTGGCAGTATAATGTACTTAATGTTAGGCACTAGACCTGATTTGGCATTTGCTGTAAGTGTTTTTTCTAGAGTTAAAGATAAACCTACTGAAGCACATTTTAGTTTGCTAAAACGTATACTTCGTTATTTGAAAGCCACAATTTACGAAGGAATTAAATTTAAAAAGAATAGTAAATTGGAAATTGGAGCTTTTAGCGACGCTGATCATGCTGGAGGTAAATCTACAAGACATTCGACAAGTGGAATTTTAATGAAATTTTATGATGGACCCGTAATGTGGAAAAGTAAATTGAAGAGATGTGTTGCATTATCGTCGATGGAATCAGAATACATAACTGCAAGTGAAGCTGCAAAATAGTTAGCATGGATCGATTGTTAAAAGAAATTAATATTCTAGGCGAAAAAGATATACCAACAATGTACATTGATCATCAAAGTACAATAAAATTCATTAAAAATCCAAGCTTTCATGAGAGATCAAAACACATTGAAACTCGTTACCATTATGTTCGTGAACTAATTAATCAGAAGAAAATCAAAGTTGAATATCTTCCAAGTGAAGAACAAGCGGCAGATATTTTCACAAAACTGTTATCATCAGTGACACTCAAGAAGTTAAAGAAATTAAGTGGAATGTTTTGTGATGTTGAATCTATTAATAAACAATATTAGAGATATATACTATATAAGTGAATATTGCGGGAGGGTTTTGAAATTGAGCATTATTCATATATATGGGCAAATCCACAGAACTTTTCATTTTGGTGAAAAAAATTTTTTTTTTTCAACTTCAAAGCACACGTTTTTCTTATGATACACATGTTTAATTGGTCAACGGAGGCTAGGAATCCGTCCCTGTTACTCATTTTTAACGGACGGCGTCGTGCACAGAGGGTTAAGAAATAAAAATTGTAGATTTTTTAAATGAATCATACTATTAAATTTTAATAAATAATGTAAACGTTATAACAATAATAATTATGTCATTAATAATAATAATAATAATAATAGCCTATCTTCCCAAATGGCCTAATCTCACCTCCACGTGTGCTTATTAAAGCCGGTGGGCCCTGGACTCTTAGCAACCTTGCCAGAGATTGGGTAACCAACCCCAGTGGATGGCGAGGTAAGAGACAAACGAGAGAGGCATAACAACGGGGAGTAGGGCTAACCACCCTGCTCCCTGTATTTGCGGTTACAAGCAATGCAACGCGCAGGGCTCCTGACCATCGGGCTGCTTCGGATGCAGCCCAGTCCCGAGGTGGAGGAGCCGAAACAGGTGTCCCGGGACGACGACCAGCTAATGTCCACGGACGATTTCAGTGGACGGAGGATCTCAGACAAGATCTAATGCGCTGCTACGAGGAGAGCTGTCCGCAACAGAGGGGCTACATGGCGCGAATGCACAGTCGGTTTGCAGTAATGCATCCCGAACTGGCAGATCGCTTTTCTCAACAACAACTGAGAGTTTATGTGGCCTATCTGAGGCGGACGGGTTATGTTGTTACCAGCTGTCAATCGGTACCGGATGTGCGGGCAATAACAACTGAGCCCGTACGCGGTGCTGAGAGAGATGCTCCACATTATGAAAGCACGACACTCGTGTTTAGGCAGAATTTAACAACGAAAGTTTTGCCTAAGCAACGAGAAATAGACAGAGCAAATAGCCTACTTCTGGATGCTCTTCCAGATGACTGCGACCTGTGGCAAGTCAATTGTGCCGTTTACGAGGCTGCAAGTGATCTGGTGATTCCGCGAAATCTGGTACAGATATCGGGGAGTCGGCAGATTACAAAACGCATGTCTCAATTGAACGACAAGATTCGACTGACACGGAAACTCGCTTCCCGAATTCAGTGTGTGATCGACTATTTAACATCTGGCCGTTCATTTACGGCTAAAGTCAAGAAGTTCGCACAACAACTGCGGACGTACTATCACACACTGAACAAGCTGAAGTTGCTCAACATCAAGCAACGTTTGGCTGATAAAATTCGGGTTTTGGCGGATGCCAAAAAGAGGCTGCAAAGACGGGAGGATGGAATTCGACCAAATGCAATATTTTGGACGAATCCTTCCAACCTCTTCAAACATCGTATCGCAGCCTCAAGCGAGTTTCCGTCGATGACCACAGTTGAGGAATTCTGGGGGAGCATCTACGAGAAAACATCTAGGCTTAATGCAGACACTCCAGGTATTGAAATCTTCACCGAGTTGTGCGACGACGTCACACAAGAAAGTGAAGATTGCCCACCCGTCAGTGCATTAGAGGTGAAAAATGCCATCACAGGAGCGAGGAATTTCTCCTCGCCGGGCTGGGATGGAATTAACAACTATTGGTGGAAGAAGTTCACTTCTGTCCATCAACACCTAGCCCGAATATTCACCTCTTATATAAATGGAGACCAACCCATTCCGCACTGGCTGGTGGAGGGCCGAACGACACTGATCCCAAAATCGGGAGACTTGTCCGATCCGAGAAACCATAGACCGATCACGTGTCTCAATACGTTATACAAATTGTTCACTAACATCTTGAACGAACGTATTGAGAAATCCGTGAAACCGGTGTGGCAACGGATAGTAGAACAACGAGGCTGCAAAATGGGTGTATCCGGCTGCAAGGACAACTTGCTTATCGACAGGTGTGTTTGTCAGGACGCAGTCCAGTACAAGCGTAACCTGTCGATAGCCTGGCTGGATTACATGAAGGCGTATGACTCAACATCGCACGAGCTTTTAAGCTTGTTGCTCATACGCCTTCATGTCCACCCAAACATAGTGAGAATTGTAGAAGACCTGATGCCTCTTTGGAAAACACGCTTTGTCATGACATCGGGCAAGCGTCGAACCATGTCTAGACTGGTTCAATTCCAAAGAGGTGTCTATCAGGGAGATTCTCTGAGTCCTCTGCTCTTCTGCATCTCACTATTGCCTCTATCCGTTGCTCTCCGGAAATCTCAAGGGTACATGTGTGGACCGCCTGGTGAACGTGTACATAAGATCACCCATCTTTTCTATATGGATGATCTTAAATTATACGCATCAGGCGAAGATCAATTACATCGATCTCTGAACATCGCACTCACATACTCGAGAGATATCGGTATGGAATTCGGATTGGACAAGTGTGCAGTCGTTCATTTGCACAGAGGAAGGTCAGGCTCCCATAACAACGATATGGAGCTCGTCAACGGAAATGTCATCCGCCACCTTAGCGCCGAAGAAGCCTACACATACCTGGGCATACCTCAAAGGCATGTCCAGGATGTGCAGGCTGCTAAAACCACGATCATTAAGAAATACCGGCGCATTATCCGTCAGATCTGGTCATCAGAATTGACTGGGAGAAATAAGGTGGCAGCCACGAATATGTTGGCCGTATCACCAGTGCTCTATTCTTTTGGAGCACTGAAGTGGAACGTTGACGAGCTAAGGGATCTTGACCGAAGCACACGGAAGATGATTTGTATGCAACGCAGTTTGCATCCAAGATCTTCCGTGGAACGACTGTATTTGCCCCGAAATATGGGAGGTCGTGGCCTTTTAAGCCTGGAGTGTATGCATGACCGATTGGTCCTCGAAACAGCTTGCGACGTGATTAATCGAACGGAGGATCCCCTGATGATGCTAGTACATCAGCATGAAATTCAGGGGAAGGGGGCGTTTTTGTACAACGCGGCGGAACGAGCGGCGCGAAACCTCGGTCTGGTTTTCAACGTGGGACGTAGTGGTGCACAGGAGGCTGAATCAGTCATCAATCTGTGCCCAGTGCGTCTCAGGGCTAACATACGGAAGGAACAACTCCGTATGTTGGAGGGAAGGCATATCGACAAGCCGTTACATGGACAATTCTTTCGAAATGTCCAACAACTTGGCTTGTCGGCAGAGATGACCTTCTCCTTCTTAAGATCAGCCGGCTTGAAATCCGAGACCGAGGGTTTTATCTTCGCGTGCCAGGATGGGGTCATCAATACTTTAGCGTACCGCCAGAACATCTTACACCAGGCGGTACAGAGTACGCTTTGTAGATTGTGTAGATGTCATGCTGAGACACTAATGCATCTTTTGGCAGCATGTCCAATATATGCAGTTTCAGCATACATCGAACGTCACAATGCGGCTCTTCGAGTGCTGTATTACCATCTTCGCAGCACTTATGGTATTGATGCAACCCCAGTTTTGCCGTACGTCCCCACTGATATTGAATCCGTAGTCGGGAATGAGTCTTGCCGAATATACTGGAATTACTCATTCCCGACGAGCAGGCAAATATCAGCCAATAAGCCTGACATCGTCCTTGTTGACTTCGATGACAAATCCATCTTCGTCATCGAGTTTTCTGCACCAGCAGAAACAAATATAGTCAGCAAAGAGGACGAAAAACGGATGAAATATCAGGAACTCCTGTTCGAGATTCGCAGACTGTATCGAGGATTCAAAATCAAGCTCGTCGTGCTGATAATTGGAGGGCTGGGAGGAATGAGACCAACTTTCCTCCAAAACATCAAAAGCATTCCGGCCTGTCGAGAACATGCAAATTCCATCGCAGGCCGAATGCAGAAAGCAGTGCTACTGGGATCTCTCCGTCTACTGAGGTCACACGAGATCCTGTAACCACTTACCTAATGGTAGAGGGAGTGGTTACAGTTGCAAACGAAATGGCCCGGTGCAGTCTGCAGCGGAGGAGATGGATATCGGAGCCACTTTTCTACTGCAGACTGCACACGTGGATTCTGGAGGGCCAAGGGAGGTTAGGGTTTTAGTCGGTAAACCTTGCCGTTAACATCAAAGGTGAGGGAGTCCGACACACGGGGGGTTACACAACATCTTCAACCCCCTATGGTGCCTAATGCATTTCCCCCCTCCGTCAAAAAAAAAAAAAAAAAAAAAAATAGCCTATCTTCCCAAATGGCCTACTCTCACCTCCACGTGTGCTTATTAAAGCCGGTGGGCCCTGGACTCTTAGCAACCTTGCCAGAGATTGGGTAACCAACCCCAGTGGATGGCGAGGTAAGCGTCAAACGAGAGAGGCATAACAACGGGGAGTAGGACTAACCACCCTACTCTCTGTATTTGCGATTACAAGCAACGCAACGCGCAGGGCTCCTGACCATCGGGCTGCTTCGGATGCAGCCCGGTCCCGAGGTGGAGGAGCCGAAACAGGTGTCCCGGGTCGACGACCAGCTCATGTCCACGGACGATTTCAGTGGACGGAGGACCTCAGACAAGATCTAATGCGCTGCTACGAGGAGAGCTGTCCGCAACACAGAGGCTACATGGCGCGAATGCATAGTCGGTTTGCATTAATGCATCCCGAACTGGCAGATCGCTTTTCTCAACAACAACTGAGAGATTATGTGGCCTATCTGAGGCGGACAGGTTTCGTTGTTCCCAGCTGTCAACCAGTACCGGATGTGCGGGCAATAACAACTGAACCCGTACGCGGTGCTGAGAGAGATGCTCCACATTATTAAAGCACGACACTCGTGTTTAGGAAAAATTTGACAACGAAAATTTTGCCTAAACAACGAGAATTAGACAAAGCAAATAGCCTACTTCTGGATGTTCTTCCAAATGACTGCGACCTGTGGCAAGTTAATTGTGCCGTTTACGAGGCTGCAAGTGATCTGGTGACTCCACGAAATCTGACACAGATATCGGGGAGTCGGCAGATTACAAAACGCATGTCTCAATTGAATGGTAAGATTCGACTGACACGGAAACTCGCTTCCCTAATTCAGTGTGTGACTATTTAACATCTGGCCGTTCATTTACGGCTAAAGTCAAGAAGTTCGCACAACAACTGCGGACGTACTATCACACACTGACAAGCTGAAGTTGCTCAACATCAAGCAACGTTCAGCGGATAAAATTCGGGTTTTGGCCGATGCCAAAAAGAGGCTGCAAAGACGGGAAGAAGGAATTCGACAAAACTCAATATTTTGGACGAATCCTTCCAACCTCTTCAAACATCGTATTGCAGTCTCAAGCAAATTTCCGTCGATAGCCGTAGTTGAGGAAATCTGGGGGAGCATCTACGAGAAAACATCTAGGCTTAATGCAGACACTCCAAGTATTGAAATCTTCACCGAGTTGTGCGACGAAGTCACACAACAAAGTGAAGATTGCCCACCCGTCAGTGCATTAGAGGTGAAAAATGCCATCACAGGAGCGAGGAATTTCTCCTCGCCGGGCTGGGATGGAATTAACAATTATTGGTGGAAGAAGTTTACTTCTGTCCATCAACACCTAGCCCGAATATTCACCTCTTATATAAATGGAGACCAACCCATTCCGCATTGGCTGGTGGAGGGCTGAACGACACTGATCCCACAATCGGGAGACTTCTCCGATCCGAGAAACCATAGACCGATCACGTGTCTCAATACGTTATACAAAATTTTGAAATTTTGGACTGAGAAACTTGCTCAGCAATCATCCAGTATCCCATTAAAAAAATGAACGATCTAGAGCCTAAAAAGCTCATACTGTAAAGAAAAAACTTAAAACAATTAGGGCGCCGCTATAGTGGCTTCTGCCCCGCAAAGGGTTAAGTCGTGCAAGATACGCCAAAAAATGCACTAAACCTTTTTCGCAAAACACCGGTGAGATTTTAGCTACATTAAATCAATATGGCTGACTAAAATTAAAAACAAAGGTAATTTTGTCTCTCATATCTGAGACATTCCACGTCAAAAAAATCAATGTTGCATCTCATGTCTCCGATTTTTTTCAAAATTGGTGTAGTTGTAGCCTAATATAAGTAAAACAAGTATGTAAAGTGATTTTTCAAAATTCCGAAAATTGTCGAAAATATGCCGTTTTCAATTTTTTGCCACTTTTTTCTTAAAACGCGTCTAACTCGGAGAGCTTTTGACCAATTTAAATAATTTTTATAGGATAGGTGCAGAAAAAATAGTACTTTAAGATGAAATATGAAGCAATCTGAAATTGCTGAAAAATTGCTGAAAAATTGCTGAAAAAGATTTAATTTCTTTTTTCACTACGAACGCACCCACTTATTGTAATCTCAAGAATCACATCTTTTTTCCTTAGGGTTTCACGAGTAATTTAAAAAAAAATTGATAGAGACTCCAGTAGTTCCCGAGATATCGAATTTTTAGTACCGTCGCTAAGAATGCGCGAGTTCCGCATTCAGCGCTTCCGCCGCATGTATTGCTGTTTATTCGAGCTCATTTAGTTTTTTTAAATATCTATTTTCTAGATATTTCGCTGTCTTAAATCCATTTAAATGAAGCTGTATTTTAGAATAATAATTTTTAATTTGACTTTAATAAATGAAAAGGTTTTAATCTTAAAATATTAACGTTAACTTTTCATGCGCTGAAAACACGGTATATAAAGAGATTAAAGGTGCAGGCTTCAGGGATTCCCCACCATAATTGATGATCGTTATATAAAATTTGCTTCTACGATACATACTTACCTATACTCCCGCTAGGTGCTGCACCGGCTCACATATGCGCGAAGTTCGTTCCCGTTGTAGAGATGGATTTCTATTTCGTATATATGAAGTCCTGTAACTGTACCCTAATATCTGTATGCTATTTTGCATATGCGTATATTATATTGCCTCAAGGTTTTTAATATTATTTGGTTAAAAATTACTTCCTAATTTTACTTTTTGTAAGTACCTCTCGAGTAGATAACATGGCTCCTCTTTCCGCACAGTGTTGCAATCCTTTTCGCAAGAAAAACATACTATCAGACGTACTTCGGAAATGAGAAAGAAATTACGTAAAATTACTCAAACTTTTCGTGAAAACACGCCTATGAGCTCTTCTCTCCCATTAGAATTTATTTGCGATACTTGTCGGCTCGAACTGAAAAAAATCGATGCTACTGGTGTAGAAAATGAAACATCGTCAAATAAAAATGAGGAAGGCTCTGAAATTAATCTCGAACAATCTCGCGATATGTCGTACGAATCTTGTGGTTCTGATTATAATCAGAATGAGTCTAGTGATGCCGAAATCGACGATGTTTGTGATGAAGAAACATAATACCGTTTAAATAAAATTTTTAATTTATTAAACATTTCCCCGATCAAAATTGAAGATCAACGATCAAATGAAGCAAAACATCGAAAGATTAACGAAATAAAAGAAGCTTTAAACATACTCTTAAACAATTTTTTTCAAGAATCGGAGAGCAAACAAGAAAAGAGAGAGAGGGACCTTACGGAATTGATTGATGAAGTAAAAGAAAAAATTAAACATTCAGAACGGATATCGGAAAAAATTAGGTACTCAACTATAGCTCAAAAAAATTGGAGCGCTAGAAAATTAGAAAAGGAATTTAATATTTCTTATACTGTCGCGCGTAAGGCAAAACTTCTACATGAAAAATCCGGTATAGCTTCGTCTGCTAATCCAAAACTAGGAAAGAAACATTCTGCATGAGTGGAAGAAAAAGTTCGGACTTTTTATTATGACAACGAATTCACTCGGGAAATGCCGGGAATGAAGAACTATGTGTCAGTAAAAAAGGATGGAGTACGTGTTCAAGTTCAAAAGCGATTGTTATTAGGAAATTTAAAAGAAATGTACATAGCTTTCAAAGAACGAAATACTGACATTCAGATCGGCATTTCTAAATTTTCCGAAGCGCGACTCAAGGAATGTATTTTGGCTGGTCAAAATGGCACTCATTCAGTGTGTGCGTGAGTTATACACCAAAATTTTAAATTAATGATAGATGACACGCACGCTTAGATTTTCTAACTACCAACCAGCCTGACCTAGCATATCCTGGGTCATATAAAACTGTTATTTCGAAATTTGTATGCAATATACCCGCATATGATTGCTATTTTCTAAAATGCGAAAACTGCCCAGGTACCGGTAAGATCGTTGAAGATTTGGAAAACCTCGTCGATGAAACTTGCATTGAAGAGATAACGTACAAATCTTGGACAACAGTTGATCGCTCTTCTTTAGAGACACATACAGATTCCGCGGATGAATTTATTGAAAAATGTAAAACCAAACTATGCACCCTGTTAGAGCACGATTTTATTGCGAAATCTCAAAGCAAGTATCTGTGCGAGTTTAAATTATCCTTAACACCGGGTGAGTTTCTTGTGCTGTGTGATTGCGCTGAAAACTACTCGTTTGTAATTCAAGATGCGATTCAAAGCTTCCATTGATGCAATTATCAAGCAACGATTCACCCGTTCGTGGTTTACCATAAGAATAATGATGATGAATTAAAAGTTGAAAGCTTTGTCATTATTTCGGAAAGTCTACAACATAATGCAACTGCGGTCAATCCTTATGTGACGCAGTTCAGTTCTGAGTTAAAAAAGAAATATTCAGACATTAAGAAAATAAAATACTTCACTGATAGGGCTGCGTCACAATACAAAAATAAATCAAACTTTTTAAATCTTGCACATCATTTTGATAATTTTGGCATACGAGCTGAGTGGAATTTCTTCGCCACATCCCACGGCAAAAGCCCATGTGACGGTGTAGGAAGAACGGTATAAAGATTAATTGCTCGTGCCAGTTTACAACGCCCAGTGGGTGATCAAATTATAACCGTGCGTGCATTATATGATTGGGCTATAGCTGCTATGCCAAAAATAAAATTTATTTTTTCAAGTATTGAAAACTACAGCAGTGACGACGAATATCTGAAAATTAGACTTTCCAAAGCCAAACAAATCCCAGGAACACGAGGATTTCATTCGTTTATACCCTCTAATCAGAGCGAAATTTATTGCAAGAAAGTCTCACATTTTACTGTTTCGGAGTTACTGACAATAAACTAATAGTAGTATGCAAAAAATAATAGTATGCAAAAACGATAAAATAATAACAAATTAAAAAAAAAATAAAAAAAGATTAAAAAATAAAAAAAAAGATTCTCCATATCGCGTTTACCTCCCCGTGGTGAGAATCGGGCAACGCCAAATTTTTTTTGACGACTAAAGAATGCGATAATTTTTATAAAACTACGATATTCAGGTAATCTATTATGATTAGTGTTAGGAATGAATCTTGTAACGGGGCGTCACGCCGGCGGACCAGGTACGTTCGCCGTCGTTAGAATGTTGCCATAGAGACCGTTTTCGTGCGTTTCCGTGACGGGATCGGGAGTTACAGGAACGGTCCCGAACCAGCCCGAGCGCCGCCGATCGGGGCGCTTGGTGGACTCCGGAATCGAGCGGAGAGGCCGTTCGAGTCCAGACCGTTAGTCAGTAGTTGGCCTAGTATCGTCGAGGAGTATAGTCGAGGTAGTCGAGCAGTATAGTCGAGGTATCCGAGTAGTCGAGTATAATCGAGTCCCGGCAATCAACGAGTACGGAGCGCGCGGAAGACCGTAATTTGTACGAGTCGCGAGAGTAGCAAGCCCTGTAACGAGGCCTCCAGGGAGAGCGAGACGAGGAGCACTATCAAGACGAGCCCAGGGGTCTGTACCGGGGACCGTCGTCCACGCGAGCCCGGAGTATCCGGCGGATCAAGACGAGCGGCGGCGAGGCCGAAACAATAGAGCAAAGATGCGAGGGAGCAAGCCGACGGCGACCAATATGTAAGTCGGCCCCGAGCCAGAATCTAAATTTGTACCGGGCCTTGAGCCCTCTATGTCCTTTTTTGTATCATCTTAATAAATACACTGATAATTTTATAAGATAAAATTGTGTCCCGCGTGTTCCTTGCCCCCAAAATTTCCGTAGCTGTGCGCGGCGGAGTGCGGGAGCCGCCATTAGGTTTTCGCGATTTTCCCCTTGGGAAACGCCAAAGTCCGTCATTCGGACGGTAAACGGTCGGAAAATAAATTTCCCAAACGGCAGAAAGCCGTTTATTGTTCGTGCTCATAAAGTACGTCACAATTTTTGGCGCCCAACGTGGGGCTGCATTTTTAATAAAATAATAGATTCGCGTAGTGAGAAAGTGCGCGATAGAGAAAAAAAATTCCGAAAAAAAAATCGTAAATTAACGAAACCACGAGGCAGTTCGCCATTATCGAAGCGAACGTGCCAAGCAGCGGCCATATTGGGCACGCAACGTGGTTGTCCTAAGGGACTCGGCGCGCGGGAGAAGTCCGTTGCGCGGAAACGGTGCGCATTGCGAGGGAGAAAAATTCCCCCGTCGGGGAACACGCGTCAGACCGCACCCAAGAGGGATAGCATTCCCCGCGTCGAGAGGGGATACACCCCCGGTTGGGAATTGCCGTGTCCGAACCGCGTAAGTGGGGACGGAATTTCCCCCGTTATCGTATGCTACGCGGAACGCGTTGCGCGTAGAGAGTCCGCGCATATCGCGAAGTGGGAACGGGATTTCCCACGTCATCGTAAGCACCACAGGACACGTTGCGCGTCAGGTCCGCGCAACGAGCTAAGTGGGGACGGGATCTCCCCACGTTTGAGTAGGTACCGCGGAACGCGTTGCGAGTAAGCCGCCCGCGCATATCGCAAAGTGGGGACGGGATTTCCCCCGTTAGCGTAAGCACCGCAGAACGCGCTGCGCGTAAGCAGCACGCGCATTTCGCGTAGTGGGGACGGAATTTTCCCCGTTAGCGTAGGCGCCGCGAAAAGCTGCGCGTAAGCAGCCCGCGCAGTTCGCGTAGTGGGGACGGGATTTCCCCTATTATAGCAGGCGCCGCGAAACGTTGATATTGGATGCTTGGTGATTTATTATTTTAAATTGTACTTTGTGGTAAGAGTGGCTACAGCCACTAGCTCGAGGAGCGCGGGTGACAAGAGCGAGGTGTAACCATGTAATAGTAGTCGGCGCGAGACTACCAGCGAGCTTCGGTCGTTTCCTTCGCGCTCGTACACGGTCGGAGAATCGGTCGTTAGCCCGCGCGGCCTATCGCCGAGGTCGGACCGTTACCACGTGACCGTACCCGAGTGGTCAGTGCGATCGGAAGTCACCGAGGGCTTCATAGAGCTAGGCATAAGAGTGTGCGTGTGTGTGTGGAGAGAGGAGAGAGAAATAGTGATCAAAATAAAAATAAATAAAAACAAACAAAAATTTTTCGAGGTGGTCAGTGGAACGCTGTGTGAGTGTTGCCGCGTTGCGAGGAGACAACTCGGTCGTAGTTCCGGAAACCATGCCCCGGGGTAGGAGTAACGGTCAACGTCAGGATCGGGTGGTCGGGATATCGCAAGACGAGGGAAAGGATTACCCCCTCTCGCGAGAGGCCGTAATCGGGTGATTACAGGACGAAGGCCTTAGTACGGTCGGTCACGAGGATGTCCTGCGCGCGCGTCTTGCGCGATCCCGCACCGGTGACTCATCCGATAGAGACACGAATATCGCGATATCGGGCGCTTCCGACCCAAATGTCATCGCGCACGTTTCGGAGGGACGAAATCCAGCGAGGGACATCGAGGGACACGATCCAGCACCACGCCCCAGCGTAGGTCAAACCCGACGTCGACATACATATCGTCACACATGAGGAGCGAGCCTACCTGGACAAACACCGGAAAGCGGGCGTCCCCTTTGGAGACGAGGACGGCCCTAGATACGACTTGGTCGACCTCGGGCCACCAGCGATGGGATCGATGCCGCACGAGCCAGTCCTGCCAAAATCAGCTACTGGAGGCATATCGTGGCATTTCCCCTACGGAGAAACGGTCTGTCATCGGCCGCCAATGAAACGAGATTTGGCCGGTCTGGGGGCGATGCCTAGGACATATCGCCCGGAATTCCCCGAGGTAGCCCGAGGAGAGAAGGACTACGATAGGCGAGGAAACGCGACACAGCTAAGGGTAGCTGCACGAAGATTGCTCTTCACTGAGCCGTCGGAGGACGAGGATCTCGGCGACGTGACAACTCAGGACGAATTGGGAGATTTTCCGAGGGAGCGACGCCAGGAGAAGTCGCCGAGAAGAAGAGACGCAGACGGGAGAAAAAGCATGCCGAATGAAGCGGCAAGGGAGCGGCGATCAGCGCGCGATGAGGCAACGTCGCAAGTACGGGTTCAGCGGGAGTAATGAAGCAACTCCGCTCATGGGGAGTGAAATTCGGAGGGGGACTGGACTCCAACGTCGAGGAGTTCGTAGCCAGCCTCAACGAGTGCGTGGACTGCCTTGAGCTCGATGAAGAGGATGTCCTGAGGGTAATGCCCGGTTTGCTGGACGGAAAAGCCAAGCCATGGGCGCGAGATGAGCCCACCGTCCTACGCACGTGGAGGACCTTCGAGCGACAGTTGAAAAGTAGATTCGCCGAGGAGAAGGACGACACAGATGTCCTTTTAAAGATCCACGAGCGTCTGCAGGGACCGACGGAAGTCGCCGAAGACTTCATCGAAGAGATGCGACGCCAATTTAGGAGAATGAAGGTATCGCCACCAGAGGCATACCAAGTACGGATGACCATCCGGAATCTACGACCAGACTGTCGTAAATCTGAGGCTGTGAAAAGGAGCGGTACTTTCCACGCACTTTTCACCGCAAATCGGAAGATTGCAGAGGAGAAACGTTCGGATCTCCGTTATCGCCAACAAGTAGCGAGAAAGCGACGAGAAATGCTGACCAGGCCAGTGATGCGTGATCCGAGAGTCGCAGCTGGCAGGATCGAGTCCGATACGGCGTCTGAAACGTCATCCGGTAGTACCGGACGTAGAGGTCGTCGCAACGAGAAACGGCGAGGAGGCCGAAAAAGGAGGAACTCCGAAGAAGTGGCCGCGACCGAGCCCCGGCGTAGATCGGAGGCTGTGCCTATCAAAGAGCCGGTTGGACCATGACCAAGGTCAACCAGTCGGTCCGGTCGGGCGAGCCCAAAGCGACGATGCCGCCATCGTCATCAGGAGCCGGAAGAAGAGGAAGACCACGTTGACCCGTTGAGCCGCCTCATGCGAGATGCCCGGTCCTCCCCGACACATTTCGTCCAAGGAGGGGGAAGCCGATGAGAGCACCAAGAGAGCGCACTCATAAAGTACGTCACAATCTATTTTTACATTAGGTATTCACTCTAATAGTCACTTTTATTGAGTTTAGAAATGACATGAAATACCTAGAAAGTGAAATACCTAGAAAATACATATTTAAAAAAAAACTAAATAAGCTCGAATAAACAGCAGTACATGCGGCGGAAGCGCTGAATGCGGAACTCGCGCATTCTTAGCGACGGTACTAAAAATTCGATATCTCGGGAACTACTGGAGTCTCTATCAATTTTTTTTTTAAATTACTCATGAAACCCTTAGGAAAAAAGATGTGATTCTTGACATTACAATAAGTGGGTGCGTTCGTAGTGAGAAAAAGAAATTAAATCTTTTTTAGCAATTTTTCAGCAATTTTTCAGCAATTTTTCAGCAATTTTTCAGCAATTTTTCAGCAATTTCAGATTGCTTCATATTTCGTCTTAAAGTACTATTTTTTCTGCACATACCCTATAAAAATTATTTAAATTGGTCAAAAACTCTCCGAGATAGACGCGTTTTAAGAAAAAAGTGGCAAAAATTGAAAATGGCGTATTTTCGACAATTTTCGAAATTTCGAAAAATCACTTCGCATAATTGTTTTACTCATATTAGGCTACAACTACACCAATTTTGAAAAAATCGGAGACATGAGATGCAACGTAGATTTTTTTGACGTGGAATGTCTCATCTGGTATATAGGGTTTTTTCAGATTGCTGATTATGAATTTGATGTCACTGTTTCGTAGAGTACGATAGTAGAGTGGGAACGGTTGGTTGAAAAGGCGACTGATGGTTGGCCTTTGATGTTGATTGAATTATTTATCGAACCTTTCCTTTCCACCTACCATTCGGGACTCCTATAAAGGGCAATGCATTATGGACAGCAAATTAATTGTGTCAGCCATTTTGGTGAAGTAAGTTTGTTGGAGAAACGATATTTCCGAAGAGTGACCAGCATCATCTAGCGGTGAGATTACACATTTAGTTTAATATCCCTTGATCCACGGTAGCTGAGAATCTATGGCATTACATAGACCATGTGTGTGTGCGTGTGTGTATGTATATCTGTGTATATTTATGCACAACTATGGAGACTCGAACCCAAATAAAGTCACAAAATATCATTCAATATTACGGTACAGATTTGAGGTCTATATCTAAATAACTAATTATGGAAACCCCTTTTAATCATGCGTACCGAAGGACACCCATCACAATGGGCAAACAGTCCTGGGGGCAAAGAGTTTCCACCTCAAATCTGGGTAAAATAACTGATTATGGAAACCCCCCTATGATCATGTGTACCACGAATGACACCCATCACAATGGGCAAACAGTCCTGGGGGCAAAGAGTTTCCACCTCACTTTTTCATACCATTAGACTAATGCATGATGCTGACGTGGGTACGAGGTATGTATTGTATGATATTCTTGTAAGAAACAGCAAAGAAAGATAAATACATTAAAAAACAATATATTTGTGTTATTATTCAAAACTACGGTCAGGAATTTTAAACCCTCCTACCCAACAACAATTTGATGCCTCCTGTGAGGTCTATAGTTGAGATCTCAACTGTTTTTTTTTCTGTTTGCTGTTGGAATGAGTTTATGGTCATGATAATTAATCAGACAAGGTTGGCTACTCGCATTCAACCCAAATCCCTCAGTTTTCTACATAAACCCTTCTCTTGATTATCATGGCTCCCACCAATCAATCCCAACTAATAAATCAAAAAAGAATATCCCTGTACAGATACATGGAGGAACTCTTGACTTTGCTTCAGCAGGACCAACCCAACATAACAGAGTTAGGAGTGCGGAATCAGAGATTGACGGAGTTGTTCCATGCATACGAAGACCTGCACGATGAACTGGTGATAAGACTGGTGATAACTGCAGATGTTTTGAATTTAACTAATTCTCTTCCGAGTGAACGGGGTGTTCACAATGATAAACAGAGTAGTAGCTCTTCACAGGGTAATACTCCGAACGTATCAAATAAACGTCGCATACATTTTCCCGTGGCGACATTACCAACTTTTTCGGGATGTTACGAAGATTGGTTATCATTTAAGAATACATTTTCTTCGATTATCGATTCGCAAACTGATTTATCTAATGTAGAAAAATTCACATATTTATTATCGGCATTAAAGGGGGAAGCGGCAAATAAGTTAAAAATATTTGTAGTAAGTGATAATAATTATGTTAAGGCCTGGAATCTGCTAAAGCAATCCTACGGTGCAAATAGAATTTTAATCTCACGTCATTTCTCATGCCTATTAGGAATACCAATGCAAACTAAAGAATCCGCGGCAGGTCTAATTAAATTAATTGATAATGCGCAAAAGCATGTTATTTATTTAGAACAGGATTTATGTCCTGAAATTATAGTTCACATAATAGAGAGTAAACTTCACAAAAATACTCTGGAAAGATGGGAAGAAACTTTAGGAAGAAATCGATATCCCCTGTTTATAGAATTGTGCGAATTTATATATGGATACGCAGCTCGCAGCTCGCAACGGGAAAGGCGTACTTCCGCGGCTGTTTCATATGAAGATCAATTGCCAACGAAAAGGGCTAAATTCGACCATGAAACGCATACAGTAATTACTAAATCACCTAGTAAATGTATTTTATGCAAGGATAAGGAACACCCCCTCTTTAGATGTGACAAGTTTCGTAATTTAACGGTCCCTAAACGTATGGAAATTGTAAAGAATGCCCGCTTCTGTTACAATTGTATGCGCGATCATAGAGGTATGCCGTGCAAATCATCAGGTTGTGCAGTTTGCCAGAAAAGACACAATACCATGTTGCATATCTTCAACCGCTCACAGGATAAACACAACACCCCACCTGTTTCCTCGTGACTAGGCCGAAGTTTGAACATAACCTCAAATTCCACTAGTTTCCTCGTAGCTTCACGTAACCCAACAGCTCGATTGCTGCCGAGTGTAAAACTTCCTGTGTATCATCGAAATCATAAAACAGTCAATTGCCGAGCACTGTTAGACACTTGTTCAACTGCAAATTTCATTACTGAAGAGTTGCCTAATAAATTAAAATTTCCAGTTTCTAAATGTTCATTGTTAGTGGGAGCAATTGATTCAATGAATACTATTTCTAAGGGAGTAGTTAATGTTTTATTTCGAGCACTACACAATGAATATCAACATTCTTTATCATTCCTAATAATTCCAAAGATTTCGGATCTCTGTCCCTCGGAGTTATTTCCCCGGCATGTTGTTAAAATACCATCCAACATTAAATTAGCGGATCCAGAATTTCATCTTCCTCGACCGGTCGATCTTTTGATGGGTTCTGGTCCGACGTGTCTGGGATGGATTATTGCTGGAGGTTATTTAATGGAAAAACAAATTGATCGCGTGATTTGCAAGGTAACATGTTTAGAGAGCCAGTTGGAAAAATTTTGGGACACAGATGAATTTTTTCCGGGAAAATCTCATTCCTCAGAAGATCGAGATTGTGAGACGCATTTTCAAAACAACGTATCTCGCGATGAATCTGGTCGATATGTGGTACGTTTACCTTTTCGAGAAATAAAAACACCCCTCGGCGACTCCTATCCGCAAGCATTGCAACGGTTGCACAGTTTGGAACGTAAATTCTCTCGGGATCCTCAATTAAAACGCGAATATTCTAAAATCATACAGGAGAATATCGAATTAGGCTACATGTCACTGAATGATGATCCAATCGGTGATTGGTTTTACTTGCCTCATCATGCCATTCACAAACCTACTTCCCAGACTACTAAAACGAGAATAGTTTATGACGCGTCTGCCAAAACTACTTCAAGTGTGTCATTAAATGACCTGCTAATGACAGCCCCTACCATTCAAGACAATATTTTCTTTCGTCTAGTTAGGTTTCGATTCCATAAATACATTTTAACGGCAGACATTGAGAAAATGTATTGCCAAATGCAACTACATGAAGATGACCGAAAGTATCAGCGCGTTTTGTGGTTTGAGGATGGCATGGTGAGAACGTATCAGTTAAACACGGTTACTTTTGAAATGGCATCCGCGCCATTTTTGGCAATTCGTACCGTCCATCAGTTAGCTGACGATGAACGCCAAAATTATCCCTTAGCTAGTCGGGTACTTAAGGAAGATATGTAAGTTGAGGATTTGTTAACGGGTGCAACCACCTTTGAGGACGCCTTAAACCTTAGAAATGAAATAATTAACGTAATAAGGCTTGGGAAATTTAATATACGACAATGGGCGTCTAACGACGATGCTTTAGTAAACGATCTATCAGATAGGGCACTGAATTCTAATCTTTCGCTCTACGCCGATTCGGATCTCAAAACACTTGGAATATTTTGGAACGCACAGAAAGATACGATTACCTACCATTCCCATTCCGTTAGAAATAAAAACGATGTCACAAAGCGTGTACTTTCCGAAATTGCAAAAATTTTTGATCCGCTTGGACTCTTAGGGCCCGTAATTTTTTATATAAAAATACTCGTGCAGGATTTGTGGCGTTATAAACTGCATCAGTGCCTAGCAGAATCCATGAAGCATGGACTCAGTTCCTCAAACAGTTCAATTACGTTAATCAAGTTTCGTTCGAAAGATTATTGGTTACGCAGAAATTCCAACTTTATGGCTTCTGTGATGCGAGCAACAGTGGTTACGGGGCCTGCCTATACGTTCGGGCATTAGATAAAAAAGCGCGATCTACGACTGGACTCTTATGCGCAAAATCTAGAGTTGCACCCCTCAAACCAATAACGATACCACGATTAGAGTTATGTGCAGCGTTGTTGTTGTGTCGTTTACACAGGGCAGTTCTTCGAGCATTGAAAATAGGTCCCGAGAAGTCAATTCTTTGGAGCGATTCAACGATAGTGTTGCACTGGCTGAAAACCTCGCCCCAGTTGTTAAAAACCTACGTATCAAACCGCTTATTCGAAATAAAGCAAAATAATGAAGTTACCGGCTGGCACCACGTACGTTCAAGGGATAATTCAGCTGATGCACTTTCGAGAGGTCAATTACCTAGTGCCTTTATAAAAAGTAGTTTGTGGCGCGATGGACCCGGGTGGCTACGGGAAGACGAAAGAAACTGGCCGGATGATCCTCCCGAGTTATCACAGATTCCGGACTTAAAACGTGATGTTTGTTTAGCCACACAGGTAATCGACATTCGTTTCTTGGAACGGTTCTCTTCTTACCACAAACTATTACGCGTCATGGCCTATTGTTACCGGTTCATAACTATTTCAAAGAAAAAATATAACGGTCCTTTACAAGTAAACGAGATAAACGAAGTTGATTTAAAAATTATAAAGGCTGTTCAACGAAGGCATTGGGTAATGGAGACTTGATAAAAAATAGTAAGATGTCTTCATTGAGTCCGTTAGTCGATGAAAATGGGTTACTCCGAGTGGGGGAGTCGGTTGACCAACGCTTCGCTAAGTTATAGTAGGAAGTATCCAATTATCTTACCGAGTAATAATTTTCTCACTGATCTTATAATTCGCGAAATTCATATTGACAACCATCATTTGGGTATTCAGACTACTTTATATACGATCCGGCAGAAATTTTGGTTAGTCGATGATCATAACCAAGTCCGGAGCATCGTGAGAAAATGTATTCGATGTTTCAGATTTAACGCAGCATCCATACGATGTAAAATGGGTAATTTATCGTCGGTACGAGTCAATAGCGCAAGGCCATTTTCTAAGACAGGAATAGATTTTTGCGGTTCCTTCTATATGAAAGAAAATAAATACCGTAACAGAGGTAGTATTAAAGTGTATGTCTGCGTGTTTATTTGCATGGTAATAAAGGCAGTGCATTTGGAAGTCGTGATCGATCTTACCACTAAGGAATTTCTTGCTGTCCGTCGTTTCTTGTCTAGACGAGGATTGCCGACCGATATTTATTCTGATAACGGGTCAAGTTTTGTGGGTGCTAAAAATGAATTGAAAGAATTGTACGCATTGTTCGAATCTGATAAGCATAAAGACAGAATAGATCAGTTTGCGATCAAACGAAGAATCTCGTGGCACTTCATACCTCCCAGGGCTCCCAATTTCGGGGGGCTTTGGGAGTCTACGGTTAAAATATTTAAGCATCGTGCTAAAAGAATAATTGGGGACACCCTGTTTACGTATGAGGAGTTTAATACATTTGTCATCGAAGTTGAAGGTATCTTAAATTCGCGACCCTTGACGCCAGTTTCATCAGCTCCCAATGATCACCTTGTCTTACTCCTGTCCATTATTTGATGGGTCAATCACTGCCGAGTTTGCCAGAGGATGATGTGCTTTCAGCTCCCGCCAATCGGCTGTCATCGTGGCACCATATCGTCAAGGTTAGACATCATTTCTGGGACAGGTGGTCAAAGGAATATCTCAATGAACTCCAACAACGACACAAATGGAACCAAGATGGCACACCTTTGAAAAAGGATATGATCGTGCAAATAAAGGAAAAAAATATTCCATATCAGCAATGGCCACTTGGAAGGTCACGGAGATTGATCCCGGAAATGATGGGATCATTCGTACAGCTCTGCTCAGAACTGAAAGGGGCGAGATCAAACGACCCTGCAGGTCATTATGTCCATTGCCTTTAGCCCAGTCTTAAGGGCATTCAAATTCGTTAATCTAAACAATTGTAAATTTTTGAGAATTTTTTAAATTACATTCCTTGTTAAGTCTATAAGCTATGTTTTATTGTTCAGTATCTTACCAAGGGGGGGGGGAGTGTTTCATAGAGTACGATAGTAGAGTGGGAACGGTTAGTTGAAAAGGAGACTGAGGGTAGGCCTTTGATGTTGATTGAATGATTTAGCGAACCTTCCCTTTCCACCTACCATTCGGGACTCCTATAAAGGGCAATGCATTATGGTCAGCAAATTAGTTGTGCCAGCCATTTTGGTGAAGTAAGTTCGTTGGAGAAACGATATTTCCGAAGAGTGACCAGCATCATCTAACGGTGAGGTTACACATTTAGTTTAATATCCCTTGATCCACGGTAGCTGAGAATCTATGGCATTACATAGACCATGTGTGTGTGTATGTGTGTGTGTGTGTGTGTGTGTGTGTGTGTGTGTGTGTGTGTGTTTTTTTTTTTCCGACGCGACGATGGAAAGCTCTACCAGCCTTCTCTGCCGGCCGGTGCCAGCAGAAGTGCGGAGCTCTCATCCGCTAAAACCATCGCCGCATAAGGCTGTTTTGTCCATTCCCGGGAACCACCTTAAGGCATTACTTCCAGGAAGGCAGCCTAAGCCCCGAGAGGCTCTTCACCGATATCATGGCGCATGACGGATAGGTGATGGTATTTCTATCCGTCCCTCCTCGTTTTTGCGGATAGCACTCAGCTGCTCCACGATGGACGTGGCGAGTTGGACCACTGCGTCCCATCCTTCCTGTGAGAGGAGCAGGACCCTACCCAATCGCTCGGGTGTTATTGGGTCTTCTCCAAATTTGTGCAGCGGTTTCCGCTCCTCTGCGAACCGTGGACAGTGGAAGATGGCGTGTTCCACATTCTCGTCCACGCCAGGGCACAACGGGCACTCCGCGTTTTCGTACACGCGGATTCGATGGAGGTAGCTGCGGAAACAGCCGTGCCCAGTAAGTACCTGGGTCAGATGGAATGTGACGAATCCGTGGTCTCTGCCTGTCCACTTCGCCACATTCGGGATGAGACGGTGGGTCCAGCGCCCTTTGGCTGCTGAGTCCCATCGTTGCTGCCACTCGGCAAGTAGTCTTTCGGACCATTTGCTTTGGCCTCCCGAGACATTTGCCAATTCTTGGCCTACACTCCTAACTTTACGGTACTTTTCAGCCCTCTCAGCTGCCATTCGATCTAAGGGGGGGAATCCCGAGATTACTGAGAGGGCAATGTCGGACACGGTACGATACGCTCGGGCCACTCTTAGCGCTACTGTCCTGCAGGCCCGTCGGCAAGTGGCTCCATAGCTTTTCTTGCTTGCAATGGCGTTCGCCCAGACGGGGGCTCCGTAAAGAATTACAGAGCTCACCACTGAAGCAAGGAGGGATCGACGGTATTGTTTTGGTCCCCCTATATTGGGCATAATATACCCCAGCACGCGAGCCACTTTTAGCGCTTTTGTGCCTGCATACTGCAGATGGTCTTTGAACGACAATCGCGCGTCGAGCATAACACCAAGGTATTTAATGGTGTCTTTCGTTCTGATCCCCTTATCCTCGACCGTGAAGGTAGCGTACATTCTCTTCTTAGTACGGGAGATGAGCACCGCCTCCGTTTTCTCAGCCGCCAGGCAGAGTCCGTGGTTTCTCAACCAGCTAGCTACCACCTCAATAGCTTCATCTCCGAGGTATTGGACCTCCTCTATGGTTTTTGTGACGACGATAAGTGCAACGTCGTCGGCATAGGCGACCATAGTCACCCCTTCTGGAAGTGATTGTTTGAACAATCCGTCATACATGACGTTCCAGAGCAAGGGACCTAGGACCGAACCCTGCGGCACGCCTCCTGTGATGTTGTGGGAGCGCCTGCCGTCATTGGTGTCATAAAACAGGGTCCGGGCTGACAGGTAGCTAGAGATGACCCTTCTAAGGTAAATTGGTACCTTGAGTTCTTCTAAGGCTAGCATGCTGCAATCCCATCGGGCCGAGTTAAAGGCGTTCTTGATATCAAGCGTGATGATGGCACACATTCGCTTGGTATTCCGACTGCGACTGATGGCGTTAGCGGCCAACGTCTTCACCCGGTCGACTGCATCAATGGTTGAGCGACCCTTCCTGAAGCCGAACTGATTGTCGGAAAGACCTCCAACTTTATCGATGGCTGCTTCGAGCCTGGCACATATTATCCGCTCGTACAGCTTCCCGAGAATGTCCAGCATACAAAGTGGTCGGTGTGCAGATGGTTCGTCCAAGGGTTTAGAACCCTTGTACAGCAGTACCAACCTTTGTTGCTTCCATTGCACCGGGAAGCATCCATCTTTTAGACATGCGGTAAATGTTTCCAGGAAGATACCTGGGACATCCAGCGCTGCGCTCTTAACCGTCAGACCCGGGATTCCATCTATGCCCGGAGCTTTGCGTGCAGATATCCTCTTAGCAGCCATCCTCAATTCGGTTTCAGTGACGGCTGGTGGCTCGACTGCACCAGGTTCTGCCAGCAGACCAGTACCAGTGGATCGTTCCTGTTGTTCTGGGAACAGATGGTGGATTACTCTGTGGAGGAAGTGTGGGCAAGATGGAGCATTCATTCCCTCGGGCTTGATTTTCCTCATGACCGTTTTATACGGACGGCCCCAAGGGTCCCGGTCTACCTCCTCGCAGAATTCCTGCCAGCACTTTTTTTCGCGATCTTAATGGCAGCTTTAAGCTTCTTCCTCTTTTCTTCGTAGACCGCCGTTAGTTGTTTGTACTGCGGTTTATGAAGAGCTCTCTGGTGCAGTCTCCTGGCTCTAAGGCACTCTCGCCGGATAGTTGCGATGTCCTCGTTCCACCAGTATACTGGCGGTCTGCCGCGAGGATTTGATTTTGCGGCCATTGAGACATCGCAAGCTGATGATATGGCCTGAGAGAGGCTTTGAGCCCTTTCTTCCGATGTTCCCTCCAACACTGTATTCTCGAGTGAGCAGATAAACATCTCAGGATCTAATGTAGACGGTGCCCATCTCTCTTTTTCCCCTTCTCTGCTGTTCCGCGCTGGCCTTTTGGTTAGCTGGAGTTGAAACACCACAGCATGATGGTCGCTGCACGTGTATCGGTCGCTAACTTTCCATTCGTGACCCTCCCTCATCAATTTAGGGTCGATGAAGGTAATATCAACCACGGATGCCTTATCGCCTTTGGTGTAGGTTGACTTGGCTCCGACGTTAGCGATCTCGAGCTCCAGCGTGGCAAAGGCCTCGAGTAGGGCGCGGCCGCGTTGGTTAGTCTTCGCGCTGCCCCACTCTATTGACCAAGCGTTAAAATCTCCCCCGATTACTACTGGTAGTCGGGAGGACTTAGCACTTTCAACAATGTCGTCCAGGGACCCTAGAAATTCTTCGTAGGTGTCGCTGGGTGGAAGGTAGCAGCTGTATAATCTTATACCAGCCACCTCCACCCATGTGAATTTCGGTAAGGGGGTGACCATCCTGTTGGATATGTGAAAATTTCCACAGAATTCGGGGTTCCTTCTCCTAACTAGTTCTTTGGTCCGCGTCGAATATTTTATTTCTCCGATACTTTTACCAGCATTCCCCGATCCGCCACCTGGGGACGCGCCCGTTAGAAGGAACCAGCAAGACTCCGGCGGGTGTGTGTGTGTGTGTGTGTGTGTGTGTGTGTGTGTGTGTGTGTGTGTGTGTATGTATATCTGTGCATATCTATGCACAACTATGGAGACTCGAACCCAAATAAAGTCACAAAATATCATTCAATATTACGGTACAGATTTGAGGTCTAGATCTAAATAACTAATTATGGAAACCCCCTTTAATCATACGTACCGAAGGACACCCATCACAATGGGCAAACAGTCCTGGGGGCAAAGAGTTTCCACCTCAAATCTGGGTAAAATAACTAATTATGGAAACCCCCCTTTAATCATGCGTAGCGAAGGACACCCATCACAATGGGCAAACAGTCCTGACGGCAAAGAGTTTCCACCTCAAATCTGGGTAAAATAACTGATTATTGAAACCCCCCTTTGATCATGCGTACCACGAAGGACACCCATCACAATGGGCAAACAGTCTTGGGGGCAAAGAGTTTCCACCTCAAATCTGGGTAAAATAACTGATTATGGAAACCCCCCTTTGATCATGCGTACCACGAAGGACACCCATCACAATGGGCAAACAGTCCTGGGGGCAAAGAGTTTCCACCTCACTTTTTCATACCATTAGTCTAATGCATGATGCTGCCGTGGGTACGAGGTACGTATTGTATGATATTCTTGTAACAAACAGCAAAGAAAGATAAATACATTAAAAAACATTATATTTGTGTTATTATTCGAAACTACGGTCAGGAATTATAAACCCTCCTACCGAACAGTCACATTCTCAACATTCAAAATAAAGGACCCAATAGAGTCGATCAAAATTCTGAAAAAAGTTCAATTTGTCTCGTATTTGGCTCATATGAGTTTTTTCAGATCGGTGATTACGAATGTAATGCCAAATTCTTAAAATTCACAATGGCGAGTCGAATCTGGTTGATAAAAATTCTATATAATGTTAATATTGTGTCACATTTGCTATATACGAGTTTTTTACGCAGCTAGGTACGAATTTGCTGCTAAATTCTTAAAATTCAAAATGGCGGATCCAATATAGCTCATGAGAATTAAAAACAAAAAGATACTTTTGTCTCGTATTTGGTGTATGGGCATATCCACGGAACTTTGAACGTTCCTGTAACATCAATTTTTCGCTTATTTTTTTGATATAATTTTGTAAAAATCTAATCTCTGTATTACGAAGTCTTTTTTAAGTCCACAATAACAAATATTTCATTTACATCACGTCGCTATTAATGAATACCGCGATGATCGCGAATCTGAAGTCAGATTTTTAAAATTCAAAATGGAGGATCAAATATGGGATACGAACATTTGATAATTTTAAAAAGTGATTCGCTTAAAAAACGGTACTCGGAGGGTTTCGGTGTTACTAATCGCGATTCCGACGTCAAAAATAAAATAAGGTGGCTTTTTAAGGAAGTATCATGGACGGGGAAAGAGGTTAATAATTCAATTTCTCAAAAAAGGTCTTATTCGGCTTAAAATCACTATTCGAGTGTTTTTGTAGTCGCTGACTACAATTCTGGTTAAAAAAAATAGTAGTTTTCGATACTAGATCTTGATCATAAATTACTTGTCTTGAAGATAAAATTCTATGGTGCCTCTGAGAACGCTTGTAAGCTGATTAGCTCTTATTCGGAAGATAGATCTCAATCTGTGAATATCAACATTAATTGTGAATCGGTCATATCTGATTCCAGAAAGCTTACATGTGGAGTCCCTCAGGGAGCAAAGTTGAGTTCATTATTATTTATTATCTATACAATTGATATTTTTGAACAAGGCTCACAAGCACAGATTAAAACCTATGCTGATGACACTCAAGTTCTATTGTCATTTTATCCTGATAACTTCCAGCAAGCAATACAAGTCTTCTCTGATGATCTTAATAAAATAGCTACTTAGGCTACTGACAATGCACTTGTCTTAAATCCTGAAAAATCCAAGCTCATGTTAATTGGTAATCCCAAACTCCGTTCTAAGATTGATCTTACAATGTTGAATATCACTGTAAAGGGAGGGGATATTCCGTTGGTCACATTTGCAAGAGATCTCGGTGTAATTATTGATCACAATTGGTCTTTTACGTCCCATATTACTGTAAAGAGACAAATTGCTTTTGCAAATCTACACCGTCTTTATCCGCTCAGGCATGATTTATCAATACAGACGAAATTACATCTTTGTGAAACTCTTGTCCTATCACATTTATTTTATTGCTTTCTTGTTTATGGACCATGCCTTTGTGGGAATGACTGGCGACTTGTACAAGCTATGCAAAATTCTTGTATTCGATTCACGTTTGGAATACGTAAATATGACCATATCTCTACCGCATTTGAGAAATCAGGTTGGCTAGGAATGAAGGCTGGGACGGCTTTTCGTCTACTGGCTTTCATTTGCCGCCTTCTGTATTTTCGTACCCCGGACTATCTTTTCTCACGTATTAACATGCTAGGATGTTCAAGGTATAATGTTCGAAGCATTACAACGTCAACTATACGATACCCTAAATTTTCGTCATCAAAATTCATGGGGTCCTTCTCGTATACTGCAGCTAACGTTTTTAATTCGTTGCCCTCACATCTCAGAAACTCAGTCTCGAACTCAGCGTTATTTATAAAAAATGTTAAGGCTTTTTTACTGTCTCAGACCGCTACTGAATTATTTTAATCATTTAGACGATTTATTCTTTGCTATATCTTTTGTGTATATTAAATGAACTTGTGTAATTATATATGTTAAAACGTCAAGGGAAATCTAGTTGTTTAATATTTTAATGTTATGTTTTGCTTGTACGATATTACGGGTCAGGCTGGAAAGCAGCAGCGGCTGTGTCTCGCCCTTTGTACACTTTTTTTGTGCAATAAAGACAATTATTATTATTATTATTATTTCATTTTCCGTGATATAGAATTGACATTTAAATATAAAAATCTTCAACAAGTAAATCACCTTCGCCATCCATCTCGCATGGTGCATTGCGCCAGGAACACGAAACGATACGCCTCTGGGTGAAATTTCCCCCTGAAAAATTATCATTAATTCAAGAAATTCACGATAGTCTTCTCGCGGATGATTTTCCTGAAATAAATAAATTATAACATATAATACCTTAGCTTTTACAACTAACAAGCGTTATGAAGAAATTAAGTGAAAATTTCCTGTTTTCTCCGATTTTTATGAAAAGAGTTTCTTCAGTGCAAACGTAATAAATTGTCCGGAAATTTTTTTTTTACGAGCACATATGTTTGTTACAGTTGTAAACAATCAAAGTAATGAATTTTTTTCAATAACATTGGATCATTTTTTTTCTTCAGATATATGTGAAAATAACTAGAAGAATATTTTCCTATAAAAATTTAGTACAAAATTTCAAGTCCCTTTAGCGACCTCTTCATTGTAACCAATCAGGTTAAAATTTTTACCAGTTCACATTTTCACCAAAATAAAGAGAATGCAGGATGGAAAAGAAATGGTAAAATATGGATAAGCCTGCAGTATTATCGTTAATTGTTTATTTTTCTCTGGTTTTGAAATTCACAGGTAACTGAAACCTAATATTGACTACCTAATATTAATTAAATTTTAAGTGTAACCAAACTTTTAAGTGCAAGAAAACCTATCACAGCTTATAAATTTGGAATTAAATGTAAATTATAACTTAAAGTTAGAAAGGTTTGGCAAAAAAAGTAAAATCAATTTGTTTTAAGTTAGTAACTTTACATGCAATTTTTGTCATTTCAAAATTAAGTATTTCAAGATCGAAAGTTCGGAAAAATTCCAAGCTGAACTAACCCTTTTTATCCTCTAAACGTTGAGAAATATAATAAAAAATTATACGCAGCGAAAAAGGGTTGTTTCACTGTGCATAAGAGGTTGATAATTTGTTTGCGAATTTACACATTAAAATATTAATATTTAGCGGAATAAAAGTTTGCGTGTCGCGTTTTGGTCGCTGTGTATAATTTTTTATTCGATTTTTCAGCACTCAAAATAAAAAAAAAATTAATTTTTCTATTTTATCGACAAATTGTTGGCAACTTCAGTCGCATATAATTAATTCTAAAATGGACTGAATTTGTTACTATTCACTTTTAAGACCAAACGCAACTTCAGTCATGTAACCTTCAGTTACAATTTTCTCTGCGTGTTTAACGGAATGGAATAAATAAATTGTTAAATACCTGAAGTTGATTCATGCAAAACTGAACGATATCATTTTTTTGAATCGCGTAAAGCAATAGCAACTTCCAAATCGTCTATTCCAATGTCGAATTTTGAACTATCCAGAGAAGACCACGATTGTTGAAATCGTTTAAACAATCCAACGTTTGGACCATTAACAAGCGTTTCAATACATGTTTCGAAGAAGCTTCTAATAACCAGTTCGAATACATGGTGACGACATGCCGAATACAATAGATTCTTTTTTAATTCCTTCTCTATTATACCGCAAGCTCCTTTATGCAGACCTTAAAATAAATCAATTTCCATGCAATACAATGAAAATATTTAAATAAAGTAATCAAATATAATAAAAATCAATAAAAAATTAATAACACATGTGCATTTTATGAAATATACGTTATGCACAATAAAATAAAATTCATCAGTAGAATTTCTCTTGTCAACATGATTTTAACCTTTTGCGGCATTGTCGTAGCCCAGATTACCAATTTTTTTATTCACAATATTCCTCGGTAGAATCAATTCTTTCGATGTAACATTAAAAAATCTCTTTTACAATGATAAACGAAGTATCGTTGAGTGTAACAAAAATTGTAAGAGATGCAGTTACGCGGAATTATAAACAATTATAAATAAAGAAATTTAAAAAATCGTCAATGTTTAAGAAATATATCATTTTTGAACCTAGTCTTGGGTAAATTAAATCGGAGCGTCGTACTTGGGAGTTTTTGAGATCGCTGATTACGAATTTGAAGTCAGTTTTAAAAAATGACAAATGGCGGATACAATATTGCGGACGAATTTTTAGAAATACGTTGTATGCACTTGAAAATCGTTAGTCAGAGGACTTGGGGGTCTCTTACTACGAATTTGAAGTTAATTGTCAAACATTCAAAATGGCGGATCCAATATAACGGTGAAATTTTTAAACGCTTAAAAATTTGTAAAGCTAACTACAAATTCGTAATCAGCGTCCCCGAAAACGTTTAACTGAGAAAAGTATGCCGCTGTTTGCGTATAGATCGGCGTTAGTCAAGCATACTGTACTCGAGGCGCCATCTCTGCGTAAGCGCACTCACTAACATTATGCTTATCCACTCGGTTCATTGATATTTCAAAGATCGCGGGTTTCCAGGAATCGAACTGCGGATCAGATCCACTTGTTCCTCTCCCCGTTTTCGGTTCCGGGAAAACGGACTTTTTTTTTATTTCCGGTAACGGCGACGTGATCTACACGTCCTTATCGAGCTCTGCTGGTCTCTTGCGAAATTTGCCATTATATTCGTGAGTTTTTGGCATCCGCTATTTACTTAAAGTGAATTAGATTCACCATAATCCGCACAAATAATCGGGATTAATATAATTGCACAATTTCGGTTATTTCGCCAACTTCGTGGAACTTTGTGCGGCCAACACGCATGGTCCAACACGCGGCCGAAGTGCAGTGCGACTTCAATCAGTTTTTTTTTGGATTAAGTGCTTTAGTGTAATTCATCAGATTTACAGTTCGTTAATAAACTTGGATTTATGGAATTACGACTTGCACCAGCTTACAACCCATCCTGAACCCGCACACGCAGATGAAGGCTGGTAAATTCTAATATTGAATTTACAGCGTATAATCGATCATTTGGCGATCCTGTCAGGATCGGCGATATGTAAGTAGAGTGCCAGTTGACATAGTACTTACACGCTATTTGGACTTAAAATAAAGACTGCAATTTATTACGTACTGGACAGACTTTTCGACATCTCATATACAGTAGTGCATTCGGGAGTGCCGTTTACAAATTTGAATTTGGATCGGTTAAATCCAACTAACTATCGGGCGCATCGTGGTTGATTCCCGCATAATTTATTCAAATTAACGATCGGGCATCTTCGTCAGGCGACGACGGTTTTCGTTCATACTTTGAACACCACGTCGGCTAATTCTCGGCTTCATCCGGAGTCACGTGAATTCGTCGATTCACGCATATGCTTTCGCGCCGCGACGTCACTCAATCGTGACGTCAGCACGGAGAAGGTAGTAGTCACTCGAGACTCCCTCTCACGCGTTTCGACGTTGCCTAGTAACGTCACATACACACTCAAGCCTTCCAGTGCTTCTACATATCCCCACGCGCTTATCACTTCCATTGCTTTCTTTCGTCGCACAGAAAACTCGACGGCGGCGAAAGCATTAAGCGCGACCGATCGTCGGTATTAATTTAAATCAATTCCGCTTCTCCCTAATCGCAATTTCCAATTGTGCATTTAACCGTCACAATGCCCAAAAATGAATGTAGGTCCGAACCGTTGGACGACTACCATGCCTTTATTCAAATGGTCAGTCTGCAGTCAAATGCATTCTCATCCATCACTCGCGCTGCTACCATGCTTCAAAATCCGGACGTGACCATGGAACAGGCTCGCGCTAGACTTTCGCTCATTACAAATAAATGGACGCAAATTGTCGAGCCGGACGAAGAAATGATCCTTTACAAATTAATGCCTACGTGTAATACAAACGAGTATTATACGGAAAATTTTTTGGGAACTGCTAAAGAAATCTACCTCAGCACAGCTGCAGGATTGGAAGCTGTCATTCATTTAACGGCTCAACCAGCTACTTTAACATCAGTCAACAATGCAGCCCCAGGAGCATCGACAGTCTACGAACCAGCGAACCTCGACAGTGGTCATCGGCGTACGCAAGTACCTCAATTAAAACTTCCTCGTTTTTCTGGGAATTTCACCGACTGGGTGGAATTCCGAGATCATTTCCAAGCGATCATATTAGATGATCCCGCGTTTAATTCTTTTCAACATTTATATTATTTAAAGTCATGTCTTGATGGCGATGCGGCCAAATTATTAAAGAACTTGTCTGTAAACGCAACTCACTTTGAGATCGCTTGGAAATTGTTAAAATCCAGATTCGAGGATAATCCTCGACTATTGTGCACACATTTAGCGAATTTATTTTCCTTAAAATTTGTTTCTAATGACAGGTCTGCGGTAGACCTAGGGTATTTGCTTGATTCCGCTCAAAAATCGATCGACGCGCTCGAGAAGCTTGGTCGTCCGGTGCATGACGACGTTTTCGTATTTTTAATTACCGAAAGATTGGATCGCGTAACGCGAGAAGGGTGGGATTTCTCACTTAAAGATGAAGGGTATCCTACCTTCAAAGAATTACGGACTTTTTTAAATGCTAAAATCAGATCGTTCGAGGCGTTTACACCCGGTAAACAGTCACGACCAACGGCCAGTCAATCCAATACGAAAGGTAAACGCGCCTTCCGCGCCCAAACGCATCATTCGAGTACGAGGAAGTCAACGGGACAATGTGTTCTATGCTCCGAGATACATGCGATGTATAAATGCAAAAGGTTTAATGACATGTCAGTCCATAACCGATGGGACTTAGTTAAAAAGCATAATTTATGTCATAAATGTTTATCGTTTTATCATACGACTGATGGCTGCAAAAGCGACCGTAGGTGTTTACAATGTGGTAAATGTCACCATTCACTTTTGCATGCCTCAATACGCGCGCCAACCGAAATTAGTCCCCACGCAGGTGCTAGCACATCATTCGGTCAAGCTTCAAATGTTGATGTAACTCTCGTACAGTCTCATTTATGTACACCGCGTTCCCCTGCGAACGTTGTGCTGGCAACTGCTTGGGTATTAGTCAAATCTCCAGCGAATCGAGTAGTCAAATTACGTGCTCTGCTAGACCACGGGTCTATGCATTCGTTTATAACTCGAGAAGCAGCTACAGCGCTACGTACAAAGTGGTATTCCGTGTCAGTTCAGGTGGATGGACTTGGAGTCGGTACTAATCAGATGGTCGATAAGGTGGTGCCGATCTTGGTAAGCACCGTCGACAAGTCAGAGATCACCTTATCTACCGACGCTTTTATTCTACCAACTCTGACAAATTATGTGCTGAAATTCTGGTGTCCACTCACTCACTGGCCACACTTGCAAGGTCTCATCTTCTCCGACAGTGAGCCCCTAAGCGACACACCAATTCATCTGCTTATTGGTGCGGATTTATATCCATATGTCATGCGCGACGGTATCATTCGCGGTAAGCCGAACGAACCGCTGGCAATGAACACCGTCTTCGGATGGGTGTTGTCGGGCGTTTGCGACGTGTCAGCTGATCCCCCTCCTTCGGTGGTTAGTCATTCCCACCATGCTTCCGTGCGCGATGATTTACACGAATCGCTACTCCGATTCTGGGAAACAGAAGAAATTTCTGTTGCTCATCCAGCATCCGAAGATGACTAGCGTTGCGAGCAACACTTCAAAACCACGCACTCGCGCATGCCAAACGGGCAATACGTTGATCGCATTCCCTTTAAGTGTCCTATGCCCAGTGACATTGGAGACACATATTCACGGGCTATCCAATGTCTACAATCTATTGAGCGACGCCTAAAGGCGCGTCCTCAAGAACGCGAAGCGTACTCCCAATTTATGGCGGAGTATGAGCAATTAGGGCACATGCGTATTGCACCTGCAATTGCGCCTAATACGCCAATTCTCTATCTCCCACACCATTCGGTAGTTAAGGAGACAAGTACCACGACGAAGACACGCATCGTCTTCAACGCCTCCTCTCTGTCTCATAGTGGTACTTCTCTTAATGAACTGCAATTCGTTGGACCGTCTCTTTAGGCAGACCTGTCTCTTCTCCATATTCAATGGCGCACGCATCGCTTTGTGTACGCTGCTGATATCGAGAAGATGTACAGGAAAATTCGGGTAGACGAACGAGACGTAGATTACCAGCGAATTTTACGGCGTTAATCACCTACCAAGTCGGTTCAATCATACCAGCTCCTTACGGTGACGTATGGGACAGCCAGCGCACCATTCTTGGCGCTACGTGGCCTGTGTCAATTGGCCGACGACGAAGGTGCAGACTATCCGTTAGGAAAAATCGTTCTCCTCCGGAACTTCTTCGTCGACGATGCCCTATTTGGCGCTCACTCGATTGACGAAGCCAAACATATAAGAGAAGACCTTGTCCTACTCCTTAAAAGGGGAAATTCCCATTTACGTAAATGGGTAGGTAACCCGGCATCCTTGCTTGCCGACATCGACGATGCCAATATTGGAACTGCATGCGACAAAGCACTGCAGATTGACGATGGTCTGAAGATTCTCGGCATTGCTTGGCAGCCCTCCATCGATTCGTATCGGTTATCACTAAATCAACCGCAATCCTCCGTACTCACTAAAAGAACAGTGCTGTCCCAAATCGCACGCCTGTTCGACCCCTTGGGATGGGTGGCTCCGGTGATCATCACGGCAAAAATATATATGCAAAGACTGTGGCAATGCCAATAAGATTGGGATGCCCAATTATCTGATGAACTTTCTGTCGCATGGCAGTCATTTTCTGATTCTCTGCATCATCTCTCGAACATCACAGTCCCTCGGTGGCTTGGCACGAGTGCAGACTCGAGCATCGAAATCCACGGCTTCTCCGATGCCTCGTCGAAAGCCTTCGCAGCCGTTATATACGTACGGTGCACCACGGCATCAGGCCATTGCACCACATCTTTGTTAACGGCAAAGACACGGGTGGCGCCCTTGAAAGTGCTGTCCACACCACTCCTCGAATTAAATGGCGCTGTACTTCTCGCACGCTCACTGATCCAGATCCGCAAAGTTCCAGCGTTCGCGCGCTGCACAATTCACGCCTGGACAGACGCCACCATTGTGTTGGATTGGTTAGGCGGGCAATCAGCACAATGGAAAACGTTTGTGGCGAATCGGATAGCAGAGATACATACACTCATTCCGGAAGTTACTTGGCGTCATGTCCCAGGCAAGGACAACCCAGCAGATATCGCATCTCGCGGTATCTCTGTAACCGAGTTAGTAGAATCATCATTATGGTGGCACGTCCCCACTTGGCTCGTCTTAGATCCGTCAGAATGGCCGGCTTCTAACGAGCACATTTCGTATAACGATGCTACCTTAGAACGCAAGGTCAACACACATCACTCGAGAGTTGTTTCCGATCCTATTGAGGAAATGTTTAAAAATGTTTCGTCTTCGCCTCGTCTGCGTAGAGTGATGTCACGGGTCCTTTTTCTCTCCCAGCGATGAAGAGAGTTTTCAACCATGAAGGTTTCCTCTCCGTCGTACGTCGATACCTTAGCTTTAGTATCAAGTAGAGTCTTCCATCTCCTACAAATTAAGGCGTTCAAGTCAGAGATGGCGCTACTATCTAAGACTGAACCGAGGAGTGATGGATCACGACATCTACAATCTAATCAACGGTTCTTGAAAAGTAGTCCCTTACGACGATTATACCCTTTTATAGACTCGAGCGGGTTACTTCGTGTAGGAGGTCGACTGGACCAATCTGACTTAGACTTCTACAGTAAACACCCTATTATTTTGCCGAATTGTCATGTATCCCGTTTATTAGTTCGACACGCACATACGCGCTGCACGCATGGCGGTCTCACACTCACCTTGAGCACGGTGCGTCAAAAGGTGTGGATATTACAGGCTAGAAAGACCGACAAATCCGAGATCCATAACTGCATTAGTTGCGCGCGCCAGCGTGCTGAGGCGCCTACTCAGCTTATGAGTTCATTGCCTTCGGTTCGAACAAATCGGCCTTTGCGAGCGTTTTCTGAATGTGGTGTTGACTACGCGGGACATGTCAAGTTACGCATGTCGGGCGGCCGAGGTTCGCGATCGCATCCAGCGTACATCGCCCTTTTTATATGCATGGCGTCACATGCAGTCCACTTGGAAGTAGTCTGCGATTATTCCACTGCTGCGTTTTTGGCAGCATTCCAACGGTTTTATTCGCGTCGTGGCTTACCCCGCACGGTCTACAGCGACTGTGGGACTAATTTTGTGGGAGCCGACAAGGAATTGCGCGCAGCGTATCGCGCCGCGGTTCGATCTGATCAGCTTCGTGTTCGCGTCGTGGAGGAAGGAGTGGATTGGAAATTTATCCCGCCTGCCGCGCCTCATTTTGGCGGGCTTTGGGAGGCTGGGGTGCAGTCCATGAAGCTCCACCTCAAGGGTGTGCTCGAGCCGCACATGCCGACGTACGAAGAGCTGGCCACGCTTCTATACCGCATAGAAGCGTGTATGAACTCGCGACCGCTAGCTCCGTTGTCCGATGATATCGACAGCCTAGATACGCTGACGCCCGCTCATTTTCTTGTCGGCGGTCCTATCGTGTCAGCACCATCCCCACTCTGTGGGATACGGAACACGTTGGCACCGTTACCTTCAACTCTTGGAGGAAATTTGGAAACGCTGGTCGCGAGATTACATAACGTCGTGTCAGCATCGATCCAAGTGGACGCATGTAACCCTATCTATCGCGGTCGGACAAATTGTTTTATTGCGTGACAACAATTTGCCTCCGGCAAAGTGGAACTTGGCGCGCATCATTCACTGCTGTCCATCCCGGCACGGATGGCCTAACTCGCGTGGTCACTGTCCGTACAGCTACTTCTGTATTGAAACGCCCGATCACTAAATTGGCGTTATTACCGATTTCTATGCATGAAACTGCGACGCCAAATTCCCAATCTTGATTTGATTAGATTTGAAACTGTTTATTTTTATCCTGGACAAAGGCGTCCGTGGACAAACCACAACATTTACAAAGATATTTAACATGATACTTAATAATAATAAAACTAACCTATATTTTAGCTAAAAGTAGAATCGGATAGTAATTACTAATTCTTAATCTGAATGTAAATAGTTCCGTTCGATTTACGATCGAAAAGGTTTGATTCCGCACAGTTCGTAGCATGTGTGAATTGATTTGGTATATTGTTTACTCATACTCATACAAATACATACATATACATTCGTACGCGTAATCGTGTAAGTTTCAAGTGTCAAGTGAGGTATTAGTTGAGACTGTTTATGCGTCGTAAATGTGCAAGAAGAGAGGACTTAAAAGCGTCGAGAGACCGTGAAGATCGAATCTCGAGGGGCACGGCATTTCATGATCTGATGGCAGTTATCCAATACGAATTGGCGAAGTAATTGGTTCGACAATTAGGTATTGAAAATGATGTAGCGTTCAGACGAGACGATTGTCGTAGTGTTTCGGGGGGTAGACTAAACTTATCCCTGATGTATATGGGGTGAGATGTTAAAACTTGATAAGTGAGTGTATTTCGAAAGTAAGCATGACGATCTTCGAGTGTTAGCCACTTTGCTCTCTCCCAATATGGTGTCATCGTTTGGTCACGTCGCAACTTGTAAACAAAACGTAGTGCACAGTTCAAGAGATGACGTAGTTTTATCATGAGGTAACCCGAGGCATCAGCAAAAGTAAGGCATGCAAAGTCCAGATGTGGAAGAATTAGAGCATTTACTAACATTTGCTTCACGGATGATGGTAAGCTAATTCCACGGAAACGAAGTCGGTATAAGGTATAATGGACTTTAGAGCTTACAGATAATATATGGCGATTCCACGTGAGGTCAGACGTGAGATAAACACCTAGGTCCCGAACTTCATTCACGTAAGGCACCTCGTGACCATTTACCAGTATCGGGGGCAGCATAAGATTATCGAGAGTGGCAAGATTGTGCCTCGTGCCAAAGATAATTGCTTTGGTCTTCTTCTCACTGATCGACAGTCCACACTGTTGAGTCCAACTAACAAACCGTTTGATTTCGTCATTTAGACAATTTATAGTACGACTGAATCGATTAACAGGTGTTGTTAAATACATTTGCGTATCAGCTGCGAAAACGATTGTCGAATTTCTGCAATGTTGCATCTGGGAAAATAGTGTGTTGATGACTATCAAAAAGAGTATAGGGCCAAGACTTGTTCCTTGCGGAACTCCAGTGGTTGTGAAGAGTTCTGTAGATAGAAGACCATCCAGACCTCTAATTCGCTGTGACCTATTTGCTAAATAAGAGGACATCCAGGTTATGGACAAGTCATCAAATCCTAATGATCGTAAGCACTGAAGTATGAGCGGATGATTCAGCGAGTCGAAGGCTTTTGAGATGTCGAAAAGAACTAGAATGGTGATAAAGCCATTTTCAATACCCCGACGTATATCGTCTGTAAGCTTAAGTAGGGCAGTTTGGATGCTGTGGAACCTCCGAAAGCCAAACTGACCTGGATGGAGAAGACTATTTGATTCTAGGTAAGAAACTATTTTCCTAGCTACAAGTGCATCGAGAATTTTCGAAATGTGTGGTGGATTTGCTATTGGACGAGTGTCACTGGGCGACAACGGTGTTGCGATTTTCTTTATCGGTATTATGTAAGATAATTTCCATAAGGTTGGATAGTCACCAGAGCGTAAAGAAAAATTGTAGATAGCTGTGAGGGGGTTAACGATGATACGTAAACTTCTTTGAAGGTGGATGAGTTGTAGTCCATCTGGACTAAGGCCTTTAGATTTTGTGAAAGATGACAGAAGAACACTACGAACTTCATCCGGATGGATAGACGGAAACGAAAAGGAAGGAGAGCTAGGATTAAGCGGAGTGCATAGAATTTGTCGAAGATGTGACTCCGAACAAGGTTGATGGATCGAAGAAATAGTGACGTAGTGTTTATTGAGTTCGTCCGGTGAAAAATGCTGCAAAGCGGATTGTGAGAGTCCTTTGGATAGTCCAAATTTGCGAAGGAGTGCTCACACTTTAACAGGGTCTCTTTGATGACTGAGAATATTCCACATGTACTCGTTTTTTGCTGATCTGAGTAAGGATTTGATGGCTTTGCGTAATTCTTTGCATTGGGCCAGTAGCTGGATATCACGGGTACGCCTAGCTTTGGAATACACCCGATCTCGATGTTTAATCCGCTGTTTTAATGCGTTAGAGATCCACGGGGCAGCATTTTTCCTTAAAACTTTGGTGATCATCGGTGCGTGCTTGTCAAAGGCTTGGTTAACGCAAGTATAAAAATGAGACAAAAGTTCAGTGGTCGAGCATACACGATCGGCACTTGAATCACAGAGTTCGGGGCAGCTGAGTTGTATGGCGCTATTTAAGTCGTTCTCAAGAGACTCAGTATCGTAATTGGTAAAGTCACGAAAGGTAATTGTCTTTTGGCGATGGGAGAAACAGTCAATTTTATAGGTGATCATAATCAAGTCATGCCCCGCCGCAAAGGGAGCGGTAGATTTAGAAAAATGAATTATTTTTTCTTGAGCATCAACTAAGATCACATCGATGTGCGTATGCGTATTTGTGAGTTGCGTGTAATGCGTCGCGCCAAACGGAACAGAATATAGTGAGTAATCACGAATTAGGCCACTTAAGTAATTGGCGTGGTAATCACTAACCAGCAAATCGCAATTCAAATCTCCAGTAATAATAATATTTTGGTACGTAGACATATAAAGATCTAGTTTACTTTTAAATTCCGTTAACATATGACCAGCGGGTCGATGATACAAATCTTAGAATTAAGTTTGTCTGTAATTAGTCATATAAGACGCGCTTAAACAATTTAAGCTATGTAATTTAGATTTGTTGCGGTATGACTACCGCAAGGCGGGCGGTATGTTTGCGTATACATCGGCGTTAGTCAAGCATACTGACTCGCAAAGTGTACTCGAGGCGCCATCTCTGCGTAAGCGCACTCACTAACATTATGCTTATCGACTCGGTTCATTGATATTTCAAAGATCGCGGGTTTCCAGGAATCGAACTGCGGATCAGATCCACTTGTTCCTCTCCCCGTTTTCGGTTCCGGGAAAACGGACTTTTTTTTTATTTCCAGTAACGGTGACGTGATCTACACGTCCTTATCGAGCTCCGCTGGTCTCTCGCGAACTTTGCCATTATATTCGTGAGTTTTTCGCATCCGCTATTTATTTAAAGTGAATTAGATTCACGATAATCCGCACAAATAATCGGGATTAATATACTTGCACAATTTCGGTTATTTCGCCAACTTCGTGGAACTTTGTGCGGCCAACACGCATGGTCCAACACGCGGCCGAAGTGCAGTGCGACTTCAATCAGTTTTTTTTTTTGGATTAAGTGCTTTAGTGTAATTCATCAAATTTACAGTTCGTTAATAAACTTGGATTTATGGAATTACGACTTGCACCAGCTTACAACCCATCCTGAACCCGCACACGTAGATGAAGGCTGGTAAATTCTAATATTGAATTTACAGCGTATAATCGATCTGCCGCCAAGGGTTAAAGTTTCTCACATATGATTTCTTGTTAGTATTAGGTGAATGTATCAATAAATAATGTCATAGAAACATGCTCTATATTTAACCCTGATGCCCTTACACAGGCTGACATTAGGATTGCACCTTTTCTATCGCTAATGTTACATCGATCCATCGCGGCGGCTACGTCCGATGTAAGTACTTTCAATTTCCTTTTTTTTGTTGGTGGAACTTCTTCGACATCTGTGCTTGCAGTAGAAGGAAAATCGTTATTCAGTACGGATTTTCGATGTCTTGTTGATATATCTGTAAATATGGTATAGCGAAAGGTTTACATTATATTCTCAACTAAGAAATAGAATAAATTTACTGATTACTATGAATTTTGAAAATCGTCATTTTTAAACATACATTTGTAAAGTTTAAGCTAAAAATTAATGAATTTACCCTAGTATCATGTGTGATGAATGAGAGTCAAATGTTTTCTTTGCGAATACAAAAAAAGAAAGTCTTAAAATTATTACGTCTTAAATTCCTCATCGAGTATGAGGCTTAATTTCATCTCGAAATTGGACTAATTTTCTTAAATTCAGTCAACGTTTCGGCTTAATTCTTATTTTCAGACAGCAAAAACTGACATTTAGGCCCGAATTCATAGTCGTTACTTAAGATCTGAGCAGTGGTTACCTCTGTATAAAAAGTATCATGATAATATCATTGTTCACGTATACTGCCGTCCGCAATAGTTCCAATATATTCGTCGCGTCATCTCTACTTCTGCGCTGGATCTGTTCGCTTATATTAATGTAATCGGCATTCTCAGGGCGTCTTTTGTATTTCGCGCGCCTAATGTGCCTCTAAATTGTAATTGCGAAATATTCCGCGAGCGGCCCGAGTTTCCGCAATTAAGCGATCTTTTCCGGAAATCGATGCGGCGAATCAGTTAGACCTCGTAGCTGCTACACTTTGCATCGTGGCTAATTGAAAGGCATTTTTCTCACACTCCGGTAAAACGCGAATCGCGTATCGTTTTGCATAGGCAACGCAAAGTAGACCATTTTGATCGCGTTTGTCCGAACTACTTTGTAAAACCTAAATTACTTTTATATTCAATTTAGTCGATTATCGTAGTCACAATCGCACACGTGGCGAGTAAGTTATCGCGTGCCCGAAGTGTATGAAATTGCAATAAACAAAGTTCGTGACAAAAAGGACTTTTCAATTGTTTTTTCCGTTATTTCGTGCCACTTGAGTTCTGGACCCGCACCCGCGCCAGGAGGCGAATTTCTATATTATTGTGAAAACCTCCATAGCCTCACATAGTGGCGATCCTGCCAGGATCAAGTGCGCGAGTGCTAATTTGTGGAAAGAAAAAAATAGAGACATTCGTTATTAAAATTGACTTTGGACATTTTGTGCTCGCATTATAGTTTCGAAAATAAATTTAAAAGGGAAAATTTCAAAGTCCGGTTCGGGAGTTTTCGCCGCATTTCGGAGTGCCTGTACGGAGCAATTCCTAAGTTTGGACACATCGTGACGTCATCGGCGGGCGGCTTTCATAAGTACAGTCGTCTCCGATTGTCTCACCTACGCTTCGGCTCTATTCGGCCGCGCTCGGAGTCAAACGACTCCAATCCTCTCCGCTCTCGACACTTGAAGTGTCTCATGCATTGGCCCTTTTCGGGCGCTCTCGAGAATTTCCGATCGGTACTTCTCATCCGTTTCTTCGCCGCTCCCCCTTTGCCTAGCCACGAGACGTTTGGCCCAATCGTGCCCGCATATGACGCGTTGCCTTGGCAATCGCAACTTAAACGCGACATTTACGCGTTTCGTATTGTTATTCTTGAACTTTCTACTACTTGAACAAAATAGAAAGCACGTAATCTCGCTCGCACGATCAAGTGCTATCAATTTTAATCGTCTCGGGTTTTTAAAAAAACTTTTTTGAAAATGCCACGAGATAAAGACCAAGTCTATCACGATTTCGTGCAAATTGTAGCTCGACAACAGGAAGCGCTGCTTTCGCTTCAACGAGCCGCAACGTCAGCAAGTTCTCCCGATATAACGTACGATCAGGCATTTACGCGCATAACTTTCATGGAAAAGAATTGGAAACGTTTAACGGATCGTCATGATGAGTTGCTCGAGTTTAAGCAAATGGATGTTTACGATAAAGATCCATATTTTATCGAGAACTTTATGGCAACTGCCGAAGAGCTATACATCCAAACATTATCCCAGTTGACAGCTGCGACTAGACGACTTGCTCCTGCCTTAACCAGCGTGTCTGCCACCGCAGCTACAGTTGCTCTTGCGCCAACCGAGTCACCTCAGCGATCAAAGGTACCCACATTGAAGCTCCCTCAGTTCTCCGGTGAGTTGACCGACTGGTCAGAATTTCACGATCATTTCACCGCAATGATTATCAACGATCGTTGATTCGATTCGTTCTCTAAGTTATATTATCTAAAATCATGTTTGTCCGGGGATGCCGCAAAACTGTTAAAAAATGTCAGCATGACCGCGGATAATTTTGGACTCGCTTGGAAATTATTAAAGGATCGGTATGACAATAAACGGCGACTTTTTCAATTGCATTTAACTAAATTGTTTGCTTTAAAGCCGATTTCGCGTGAAAGTTCGCCTCTCGAACTTCGCCGGTTATTAGACGATGCGCAGTCCATTGCTGATGCGCTTACAAAATTGGGTCGTCCAGTCGCGGATGATATTTTGGTTTTCATTATAACGCAACGGCTAGATCGAGGGATGCGAGAGGCGTGGGATTTCTTGTTAAAGGTCGATGAATTTCCTACACTTGAACAATTGACCACCTTTCTGACAGCTAAAATTCGATCGTACGAAAGCGCGCTTGGTGGGGAGAAGCCCATACGTAGTTCAAATAGTACGGTCAAGATTAAACCAGCCTCTCCCTCCCACGCTCAGCTGTTTCACTCGAATGCAAACGCATCACCAAAATGCATTTTGTGCAATGAAGCACATGCGCTGTATAGATGTAAACGGTTTAATGACTTATCTGTAGAACAAAGATGGGATGTGGTGCGCAGTAAAAATGTTTGCATGAATTGTTTATCGCCGCATCACCGCAAATCGAGTTGCAAGAGTCTGCGCTCTTGTACGCAGTGCAATACACGGCATCATACGTTGTTGCACTCGCCGACGAGGAGGACTAACGAGTCACCTCTCGGAACCAAACAAGCAGACGAACGCACCACGCAACCGGCTGCTACTGATTCTACGTTAGAATCTGCGGAAGCGCATCTTAGTACGTTACGAATACCTGGTCACGTGGTGCTCGCGACTGCAACGGTCCTAGTATCTTCGGCCTCGCACCGCGTTGTAAAATTGCGAGCCTTATTAGATATGGGTGCAACACACACCTTTATTTCGCGTAAAGTTGCGTCATCCTTACACACGAGATTGCTTTCTACATCGGTCGTCGTCGATGGATTAGGGCAAATTGGGTCAGAGAGCGTCACGAAGAAGGTACCTATTATAGTCAGTTCACGAAAGAAAAATGCGGTCTCGCTATCGACCGACGCCCTTATTCTGAGCTCTTTTACTCAATATCGGCCGACTTATAAATTTCCTCTGTCACATTGGACACATATACAGGGTCTAGATTTTGCGGATGAATATCCTACTGATGACGCGCCAATCGACCTTATAATAGGAGCGGATTTTTACTCGTTTTTGATTCGCGACGGTATCCGCCGCGGGAAACATGACGAGCCGGTCGCGATGGACACCATATTTGGATGGGTTCTAATAGGTCCTACTGATTCTACGAGTACGTCGCTAGATGCAAACCCCATCCATGTTCATCACATGCATGCCGATAATGCATTGCAAGATGCTCTTTCTAAATTTTGGGAAATTGAGGAATTTTCGTCCCCTCCCCCACTATCAGAAGATGATAAGCGTTGTGAACGACTGTTTCAAGAGACCCATTCTCGTGCATCTGACGGTCGATATATTGTTCGCATCCCAGTAAAGGATTCTGTAGGTGTCACGTCGGAAGGCACATATAATCGTGCGATGCAGTGCCTGAAATCTATAGAACGCAAGCTTTCGAAAAATCCTGAAGACCGTGATGCGTATTGTAAATTCATGACGGAATATGAATCTCTAGGGCATATGCGCATCGCACCGTCAGGCTCTACATCCTACCCACCGGTATATCTGCCTCATCATCCCGTGATGAAACCCTCGAGCACTACCAGTAAACTACGCGTAGTGTTCAACGCGTCCAATACCACTTTGAATGGCAGCTCAATTAATGACTGTCAGTATGTAGGCCCAAAACTCCAGTCTGACCTTCCGATGTTACACACTCGTTGGCGCACATATCGTTACGTGTACGCTGCAGGCATTGAGAAGATGTACCGTCAGATTCGAGTCGATCCACGAGACATCAATTTGCAACGAATCGTCTGGCGTGCATCTCCTAGAGATGAAATTGTGCCATACCAGCTGCTAACTGTTACCTATGGCATGGCAAGCGCTCCCTTCTTAGCGCTTCGCGTGCTCAGGCAGTTAGCGGATGACGAAGGCGACGCATTTCTGCTAGGAAAGGTTACGCTGCTAGAAAACTTTTTTGTCGATGACACATTATTCGGGGCAGATACCAGTCAGGGAGCGAAGGAGATTCGCAATCAGTTAACGGCCTTGCTATCAAAAGGTCACTTCGTTCTGAGAAAGTGGATCAGTAATGCTGACCCACTCTTAGCGGATATCGAACCTGCAAACGTAGGTCTTGCAGGTGGTAAGATGTTGCAGCCTGATGACAACTTCAAGATTCTTGGAATCACATGGCAACCAGCCAGTGATGCCTATCGATTCACAGTGAATAATGAACCCATTTCTGAGGTAACAAAACGTGCGGTGGCATCTCACATCGCTCGTCTATTCGATCCTCTAGGGTGGCTAGCCCCAGTAATTGTTGTTGCAAAAATTTTGTTACAACAGCTTTGGCAATGCAATATTCATTGGAATTCTCTTCTTCCCCCACATCTGATCGAAGCTTGGCGTAAGTACGAGGCAGCTCTTCCATGTCTAACGGAAATTTCGGTTCCTCGTTGGTTAGGTACGTCAGCAACCTCGTTCCTCGAGTTGCACGGATTCTGCGACGCATCGTCAAAAGCTTATGCGGCATTAGTGTATGGCCGTGTCACTGACGATTTCGGACAAACTCAGGTCAGGCTGATAATGGCCAAAACACGAGTCGCTCCCGTAAGGCAAGTAACAATCCCTCGTCTTGAGCTCTGTGGAGCAGTAATCTTAGCCAGACTTCTCGCTCAAATCCAAAAGGATCGCGTATTTAATGATTGCCCCGTGTTAGCGTGGACAGACGCCTCCATTGTTCTGACGTGGCTCAGAGGCCAATCCTCGCAATGGAAAACTTTTGTCTCAAATCGAGTGTCCGAAGTCCACTCAATTCTTCCCGATGTCAAGTGGCGCCATATTCCGGGTTGCGACAACCCTGCTGATTTGGCCACTAGAGGCATGCCTGCATCGGAATTGGCATCATCAGAAATGTGGTGGCATGGACCACACTGGTTGTTACTGCCACCGTCTGAGTGGCCTATGCGAGACCCCACAGTCGATGACTCTATTGACCTTGAACAGAAGACACAGGCCCACCATTGTGCGCTCACGCCTGATTTTGTCGATGAGATTATACAACGATTTTCGTCGTGGTCTAGGCTATTACGCGTTTTTGGACGTATGCTTCGTCTATCGAAAATTTGGCTATCGCGCAACCTCAATAACAACGGTTATTCCCCACATGACGAGTTGAACAGAACAGCCAAGCGTATCTTTCAATTAATTCAGGCGTCCGGTTTCAAACCAGAAATTGATCTCCTAAGCCAGAACAGAGCAAACCCTGATGGCTCGCAATACTTGGGCTCTGATCAGAAGCTCCCGAAGAGTAGCAAGTTACGTAGATTGAATCCGTTTCTGGACCCTGACGGCCTGCTGCGAGTAGGAGGGCGGTTGTCTATGGTACCGCCATCCTATTCAGTCAGATTTCCTGTAATTTGACCCTCAGGGCTTTTGTCGCGGCTATTAGCACGACATGCACACATTCTATGTTTACATGGTGGAGTCACACTCACTTTAAGCACTTTGAGAGATCGTGTTTGGGTGTTGCATGCGCGAAAACTCGTCAAGTCTGCTGTAGCTCACTGCGTGACGTGTGCTCGACAACTCGCGAGGGCTCCCACCCAGCTGATGGGTTCCTTGTCGCCGGCTCGTGTCGTTCGTCCTCATCGCGCGTTCGCGGAGTGCGGTGTCGACTACGCCGGGCCCCTTAGATTACGTATGGCAGGCGGACGTGGACACCACTCACAACCGGCGTAAATAGCGGTCTTCGTGTGTATGGCAATCCGTGCAGTTCACCTCGAGGTAGTATGCGCCTACTCTACGCCAGCGTTTTTAGCCGCGTTTCAGCGTTTTTATTCACGACGCGGGCTTCCGTGCGTCGTATACAGCGACTGTGGGACAAATTTCGAGGGAGCTGCCAATGAAATGCGCGCTGCGTGCCGTGCTGCGATAGAGTCTGAGGAGCTTCGTGATCGGGTAGCTGGAGAAGGGGTGGAATGGAAGTTCATTCCGCCTGCCGCACCTCACTTCGGTGGGTTGTGGGAGGCTGGGGTGCGTTCTATGAAGCGCCATCTCAGACGTGTGCTCGGAGCACATTGCCCGACTTACGAGGAGCTTGCTACGCTCTTATGCAGAATCGAAGCCTGCATGAACTCACGGCAGCTTGGTCCTTTGAATGACGATATTGACAGTCTTGATGTCATAACGCCAGGCCATTTCCTTGTCGGCGGTCCATTAGTCGCTGCTCCCGCTCCGCTTACTGTTGATTTCACTGTCAGCCGTCTCACTCGTTGGCAATTGTACCAACAGCTTTTGGAGCAATTTTGGCAGAATTGGTCGCGAAATTACATTATGTCTTGCCAACATCGCTCTAAGTGGCTCAGCGAATCTCCACCGATCAAACAGGGACAGGTAGTGTTACTGCGTAACGACCAACTGCCTCCTGCAAAATGGGACCTGGCTCGCGTCGTCGAATGTCACCCTGGGCATGATGGTCTGACTCGCGTGGTGACCATTCGGACGGCAAAGACGGTCTTCAAAAGACCGATAACTAAATTGGCTCTTCTGCCCGTAGACATCGACGAGGCGGCCGAGCCAGCCCATTCTTCGTCTGATTAGTGTCTTAGTTAGTTTTTTTTTTATCTCGCAGTCTTAGTTTGCGCTTATTAATTTTTTCCACTTTTTGTTCTTTTGCGATATTACTATCGCAAGGCGGGCGGTATGTTCACGTATACTGCCGTCCGCAATAGTTCCAATATATTCGTCGCGCCATCTCTACTTCTGCGCTGGATCTGTTCGCTTATATTAATGTAATCGGCATTCTCAGGGCGTCTTTTGTATTTCGCGCGCCTAATGTGCCTCTAAATTGTAATCGCGAAATATTCCGCGAGCGGCCCGAGTTTCCGCAATTAAGCGATCTTTTCCGGAAATCGATGCGGCGAATCAGTTAGACCTCGTAGCTGCTACACTTTGCATCGTGGCTAATTGAAAGGCATTTTTCTCAAACTCCGGTAAAACGCGAATCGCGTATCGCTTTGCATCGGCAACGCAAAGTAGACCATTTTGATCGCGTTTGCCCGAACTACTTTGTAAAACCTAAATTACTTTTATATTCAATTTAGTCGATTATCGTAGTCACAATCGCACACGTGGCGAGTAAGTTATCGCGTGCCCGAAGTGTATGAAATTGCAATAAACAAAGTTTGTGACAAAAAGGACTTTTCAATTGTTTTTTCCATTATTTCGTGCCACTTGAGTTCTGGACCCGCACCCGCGCCAGGAGGCGAATTTCTATATTATTGTGAAAACCTCCACAGCCTCACAATCATAATATTATTTCTGGATTCGCATGGATTAAAAAAATCGAAATCACGTATTCAAAAACGTTAAAATGAATCCATTTGAATCCATCGCGAATCATTTCCGTTTACTGGGAAGATACAACTATTTTGACGTTTGATATTGACACTTACGAGTAGAGATCCTCTAGTCAGAGACGAGGCATGAGAGGTATTTTTCGCCGCCATATTGTGTACTTCAATGTTAAACACATAGGGCGCTGGTATAGAAAATGGCGTCTTTGGGAGTCACGTCTCATCTCTTACAAGAGGGTCTCTACTTATGAGCAATTCGTGGCGCCACTGGCGCGCAGAGAAACCAATAATTACTAGAGTTTACCATCTAAGTACTATCTTTTGCTATTTAGGTAGTTCGTTTTACTATCTAAAATGTAGTAAAACTTAATATCTATAAATTAGTTGGTGTAAATAACGTATTAGTAGAAAGTAGCATTTATCGTTGTGTATTTTACCATTTCATATGATTGTTGCTGTAACCAATCATCCTTGGTTGGTTCTGCTAATATATTTCTTAGTTTAACCATTAGCAGTCTAACTATTTTTCAGATGGTAAGAGTAACTAAACACTTTTTGCCGTGTATAACACATTATGTTAATAGTCCAGGATAATTAGTCAAAAATATATTTATTTTTTGAAAAAGTAATAAACAGGACGGGATTTTTACTGAAATATGTATTTTGGTGTGTAAATAAAAAAATCCCTAGCGATAGGAATAATTAAAAATCATTCACTCGGTGGCAAATATATTAAAAAATTATTCCGTAAAATAAAATTCGGCGAAAAATTATTTGTATTCCTTAAAAATCGGCCCAAAATTTTGACGCTTTTTTCCCCGCTTACGGTCACGCTCGAGGGCCCTTAATGATGTATCAAAAAAAATATATCTTTCAAATAATGACACACTCGTATTAAACACTGTAAAGAGTTCCTGTCGGCACAAAATTAGGATAATGGCCAATTTTATAATGGTACCCACAAATTATGAATAAAAATACATATATTTGCGAAGTATAATATTTATTAACGTAATATTTCATATATTATTTCACCGTAATATATTTCGTCTAGTTATCAATGAAAACAGATTTTATTATTTATGGACAGAATTATGTAATTTTTTCCGAACAGTCAAAATTTATGAAGTAGGATTATAAAGTACGTTTATAAAATATTAGCAAAACAAAACTCGAGATTAAATTAGTTATTACCTGGAAACAAGTTTAATTTTTTGTATCACGATCAATTTGTGTTTTAATAAACCAAAGGAAAAGTTGGTTATTAGAATTAAAATTGTACAGTGATCATCGATTATTATAACAAATTATATGAAATTCTCAGATCACTATTATACAATATAACTTGATTGAAAATCACTAAATATGTCGCCATTACAATTTTGTCTAAAATTTACCTAAGTACATTTTATTCTGTCATATTTTAAAAAGTAAAAATAAAAAGTAAAATAAAAATAGTTAAATTCATTAATCTGCAGTTACTTACCTTCACTGCCCATCTTGTGTTCTGAACCTGTCTTAGGTTTTATAGCACCAGCAACCTCTGTTTTTCTTTCAACGTCAAATAACTTATCCAAGCTGCATATAAACTTATCGCGTTTTTCTTCTCTGCTTCGGTATGTCTATTTATCCCTTTTTTAAGGTCTTTACATTTATAAAACACAGATTTCAAAATCTGAACACTGTATGAATTCGGAATTATCGAAACACGTTCGAAATAAATATGAATTGAATTATCGAAATATGTTCATTTATCCACAGATCATTAACAATTCTAACAACTTCGTTCGCACTTTTTTCGATAGTCATTTTTAATGTACGATGCTTATAAAAAAAACAAAGACAGCACTTGTCTCAGTGTTGGCAAACTGCATCTACCAATCTCCGCTGTTCTATGCCCAACGAAAGGAATAAATGTCGAATTTCTAGTTTCAATAACAAAATTACATAATTTGTAAAAGCTGAATACGGTACTTATTCGCAAGGAATGCACATTAACAATGATGAATGTTTACATAACTTTCAGTTTATTTATAAAATTGTTGTTTTGTTTACGTTTGAAAAGCAAATGTATTATTGACATTTTTGTGTCAATATTACTACATTGAAAATATACTACACGTTTCATAATATGGACCAGTCATAATATTGGAAGAAGATTATGTGAAAATAAACATTTGAAAATGAGTATTATTTTATATTCATATTTTAACCCTTTAACGCGCAAATGTACTAATTATTTAGTTTAACAGTATCTTTTAGCATTTACACTCCCCGAGAAAAATTCTGCAAGAGCCACTTTTATTGTCCAAAGACAAATGAAAAGATGTCCGAAATTATCTTATGTTAAAGTCGTACACGTTTATTTAAAAAAAATCACGAATTAATTGGTTTTATTTTCAATTTATTGACTTTTAGTACGGCTAATAGCATCAGAATATCTCTAAAAGTCACAAATAAATAAAAAATGAGTTTTCTATCGGAAACGTGTGTCCCAAAAAAAATTTCAAAATGGCGGACATAAAATGGCGATAAACTTAAATTTTTAATTGCAATACCACAGCCATGCGTATAAAATCGAAGAAAATGAATACAGTTTTATAAAACTAGACATTAAAGTGTTTCTAAGATCGCTGATCACGAATCTGAAGTCAGTTATTAAAAATTCAAAATGTCGGATCGAACGTGGTGGTCGAAATTTTTAAAAAGTAATCGGATATACTCGGCTCGTTAAGTTCCATGAAAAAAACTTAAAAATAAAATTTCAAAAATACAAAATACAGAAAATTAAAAGTAACGTCCCAATAAACAAAAAGATTTAGACATCTCAAAGATGTCGAAAAGATATCTAAAAGATACCTCTTAGATGTCTTATGCAACATTTTAGGACTTGGATGTCTTTTAGACATCTTTTAGACAACTAAGTCCTAAAATGTTGCATAAGACATCTAAAAGATAACTTTTAGATATCTTTTGGACATCTGCTGGATGTCTAAATCTTTTTGTTTATTGGGGTCTGAATTAGTTTGCTACTACTGACAGCATGGGAAGGTGACTAATGCCAAAATGATGATAATTATTGTAACTATAAGACAGCTTTAAAATATTATAAACTGACATCATATTCGTGATGCGCAATAAAAAATAATGCCAAATCAAGTGCCAAGTAATAAACTGGATTCATTTTTTAAAATATCGTCCGACATATTGAATCGAACGTATTGAATTTTTAAATACTGACGTCAAATTTCGTGATCAGCGGCTCCAAAAACCCCCATCTCAGAAGTTTCAACTGAATTCGATTAATTTTTGTAAGGTTTACTTTACACTTGGGGTGTATTGCACTCCAGAGTTGACCCCTGGTTCTTAAGTCATGTATTACTTATAGGAGCCAACGGAAAAATAGGTGTGTACAGTAAAGGTTAAATTTCTTTCGCCATTTTGAATTTTAATAATCAGACTTCAGATTCGTAATCAGCGGTCTTAAAAACCCCATAGATACTAGATTTCATAAAAATCCACTAATCTGTAAGGAAATTTCTATAAAATCGTCAATTTTTTTAAATTTGACCGCCATATTGGATCCACCATTTTGAATTTTAATAATCTGACTTCAGATTCGTAATCAGCGGTCTTATAAACCCATAGATACTAAATTTCATAAAAATCCACTAATCTGTAAGGAAATTTCTATAAAATCATCAATTTTTTAAAATTTGACCGCCATTTTGAATTTTAATAATCTGACTTCAGATTCGTGATCAGCAGCCTCAAAAACCCCGAGATACCAATCTTCATATAAATTCATCAATTTTTAATACATTTTTATACTACCAAACACCTGACACGTTTGTGAAGGTGAAAGAAAATCATGTTCATGCCTCGTGTATGCACTGAAAAATCAATTTGGGAAATCGAAAAAATTCACGTCCACTCAGAAATCTCTCAACTTTGCGTTCCCAGTGAGAAAAAATTTTTCCGAGACGTCCTTGATGCCTAAAAAAAATAAAAACTGAAATATTCGATTTTTCCCGTAGAAATCGTATGCAAAACTTCAAGCCGCTTGCGCTACCTCTAAATCTAATCGAATCGGGTTTTGCCAAAGGAAAAAAAGTTTTCTTTTTTTTTTCTTTGTCGAATGACCCCACTTGCAAATTTTTTTACGCCATTTTCATTTTTTTGGACCACCGTAGTTTTTCGACGTCCAGGTCGACCGCTCCGTAGTTTTCGGTGTCTAGGTATTCCTCCCCGTAGTTTTTTGCCGTTCAGGTCGACAACTCCATAGTTTTCGATGTTTAGGTATTCCGCACCGTCGTTTTACGCCGTCCAGGTCGACCGCTCCGTAGTTTTCGGTGTCTAAGTATTCCGCACCGTAGTTTTTCACCGTCCAGGCGAAAAACTATAGGGCGGAACATCTGGACAACGAAAACTATAAAGCGGACCACCTAGATATCGAAAACTATGGAGCGGTCGACCTAGACGGCGAAAAACTATGGTGCGGAACACCTGGACAATGAAAACTATGGAGTAAACTGCCTAGATACCGAAAACTATGGAGTGGTCGATCTAGACTGCGAAAAACTACAGTGCGGAACACCTAGACAACGAAAACTATGGGGCGGACCACCTAGATACCGAAAACTATGGAGCGGTCGACCTAGACGGCGAAAAACTATGGTGCGGAACACCTGGACAACGAAAACTATGGAGCGGTCGACCTAGACGGCGAAAAACTATTGTGCGGAACAGCTGGACAACGAAAACTATGGAGCGGACCACCTGGATACCGAAAACTATGGCGCAGTCGACCTAGAGACGGCGAAAAACTATGGTGCGGAACACCTGGACAACGAAAACTATGGAACAGACCACTTGAAGAACAAAACGCTACGCGCGTGTGTCCGCGCGCGCGCATGTGTGTGTACCCAGCAAACCGAAAAGGATAGCAATGTTCACAAAAAGATTCAATTTTCATTTTTTGAATCCCATTTCTTGATTTTTCCAATCTTTTTCTATTTTGAATAATTTTTTGTGCCGCCTGAGCCTATACTCGTGAATACATTCAATAACAGTACACAATTCTTTTGTATACTTTCTATCTTTCCAGTACTTTTTAATTCAGCGAATGTGTTGTCACGTGACCAATCGCAGTCTTTACGAATACATTTAATCTTACTGTAAAAATAGCCATCGAGATTTTGAATCTATTTCTATATTCGAATTCTTTACAATACACTTGTATGCTTATTTTGAATACATTTTAGTACTCTTAAAAAATGAATTATATCCTTATGAATCATAGATCTATTCTGAATCATTGCCTATGAAAATCGACATTTGATGGTTAGAATTCAAACCTTGGTCTAATTGCATCGTCATCGAATCGTTTGCGAATGCTTCGTAATTCTTTCGGAAGCATATATGCCAATATTTTCAATGCTCACGGATACTTCTTTTTGAATACTTCTAGAGGCATTTGTGGGACTAATTTTAAAATCTTCTCAATGCTTCATCGAGTCGTGTGATGCGAGTGCTTTTATCCTTCCAGAGTATTCCTGAAGTATGAACATTTTTAAATTGTTTTACTATCAAGATTTTGCTTATGTCTTGCCATTTTCGAGATATTTGAGAATTTTAAAAATTTTCAGGGTTGCAAATTTTTAAAATCTGTTTACATGTATGAATTAACCGACTCGAGGTCATCCCCCCTATCAGTACACCCCCCAAAATTTTGTCAGATTTTACGTATCTCTTGCCGTTTTCGAGATATTTGAGAATTTGGAAATTTTCAGTTTTGCAAATTTAAAAAATCTGTTTGCATGTATGAATTAATCGACTCCAGGTCATCCCCCCTATCGATACACCCCCCAAAATTTTGTCAGATTTTACTTATCTCTTGCCGTTTTCAAGATATTTGAGAATTTTGAAAATTTTCAGTTTTGCTAATTTTCAAAATTCGTTCGTATGTACGCATTAACCGACTCAATGGGATCCCCCTTTTGATAGCCTCCAAAATTTTGTCATATTTTGCTTATCTCTGGCCGTTTTTGAGATAATTAAGAATTTTTAAAAATTGTAATGTGTAACAGAAATATCATATTACGTTAATGATATGTGATCGACAGTGGTAGATCAGTGGTCGGTGTCGCGCGCGATCGTTGTTTCTAGTCAAGTATTCTTGGTGGGGAATACTACTTGGATAGGTGACCGCTTGAGAACAACTTTCTTAAGATAATTAAATCAACTAAAAAAAGTTAAAAAATATTTGAATTAAATAAAAAATATTTGAATTAAATAAAAAATAATAATAAAATTAAAAATAAAAAAAAATTTTTTTGTATACAAAGAGGAAAAAATTTAAAAACAAAAAATTAAAATTTGCTATGCTTTTTAATTCTTACTGAAGGATACAGAAATAGGATTCAGAAGTATTGAAAGTTGCAATGCTTCTCAATCATTCTTGGTTTGCTGGGCATCGAAAAATGTCCTTTAGAAGTATTCAATTTTTCAATTCTTGTTAATCCTTTTCGATTTGCTGGGTATGAAATTCGTGACGAACGTAGTATAGAAAAATATCGAAACAAATCTTATCAATTTCTATCCACTTTAGTTAGGATAGAAAAATATAGAATTAATTCGTGCCAAAAATAAGATAGGAAAATATTGGAAAAAATCCTATACTTTTCTATCCTCCTTTTCGAGTAGGGATGTAACGAGAGTTTAAGTCTACTCTAACAACTATTTGATTTATGTAACGGCGCAATTCATAAATGCACAAGTGTAAGTATTTTAAAACATCAAAAACATGTGCATTTGGGTATTTATTAATAGCGACGCGATGTAAATGAAATATTTGTTATTGTGGACTTAAAAAAGACTTCGTAATACAGAGATTACATTTTTAAAATATTAAATAAAAAATAAAGCGAAAAATTGATGTTACAGGAAAGTTCAAAGTTCCGTGGATTTGCTCATATACCAAATACGAGAAAAAAGTATCTTTTTGTTTTTAATTTTCATCAACTATATTGGATCCGCCATTTTGAATTTGAAGAATTCAGCAGCAAATTCGTACCCAGCTGCATAAAAAATTCGTATATACCAAATGTGACGCAGTATTAACATTTTATACAATTTTTATCAACCAGATTCGACTCGCCATTTTGAACTTTAAGAATTTGGCATTAAATTCGAAATCACCGATCTGAAAAAATCCTATGAACCAAATATGAGACAAATAGAACATTTTTCAGAATTTTGCTCGACTCTATTGGGTCCTTTGTTTTGAATGTTGAGAATGTGGCATCAAATTTACAATCAGCAATGTAAAAAACACTATATACCAGATGTAAGGCACAAAATTACCTTTGTTTTTAATTTTAGTCAGCCATATTGAATCTGCCATTTTGACGTTTAAGAATTTGGAATAAAATTCGTAATCAGCGATCTCATGTAATTATTGATAGTGAATTTTATGAAAAAGCGATGCCTGCAGAAATGTATTTGCATTTAACAAGAATTCGTTTATTTGATTACGTCTGCATCTAATGCCATATATATGTTCGATACAAAATTTATTTTCAAAAAATTACGTCCTTACGTTTTTTCTACATTTCCTTACGAAGATTTAATAAAAAATTCATCAATTATCATGAAGAATTGATGACTGTAGCTTAACTTTTCTGCGCGCACCCGATTGGTCCCACAATGTGACGCCTTGAAAGGAAGATTTGATTGTATTTTGATTATGGGGAAACTCCATTCTTTCATATCAGCGCAATATCGGAATTGTATTTTATGCTTAAAAATGACATGAGAGACGCGAGAAGGATATTCAATTTTCAACATTTTGTTTCGGCGGTAATAAAAATTGCACTCCTTCACACTCAATTTCTCCGCTATTTTCAGTTATTAACCTTCATGATTCACTGCATAAAACGAAAATAAAATTGTAAATGCAAACGCAATTTGCAAAAGTGCAATGCTCCGACAACACTCGACACTCATATTTTGCGCGGCAAACAGCGTACCGACGCGTGGCCTGTCCTTTGTCAGGGCCGCCAATACTGCTGGCTTCGACAACGACCGAACCGATCGAACTTTTGCAAAATACGGCTCGAGTTTAGCATGAAAAATAATAAATGAAGGCTTAAAAGGAAGGTATTATTGTAAGGATTATGGGGAAACTTCATTCTACCATAATTGTTGATTATCAGATTTGTACAGTAGAACCTACGATATCCAAGTTTGCGATATCGTAGGTTCTACTGTATTTCATTATTGAAAATGATTGCAGGGATACGTGAGCCGAATATTCCATACATATTCAGCAATTTATTTTGAGGCTGAAAAAAATTATTACATCCTCAGACTAAATATTCCCACCATTCGTAATTATTAATCTTCCTAATTGACTGTATAAAATTATTATAACCGTTCGAATGCAAACGCAATTTGTAAAGTGTAATTAATTCATTACGCCTGATATTCAATGTGCGCGCGATACCTCTGTACCTCTGTACGGAAAATCGCGGAACTATCTCACCGAAATTGACAGCTGAGGCCGCCATTACTGTCGACTTTTACCGTGATTGCTCTTTTACAAACTGCGGCTCGAAATCGTCACTAAAAGTAATGAACGAGGGCTTAAAAAAATCGGCCCGACATCAGGATTGTGAGGAAAATTCGTTTTTCCGGATTAGTGCAGTACAAGTGATGTAATTAAATATGGAAGGAATGCTCCAAAATACGTCAAAAAAGGGCAACTTTCAACATTTTATTGTGACGCGAACAAAAATTCTACGCTCTCAAACTAAGTTTCCCCACAATATACAAACATTTTACTTCAATGATATATGCATTTCATTGTACTAACATTAAAATAGAAGCCGTAGTTTGTAAAAGTAAATCACTTCCGGTCTGGCAGTTTCAAAGCGGCCACAGATGGCGTGACCGATCCATTTGATAGCGGTCGGAATGCCCGTAGATATTAGATGTTACAAGTGATATTGAACTCGTTATTTATTTCGTTGATATAATTCATTTATCAAACTTCTTTTTTGACTTAAATTTTTCGACAAGTTCTTAAATATCAACCTGGACAGGAATAATAGAAAACATAAACATCTAAAATCCATACATACTTATCAGGATTTTACCGGAAATATTTAAAATTTACACCAGACGCTGCCATCTTTTCGCCAACACGTGGCCTGTGAATGAGGCAATTTGCAACTTACGCATGATTTCCTGAAAACTATAAAAATTAAAATCAGGGAACGTGATGGTTAAGTGGTTAGCATGCTCGCGTCGTAAACTGAACGTTCCTCAGGTCGTAAGTTTGAATCCCCGTCTGGCAACTTTTTCTGATTATTTCCATTGCGGATAATTCGGGAAACATTTCTGGGCGAAGGCACGAATTTGGGACTGCTACCAACATCAGCCGGTAGTTATCGACACCGTGAATGGTTTTTCCGTGGTCGACGCTTTGTCACTATTGTCTTGAATGAAAATAAGACAATGTTTGCGATGCGCCTGCTACTGCACAGGCCGCCGACTAACTGTTGACGGTCTCGATTATGTGTAGTATTTGTGATTGTTTAATTGTTTGTAACGTCCTGTGTGAGATGATGACTAAGCCTTGCCCGATTAGCCATAGATGGCATAAAGTTGGCAAGTAAATCTGACCAATGTATAAAGATTAAAATCTCATCAACCGTGAATTAAATCTTTTGGAAAGGAAAAATTATTGGTGATAACCTAAAAATATTTATTGACTTCCAATCTCTTTCATAACTCCGATTTGGATAACCCCATTAGGTTTAAATAACCCATCTTAACGAAGGTAAGGAAACCAACACCTATTTTAAGGTTAAACCAAATCAATACACCACAACATCTACCTTTTGGAGGAGATGCCTTAAAAGGAAATTCAAACTGCAACAACCACACAATATTACCAACACCCTAGCCTATATCACCAGAAAATATTTTTACGAGGCTAAAGAACTAACTAGTTCGGGCCGTGGTTTGTAGTGTTGGCTTGTCCATCCTACTCCTATACCACACCAAGAAGAAGAAGAACTAAGAAGATGTTCCAAGTTTTAGGGGTCGTTTCCACGGGGCACTTTCTTAAGTTTAGGCTTACGTTTACGTTTAATGAAATTCGATAATTTCGATATTATCGATACTTTCTGTAATATTGATATAACCCAATCATGGTTGCTGTAGGTACACACACACACACACACACACACATATATATACAAACATTTAAACTTGATTATACATACTTTTAACATAAAAATCTGTAATTATGGAAGAAACTGATTTAAAATTGATTCGGTTAGTGGAATTATGCCCCCATCTCTACGACAAAAGCGATCCAGACTTTAAAGACAGAATAAAATGCCTAAATTCCTGGCAACCTATAACTACATCTTTAGGGTTATCTCGTAGGTACAAAATAACATTTTTAATAATACAAAATACATTACATTCGTTATAAACAAAAATTATGCACAATATTTTTCTCATAGAGTGTTCAGCAGAGTCTAGGTGGAATTCCCTAAGGGAAAAATTCAAAAGAGAAAGAAGATCACTGAAAGCTGCTTTACCTTCGGGTTCAGGAGGTGGGAAATTAAAGCAACTTATCAATTTATATTGAGCGATGCTATTTTTGGAACCTCACGTTCAAGTGCGAAGGTAATTTTTAATTATCTATGAAAATATTAACCTATTTCTGACTACATACTATGAACATTCGTAATGTGTATAAAAGTAAGTTATAGTTTTCATTTCTTAATTTATGTATAACAATTTTAGGTGCACAAAATTGAAAGAGCCTGACACAGAGCCTGACACAGAGCCCTAGTTAAACTTCAATAATAATGAAGATATGTCAGTAGAATATCTCGATAATGATAATGACATTTTACAATATTTGATTCAACATGAAAACGACGGTTCGATTGTAACAAATGCCAGTCAAGTAGAGATGCCCATATCTCATGATAAGGAGAATATATCTTTAAATATCTCACCAGACTCGTTGAATGTGAAAAATGAAATCAAAAAGAGTCCATACCTTAGCGCATCCAAACCATCAAAAGAGGTAAATTCTGCTGAAGGGAACAAACGGGATAAAAGAAAAAAAACATGTACAAGTTATGACGAGGTGGAGACTACTACGTTAAAAACTATATCTGATACGTTGCAAAGTGTCAAAGGATTTTACGATGTCAACAAATGTACAGATACTTCCAGTGACTCTAAGAAAGAAGACAATGTCGAGTGGAACTTTTGTATGACAATTTACAGCCAATTAAAGAACATGTCGAAAAAGAATAGAAAAGTAGCTCGCTTAAAAATAACAACAATTATGTTAGAGTTGGAGCCTGATTCGGACTAGCGTTTTTCAGTGTTGATTTACATCTATAAATTCAAAATATATTTCTTTATTTTATAGCAGCAATTAATCATTTAGAAAAATTAAATTTAGTTCGAAAGATTTCATCTTGTGTATCAAGATGTATGGATGTGATAAGTTATTATTAAAATATTTCTGATTTCGTTTAAATGTTGCTTTCATATGCATTACAAAAATGTAAGTGCAAAATGTTACCAAATCAAAATGAGAATATATGTAAATGTTTATTTTTATGAAACAGAAATGGAATATTTAATTTTGTTGCCGATTAAACTTATATCGTCAAGAAGATTATGTTCGAATATATGGCGTAATGTACAACAATATATTATGTACAGGATAAATTTTCTTATATGTACTGAATTTGTTAAGAATAATAATTTAAATAAAGTCAATATTTGTATTCCGTATTTTAATTATTTTAAATCCTCATTTGCATCATAGTACAATGAGAAATGATCTCAAAAATGTTAATAAAACATTTTTTAATTTTTTCAAAAACAAATATGTACACTATTGTATTTATTAACTATTTTCTGCTGTCACACTTTTCTGCTGTAAAAATATATGTACATTGTTTATCCATGGATCTTTTTCATCTTATTGCTCTACATATACTTTTAATCCTCGTGAAACAACACATGATCACATTGCAAGTGTCCCCCTCGTTACGTATTTTTCTTGCCATGGAACTGTCCCCTCTGTACACAAGTACTTTTTTAAGATCTCGCGCATAACTCCACTACTAATTATTTCACTTGAGTCTTCATCTTCGTTCTGATTGATCATAGCAGTATTATTAATTTCAGTTTCACCACTCTGAATGTAATTATGAAGACATACAGCGGCTCGGATAATGTATTCGCATTGTTCTGGTCTGGCAATGATTCTTGTTTGAAATATCCGAAATCTTGAGGCTAGAATTCCAAATGCATTTTCAATAATTCTGCGTGCTCGTGATAATCTATAGTTAAAAATTAATTTATCTTTTGATAAATCAGTGCCAGGATACGGTTTCATTAAGTAGTCTCTCAAAGGAAATGGAGCATCTCCAACTATGTAATATGGTAACTTTATATCACTTCCTGGTAATTTACCACTTTTGGGAATTTGTACGGTGTTCTCTTCAAACATTTGTCGAATACGCGATTCATGAAAAATTTTTCCATCACTTTCTGAGCCTACTGCGCCAATGTCTACTAAGAGGAATTTGTAATTTGCGTCACAAACTGCAAGTAAAATAACACTAAAAGTTTTCTTGAAATTATAAAAAAGACTTCCACTATTTCCTGGAGCTTGAATTACAATATGGTTGCCATCAATCGCCCCTATACAATTGGGTATATTCCATTTCTGATGGAATTCATTTGCAATACGTATCTAGTCTTCTTTTGTAGGTTGTGCTAAAAATATTGGAGATAATGTATCCCAAATCACTTTGCACGTCTCTTTTACCACGCGGTGAACAGTAGTGACGGAGACATAGAAGTTCCACCCAATAGCATGCATGCTGCAATCGTGTGCAAGATAACTGTAAACAATACATTTAAATATAAAATGTACATCATATAATAGCACATACAGTTCATATATTTAATAATTTTACTCACTGCAATGTAATGCACAGACGATGTTCAGGGGATAAACATTCACGTATTGTACATGTTTTTTGTAGACGTTCACGTACCATTTCCAATAAATTATCAAAAAGTTTTACACTCATACGTGTGTACATAAAAAATTGTTCTTCGTCATTTTCTTTCATGAATTGGAAGAGGTTTTCGTATTGTCCTTGTTCTTTACTGAGTTGGAGCACTGGACGAATCCACCACCTACGCTGTTTTCTTTTATTCCTCAACCTTTTCAATTTTATTAGTGATAACGCAGCGACCGATACTGAACAAACAGCTACACATAATTTCACCAGATTCATTTTATCCATTTTGATATTAAAATGTTTGTTTATATACATATACAGCTGCATATGATTTGAATTCAAACGTAACCTGCATGTATTCCGTTATATCGATATTACCCAGAGTATCGATAATATCGAAATTATCGAATTTCATTAAACGTAAGCGTAGGCCTAAACTTAAGAAAGTACCCCGTGGAAACGACCCCTTAAAAAGAGTAAATTAGAAAGCGATCTTTATAATTATTTTTTACAGAAAAAAAAGATCATAACGATGACCTGCGACAAATTATTGAGGAACGAGGAATTTTCCATTAATTGAAATGGCAAACATTTTTTTTTCATCTAACTTTGTGACAATCAAGCTGATATCCTCAGAAGCTGAGTTTTACTATTGTGATAAATTTAAAATAGAATTCTCGACATCGTAAACAGTGAATCGATGGTGAATATGAAAAACTGCACGTCAAATTTGATATGGATCTTTGCAATCATTTTGTACTCAATATTAATTATGAGTACTGAGCCATTACCTAGAATGAAAAGATAAAAGCATGAGAAATCACATGAAAAAGTTCCTGGACCAGCTGAAAAAATAAAAATCTCATGATTTTATGAAAATTTTCACTAAGGCAGTTTTCTTATTAATGATTGATACACCTCACCATGTCCTGAATTCTATTTTATATTTTTTATGATAGTTAGACTGAGGATGACAGTTTTTCTGCCAAAACCGGCAAAATAAATACTCGACAATTAAATTATGTGACGTACTTTAGGAGTGCGCACAATAAACGGTTTTGCCGGACGTGAAAATTATTTTTCGACCGTTTACCGTCCGAATGACGGACTTTGGCGTTTCCCAGGGGGGAAACGCCGCGCCAGGTAAGCGGCCTTACTCGGCTGGCTCAGTGTTCCCGGGGAGCAAGATCTCGACCCAGAGGGGGTCGTCCTTGCCTCCTTCCGCGCCTGAAATCGCGAAAACCTAATGGCGGCTCCTGCACTCCGCCTCGCACAGCTACGGAAATTGAGGGGCAAGGAACACGCGGGACACAATTTTATATTGGACAATTATTGGTAAATGTATTGATAAATATCAAAAGGATATAGTGGGCTCAAGGCCCGATACAAAATTCACAGATATTGGCTCAGGACCGACTTACATTTTTTTCGTCGCGGTCGGCAACCCCTTCGCCTCTTCGCTCGATATGGTTCGGCCTCGCTGCCGCACGTCCTCTCCTCCGGATAATCCGGGCTCGCTGGGACGACTGTTCCCGGTATAGGTCCTCGGTCTCGTCCTCGCGTGGCACCTCGTGCCTCGTCTCCGGGCAAATCGCCGGCTCGTGACTTTCGACGTTTCTCGTATTAATTCCCGTGCGCGTTCCACTCAAGATTGCCGGGACTCGAATCCTAGACTCCACGACTCTACGGTACTAACTCGACTGCCCGACGGTACTCGACTGACTATATCTCGACAACTATATTCGACTAATTTCCTCGACGCTACAAGACCAACTGCCGGCCTGGACTCGACCGGCCTCTCCGCTCGCTTCCGGAGTCCACCGAGCGCCCCCAATCGGCGGCGCTCGGGCTGGTTCGGGGCCGTTCCTGCAATACCAGACCGTCACGAAAATGTACGACGATTCGAAACGTCCGCACTTCCACGACGGCGAACGTAATAGGTCCGCCGGCGTAACGCCCCGTTACAATTAATAAAAAATTTATCGTTTCTGAACAATTCGACTCAGGACATCACTAACATATGTCATTACATATTATATACTACTTTGACAGCGTATTACAAGTAAGGCGCAATGTGAGGAAAATATAGTGTTGTAATTTTCCAACTCCAATATAATAAATTCACAATCGCATCTGGTAAATTTACGAAAACATTGTAAAATCCATAATCTTAAGTAGTACTAACAATTATCATAACAATTTCGCTATTTACACCTGAATATGATGATTTATAAAAATGTTGCTGTTTATTAAAGAAATATATATACAAACATTATCCAAATTAAGTGCTGCTGCTGTTTGTTGTTTAAATGGTAATTAGTCGAGGATCTCCAATTTGGCCAAAAATCCTAGTGACACCTTCGTCGATCATAACGTAGTGCTTCACTTGGACGGGTGGCAGAGGACATGTCATTGGATTTCGAATGTTGAGAGCTACTTAATATCTTCCTTGCCAGAGATGAAATAGAAATTTTGCAGCTTCTGAAACCTTAAACGTTTTTTGAGTCCAGTTTGAGTAAAGCTATCAAAATGACATTGCATTAACAACTCGGCAAGCAAGTTTTTTAAAAGACCACATGATCTGGTGCCCGACATATTAACTTCATATGGGGTCTAAATTGAAACCACCACCCTTCCCACCTATTTACACACCGATTCGTGCCTGAAATGTATGTGAAACGAACCGATTTGTGCATCGTCGATGATGACAGTAGGATGCTGTAGAAATTTCAAGTTCAACAAGCTGTTCCGAGCCACTGTATATTCACTTCCCATGTTAATGCACACTGAAACCAATGAAGAAGTTTAAGGGCCAAGAAGAATGTGCCTGAAGAAACTTGATAACATTTCGCAACAAATGAACAAAATGACTGAAAAAGGTAAGTGTTACATTAGATACTTTATTTATAAGTTTTTTACTTACTAATTAAAAATGTATATTGAATACATTTCAGGCATGAATCGGTGTGTAATTAGGTGTGAAGGGAGTTGGTTTCAATTTAGAGCCCATATAAGGTTAAGACATTTGTCAGTGGCTTGTGTGGTCTTTTACAAAACTTGCTTGCTGAGTCGTTATCGTAATGTACATTCGACAGCGTTACATATATGGTCAAAGTCGAATCAAACTGTGCTATAAATAAAAGTAAAGTGAGTTATCTGTTTCTTTATACCCCTGTGAGCGACATAACTATGTTTATGACAAAAAATTTTTTGTTTCAACGCAGTTGCTTGGAATTAGCTTGACACCTTCTTATTCTAATAAGTATAGTTCGGTGGTCTATTATACTTCCAAGATCGGTTAAACATTCAATTTCAAAACCCCTTTACTTACAATTTTTTAACGTTTCAGAAGCTGCAAGATTTATATTTCATCACTGGCAAGGAAGAAAAAAGGTCGTTCTTAAAATTCGAAGTACAAAGACGTGTTCTCAGCTACCCGTCAAAGTGAAGCACTATGTTTTGGTCGACGAAGGTGTCTCCAAGAATTTTGGCCAAATTGAAGAACCTAGACTAATTAGCATTTAAACAATAAACAGCAGTGGTATTCAATTTAGATTGAGTTCTATATGTACATATCTGTAATAAACAGCAACATTTTTACAAAGCATCATATTCTGTTGTAAATTACAAAATTGATATGATAATAAATAAATTTGCTTATCTGAATACTAAGTCGAATATAACATGTTTTGTTAAAAGGTTTCATTTGGTAGAAAAAAGTTTTGTGCATTATGTCCGATGATGATCTTAATGTCTTAGCATAGATCATTAATAACAGTTGGCTAAAGGACCCGTTTTCTTTTCGTTTTCTTATACACCCAGCGAATTTAATTCGCACAACGAACTCCCGTGTCTTACGACCTTAAATCCTTCAAGTAAGACGATATCTGCATTCTGAGTTGTTCATGGTTGAAACAATAAACACCCACAGTAACTCACACACTTAAAACCTACTCAACACGTCGATTATTTATAAAAACGGAGTTGTGATCAATTTTTGAACGGAAGTTGTTTTGGAGTCAGGAATAAACGATCAGAATGTTTTACGTGTGTGAGTTACTGTGGGTGTTTATCGTTTCAACCATGAACAACTCAGAACGCAGATATCGTCCCACTTGGAGATTTTAAGGTCGTAAGTCGTAAGCATGGGGATTCCCCGTGCGAATTAAATTCGCTGGGTGTACATACTCAAAAATTGACGCTGGTTTCAGCGCCAATTCGGACTTTCGCAGCGGCCGTTACTGTAACTCGAGCAACATCTGACGAGTTGCAAGTACAGTCGGTATTGTCACATGTAAACATATTTTATTTTTCCCGTGCGATCGATTTCGACCGAATGATATTTATAGATTACACTTATAACATTAAATCTCCAAGATTACAGACACAAAAGTGAAGATTGCATATGTATATTTGTTCATTACATACATATATATCCGAATTATAATGGGTATATGATATATTATTTATGAAATGAGGCGTACAAATATCAACCTTTCCTTTTTTCCTTACGAACCTTGCACATATAATAATTATTTGTGAATAGTAGGAATGATTATTTTAATCTTACAAGGAAATAATGATAGGAATATCGTTTTTCGAATAAGTAATGGCGCACAGAGGAGGACATCTTTTATACCTCATAAGCGATGTATTGCAGCATTTCTCAGTTCCATTGTGTAGGTGCGCGTGTCAAATGGTTCGCATTTTTTAAATTTTTGACGGATCGCGAGAGGGCAATTCTTCGAATTCTACCTATGCCAACTTCCATTTCTTTTTATATGTTGGATAATATATTTTTTATTTTATATAAAAATATATTATTTACATTTTTTAGTTCCTTTCTTCATATGACGTATATTTTTATATCATTGTTTATTATTGTATGCGCAGAAAAACAATTAATTAAAACAATATGAAAAATATATTTCTATTTGATGTTAAAAAATATATTATCCAATTTAAAAAATTAGACGATCGTGGGCGGGACTTGAACACTGGCTGTTCGGGCAAAAAAGATATTATTACAATGATTTGCTTATTTGCAGCTCAAAATGGCATCGCCAAAATTGCAATAACGTTTCTTCGGAACTACACATTGCTCCAAAGGGCGTTTACAAAATTATTTTTGACGCAAAATAATAAAGATTATACACACGTCTCTCATAGATTTCTTTGAATGTGTATGAACTTAAAAGGATATTATTTTATTAATAGCTATAGCTGTTAAATGTTCGTAGAATTATAATTACTGTATATATTACATTTCTTGTTTGTAGTATCTGCTTTACTATATTCGGAGTTTTGACCGAGTTGTACTATTTTCTTTTAATCACAATACTTTTAAAAATAATGTATTATAGGTTTGTATATAATCATATTTAATTTATTATTAAAATGTAGATTGAAAATATTTGCATTAAATTAATGTCATAGTGGCATTTGAAAAACATTTCCAATTTTGTAAAGTTTGATTCAAACTGTTGTATTAGACAGCATTTTAAAAAGTGCATTAAAACAGAACTGATTCACAACTCCGCAATATTTACAAATAATTTTTTACAGAAAAAATGCCTGTTCAATAAAGAAAGAAATATTTTTGATTTCCAATACTATTATTGTTAATATTAAATTAATATTATCTTAGAATGCTGTACATATATTTGATTACGAATGTATTTTTTGTACAATATATTTTACACTTGTTTTCTTATAATTTCCTAAGTGAAGTAATCCTTTTTAGGTTGATTGCGAATCAGAATAATTCGGTTTCTATAATAAAAACCAACAAAGTGTTTAACATTACGGCCAAATAATGTAGACCCAAATAATGTTGAGTCAAACTTTCTGAAGTGGGCCACAAAAAATCGAGCCATCGAATTTCTTATTTTTTATTGACGATTTTCCATATGTTATAAGAAATATCCCCAAATATTTTAAAAAAATATTAATTTTTTCAAAAGTTATTAACAATTGAATTTTAAGGCGATTTTTTTTTAGATGACAATTTCTCAGCAACTAATTGATAAAAATTAATGAAAATTGAATGGCATGCTCATAATTAGTAGTATAATAGAAAACCATATCGTTTGCAGGAAACAAATGTAATTTATTATTAATAAATTAATTTTGCAATAAACAATTGACTATTAAACCGAATTCTCCTTGCGTTAAACAAAAATTTTGTTTGTTGAAAATATTCCTTAAAGTATACACTAATCGATCGTGCAAAAATATTTCTGTGCTCTCGATCCCAAAAAAAGATATGAAGTCGAAAGTCGACGTATATACGCGCTCAGCGTGCTAGACATCGGCCGAGACCGGGGCGCAGCGCCCCTTACCTACTAATTCGCTTAGGTTTTTATTTAAGAATTTCATAAAAGGTCTATACATTTTTTATATAGTTAGACATGATTATTAATAACTTATTTACATTGATTATTTATTTATGTTTTACTATTTTTACCCGCACGGAAAATAAATATATGTATGAAATAATAATAAAGCGAACATATACTTAAAAATAGTTTAATCCGAATATTAGAAAAGGTAATACATATGTTGCCTTCTTGCGACAATCAAAAGCAACCGTTGACGACCGTGGTGCAAGGCAGACTGACTGCACGATGTGGCGCTCGCGAATGCTTAGATCTACGTCAGTAAAGTAGAGTACATATTATCTAGAGTCGGTACAATCATGCGCTTTTATTAAAAATTCCCACAACTCGGCCGTCCTGACTAGGCATTCGTCCCGAATGTACATTAATTAAGTTTCGACCCAATGTTTAACATATTCCGCACACGTGCTGGCGAGTGTAGGACCCTCTCCAGGAATAGCTCTCTCTACGTCATAAGTATCGTTCGCCTTGGATTTGAGAATTCGATATGGGTACTTTGCTCTAAACTTTCGGCCAGGAATCATTTGCATCCTCTTTATTGCTACGAGATCTCCACCTTTGTATTTTTGAGGCTCCTTTCTTCTTAAAATTCCTTTCTTCACCTTTTTGATTCTCTCGCTGAGTTTTTAAGATCTCTTCTTTGGCTGCATTTCTCAAGGATTCGCGTTCGTCGTTGAACTGCTGTCGATATTCATCATCCAAGAGTTCTTTTAAGTGAATATCTTCCTAGCAATTCATAGGAATTCCTGTGAGCAACTGGAATGGAGTTATCTTGATACTCCGATGACAAGTGGAGTTTATGTGTATTGCAGTTTTTCGACATGTTTATACCACTTAGTTGGGTCATCAACAGACAATTTTGTTAAAATTGGTATTATTACACGGTTGATGCGTTCAACTTGCCCATTGGCTCGGGGTAAACCAGTCGTTATTGGGGAATACTGAATGTTCTCGTCTTTGCAATACCCTTGAATCTCTGAATGAAACGCTTTACCGCGATCGGTAATAATACGTCACGGACTATCAAATATGGCCTTTTGATTGTTCAGTCTTTTAATTACTTCTGCCGTTGTCGTCGATTTTGTAGGATAAATCCACGTAAACTTAGTAAAACTATCGATTACTACTAGAACATGATTATACATTTTACTCGTGGACTGCAATGGACCAAGATGATCCATGTGAAAAGTATCGAGTGGAGAGTTTGTTTTTGGAATGGAATGAAGAAACCCTTCTTGTTTCCCTTTCTTTTTATTTGCAATTATGCACGGCACACAATTAGCGATGAATCGATCGACTTTTTCTCCTAAACGTGGAATGTAATATTCTTGAGTAATGATGTCTTGAGTTCTTCTACGCGATGCATGTCCCTTATCATGGACAGCCTTAATGACTGAATTTTCCATTAAGGACGGAACGACTACTAGATCGACTCCATTAACTAACTTGTATAGAATATCGTTTCGAACGCTATAATTGGACATTTTTTTGTTTACAGCAGCTTGTTTAATTAATTTTAATTTATCGTCGTCGTTTTGACCTTTAGCTATCAGTACTGAAACACCGTCAATTTGCACAGTCATAACTGCATGCCTACTGAGTGCGTCTACGTATTGCATTTTTGAAACGGAGCGATGCTTAATCTCATATCTGAAATCTTCTAGTAATGCAACGTATCTCCAAATTTTTGGCGAAACATCTTTTTTCCGCATGGTTTGGTTGAATGCAGAACAATCAGTGAATATCTTGAATTTTAACCCAAGAAGGTAGACTCTAAATTTATTCAACGCTTCGTCAATTTCCCTATCAACTTCTATAGCTGCGATAAAATTACTGTCGTTTAATTTTTCGACCTTTACTTCGTTTTTACTAAAGTTTAACTATGCATACTGAAGTATATTTCTGCCTATCACTGCATCAAAAGACATCGAGTTATTGGGAACAACATAAAAAGCCAAATCATATTCATTTTCGTCGATCTTTACTTTAGTTTCAATATAATAACCTTTGGTAATAGTTATGTCTTTGCCGAAACCCGACACTGCCCTTTTTATTTTTTGAATATTTTTTTCTTTCAAATTATTAAAAACATTTTCTTTCATCAAGCTTATCGGACTACCAGAATCAATCAATGAGCTAATATTAACATTTTCGATAACTATTACTTTAAATGGCTCCGAAACAACAATATTTACGTTTAAATTCGAATCAGGCTTACTTTTATTCAATGTCTTACAATCTGTCGCAATATGTCCATATTCATTACATTTGAAACATTTCAAATCTGAATCTCGTAGCTTATACTCCTTCGCCAGGTGACCAATCTTCCCGCAGTTGAAACAGCGCGCAGTCGACGATTTCGAAGACCTTGCCGATGACCTTGAGACGCCGCTAGCTTGTGTAAGGTTTTTCCTTGATGTTTCGTCTTTAATCTTGGTATTGTGCCTGTTCGTATTTTGCTGTATTTTTGCAAATTTTTCCAATCGTTCTTTAAAATCACTCATTGATTTCGCCCATATAAAATCGCCTTGTCACTTGGCGTGCCATGTAAGCCGTTAATTACATGTTCAAATATTGCTTCTGCTTCAATTGTGCCACGAGAAGCAATTTCACGCATCGTCAGAAAATATTCTTGGACGGACTCATCTTGTTTAATTTGGCGCTGCGACAGCATGGAATGCAATTGTGCTCTAGTGGTTTTCCTTGCAAATTGCTTAACCAATGCTGATTTCGATTTTTTTCAAGAATTAAGGCCAGTTTCGTCCTGGACAAAGAGTTTAGCCAAACCAGACAGTGACCTTTTGGCAAAAACGACTTTCTGCAAATCGTTCCACTGAAATAGCCGCGCAGCATCTTCAAAATCTGCCAGCCAACGATCTACGGGGAAATTATCACTGCCATTAAAATTCCTTATTGTCTCTTCAACATCACGAAATCCCATAGTAAATATAGTAGAGTTGAATTCCTGTGGATTCCGAGGTAAATTTACTTGCGGTTCTTCGTCGTCTTCAGCAATTCTGTCATGGGCTTCTTCTTCACTCACCTCTCCGCAGTCGGCTTTTCCATTGTCGTCTTCCTCCTCACTCTCATCGTCTTCGTCTTTCTTTTGAAGTGAGGTGATGGCCATTAGAGCATGAATAATTTTTAATCGTAGTTCTTCCTTCGTTTCAGTGTAATCGAGGCCAAGTAAATTACAGATGGACGTCAAATCTCCGATCGAAAATCCGGCGACATAGTCCATTTTTTTCCGGAATTCCACGGAGTCGTCCGAAAATTCGAACCCCTTAAAATCGCGTGAGCTTTGCCGACTTTTACGATCCCCCTCCTCCTCGAAAATGAACTTGTACAACGCCTGTATTACTGGACGCGATGCTGTTTTAATTTTCGCGTTTACTTCCGGAATCTGACCCAAACATTCCATTTTGATTACGATGAGACTAACTGTAGCGTTGCGGATAGTATTAAAAGCGCGTTCCTAGCGACTGGTACTCCGCTTTCGCCGGCTGTTTTCGCCTTGCGATTTCTCGTCATTTCCCGCAAATCACGATGCGATAGCAGCGCGTCGCTGCTGTGCGTTCCCGCCAATTCCCGCACACACGTCCAATATTGCCGCCTAACGACCCATACTGAGATGTTTCCTTGTGCCGATGCACGAACAATAGCGCGTCTTAATTGTTTTGATTTTCTCGACACTTACACAATTCCAATATAGCGAACAAAACGAACTCACGCCACTTCGCAAAATTGTTGTCGCACACAGACCTCACCTTATCGCCGTCGTCGTTATATCTTCCTAGTTTCCGTCTTCTTCCTTCTTTAATGCCTCATACTTCGTCTTGTCTTTTCGGCCTCACGTCGTTCGTCCGTCTTCGGTATTTTCACGTTTTTCGTCTTCTACCTTTGTTACACGTCGTTCGTGTTCTTTTGTTTCACGTCGCTCGTCTTCTCTTCTTTTTTTTGCACTATCCCGGAAGAGCCCCCAAATTTGTAGGAAATCATAATAAAGCGAACATATACTTAAAAATAGTTTAATCCGAATATTAGAAAAGGTAATACATATGTTGGCTGCGTGCGACAATCAAGAGGAACCGTTCACGACCGTGGCGCAAGGCGGACAGACTGCACGATGTGGCGCTCGCGAATGCTTAGAACTACGTCGGTAAAGTAGAGTACATATTATCTAGAGTCGGTACAATCATACGCTTTTATTAAAAATTCCCACATATATACGACATATATGCTCAATAAGTGTACATATATTTTCGGCGAAAGATGCAATATGTGGCATAAATGTTGATATATGTATGCACATACATGTGTAAAATTATATCCGGCATTTATTTAACATATATAATGCATATATTTTCGGTTAAAAATGTAATATATGACATATATGTTATATATATTTTTATCGACTTTTTTCCGTACGGGTACAACTGTAAATTAAGAGCGATTAAAGAAATTCTTACATTCTAAAATGTTTAAAACAAAAATGGTTTGTTTGAAGCAATAGGAATTTGTAAGTGATTCGTATTATTTTTAATAATTAAATTTACCGCCATAGTTATTTAAAAAATGCATAGACCCGTTATGAAATTCTTAAATAAAAACCTAAGCGAATTAGTAGGCAAGGGCGCTCGGCTAACCGGCGCTGCGTCCCGGTCTCGGCCGATGTCTAGCACGCTGGGCGCGTATATATGTCGACGTTCGAAAATTCATATCCTTTTTTGGGATCGAGAGCACAGAAATATTTTTGCTCGATCGATTAGTGTAAAAAATTTTTGGTTAGAATAATATTTGAGATATTTGCCAAAAAACCGTATTCTTATGATACCAATAACTGATTAAAATATTTTTTTTATTTATCATTAAAACACATGAACAGCACCGGATTAAGGTGTTCAGAGGCCGAAAACTTATAAAAGTGAATGGGGCCACCTTAGTTTTTCATAATCGTGATATGCAACTACATTTTAGATCGAATGACAACTGTCATTAATGTACAAAGAGCAAATAAATTTTACTATATTAGATTTTAAAATAACTAATTGTAAGATTAATGTTTATTAAGATATATTTCAGTGAATTTTAATGGAGTTGAGGTTCAAAATAATTTCGATTTAAGATAAGATACCGCGTAGTTAAGAAAGCTCCATCACCGCGTGAAGGTAAAAATCGCCGATAGAGTTTTAACATTTAAACAAAATTTTTTTAAAAATATTGTTTAAAATGTTTTTGTTTTTTTTTTTTACATTTTATGTTTTTTATTTTTTATTTCAGAACTTTTTAAAACCCAATGAATTTTTTTACAATGTTTATTCAATTTTTTTTATTAAAAACTCTTATTTCAAAATTTTTCTTGTGCGAAACTATCGGCAATATTATCAAAAGACAACGTTCGCAGCTTTTCAGCGATATGTAGAAATCACAATATGAAAGATTAGCTAGTAATTCTTGGAGCATAGTTGAATGCTGTACATTTTCAATACGTTTTAATTGTGAAAAACAACTTCTCAAAATCACTTGTTATCATAGTATAGCTATTCTCTAAAATTTTCTTTCGAATGCCATTATATTTTCCTGGTATATTAACAGAATTATCATATGAATGCCATCTGCATTTATCAAAATCAATTTTACAGTCTTTTTCAAGATGATTAAGAACAACATTGGCGATATTTTCTCCATTCTTCTCATGAAGTTCTATAAGTTCTACAAATTAAAAAATATTTAATGGAGAAGCCAGTATAGGGTGAAACAAATCTAACAATAGTTGTTAGTTGATCAACGTGTGAAATATCTGGCGTGGAACCAACTGACAAACTAAAATATCCCGCATTTTTCAATTCCGCAGCAAACAACAAATAACTGAAAAATCTAAAAATTAATAAATGTTATTGGTAAATTGTATAATTTCCAATACTTTATTTTATATTTTAATATTATATTAACTGACGGTAAATCAAGAGTCTTCCGGAATGGAATTGTCGCATTAATATCTTTTCTGGAGATCTTCCTGAGTGTTTCGTATAAAATTTAAAATAATCGTTAGCGTCGTTTTTGAGAAAATCGGCTTTGTAGTAAAAAAAAAGAGAAGATTAATAAAATTTAAGTACATATAACTTACTTGAAAACATTATAATCATAAATTTTATTGCTGTTAAATATGTATTACAATCAAAATAATCAAATTAGAATACTTTACTTTCAAGAATGAAACCAATAAACGAAATGTTCACAGAAACCCAGATTCGAGTATACGATAAAGTACCATACACGTCTAGAAAACATGTTTAAATGAAAAATAAATTTGCGAGATCAAAGAAATAAAAATACGTTATACTTGAAATAAATCATAAGATTTATTTATAATTTTATATTAACTTAAAAGTACATTTAAATCTGAACTGAGTAGTACCATAAACAAATCACTGTGGGGAAAAATGGAATCAAAGGTAGTGAATCTTATCTATTTTTGGTCGCTTAAAACGAATTCGATGTCGATTTTGACCCTTCACGTCAGGATTGTAAGATGTTCGATCGGAGAATATTGAAAAATATACTTGCTGGCAATTTGCGGTTAGAATATGTAAAAAAATCAGAAGTGATGGTTGAAATTTCAGCAACGACTTCAATGTCAGTGACAAAAATCAAGTTATGTAAAAAAAAATATTCTGTCTGCCATGTGTAATTATTTCAAGGATTATGTTCAGTAATTAATTTATTTATCACAAACACACCTGCCCAATTTCTTGCACTTTCTTCTACATAAAAAAAAATAATATTTACTGCCATTTCTACAAATTTCTTGGAAAATATTTTATCAATTTTTAATACTTTGAAAAAAGCAAAGGAGTGGATAATGGAATATTATTCGCATTGAAAATAGGGAAAAACAATGTATTAAAGTTTTTTATGTACATAATTGCGGATATAGTTTTTAAAATTTAATTCGTTTTGTAAATAATTTTTTGTCTATACCGAAAAGTTTCTTATACACTTTATTATAGTACAGTCGAATTCCACGTCAAAAAGAACAGAAATAATTATTTTGCTTTCGTTAAGAAATATTTTATATCTATGCATTGTTACCTATTTTGATTAATTTCCAATTATGACAAAAAAGTGTTACCCTCCGTCGTCTGACCTTGGAAAAGGGCAGATGACGCGACAATAAAAAATTTAGGGAATACACCAATCGAATAGCTCAGCATATGTCGGACAGAGAAGTCCGACCCGCGGAGGTGGCGTGGGTTAATATTCCCAACAAAGAAAGAATGCGATTTATAACACTCGCGGAAAAATGAAGCGAGTACCGGTAAAAACTTTCCGGGGCCCTGCGCCAAAATATTACGGTCGACCGTCAGACAGTGGTCAGGGAAATGAATTCTTCGAATGAAGCCTGGAAGTTCATATATTTCATTTTTATTATTATTTCTTACAATCTTCCAAGATTACAATCGAGAAAACTTAATAGTCCGAGAGCCCCATGTATTTTGAGGGTGGCATTTAACCAAGGCTGATTTTCTCTCATATGTTAGCTGTTATATAGTACATAAACGAAACGACCTTCAGCCGTCATGGTTTGGGTGGTGGAGGTAGTAGGAGCACAACCCCCGTCTTAAAAAACGCAAAAAGAGAATTCATTGTACCAAGGCTGAAATTTTGTTTATAGTTTATGTGTGACTACTAATGACTAAAAATCGCCTTCAGCTGCCAAAATGGCGGTGGAAAACATTTCAGCCGCCCCATTAAAAAGGATAAAAATCATATAATGAAAATTCATACTAGCAAAGTTGAAATTTATTTTCATAGTAGTATACAATGTGTATATTATGAAAAAAAGCTTCAGCCGAGCATGCGCCGGTGGAATAACCTTCAGCTATTCGTCTTTACCTGTTAAATAGGTAGTAACCGAGCTTTGCGCGCCTGATACATGTGCAGCTTAGCTGAAGACTTTTCCCCCTCAAATAAGCCAGCTGAAAATTGTTTTTTATTACATTGGACAAACATCTATTATCTGGTAAAATTTAAGCCTTCGTAAAATAAAATTTGACATGTTATTATAAAATAAAATGAAATTATAAAAACACGTTTTTTGTAATACAGTAAAAATAGTTATTTTTTTTATCAGGCGATAACGCGGATGAACAGTGGCACTATAAAATGTTTGTGAGGTCTGTAATTTCAGTTAAAGAATGATTTCATTATACAAATAGAAAATCATCAAATATTTCAGAAATAATTTTTATAGTATTTTATGAAACATTTTAAAACTATAAAAAATGGATTGGTTTACTTTAACACAGTTATTTACACTAATAATAAAATACACATCCAATGAGAAATTGCCGATAAGTTACGGACAAACAACTCGCTAATACCGATATAGTAACTTTCCGCGTATTAGAAATGCAGAAGGTGCGTATGTTTAACTATAACAATATCCTTATATAGAAGACAAATGTTCCTTGACGTTCTTTTCTCAGTGAAATTTTGATCGTTATTTATAGCGTCACGTGTTGAAAATGAGTGTAGCACCTACTTGTGTGTTCTGTTCGAAAAAAAGTGGAAAACTAATTTGTTTTTGTGAATCTTTTTTTAAAAAAATGTGAACATAATTCACCGGAAATACCATTAACATACGACTTAAAGTAAGTACGTAATGTATTAAAGATATGAGGTAATTAATTAATTTTAATAAATTTACGATTAACTGAAATAAATGTTTTAACAAAATATAAGTATCTGTGTTAATTTTCAAATGAAATTGATGTTACTGTAACGAATTAAATTCGTTTTTACTTTTATTTTTACACATGACGTCACGCTGTTTTCATTTACAGTCTATTGTATTATTAGTATAGACATATTATATTGTTCATCTGCGTGTACGTTTAATGCAATCTCGGTTATTCAATGTTTTCATATACACGTTAATTTCTCTACTTATATTTCTACAAAATGATCCGAATATTGTAGAAGGCTTGAATTAAATGTAATATCGTACGTTACTAAATAATGTTATTATAATATCCATTATTTTATCATAATTAATTGCATTTAGAAACTGAAATAAATATTACCATTTTATATTTTTTAAAGTTATTTATTAATGTAATTCCTTCGAGTGTCATGGATTTCTACTCTAATGTACTATTAACAAAAAGAAGTAAAGAATACTCAAAGAAATGTCAACTAGTAAAATCATATTCAGAAGACATGATATATGGTGTTTTTAACGGAAGAGTTAAACCTTCTAAACATATAACCTTAGGAATGACCATAAAAAGTTTAACTGACAGTAAAAAAATTGTAAGCATCCTTAACCCTTTGCGGTACACATTTTTCTGATGAACCATTTTTCATGAAACTGGGTACTCGGGGGTTTTTGGGGTCGCTGATTACGAATCTGAACTCAGATTGTGGAAATGCAAAATGGCGGATCCAATATGGCCGACCCAAATGTAAAAAGTTGCTTGATCCAGATGAAACTGGGTACTCTGGGGTTTTTGGGGTCGCTGATTACGAATCTGAACTCAGATTTTGAAAATTCAAAATCTGAAAAACTAAAATTTTTATATCTGAATTCATATTCGTAATCAGCGACCCCAAAAACTCAAGTATCCACTTTCATCAGGTAATTTTTATATTTTTGACGGCTATCTTAATTCCGCCATTTTGAATTTCCAAAATCTGAGCTCAGATTCGTAATCAGCGACCTCAAAAATCCCCGAGTACCCAGTTTCATCTCGATCCAGGATGTTTTTGCATTTTGGTCGGCCATATTGGATCCACCATTTTGAATTTCCAAAATCTGAGCTCAGATTCGTAATCAGCGACCTCAAAAATCCCCGAGTACCCAGTTTCATCTCGATCCAGTATGTTTTGCATTTTGGTCGGCCATGTTGGATCCACCATTTTGAATTTCCAAAATCTGAGCTCAGATTCGTAATCAGCGACCTCACAAATCCCCGAGTACCCAGTTTCATCTCGATCCAATATGTTTTTGCATTTTGGTCGGCCATATTGGATCCACCATTTTGAATTTCCAAAATCTGAGCTCAGATTCGTAATCAGCGACCCCAAAAACCTTTATATATCATATTTCATAAAATGTGGAAATCTGTAGTGCGTGTACGATTACGCTACTGACATTACCTGTACTCTGAATTTCGTTTCTCGCAAGCGAAATGAGTCGAGCGAAACTATGAATAGAGCGACCTCGAACAGTTCGATCTTTCTGGTTTTGCCTGTGCAAATTACGTCTTTCACGATAGAGATCACGTTTGAGTGGCGGGCTAGTGGATTCGTAAATAGGAACGCTTCTTTGTGTTCATCGCATAATTCTCCGCCTTTTGTTTTTATGAGTATTAGTCAATATTATTTATTATATTTTATATATTTATAGAATTTAAAAAAAGAACTTGTAATATCTGTCAAGTATGGTTGAAATCGCTGAAATCCCTAGCGACTCTGAATCTGTTGATGGATTATGTGATTCTGACCTTGAAGTTGATTCAGAAAGTGAATCGGATGATTCAAATTATTGTGATTCGGCATGTTCTGATGATAATTCTACAGATTTTAGAGATAATGATAAGTGGACTAAGGATGGAAAAACCAGAGATGATCTTCCATTCGCTGAACCATTCGGTCCAAATATTCCAGACAATGCAACCACACCTTTGGATATATTTTTATGTTTGTTTCCTAATGATCTATTAGATTTAATTGTTGATGAAACGAACCTATATATAAGACAATCGAAAAGTAAAGGTAAACCGATAACCAAAGAGGAACTATTAATATTTTTTGCAATTAATATTTTGATGGGTGTTAAAAAATCCCCCTCTTATCGTCATTTTTGGTCGACAGATCCGAAATTGAATGATTCGTACGTAAGCAAATTGATGACAGTACATCGATTCGGTTTTTTCCTGACCCATTTACACTTATCCGACAACAGTCAGGAACCAAAGAAAGGAGATCATAACTATGATAAATTATACAAGATTAGACCGTTATTAGATAAACTAACGGAAACTTACAAAAACTGTTGGAACCCAAGTGAAAATCAATCTGTTGACGAGTCTATGATCAAGTTCAAAGGCCGCAGTAGTATGAAACAATTCATGCCAAACAAGCCCGTAAAACGCGGATATAAACTTTGGGTGCGCGCAGACTCATCACGATACGTATGCGAATTTCAAATGTATACAGGTAAAGCTGAAAGTGCTGAAAAACTACTAGGTGCACGTGTTGTCAAAGATTTGACGCGTAACTTAGTTGGGAAAAATCATCATGTATTTTTTGACAATTACTTTACTGGTTTTGATCTGATGAAAGATTTGAAAAAAGATAAAATTTTCGCATGTGGTACAGTTCGTAGTAATAGAAAAGGTTTACCAAAAAAGTGAGATTCCTGATAAAAAAATGGATCGTGGGCAATATGAATACCGTACTTGTGGTAATGGAATTAGTTGGATCAAATGGATGGACAAAAAAGCTGTCTTCTTTTTATCAAACTATCATGATCCTAACGAAGTTACCGAAACAAAAAGGACACAAAAAGATGGATCAGCAAAAACTATAAATTGCCCAGTTATGTGCTCGGATTACCAAAAAAATATGGGATATGTTGATAGATCCGACCATCTTGTATCAACTTATAAAATTGATAGAAAATCAAAGAAATGGTGGCACCGCATATTCTGGCATTTTGTAGATTTATCTGTAATAAATGCGTTCATTATTCACAAACAAATAAATGTGAAACATGCTTTGCAATCGTTATGCTTCAGATTAAATTTGATTGATCAACTAGTTGCTGATCATTCTCCGACAAAAAAAGGTAGAAAATGCACAGGAAAATCTATTGCTAAAGTAACCAGCAAGCCTCAGGTATCTATTGAAATAAGGCGCACTCAATCTGCTCACATGCCTTTAGTGTCAAAGACATTGAGACGTTGCTGTCTGTGCAGTACTAAAACAACACGTCAAAGAACTAAATTTTATTGCAGTACTTGCGATGTGCCTCTCTGCATAAGGGAAGACAGAAATTGTTTCTTCGAGTATCATACATAATTTTTTAGAATATAAGTTAGAAAAAACCAACAAAAAAAAACAATAAAATGAAAAAAAGAAAAAAAAACAATAAAATGAAAAAAAACAATAAAATTAAAAAAAAAACAATAAAATAAAAAAAAACAATAAAATGAAAAAAGAAAAAAAAACAAATAAAAAAATGCAGACAATAACCGCCACGTCCACGTTCGTGTCTCTGGAGTCAACTGAGCGCGGTTCGTAGTACAAAATCCAGTAATATTTCAATTTGTAAGCGCCTCGTGGATCTGACAGTTAGAATTTTCAATATCTGAGTTCAGATACGTAATCAGCGACCTCGAAAACCCCCGAGTACCCAGTTTCATCTCGATCCATTAAATTTTTATTTTGGTCGGCCATATTGAATCCACCATTTTGAATTTCCAAAATCTGAACTCAGATTTGTAATCAGCGACCTCAAAAACCCCTGAGTACCCAATTTCATCTGGATCATATAACTTTTTACATTTCTGAAGGCCATCTTGATTCCGCCATTTTGAATTTTCAAAATTTGAGTTCAGATTCGTAATCAGCGACCCCAAAAACCCCCGAGTACCCAGTTTCATCTGGATCAAGCAACTTTTTACATTTTGGTCAGTCATATTGGATCCGCCATTTTGAATTTCCAAAATCTAATGACAGATTCGTAATCAGCGACCTCAAAAACCCCCATGTACCGAGTTTCATCTCGATCCAATTGAACATGTGCCAGCGACTGAATTTTTTCTATAAAAATGACGATTTTTAGTCGTTTATTTGTTTATAAAACATAATATTAAATAAATATTGACGTAAATACAATGTTAAACACTTCTTTAACTCAAACTTACATTGGATTTAAAAAAAAACCTGGCGAAAATGCATTATTTCGTCTTTAAAATCTCAAATTTTCAAATGAATTCCGGTGGCCACTATAGTGGCCACCGTACCGCAAAGGGTTAATCGCTATGGCCACGTCTGTAGTTATAGTGCTTTGGAATCGCTTGAAACAGAAGCTACAATAACAGCTTGCGAAACAACAGGAATATGTCCACAGGATATGAAGAAAGAAAAAAATTTATGTACCGGCTTAGCTTTCGACAACTTTGACCGTTTCGTAGATACTGCGTCGGGCAAAGACACGTTGCGTGATACGGTCGGTATTATTTTCAAAATGCTTCGGAAGAGAATTCGCAAGAAATTGCATTAAAAACGACCGAAGAAAATACTCTGAAGAATTCGCAACAAAGGACGCAAGAAAATTCTCTCAAAGCAAAAAAGAGAAGAAGGCGTACCATGGATGTGATTACGCATGAACTCGAGGATTATCCAAAAAGAGCGAAGATTGTTGAATGTATTACACGATTTGATAGTGATGAATTGGCTAGAAAAGTGTCAGGTTCAATACAGTCATTTCGTGAAATAAACTTTTTATCGGGTTTTATCGCGATTGCTTGAAATAGAAAATACATCTATGTGGATTGGTTTTAATTGTTTAATTATTAATGAAGATTCTGTGAAACAGAATATTTCTTATTTAACTACAATCAATTTTTCGCCAACGAATAAAGCTGTAGTAGTGGAAACCATGTAACAAAGTTTGCAAGTTGCTGATGAGTACGGCGAAAAATACATGCAATCACGTATGATCTGGGAATTGCAAAAGATGCACTACAAATTCAATCGTCAGAAAAACCTCGATTCGACCGACTATTCATTCATGTAGGAGCTTTCCACATTATGATGTCTTTTTTTAAAGCAATCGGAAAATTTATTGATGGCTGTGGCATAACAAATATAATGGTTGACTGTTCGATACTAGCAAGTGGATCTGTAAATAGTTTTATAAGTGGGAAACATTACAATAGATGTAAGAGATTGCATCCTATAGTGCCGTTGGCACTTTAACTTCTTCATTTTGAAAGTTTTATTCGTAATGATAATGTCGAATTATCAAATGAAACGTGATTGTACAATTTTACGTGATGACCAGTTTATACATTTATTTATTAAATATGAAGAATATAAACAGAAAACACGCGAAGGAGTACATGGAAAAACGGCCCAATTCTATATCATGTATATAGATTTTGTAGATTACTTTTTATTGCTGAACTACAGTTTACGAACAACTAACTTTGAATTATTCAAGTACGTTCTACCAAAAATTACAAACTTGTTTTTTACATTTAATCATCAAAATTACGCGCGATACTTGATAAAATACCATGAAAATTTAGAGAATGTCGACCAATCTCATCCTGGATTACGAGCACATTTAGAAAATGGATCCTTCGGTATTAGACGAATAAACAAATCATTTTCTCGTCAACCAATCGACTTAACATTACAACAGACTATAAACGCAGATGCTGCAAACAAATTAAGGGGCATTAGTTATTTGACAAACTCCATTTCTGCACGACAACGCTGGTGCAAAAGCCACAGTATCCGAGTTGCTATGATCGATTACGTTATGAATGAAACGGGCATGCGACAAAAACAAGACATTACGGCTGAACTGAAGAATTGCAAAATTAAATTAAATGCAACCCATCTTTACAATTGTATGGAACATTTGAAGCAAAATGTTAATCCGTTCAGCGAAGATGTGGACAGAGAGAAGATATTCAACATTTCCTCGGGTGAAGCAGCACATGAAAATGTTTCGGATTTTTTGCTAACCGCAGAAAAGCTTGGAAATGAACAACGAAAAGCGTTTATTCATGAATGCTCAGAAGATGTCTATAGATATGAGAAAAGTATTAAACTAAATAAAATCTTCAATTTGACAACAGATTTCAAGAAAAAAAAATAGCTTTAGCTGGAAAGGTTGTAGAAGTCCGCATGCAACGAGATTTGTTCGGTCAGTTATTATGCCTGTCACTCAAGAAAGAGTTGGATATAAATAAAGTATTAACTTATCCATTAACACCAGTGCCATTATTTATGTGCCATGTGGATGGGACGATTTGCGAAACGGACAAATCAGCACTGTTTAAAATATTAGAGAAGAACATCGAAAGTGCAGTAAAGAAGTACAACGATGTGATAGTTTTTGACGGTTTCTTTGTACTGCACTTATTGAAAGAAATACCTCTTCGATTTGGTCTGATTTCTACAAACATTTTGCAATTGTTTATTTCTAATAACGCATCAACTATTGTCATTGTATTTGACAGATATTTTCATCCATCTATTAAAGGCCATGAGCACATTTTAAGGGATATGAAATGTTCGCCATACTATATATAGTATATACCTATGATTTTCAAAAGGAACTAAAAAATGCACTATTCAAAGAAGCTTTAGTTCGCTTCTTAATCGACGACTGGGAAAATGATCATATGGCTCCGTTTATAAAGCAAAAAGTTGTCTATGTGAATTTTGATAAATGTTACACGTACAACGTAATCGACAATCGTGTAATTAAAACTGAAGACCAACATTTATCATGCCTAGTACACGAAGAAACGGATACGAAGATTATCTATCACATAAGCAAAATTGATTTCGATGCACACGTGACCATCCGTTGTTCTGATACAGATGTTGCAGTAATCATGCTCGGTAACATGCATCAAGTACACAAAAATCTACAAATATATATGCATGTTGGCGTTGGAAATTCGCAGAGATATGTAAATATTACAATGATATACAAAACTTTGGGCCCGAATTTAAGCGCAGCATTACCAGCATTCCATGCGTTCACGGGTAATGCTGAAGTACATACATAATATGTTATTCAATTTGTTGAAACTGTTTAATAATTACAATACGTACACAACAATGCAATAATTCGTACAATTACTCGTTAAATAATTGAACGGTAGCATACATGTTTAATTATTGATTTTAATTGCATTTTTCAGGCTGCGACTTCAATTCTGCTTTTTTCCGGAAAGAAAAGAAGCGTCCTTTCGATATATTAAAAAAGAGCGAAAATTTTATCAACGCATTTAAACAACTGCCCTTAATGTCAGACGAGAATGTAAATTCATTATTTCCAACTATTGAGGAATTTGTTTGCCGGATGTATGGTTTTCCAAAGACTAGTTCAGTTAATGAAGCACGGACAACAACTTTTTTAAAAACATATAATATCGTAAACAGCGACGACGTGCTTAAAATGCCTACAAAAACCATAGATGGATCAGCATTGCAACCTTGCAAAGCAGAATTACAACATTTTCTAAGATCGTATTTTATTGCAAATCTATGGGCTAAATCCCACCGTAACATTCCAACGGATCTCGATCCTTTACATTATGGATGGGAAGAAGAAGACAATAAGTATGCTTTTAAGTGGTTCATTGGTGAACAATTACCGGCATTAGTTGACGATATAAAAGTTTCGCAAGAAGATACTTTTGACGGTACTTTCATAATATTATTCAATTTAATTAAATTCAACTCCTGTAATTTTTATTGCAAAGTTATTATATTACTATGTTACAGAACAGCAACAACAAGAAGATGCTAAAATATCTATATCTTCGAGCGAAGATGAGAATGATGATGAGGAGATTGGTTACGATAGTGACGAATAGCATGTAACATAATACTAAACTGCACCACTCAAAAATTAACACCATTTTAATGTTCATCCGCCTTATCCACGTTATCGCCTGATAAAAAAATTGTTTATGTATATAATATTTATACACAATAAAAATGTTTTTATAATTTCATTTTATTTTATAATAACATGTCAAATTTTATTTTACCAAGGCTTAAATTTTACCAGATAATAGATGTTTGTCCAATGTAATAAAAAACAATTTTCAGATGGCTTATTTGAGGGGGAAAAGTCTTCAGCTAAGCTGCACATGTATCAGGCGCGCAAAGCACGGTTACTACCTATTTAACAGGTAAAGACGAATAGCTGAAGGTTATTCCACCGGCGCATGCTCGGCTAAAGCTTTTTTTCATAATATACACATTGTATACTACCATGAAAATAAATTTCAACTTTGCTATTATGAATTTTCATTATATGATTTTTATCCTTTTTAATGGGGCGGCTGAAATGTTTTCCACCGCCATTTTGGCAGCTGAAGGCGATTTTTAGTCATTAGTAGTCACACATAAACTAAAAACAAAATTTCAGCTTTGGTACAATGAATTCTATTTTTGCGTTTTTTAACACGGGGGTTGCGTTCCTACTACCCCCTCCACCAGAAGAATGGCAGCTGAAGGTCGTTTCGTTTATGTACCGAACAAGAGGTATCATACGGGAGAAAATCACCCTTGGTAAATACATAGCCTAAAACGTACATCGGGCTCCCGGACTATAAAAGGAAACATTTTGCCTGAATAACGTACTTAGGGGGGCACACAAACTTCGCTGATGTTTCGCACACCAGGAATTCGTCCGATGACGCGCAGGAATCACGCCCAATAATTTACGAGATACAAATTCAGCAATGCCTAAGCACTTACGACCACCGATCGAATCACAAAAATATATTTTTTTTAATAACGCGAACAATAGACTTTGCGTAGCCAAAACCACAGTATATCGCACGCGCGGTAGTCGGAACGAATCTTCCCAATTTTTCACGTGTATTGCCGTTCCACGGCACGTGCCGCCCCCTTCTTTCCCCTTCGTTTCCCTGACCCACTAGGATAGGAAGTCTAGCACGAATTTAACTATTTAAATAATTAAGAAACCAACGATTTGCGCTACACTCCCCTCCCAGACGCTGAATACTCCGCCAGAGTAACAGCTCGATATTCAGACTTCCTAATGAGGAGGATAAGGAGGCTTAGGTAAATAATTAGTCCCATTAAAACGGACATCATACGCATGCAAACAAAAAGTAATTTAGTCATATATATATATTTATATTTTTCTTTATCAAGGTACAACTATTTGCCTTAGGCTTTATCCTGACTTTGGAAGTAAGCCCTACTTATTTTGGTGTGGTCCAACATTAGTCCCATCCTTGGGCGGGTGTTTGGCCTTATTAGGGCATATTCCAGGATGCCACATGCCGGGCCACCCACATTCGGAACATCGGGGCTGCTTCTTGGGTTTAAGGCCTCTATCCCCAAACTCGTCCCTGGACCCGGAGGCGTTTTGGACCAGTCGTCGGCGTTCGGCTTTGGCAAACAAACTCCACATTGATTCAAGCTTGGGATTCATTAGCTCGAATATCTGTCAATTTCGGAGCTTGGATGGCCGATTTGCGCTCCTTCAGAAGTTGATCGGCCTTCCGCGATAATTCTTCGGCCGCCATTTGTTTTTCGGCCACATTTACCGAGGCCCACTGGAGGACCGTCGCTGGCGTTGTTGGGCGGCCTTTCTTTCCTCGGTTTGCTGCCTTCGGAGCTCCCGGGCCATCTCCTGCTCCTGCCGATAATCGTTAATTAAGGGCAGGATCTGTTTGGCATAGGTTGCCCCTACGAATCCCAGTACCTCTAAATATTCGCCCAACTAAGCGAAAACCCGCTCTTCCTCTTGGGATACCTCACGACGTCTCTTTTGACTCGGAGACCTCGTTCGGCGCGCCAGGGTTAAGACGTCTCAACTCCATCATCCGAGGATTTTCTTCGGCTGCTTCGACGTCTACTTCCAAGGGACCCCAAGGTTCCCAGTCTTCCAACAGGCCTAATTCTTCCATCATTTTTAGGACCTTCTCGGAGGTGGCCTACTGGAGAGCCGACCGACGAGCCTCCTCCCATTCAGAGTTAGAACCCGAAAAAGGTTCTGCCATTCTCTGATTCTGAAAAATCCACAACCAAAAACAAAATAAGTCACATGCGATTAGTACATGCCATGCTCCATTCAACTCTGCCGTTTTCTCTGCGCTCGCGTTCGGCTCGGAGACCACGACGGGACTGGTGACGGGATGGGCACTATATTCGGATTAGGAATAGACTTTCTCGGTCGACTATGGCACGCGACTCAGGCTCTTCGCTACGGGTACTCACCTCCAACTCTTCTGCTGCCATCCATTCCTCTTCTTGATTAAAGTTCACCGCTTCATGGTATGGTTTAAGATGAACTACGTGTGTGGCTTTATTAAATATACTTAGCCCGTTGCAATTTCCGAATTATGGAGTCCATATACGGTAAAGGATAAGCATCATTTTTGGATAACGCGTTGACCTTCCTATAATCCACACAGAAGCGCCATTTCTAATTGGATTTCTTCACCAGTACTACTGGACTTGACCATGCACTCGACGATCGATCCTCCAACTTTTGAGAAATGGGGTAGTACCGTTGATTAATTGGCCGGCTACCGGCTTCTAAAATAATTTCGTGTTTGATCAGTGGCGTACACCCAATATGACCTAAGTCTTCTGGCAATACTCTCTTCATCAGCCTATCAATAATATCTCGCTGTGCGGTGGAGATTTTGACCAAACCGGGTGACGATTGGAGTGTATTAGGACTTTCGTCGATAGATGCCTCTTCAACATCAATACCTCCCTTTCGGTCTTCAATGAATAATAAATTCTCCCTAGGGCGGAGAACTGCATTGAATGCTCTAAGGAAGTCAGCACCTAAATCGCATGTCGGTTTAAGATTGGGCATAATTAACGCCAAAATCTCTCTCAACTCCGGCTACCTGAAATGGTAGTTGTACTTGACCGGATATTGTCGAAGTTCGTCCATCAGCTACTTGAGCTACCCGTCCTTCATACGCGGTTACTGGCCGGCCGCATGCTGCAGCTATTAAATATCCAACCGGACCAATAATTGTTCTAGCCGCACCCGGATCAAATAAAGCTCGTAGATGGTATTCTCTAATATCTGTAGCGATCCACCACCTTGAAAAATCCTCACTAGCCGTAGAATTTATATCCGCCAAACTAGGATGAATTTTTCCCAAATTGTCGGCAGATCGAACTGTTTTCTTGGAGGTCTTCTTCTTCGGAACAGAAGCCTCCCTTACTGTTCCTTCTTCCTGTTTCCCGAACAGTTAGGGCAATTATACTTTGTAAACCCTGGTTTATTACAACCGTAACATTTTAATTTTGGATTATAATTCCATCCGGGTGATTGGGTCTTTTCCGTATTCTTTGGCAGACTTCGTACCTTTTGTCGGTTCCGATTGGATAAAACTGAACTATTTCTTCGTCGAGATGTTATCGGGGGTTCCTTCGAGATCCACTTTATAGACAATTGTTTTTCCCTAAGCTCCTTCATTTGTTGTTCGAAGCTGTTCAACTTCTTAAGCACTTGCTCCAACATCTTCTTAGAATCCGCACAATCTTCAACTTTCTCTTGGGATTGCGGTACAAATATGGCTTCTACTTCCGGTTTCTTCGGTGTCTCCATGGCAGCTACTTTCGGATTCCCTTTCCTTCCTCTATTCGATTTTCTGCGGTAAGCAACTTCCGGAAGAAGTGCCATTTCTGGATCTGGAGGTGGTTTGTACAATTTCAGACAGCGTTGTACTCGCTCGACTTCCATCGCCCTTTGGAGTAACTCATCGTAACTCCTAATTTCTTCACGACGAATGGCCATCTGGATTTCCGGCCTTAAATTTTGGTGTAGCCTATACAGCTCTCTCTCCATAGAGGGTACTGGCATACACATATCGAGAATCGTGCGCAAACATACAATAAAATGTCGGACCGGTTCCTCCGGACCTTGTGTGCGCGCCTCAGCTTCGGCTTCCAATCGTTGAAAGAAGTTCCGGTCAGTTCCATAATACTGACGGGTAGCTCGACGAAAATCATCCCAGTTACGCCATTCTTGATGCACCAATTGATACCATTGTAGGCTACTCCATTTAATAAATTTGGGAGAGCCGTTAAAATTTGGTGACTGGTTAAACCCGCCAATTGTTGCTTTTTTTCTATTCGGGTCAAGAACTCTTCAATACTGAGTCCCGAGTCTCCAGAAAACTGAATTCCCCATTTTCGGACAATTTCACCGAGATCTGGTGTGTTTACAGGCATATTAATTGTCCTGTTAACCCGATCTCTTATCTGGTCCAACTCCTCCAGGATGGTCTAATAATCCTGTTCTCCCTCCTCCCTAGGAACATCATGGGGGGTTGTGCTTCTGGAGTTATTATCAGATGGGTAATTTACACCAAAAGTGTCTTGAAAAGTGACTCTTTGTCCATTTAATCTTCAGCGTTCTTCATCCAATCGGGTACTACTTGCTATTCTGTTCGGTGTCTTATCCTGTCCTTTGTTTTGGATAACCGCTTCTGCACAATCCAAAATATTTCCTACCTCTACGGGAATTTGTACTATTGTACCATTTTGTAGGGTATAAGGCTTCTTATTTACTACCTCCATAGGTCTTTTTTCTTCTGGTACCCCTTGTTCTTGATGCACCTGAGCCGTGACCACAATTACATTTTGACCTACACCATCTAATTCGCGTTCGCGGAATGATCCTAACAAATCTTTTATTTGCGTTTGGTCTATTTCTCTATCGCTTATAATAAAATCAGCTAATGTGTAGTTTCCATTAAGACGATTTCTAAGACGATTTATACGCGTTAACACGCAGCCGGATAGGTCTAATTATAATTCGTCTAACGCGTCGCCTATTTGATTTTCGGATAGACCAAACAGCCAGTTATCGATATTTGGATAAGGCCTACTTACATTATTTGAATTCCTTTTGGGGAAGAATTGTTTTATCCACCTACTTATTATATAGACTATTGTGGTCATCCACTTCCACTTTAAAATATTTGAATTAAGTAAATAATTTAAAATAATTTATAATTTGTCCTCAAATTTTGGAAATAGGACTTAATCCACTAAATATTATTCCTAGTAACTTCCAATATAACGCAGCCTATGAAATATTATTGTTATTAACTTAATTTTCCAAAATGTCGATAAATAACATTAATCGTGGTCTACACGGGACTTCCACAAAACATTCATGACTAGAACCTGACTAGATTTATATAAAAAAAAATAAATAAAATCCTGTCAACAAAACGGAGAGTCAGTCAATCGAGTTAATAAATTACGACGAATATAAACATAAACTTTTCTTGTATATAGTCATAAATATAAAATCATCCAATAATAAAATAAAATCCTGTATAGGGGAATAGTCGTTAAAAATTTAAAATTATTTACATAAGTAAAAATAAATTAATATTTAACACATCACAAGATTCTACTATCTACATATAAATTCCAACTGACAGTCATGCAATCTTGTATAAGGAGATCGTCCGTCACATAAATAAATAAATAATAATAACTTAATCAGTCACTAAATTAAGATTCCTTGATTAATAAATTAAAATTAATAAATTAAGACATTAAGTAAGCTAAGGCGTCACACATCGATATTACAAGACATACACCATTTATCGACATTTTAATCTTAAAATTTTTATTAATTTCTAATCCAATTTAAATCACTTCATTAAAATCACTAACGAAATTCCATAATTATTTAATAGACTTTGCGTAGCCAAAACCACAGTATATTGCACGCGAAGTAGTCGGAACGAATCTCCCCAATTTTTCACGTGTATTCGGAGTGTTAAGAGGCGTTCGAAGCGCCGAAGTGGTGAAACGGGAAAGCTCGGAAATAGGGAAAAACAACATTTCGAACATGGCAGGAAACGCATTTAACCCATTAACGTCCAAACGTCCGAATTTTCTGAATGATTTTCAGCGGCTGTTATTTTGATCAAATCGGTCCTAAAAAAATTTTGGAATAATCATTTCTGACGTGAAATTTTGTGATCTTTCAGAATCTGTCATCAGAATTTTTGAAAAATAAAAACAAATGAAGTTATATTTGTTTATTTAAAAAAAATAACGTTTTTTTCACGAAAAAATCTTCTTCAATTGATATTTTCGCACCGAAATCGGATCGGAAATTGTGTAGGTAGTACAAATCTTGCGTCCATGGACCCTTATCTTCAAAATGGGATGATGAGAACTTTGAAATTCAAGATGGCGACGTCCAATATGGCGGTTCAAAGCCGAAAAAATTAGGCTATTTCGAATTCTGCCGAATATAACAATGTATTTTGATGAGATTTCCATAAAATGTTGTATATTGTTGTATTTTTAGTCGCTGATTTCGAATCTGTTGCCAGATTCCTCAAATTCAAAATGGCGGATCCAATATGGCGGACGAAAATAAACAATATTTTTCAATTTTAGTGAAAATTTGCATATAGGGGTTTTTTGGGTCGCTGATCACGAATCTGTCGTCAGATTTCCCGAATTCAAAATGGCGGATCCAATATGGCGGCCGAAAATAAGCAATATTTTTCGATTTTAGTAGAAATGTGTATATAGGGGTTTTTTGGGTCGCTGATCACGAATCTGTCGTCAGATTTCCCAAATTCAAAATGGCGGATCCAATATGGCGGACGAAAATAAACAATATTTTTCAATTTTAGTGAAAATTTGCATATAGGGGTTTTTTGGGTCGCTGATCACGAATCTGTCGTCAGATTTCCCGAATTCAAAATGGTGGATCCAACATGGCGAACGAAAATAAAAAATATTTTTCGATTTTAGTGGAAATTTGTATATTGGGGTTTTTTGGGTCGCTGATCATGAATATTTCGTCAGATTTCCCGAATTCAAAATCGCGGATCCAATATGGCGATTAAAATTTCGAAAAGTGCCTGGATTTTCGTCAATGAAACGAAATACGTCGATTAGCCGTCGATAATATCTCCGTTGCCCGACTCTTACCGCGAGGAGGTTGACGTAGCAAAAAGAGTCTTTTTTTTTTGTATTTTATATGATTTTTAACTTTTTTTTTCTATTTTTAATTTTTATATTTTTTTTCATTTTTATAGATTTTATCGTTTTTTTTATATAGTTTTTCATAATTTCTTTCAAATTTATAATTTTGCATAAATATTATTTTTTATTTTTTATTAGATTGTAGACATGTGGAACATATATAATTATTGCATTGAGTGCACTTTTTTTGTGTTCTACAAGAACACTGATTGAAATTTATACAATTTCTTTTAGTCGTTACCGTCTGAATCTTGTGTGTAGTACAATTACTACTTCTCTCAAGATATTTTTCAGCAATTTGCAATGCAACTTCTTTGGTCCCTACTTTTGTCTCATGACAAATCTGGTTTCTGAGCACTGTCGCATTGGCAATTGATGATTGTATCAACCTCATGAATATTGCCCAGGTCCACTTTTTTGACCGTATAGAAGGCATCAAATTGCTGCAGTGCGCATCGTGAAGATCAACTCCTCCCATAAATTTGTTGTAAACCGTGAATGCTGTCGGAAACGGTATATCCGTCTTTTGTTTTTCTTCTTTGGAATACCTTTTGACGGAAGAGAGTGGTGTAACACTTGCCATTGTTGAGAGCAACGAGACTGGTTTTGAATCCATTACTGTGATAAAATTAATACCACTATTTTTGTCATGTTTCACAGTAAACGTGCCTCTCTTTGCTTGCTTGTTCATTTCGTTACTTACACCAACTCTATTAGCCCTAACAGTCCCTGTTGCTCGTAAGCCAACTTTTCTCAGATGGACGAGCAAATCTGGATTTGAAAAAAAATTATCAAAATATAAATGATATTGTGTTATCTTTCTGGGCACAACTGACGAAAGGAGGTTTTGAACCATTTGTAGTACAACGCGACTCCCTACAGAACATTTACTCAGTTTTACTTCCTTATCAGAAGAGAAAATCCTCGATCCCTTTCCACAGTAAATATCGCAATCGAACAAGAATCCGTTGACACTACAAATCGCCCACATTTTTATGCCAAATCGTACAGGTTTATCCTTCATAAACTGTTTCAAAATCGTTCTGCCGTTAAACTTTACCATCATTTCATCTACTGATAAAGCAGAAGAAAAGAAACCGAATTGCATTGAATTTTTCTTAAAAATCTCCAATGCTGTACGTACTCGCCAAGCTCTGTCTTCTGCATTTTTATCATCAGGTTTTGATAATTTTAATTTTGATTTGATAACTTCAAATTTCAGGCGACTCATAGCCGAAGCTATAGGTTCACATGCAAGTAATCGATTACTGGCCCAATAATCTCTTTGAGATTTTCTTGGGTTAAAAATTGAGGTTATAATTATACCTATAAAAATATTTAATTCATCCATTGTAAGATTATAACCATTCAATTTCGTGGCTTCAATTATATGCTCTTTCAACTCTGTTGAAAAGAAACATTCAAATAGCTGAATAAAAGAAGAATTACGAATTTTCATTTCAGCATATGTTGAAATCAAAAGTATATTTTCAGGAACTTCATTACATTTTTTCTCACCGTCTAACCACTCAAATACATGATCTGGCTCCAATTTTAGTTGGTTTTCAGTGTAGTTTCCTAGAACTGTATGATAAGAATTCGTAGGAATATCATATAATGCAGGAGAATGTGAATGATCAACTTCTTGATCGCTGTCAACATTTTCTGGGTCAGAATCAGAATCCGATTCTCCGGAATCATCGTACGAAGGAATTACTCGTACTTCCAGATAATCGTCAGTCTCTTCAGTTTCTACATTTTGCCTACTTTGACGCACTTTTTGACGTTTGGCCTTCGACGCATTCATGTTGTCTTGCATACATCAAGCGAAATAAATGATAATATTCGACGCCCACGCGGCGTCTCATATACGCTGCTGCAACACATTCGATTTGCGTTTAACGCCCTTCCTGAGTCTCGCCACCTATGGACGTCGCGAAGTATCACAACAGTAGATTATGTGGCATGCGAGGTCGCGCGTAGCGTTCCAGACATAATGACGAGTGTTGGAAATAATTAGCAAGGAGGATAATGACATTCCATGTTATATACGATATTTTATGCAACAAATGAATTATTTGACGTGTTACTGGCCTATATAAAGGGACAAAAATATATACCGATATTGACCGATGGAGATTTAGCGGGTAATAATGAGTTCATTATTACCCGCTGAACGCATCGGGCAGTAACGGTTAGTTTTATCTCACTATGTCGGTAAATAAAACAGCAAAATCAGGACTATATAATATACACACACAAATGCACACCTACACGCACACGCACGCACAGGCACACGTACACATGCACGCGCGCGTGCGCGCGCAATTATAAGTAACGTATAATTTCCATAAACAATGAAAAAATATATACAATAAAAATGAAAAAAAAAATATATAAAAATTATAAATAGAAGAAAAAGTTAAAAATGATGTACAATACAACGAAAAATACTCGGATATTGGATCCGCGATTTTGAATTCGGGAAATCTGACGAAATATTCATGATCAGTGACCCAAAAAACCCCAATATACAAATTTTCACTAAAATCGAAAAATATTGTTTATTTTCGTTCGCCATATTGGATCCGCCATTTTGAATTCGGGAAATCTGACGACAGATTCGTGATCAGCGACCCAAAAAACCGCTATATGCAAATTTTCACTAAAATTGAAAAATATTGTTTATTTTCGTCCGCCATATTGGATCCGCCATTTTGAATTTGGGAAATCTGACGACAGATTCGTGATCAGCGACCCAAAAAACCCCTATATGCAAATTTTCACTAAAATTGAAAAATATTGTTTATTTTCGTCCGCCATATTGGATCCGCCATTTTGAATTTGGGAAATCTGACGACAGATTCGTGATCAGCGACCCAAAAAACCCCTATATGCAAATTTTCACTAAAATTGAAAAATATTGTTTATTTTCGTCCGCCATATTGGATCCGCCATTTTGAATTTGAGGAATCTGGCAACAGATTCGAAATCAGCGACCAAAAATACAACAATATACAACATTTTATGGAAATCTCATCAAAATACATTGTTATATTCGGCAGAATTCGAAATAGCCTAATTTTTTCGGCTTTGAACCGCCATATTGGACGTCGCCATCTTGAATTTCAAAGTTCTCATCATCCCATTTTGAAGATAAGGGTCCATGGACGCAAGATTTGTACTACCTACACAATTTCCGATCCGATTTCGGTGCGAAAATATCAATTGAAGAAGATTTTTTCGTGAAAAAAACGTTATTTTTTTTAAATAAACAAATATAACTTCTTTTGTTTTTATTTTTCAAAAATTCTGATGACAGATTCTGAAAGATCACAAAATTTCACGTCAGAAATGATTATTCCAAAATTTTTTTAGGACCGATTTGATCAAAATAACAGCCGCTGAAAATCATTCAGAAAATTCGGACGTTTGGACGTTAATGGGTTAAATCGAAAATATCAAGACAATGGTGTTGCGTACCAAATTGTAAGTGGTCAAATGAAAAGAACGTGTCCTTACATTATTTTCCCAAAGATAATAAACTTCGGAAGCAGTGGTCTATCGCATGTAAAATTAGGAAACCGGTTACGCAGTACGTGCAAGTTGGCACTGCTACATGGCAAAATTGCTTTATCGGTACAATACTATACATTTCCTTCGCTTCTGTTTTCAACTTATCCCATTTTTGTTTCACATCCGTACAGCTTGCACTCTCTATTTCGAAAGTGGGAATTCTAAACAAAGGTGTACACGCTTCTATATTTATCTATTTGTTTTACTTTATTTAAAAAAGGACCTGTTAGACAAATAGACGTATATCGATGTCAAGTATGCACACTTCGATGACTGTATATACTTACCGATTCAAATATATAAGCATTGCAACAGAATGCTTGCATTTTCCGGAAGTCCCAGCTTTACAAGAACATTTGCAAAATATTCTTGGCTCATTATTTTCATTAATAACAATATTAATTTCATGAGGCGGTCCGGATAGACAAGAAGTCTGTAAACAAAGTCCTATAATTTCGAATCTTTCAGTAGCTTTTTTCGTGAAGCCACAAAACATTAGGTGTTTTGCATTAAGCACTGCTTCTCCTTCAACGAACAATGTGAATCAGGTCCTACGTACTCAATAATATCGGAAAAACTTATTAAATTTATATTTTCGGCCATTATGTACATATAAAAATTTAAAAGTCACCCTATTTCAAAGCCTCACCATTTTACCGCTTTGATCCATGGCGGCGCTTCAATCAACCCCTTAACACCTCGAATTGCCGTTCCACGGCACGTGCCGCCCCCTTCTTTCCCCTTCGTTTCCCTGACCCACTAGGATAGGAAGTCTAGCGCGAATTCAAATATTTAAATAATTAAGAAACCAACGATTCGCGCTACAGCATCATATTTTATGTCTATACCAATAAAATATCGTATAAAATTGGTGAAATATGATTTGTAATATATTGGAGTCAATACAAGTCAGTATTATGCAATTTTAACGTTAAAATTGCCATGAATCGAAAAGTGAGATTTCAATTTTCATATTATTAATAACGTTAACGAATAATTTTGTTTAAAATGAGGTTAGCAATGAGACTCGACGCATTATATTTCAAGAAATTAAAAATACACGATATTAAGTAAATAGACATTAAGGATATTAAGTAAAAGTGAATTAAGTTTTCAAATTACAAATGCGTTTCCGTACCTTTAATATTTTCTGACAGAATCGTCTCACATAAATCGGTTTGCACTCCACAACACTAAATATATTAGACAGATATTTTAAAAAAAGGCTCCATTTCTCCATTCTATTAGATTGCTATAATCGAAAAACTTCGGGGGACTGAAATGACGGTGCTTTTGAGGACATGCGTATTTTATAATTAAACTTTTAATATAAACTACCTACATGAATATTATTGATTGTCCACCATTCGTTTACATTTCCAGCTTTAAGTTATTGCATTGCAATTGTTGTTAGACTTTGAAATTGGCGAATAAAATAGAAATAGTTTATGAATTTATATGCGGAGACAAGGCGTTTTTAACGAAAATGCAACATTAAATACAAAATCTTAAGTAAAAATGCTTCAATTGCTATATTTCTTTTCATAATTTAATAGTTTATTATTATTATGAGATAAGTATTTTACAACAGGAAGATATTATTAAAAGTTGTTAAAAATCTGCAATAAATATCAGAGACGTTGAAATTAAAACTATAGGAAAATGGCCCATATATGTATCTATGGACGGCAATCGATGGTTAAGAAAATATGATAGTAAATAAAATAAGTACATAATTTTTCTTTAAAATAACTTTTGTATTGAAAGCCTTGTACTTCAGATTCATGTCATAATATTTTAATCAATAAGGGGGCATTTTATGCGGAAAACCATCCTTATTGTTCTTTTGCAATCATATACAAATTTTAATGATTACAATTTTTTCTCAAAAAAGTTATATGAAAAAAATTGAAAAAAATCTTTTCCATTTAAAAATAACGTTAAATTTCAAGCCCATTCCGCAATCGAAAAATAGCATTTGAAAAATTTTCAAAAATTCAGGTGAATTTAATTTATGCTCCTGCAAATGTTCCGCACTAAGCGTTGTCGATTATCGAAAATTCGCCTTTTTCGTCCCACCCTAACAGTGTATAATAATTAATATTACATATGGATAGGCTAATCATTTATCCATATATGTTACAAGTGACGTAGCACTTGCTCATCTGCAATTGTACCAAATTAAGTATAAAAATTTGTTTACCATTAATGAAATGGGATATTGTTAATTTACGCAAATGCAATATCCAATAAAAATTGTTCAATATGATTTATCGGTATTTATACGGAAATAGGAAATACACTCGTATACTTGTAATGTATTTATTTTTATAAGAAATGGTATACTTATATAATATTCGTTGCGAAAGCAACGTTTAATGTTTTTCTCGACCGCTTATAACTAAATATTAAGAATTAGATTAATTTCTTGGTATGTACGGTCCTTTTACTTAAATAAACAAATAATAAATCATAAATCATAAATCAAATACATGGGTTGATGATTGCAACCACTAAGTATGTCGTAAAGTAACTTAAGTGAGCATTGCAACCTATTATCCCTTTGAAGCATGGTGTAGCATATATGCTACACCTTTTTGTAATTCATTACTTAAATATTTAAGGTAATTAATAATTAATTTTGCTGCAATTTTTTGCTTCCTTACTTCAAGAACATCTTAGGAAACGTAAATAAATCAATATTTTTAAATAATTATCATGTTATATTGTTTAAAAAAATTAAACAACGTGTAAAAATGGTGGATTTTTTACGAAAAATATATGTGGAGAAGAAAACGTCACTCAAATATGACGAGACTGGGTACTCGGGGGTTTTTGGGGTCGCTGATTACGAATCCGACCTCAGAATATCACAATTCAATATGGCGGATCCAAAATGGCAGACCAAAATATGAAAAAGGTACTCGATTGATATGAAACTGGGTACTCGGAGGTTTTCGGGGTCGCTGATTACGAATCCGACCTCAGAATATCACAATTCAATATGGCGGATCCAAAATGGCGGACCAAAATATGAAAAATGTACTCGATTGATATGAAACTGGGTACTCGGAGGTTTTCTGGGTCGCTGATTACGAATCCGACCTCAGAATATCACAATTCAATATGGCGGATCCGAAATGGCGGCCCAAAATATGAAAAAGATACTCGATTGATATGAATCTGACTGTTCTAGCGTTCTAGTATCGGCTGGCGGATTCAAAGGAACGGACAAAATTGTAAGATATTCTCCGTAACAAATAAAAGTAAACCGCTCTTAGTCGAATCCAGAGACACGATCGTGGACGTGGCGGTTGTTGTCTCCATTTTTTTTATTTTTTTTTTATTTATTTATTTTTTTTTTGTTTTTTTTTTTTAAATTTTTTTTTTTTTTTTTTTTTTATAAATGTTTTTATTTTTTTGTATTTTTATAAATTTTTATATTTTTTTTTATTTTTATGAAGATTTATATGTTTGTGTTTTTTCATTTTTCAAGACTTTTGCATGCAATAGGTTTCTATGAATGATATGCGAGAAAACAATTTTTATTCGATGATAAGCATAACGGAACATCACAAGTATTACACATCCAATTTGTATGTTTGACATCTGCTTTTGCACTGCAAGCAGCACAGCGCCTGCGTTTGTCAATATGAACTGGCATGTGAGCGGATTGACAGCGTCTTTTTTCAATGTCCACTCGAGGCTTGTGGGGCCCCACAACTACGGATTGACGTTTTCTTCCTTTTGTAGTTGGAATTTTATGACCAAACAGTTCTTTTACTAATGCCAATCTGAAATTTTTCGTTGTCAACTCCTTGTTGTTTACCTTTTTATATATAATAAACGAATTTACTACAGTAACATCTATGAAATACCAAAATAATCGTAGCCACCATTTTCTGCCTTTACGATCAATTTTATATGTCGATAACAAACGATCTGCGTTATCTACGTAGCCCATGTGCCGATTGTAATCGCGGCACATTTTAGGACAATTTACAGATTCCTGTAATCCATTTTTTTGTGTGCGATTAACTGTTGTTGTTTCAGTAGGATCATGGTGATTTGATAAAAAATGCACTGGTTTTTTGTCCATCCATTTTACGTAACGAATATTCGTGTTAGATGTTTTGTACTCATATTTCCCTCGAGACATTTTCTTATCTGATATATCGCTTTTGGGCAGTCTTGATCGATTAGAACGGACTGTTCCACAAGCGTAAATTTGGTCTTCTTTCAATGTGATCATAAGATCCACGCCAGTAAAAAAGTTATCGAAATAAACGTGATAACTTTTACCTATTAGGCGACGCGTAAGATCTTTTACGACTCGGGCTCCTAATTGTTTTTCAGTACTTTCGGTTTTGCCTGTATACAATTGGAATTCACATACGAAACTCGAATCGTCTGCACGAACCCAACATTTGTATCCCCGCTTTATTGGCTTTGCAGGCATGTACTGTTTCAAGCTACTGCGCCCCTTGAATTTGATCATCGATTCATCAATAGACTGGTTTTTAATTGGTTTCCAGCAGTTTTGGAACGATTCATTGAGCTTATTGATTACAGGTCTCAGTTTGTTTAACTTGTCGTATTCAGCTGTGCCCCTTTTCGGTTCTTTACTATTATCAGCAATGTGCATATTACTAAGAAATAGCCCAAAACGATTAACCGTCATTAGTGGAGTTACAAAAGGATCATTTAATTCTACATCTGATGACCAATAATCACGGTAAGAAGGCAATTTTTTCACCCCCATATGAATATTTATACCTAAAAAAATAAGTAATTCATCTTTGGATATTTGTGGCTCCTTTATGTTATTTTGTTCAAGGTAAAGGTTTGATTGTTCAACAATCAAATCTATGAGTTCGTCAGTAAAAATATGAAGAAATATCTCTGATGGAGATTTTACGCCTTCCGGAATATTTGGCCCGACGTCTTCGGTGAATAGATCATCAGCATTCGGTTTACTATCATTTGTCCATTTTTCATTTGTTGGTATGTGTAAATGTTCATCATCTGAAGAATCCATGACAGGAACATTCTTTCGTTTATTTACCCTACTTGGAATATTTCCATGCAATTTCTTCTTGTCAGCAATCTTATCGTTTTCTGTGTCAGAATCACAAAATCCATCCAGTGACTCAGAATCACTCGGGATCTCCGTCCATACTGTATCACCTTCCTCGTCATCATTTTCCATTTTTTGCGAGAAAATAGCAATTTAGATATATGCGTATCAGACAACGTATATTTCGATTATTGATAATCAATTGAAGCAAATAACCGCTAACGACGCTTCAGAACGAATAAAAACCCAATCTCTATTTCCAGAACATCGCACTCGAGATCGATTACCATAGACAATATGCAGCCGATGCACCCGGCGCTTCGCACTAGTAGCAAACGGCGTCCTACTCCGCTTGCGAGAAACAGTTTCTCTGGACATCTGAATAATTTTGTTTTGTTCAAGCGTATTTTATCCCAGAACAGCCGCTGAATGTTGTTACTCGGGGGTTTTTGTGGTCGCTGATTACGAATCTGACCTCAGATTTTTAAAATTAAAAATGACGGATCCAATATGGCCGACAGAAATGCAAAAATTTACTTGATCGAGGTGAAATTGGGTACTCGGGGGTTTTCGGGATCGCTAATTACGTATCTGGCCGCAGATATTCAAAATTCAAAATGGCGGATCCAATATGGCCGACAGAAATGCAAAAATTTACTTGATCGAGGTGAATCTGGCTTGTTATTGCATTTCGGACGGCCATTTTGGATCCGCCATTTTGAATTTTGAAAATCTGAGGCCAGATTCGTAATCAGCGACCTCGAAAACCCCCGAGTACACATTTTCACCTCGATCAAATAAATTTTAAAATTTTTGTCGGCCATCTTGGATCAGCCATCTTGAATTTGGAAAATCTGAGGCCAGATTCGTGATCAGCGACCCCGAAAACCCCTGAGTAACAAGTTTCAGCTATTTTCCATGCAAAGAAAAATGTATGCTTCAAAGGGTTAATAGTCAAGTCATTAAAATTCCTTATATTCCGAACAGTAAAATCAAAAGGTCTGAGCGGTTATACTACAAATCCCGGCAATGCTCACTTAAGTTACTTTACGACATACTTAGTGGTTGAAATCGTCAACCCATGTATTTGATTTATGATTTATGATTTATTATTTGTTTATTTAAGTAAAAGGACCGTACATACCAAGAAATTAATCTAATTCTTAATAAATGGTATACTTCCTGAAACAGATGTTTATATATAGGCATAGGCAATTTTTATACTCAATGTTTAATGAATAAATCTGTAATATAATAATTATCTGCAATAATATTTTGTGATCTTTTATAATTGTTTTTTGAAGATATTTTCATAAAAATAATCGAAAACTTTCATCAATGTTATCTTAGCATGAGTAAAATGTAAACTTTATATGTCTATCTATTTTATGATAATTCGGTGAAACGTGATCGTAGCCGTGCGGGCTAAGTTGACGTATTTGAAAAATGTGGACTGGGGTTCGATTCCCCGATGGAAGCAGACATTTTTTGCCTTGCTCAACATCATTGAAATTAGTTTCTAGAATTCTGCCTGAAAATTTAACAATTCTATTTTTCGAACAATGCAGACAAAAAATGACTTTGTAATGAAATGCTATAAAATTATTCAGTTATTTGAATATAACATGTGCTTCTATAGTGTTTTTCATTGATGTAATTAACTAATAATATAAGTAGGAGAAAGTAATTAAACAAAATGTAATTATTTTACAAGTTTTTGTTAAATTTTAAATTAATTATAATTTTGTCATTATCAAATTTGCAAGTTTGCTAATAAGCAAAATTCTTAAAATGTAAAAATAATCGATGATTTGTTACAACTCAAGTATACCAAACAATTAGAATCGTAATTAGTGAGAAGAAGACAAAAGCCATTATCTTTGGATCAAGAAGCAATCTTGCCTCCCTTAATCTCCGAATTGCATCGCCAATTATTGTAAATAACCATATCGTACCATATGTCAACGAAGTCCGGGATCTAGGCGTCTACCTTGGATCCGATCTTTCGTGGAATCGCCATGTCTCCTCTGTCAGCTCTAAAGTACACTATACTTTGTACAGACTACGATTCAGGGGCTCTGCTTTGCCTGCTGCGGTCAAACTGATGTTGGTTAATGCACTTGTTTTGCCCCACTTTGATTTTGCCTGCCTTGTCTTTGCTGATGCTTCAGGCTACCTCATCAACAAACTTCGTCGTCTCATGAACACCGCAATTCGCTTTATTTACAATTTAAGACGAGATGAATCACTTGACCAATATCGACGGAAAACGCAGTGGCTATCTATAGAAGATCGAATAAAATATTATCGTGACACGCTCACATTCCAAGTTCTTAGCATATCTCAGCCTAAATATATTGCTGACAATTTCATCGACTTTTCCACAACACTCCGACAGTCTGCACGTCTGAATGCTTCTTCATTTGCCGCTCTGTCATACCAATTATTTCCAAAATTCCTTTTGGATATGCGCCATTAAGTCGTGGAACTCACTACCTGTAGCCACTCGTAACTCTTCATCGTTAGCAGCATTCAAAACGGCACTCTTACAACATTTGCGACTTGGCATTCACACTAAGTGAGAATATTGTATCATATTGTATTTTAATCTATCTTATTCTACTTTGTTTTTTTTTATCACTATTGCCGGATATTGCATTACATTAGGTTATTACATTAGAGTATAACTGTTAAGCTTAATCTTGGTCCACCGGCGAGCGGGACCACTTAGAAATTAAGACTAGAATTAAGGTTTTCTATTTTTGTATTTTTATATTGTAATGGCTAATTGTCCACGGACCTTTTTGTCCAGGACGAAATAAATGGTTTCAAATCAAACAATATAACAACGTTCATCAAAACTATATTTAAGCTTTATAATTAAATAGAAGTATATATGCCTATTGCACCTACTCAATATGTGTAAGTATGAATTCGTATATAGGCCTTTATTTGTGTATTTTAAGGATATTTGTGATGTTACATGTAAAGCCGGTATTGTGGAGAGGTTGCAAGTACGAATATACATATATATACAGAAAGTTGCAAGTACAGTCGGTAACATGAACCCGGAAAGGTTTGAGTCTCAAAAAGTTGCAAGTACGATCGGTACTGTCCACCGCCCAGTTGCAAGTAGCGTCCGTAAGGGACCTCAGAAAAGCGCGACACAAAACGAGGACCTTTAACGATCTGTTATTAATCTGTGGTCTTAGCCCCCTGGTAGGTATTCTCGAATAATTAGTTCTAATTTTTAATGACTATTTTTATCACTACACTTTTCAAAATATTTCGTTTTATCCATTGCTAAAAATGTATTATTTAAAAAATTGTTCCAATAGGATTGTTTTCAATAATAGCCTATTAATTTTCAGTTCTCTACCATTCTCACCTCCCATATGAATAACTAAAAATTTTGCAATCAATGAATGTTCGAAGCAAATACGAATTAAAAATTGCGAAGTTTTTATTTATATTTAAATTTAATATTTAAATTACATTTTCTATGACTCGCATTCTTATTGGCGTAAATTTTCGCCGAATTTGTATCCGATTTCGTTCAAATTTAACGTACATTAATAAAAATGCGTAAAAGTGAAATGAAATAGATTTGAATTTGAAAATATATCTAGTTTCTGTTTTTATTTTCGAGCAGGAATTGGCGTTATCGACCGAGTGGCTTTAGCTGTCCCTTAAGGGCCCTACGATTCCCCTTACGACCCGTTGTGACTTCCCAATTAAGCGTGAGCTATTCGTGATCTCTTAATATTAATTTTATTTATTTAATTTAATTTTTTACTTGAGGTGGTAGCCTTTTTGCCAAACATACAGAATACTACAAATTTGCTAGATACATTCTCCGTTGTGGGATTTGTCAAAACGGTCGCTCATCTAGGTACGTCATGCTAGTTCTGAAATAATTTCTGAACGCTAGTGTACAAGTGATAGCATGCGGTGTTGGTTTTGCACTCTCTCCGTGTAATAGTGCAGCAAGGCTTAGATTTCTAATTTTTAATGAATATTTTTATCACTACACTTTTAAAAATATTTCGTTTTATCCATTGCTAAAAATGTATTACTTAAAAATTTGTTCGCTATCTTGTTTCTGATTTGTCAATACTGTAAACTCTAATCTCTGATTGGCTGGTGGGTACAGGTATTACTTTTGAGGAATGTAGTACGAATTTTAAAAGATATTACGTACATTATTCCTGCTGGCAGGATGGAGAAAGAAAAGTAAGTTTATTTTAATACTGAAAATTATAATAAATGATATTTTCTAAATATGAAACAAAAAAGGCATTATTTTCAATATGTAAAACCGTTGGTGTGGTATTTTTAAATACCACGTATTCCATTATGAGAAGTGTACATCCCTGATAGCAATGTCAGCAACTAAATCCACGATTTGCCCTCTTGTTGTCAACTTGCTGAATTTTGTTACGTTTAATAACATGTTTACGTTAACATGTTTATAACCGTAACATAAACGTAACATGTTTACGTTTTCATCTAATTCATTTACAAGATTTAGATGAAATTTACTTAAAAGATTTAGATGAAAACGTAGATATGTTAGATCAAATTCGTCGTAATCGGCTAAAGTTTCGAATTTTGGTTCGCCATATTGGATCGGCCATATTAAATTTTGGAATTTCGACGACAAATTCGTAAACAGCGATCTCAAAAACACCCGATTACGTAATACCAGTTTATAACTTTTTACATTTTACGAGAAATCGAATTTATTCGAGAAAACGCAATTTTTCGACTTTGCCCATCCGATAACTAGGTCAAAACTAAAAATTCATAGAATGTGCAAGAGGACTTTTCGTCTTATTTTTTTGAGTACTTTTAGTCCCTTGAATATGCCCGCTGAGCCGTGGGACACCCTGTATGTTAGTAGAAGCAACTGAAATAACGCACGTTTACCATTGTACATAATGTGCTTGTGAATAATGTTGTAACAGACCAAACGTCCCGTTCTGACATATTTGTATTTCGCGCGCTCTAGGGACCCAATATTGATAGTGTTTCTCCGCTTGTGGCGCTGCGGCTCTTCGAATTAATCGGCTAAGGCGATCCGCCGCGCGTCGCCACATAGGTATCGCGATAAGGGATCCATTGTGGGGGAACACAGCGTGTTTTGATATGTATCGTGTTTCCCGTAGCTTCGCGTAGCTTGCCTCCCCCATACGCTGTGAAACTTCGCACTGGTAAGGGGCGTTGCTTTTCGGGTAGGAGAAAATGTATAAATTCCGGCGTTGGATTATGTCCACCCTCTTTTTCCCGAGGTCCATGGAATCGTTAAATTGTTCCGACGGTACGAAGCATCAAGATTTTCCGTTGCAGGACGGCCACGTGCAAAAATAACACCGGTTGGGGTAAGTGACGATAAAGTGTGCGTTTTTCGTGAGAAAAGGTCGTGGGCTTTTGGCTCAAAATGAGTTTCATCGACCTGTACAGGGTTATTTCTGGGATTTTCCTGGATTCTCCGGGACTCTGGCGGATTGTTGGAGTTATTGCGGATTATCGGACCTTTTGGGGTTTTCCGCCATTGATTCGGAAAAAGGACCTGGACTCCTTTCCTGAGAACGATCCACCTGACCGGCTGATAATCATCTTCGGCGTTCGTCAAGTATCGACTCCAAGTTTAACGATCAGGATCATCCTCGCGACGATAGGAAGCTTTGGAGTGAACCCCGTCTGTGCAAAGGAACTTGCATGACCTTGATCCACTAAATCACCTTGGGATTCAGAAAGGACTTCCTGAACATGTGCCCCAGCTAAGCGTCATCGTGTTGCGATAGGTCCTGGTGCATCACCTGTTCTTGCTTCATCATCGAGTTCCTGGTGGCGTCGTGTTGTGAATTTTGGAGTAAGTGTGCCATTGAATTTAATTTAAATAAGCTTTGAATCCATCGGTTCACCATGTCGAAGTGGCCGTTTCGTCACAATCATTCTGGATTCAAGCAGTCGAATCAGTGCGTGGTCGTAATCAGTGATCGGTCTATTAACTTTCAATATTATTGAATAATTATCGAAGTTGGATGCTATACTTTTAAAGCACATTCTTCTAAAGTGGTCGGACATACGGTATCGGGTTAAGGGATATTAAGTTAGCAGTCATTATCATAAGCGATTGTTGATCGGTCCATAATTGACCTTAATTTATTGATTTTGATTCGGTTGCGATTCAGTTTGAATTAGTTCTGCGTAAACAATTATTTTAATTAGTTGAGTATTTTTGCGTTTTCGAATAATTGCAGTTGCGTTTAGGTTTACCTAGTCTGTTGAGTGATGGTATGAATTTTGACATGTGGCTATACGCGATTTATAGTGTGATAATGCGAATATAATTTCCTTTTGTGGGGACCGATATAGTGAATTGACATAAGAAGTGAAACAGACGAGTGAATTTATTTTGTACAGTGCAGCGAGCACACCTGCGTGAAGACATTTGTATATTGACACACGATGATCATCTCGAGAACCTTGTTAATTGACATCCCTCCATATCTATGGGGATGAATAATAATAAAAAGAAAAACGAGTTGTCTGTAATTGATAATACTTTGGGTATCTGATTTTATTTATCTAACCTCAAAAGGGGATATCATTAAAAATTCGAACACGAAAAAAGTAAGTACATTTTACAATGTAAACTATCAAACTTTGTAATTCTAAGAATAAAAATTAAATAAATTGTTAAACGATATTGTAGACATTCATCTGAAAAGGGTGTGATAACGTACCTGGGTCCGTTACGAATAGAATTAAGTCAGTAGACTGGATATGCCTGATTTTTTCAAAAATAAAAACAAATAAAATACGTTCAGTAGTTAGGGCATTTATAATAGGTAATCATATATAATTTAAATTAAAAAAAAAATTTCTCGACGGAGATTCGAACTTCAAAATTTTGACTTACAAATCCAGCGCTGTAACCACTCAACCACCATACAATTGTTTTTTGAAATAGCGGGTAAGCGCAAATAAAGTTTTCCTAAAACGGCATTTATTTTTTATACTTGCCGATAAAAAAGGAAATAAACGCGATATTAAAAGATTATTTAAAGAGAATATTAGAAAGGGATGTAAAATAGGGTGTTGTAAAAAGTACTTAATTGTCCTTCCTTCCTGAAAAAGTTGATTTTTTAAACCAATCAATTCATTTCTGGAAGGACAACTACTTTTCACAACACCCTATTTAAAAAAAAAGCAATAGTTTCTAATTTTGTTGACACAGCTACTTTATGTTTCAACAAACAATTTCATTACAAAGAATTAAAGAAATAAAACGTATCTTGATTAACAATGATTACCCAATTTCATTCATTTTTTAAAACCCCGTTTAATTTTGTTAAAAAAATGTCTAATATTCTCTTTAATTGTTCTTTTAATAATATTACTTTTATTTCCTTTTTTATTGGCAACTTTAAAAAATAAATACAGTTCTACGATAACTTTATTAGCGTTTATCCGTTCTTTAAGAAAACAATTCTACGGTGGTTAAATGGTTACAGCGCTGGACTTGTAATTAAAAATTTTGAAGTTCGAATCTCCGTCGGGAAATTTTTTTTTTTTTATTTAATTTACATATGATTACCTATTATAAATGCCCTAACTACTGAACGTATTTTATTTGTTTTTATTTTTGAAAAAATCAGGCATATCCAGTCTACTGACTTAATTCTATTCGTAACGGACCCAGGTACGTTATCACACCCTTTTCAGATGAATGTCTACAATATCGTTTAACAATTTATTTAATTTTTATTCTTAGACTTACAAAGTTTGATAGTTTACGTTATTCACAACCCAGCAAACGAAAATTGATTGAAGATCCATTAAAATTCATTCACTGCGTCATTTCTGAATTCGTGTTTTTAGCTTCTGCAATACCTTTCAATGAGAAAATGTGTTTCAATGATTTTGAATGGTTAATAGCTCATAAAAAGTGGTTAGATTTAATGATTTTGAATTGGAAAATAGTGGAATGAAGAAATGATTTCGTGGAATGAATTTCAATTGAAAAGTACGAATAGAACAATTATGAATTTCAATGGAGAAATAGTTATATGGGCGAATCCACAGAACTTTTAAACTTACGTGTAAGCGAAGACATGCTAGTTTATATTTGTATTGAAACATATGTACGGGGTAAAACAAGTATAATAGTAGTAAATATAGATACCGATGAAGTATTAGTTTCATAGCAGCGAATTTGAAATGATTTCAGGAAGGCTAATGAAGAAAAATTGACAAGTTTGACTTGTAAGTTGCCTAAACTTTTCTAATCTTAACAGTTTTTCTTTGACGCCGTAATAGTTATCGAACTAAATCCAATTGAATTAGCTTTCTGTATCAATTATACAATCTCACCTGCCAGAAAATCGATGTGCTACTTCCCAGACGGAAGTTATGATACTGTTAAAATGTGTAAGAACATAATTGAGTTTTTTGAATTTTGGCAAAGTTAACTGTTTTAACAACACGCCGTCTTTCTAAATTCAAAGCTATGAATATACCTTTATAGTTAACGTGAAAACGAAAATTTTGAAACGTGGTAGAAGTGTGTGCTGCAAGTATTCTTCAAATGACAGCACTTCAAATATAGGTTGTCGAAACGTAACTCGCAAAGAAAAATCAGTTTTTCCTAGGGCACATCAAGAATATCATCTTTGGGGGCCTGGTTGAGACTGTAATTGGTTTCTTTACTCTATTTATATATAAAAACGCAGTGGCGCTAGTGAGACATTTAAATATTAGGCTGCAGAGGCTTAACTAATTTTATGAACGACTTTGTCTTATGTATAAAGTACACTTTATGCTCTCTTCATTACTTTTCTACGGCAAGTAAAGCAATGGGTGCCCATAAAATATCGTGTACAACTCATGAACATATATCAAAGGTCATACGCTTGTATATTTACTGCGTAATGTAATATAATATGAACTAATTAGTTCAACAAGTGTACAATATACGTAAAGGGATTGAAATGGCCATTTTTCACAATAATTTTGATGATGCCGGCTTAGTGGTCTATATAGCGGGTAACTCTTTGTGTTTAATACCACTAAAAAAGCATTTTAGACGACGTGTATCATACTTATGAAAAAAGTATTCTGAGAATTATTATTGTAAATACCCCAAAGAAATACATAGCGTTCATTTTGATGCATCAAAAAAACAAGTGTCGTTGCATACAGGAGCTTTTTTTATAAAAATACAGAGTCAGAAAAAATCGAATGCCGATCGTTTTGCACAGTCTCTGAATGTCTTCGTCACGATGCTTCATCCGTATGGGCTCATCTACAACCAATACTGAAACTTATAAAAAATGTCGTACCTGATGTCAAAATTATCCATTTTCAGAGTGATGGACCTAGCACTCAGTATAAGAACAAGACAAATTTTTTCTTGTTTTCACACTATTGCTCATCATTGAAGATATCACGTGCTTCTTGGAATTACACTACAACAAGCCATGGAAAAAGCGTTGCTGATGGCATAGTAGGTACTGTAAAGGGCTTGTGCGATCGAGCGGTTAGTTGCGGTACAGATATCATTTCTACACGGAAGATGATTGACATTGTCACCTCAACAACAAATTCTAAAGTGCACATGGAACTAGTAACAGAAAGTGATATTGTAAAAGTTGATAGGTTAGTAAATAGCAACATAAAACCTGCACCAAACTCGAGTAAAGTTCACCAGGTGATTTGGTGTAATAAAAAAGAAAATGATTTGTTTCTGAATTATCTGTCATGCACTTCATGTATTTATGATCCCCCATGTATCCATTATCCATTAAAACCAAATAAATATTGCACAATTCCTGACCCCGCAACAAAAGAAAAACGGAAGATAAGAAATAAATTGCAATTGGTATTGTCTGTGAAAATCTAAAAGTAAACAAATGCAATTCAAATTTAATTTTTAGATATTATTATTATTATTATTATTACTATTATATAGCATTGCTTTTGTTATTATTATTTTTTTTTTATTGAGGGGGGAAATGCAATAGGCACCATAGGGGGTTGAAGATGTTGTGTAACCCCCCGTGTGTCGGACTCCCTCACCTTTGATGTTAACGGCAAGGTTTACCGACTAAAACCCTAACCTCCCTTGGCCCTCCAGAATCCACGTGTGCAGTCTGCAGCAGAAAAGTGGCTCCGACATCCATCTCCTCCTCTGCAGACTGCACCGGGCCATTTCGTTTGCAACTGTAACCACTCCTCTACCATTGGGTAAGTGGTTACAAGATCTCGTGTGACCTCAGTAGACAGAGAGATCTCAGCAGCACTGCTTTCTGCATTCGGCCGGCGATGGAATTTGCATGTTCTGGACAGGCCGGAATGCTTTTGATGTTTTGGAGGAAAGTTGGTGTCATTCCTCCCAGCACTTCAATTATCAGCATGACTAGCTTGATTTTGAACCCTCGATACAGCTTGCGAATCTCGAACAGGAGTTCCTGATATTTCATCCGTTTTTCGTCCTCTTTGCTGACTATATTTGTATCTGCTGGTGCAGAAAACTCGATGACGAAGATGGATTTGTCATCAAAGTCAACAAGGACGATGTCAGGCTTATTGGCTGATATTTTCCTGCTCGTCGGGAATGAGTAATTCCAGTATATTCGGCAGGACTCATTCCCGACTACGGATTCAATATCAGTAGGGACGTACGGCAAAACTGGGGTTGCATCAATACCATAAGTGCTGCGAAGATGGTAATACAGCACTAGAAGAGCCGCATTGTGACGTTCGATGTATGCTGAAACTGCATATATTGGGCATGCTGCCAAAAGACGCATTAGTGTCTCAGCATGACATCTACACAATCTACAAAGCGTACTCTGTACCTCCTGGTGTAAGACGTTCTGGCGATACGCTAAGGTATTAACGACCCTATCCTGGCATGCGAAGATAAAACCCTCGGTCTCGGATTTCAAGCCGGCTGATCTTAAGAACGAGAAGATCATCTCTGCCGACAAGCCAAGTTGTTGGACATTGGAAAGAATTGTCCATGCAATGGCTTGTCGATATGCCTTCCCTCCAACATACGGAGTTGTTCCTTCCGTATGTTAGCCCTTAAACGCACTGGGCACAGATTGATGACTGATTCAGCCTCCTGTGCACCACTACGTCCCACGTTGAAAACCAGACCGAGGATTCGCGCCGCTTGTTCCGCCGCGTTGTTCAAAAACGCCCCCTTCCCCTGAATTTCATGCTGATGAACTAGCATCATCAGGGGATCCTCCGTTCGATTAATCACGTCGCAAGCTGTCTCGAGGACCAATCGGTCATGCATACACTCCAGGCTTAAAAGGCCTTGACCTCCCATATTTCGGGGCAAATACCGTCGTTTCACGGAAGATCTTGGATGCAAACTGCGTTGCATACAAATCATCTTCCGTGTGCTTCGGTCAAGATCCCTTAGCTCGTCAACGTTCTACTTCAGTGCTCCAAATGAATAGAGCACTGGTGATACGGCCAACATATTCGTGGCTGCCACCTTATTTCTCCCGGTCAATTCTGATGACCAGATCTGACGGAGAATGCGCCGTTATTTCTTAGTGATGGTGGTTTTAGCAGCCTGCACATACTGGACACGCCTTTGAGGTACGCCCAGGTATGTGTAGGCTAATTCGGCGGATGAAATTTCCGTTGACGAGCTCCATATCGTTGTTATGGGAGTCTGACCTTCCTCTGTGCAAATGAACGACTGCACACTTGTCCAATCCGAATTCCATGCCGATATCTCTCGATTATGTGAGGGCGATGTTCAGAGATCGATGTAATTGATCCTCGCCTGATGCGTATAATTTAAGATCGTCCATATAGAAAAGATGGGTGATCTTATGTACACGTTCACCAGGCGGTCCACACATGTACTCTTGAGATTTCCGGAGAGCAACGGATAGAGACAATAGTGAAATGCAGAAGAGCAGAGGACTCAGAGAATCTCCTTGATAGACACCTTTTTGGAATTGAACCAGTATAGACATGGTTCGACGCTTGCCCGATGTCATGACAAAGCGTGTTTTCAAAAGAGGCATCAGGTCTTCTACAATTCTCACTATGTTTGGGTGGACATGGAGGCCTTTGAGCAACAAGCTTAAAAGCTCGTGCGATGTTGAGTCATACGCCTTCATGTAATCCAGCCATGCTATCGACAGGTTACGCTTGTACTGGACTGCGTGCTGACAAACACACCTGTCGATAAGCAAGTTGTCCTTGCAGCCGGATACACCCATTTTGCAGCCTCGTTGTTCTACTATCCGTTGCCACACCGGTTTCACGGATTTCTCAATACGTTCGTTCAAGATGTTAGTAAACAATTTGTATAACGTATTGAGACACGTGATCGGTCTATGGTTTTTCAGATCGGACAAGTCTCCCGATTTTGGGATCAGTGTCGTTCGGCCCTCCACCAGTCAGTGCGGAATGGGCTGGTCTCCATTTATATAAGAGATGAATATTCGGACTAAGTGTTGATGGACAGAAGTGAACTTCTTCCACCAATAGTTGTTAATTCCATCCCAGCCCGGCGAGGAGAAATTCCTCGCTCCTGTGATGGCATTTTTACCTCTAATGCATTGACGGGTGGGCAATCTTCACTTTGTTGTGTGACTTCGTCGCACAACTCGGTGAAGATTTCAATACCTGGAGTGTCTGCATTAAGCCTAGTTGTTTGATTTCTGTGTAGTATAGTAGGCATTAAACCTAGTTGATGTTTTCTCGTAGATGCTCCACCAGAATTCCTCAACTGCGGCCATCGACGGAAACTCGCTTGAGGCTGCGATGCGACGTTTGAAGAGGTTGGAAGCATTCATCCACAATATTGAGTTTTGTCGAATTCCTTCTTCCCGTCTTTGCAGCCTCTTTTTGGCATCGGCCAAAACCCGAATTTTATCTGCTAAACGTTGCTTGATGTTGAGCAACTTCAGCTTATTCAGTGTGTGATAGTACGACCGCAGTTGTTGTGCGAACTTCTTGACTTTAGCCGTAAATGAACGGCCAGATGTTAATAGTCGATCACACACTGAATCCGGGAAGCAAGTTTCCGTGTCAATCGAATGTTACCGTACAATTGAGACATGCGTTTTGTAATCTGCCGACTCCCCGATATCTGTGTCAGATTTCGCGGGGTCACCAGATCACTTGGAGCCTCGTAAATGGCACAATTGCCTTACCACAGGTCGCAGTCATCTGGAAGAGCATACAGAAGTAGGCTATTTGCTCTGTCTATTTCTCGTTGTTTAGGCAAAATTTTTGTTCTCAAATTCTGCCTAAACACGAGTGTCGTGCTTTCATAAGGTGGAGCATCTCTCTGAGCACCGCGTACGGGCTCAGTTGTTATTTCCCGCACATCCGGTACTGGTTGACAGCTGGGAATAACGAAACCTATCCGCCTCAGATAGGCCACATAATCTCTCAGTTGTTGCTGAGAAAAGCGATCTGCCAGTTCGGGATGCATTACTGCAAACCGACTATGCATTCGCGCCATGTAGCCTCTCTGTTGCGGATAGCTCTCCTCGTAGCAGCGCAGTAGATCTTTCCTGAGATCCTCCGTCCACTGAAATCGTCCATGGGCATTCGTACGTTGTTGTCCCGGGACACCTGTTTCGGCTCCTCCACCTCGGGACTGGGCTGCATCCGAAGCAGCCCGATGATCAGGAGCCCTGCGCGTCGCATTCCTTGTAACCGCAAATACAGGGAGTAGGGTGGTTAGCCCTACTCCCCGTTGTTATGCCTCTCTCGTTTGTCTCTTACCTCGCCATCCACTGGGGTTGGTTACCCAATCTCTGGCAAGTTTGTTAAGAGTCCAGGGCCCACCGGCTTTAATAAGCACACGTGGAGGTGAGAGTAGGCCATTTGGGAAGCTAGGCTAAGATGCAGCTTTTTGCATAGCCGCATTGTGTTACGCATCATTCCCTTTGGGCCCCTATTATTATTATCATTATTAATGACATAATTATTATTGTTATAACGTTTACATCATTTATTAAAATTTAATAGTATGATTCATTTAAAAAATCTACAATTTTTATTTCTTAACCCTCTGGGCACGACGCCGTCCTTTAAAAATGAGTAACAGGGACGGATTCCTAGTCTCAGTTGACCAATTAAACATGTGTATCATAAGAAAAACGTGTGCTTTGAAGTTGAAAAAAATTTTTTTTTTCACCAAAATGAAAAGTTCTGTGGATTTGCCCATATGTGCCTCGAATGAATTAGAATGGATAGTCAATTATTATAGGACTACAAATTTAATGATTTTGAATCGAAAAAAGAATTAGATGAAAATGCAACAATCAAATGATATGAATAAAATCGAATTGGTTATTACCAATAGCAAGGTCGGAAGGTAAATGATTTTTAATGGAAATAAAATATTTAATTGAAACAATCGTTCAAAACATACCAAAAAGTTGGTTCTTTAGTAATTTTTTACGGGGAATTCAAAGATAGTATAATAAAAATTGTAAAAAAATTTTCATTCCTTAGTAAAAACATTAAAAATAGACTACAATACATAAAAAACAGATTTAATTCTTCCTTATTAGATACACCTAAAAATTCACTCTCTAAAATTGTTTTACAAATTCCGGATATAAATGGTTTTATTAAAACTCCGTTTTACTTTGTTAAAAAAAAATGTCTAATATTCTCTTTAATTATTCTTTTAATGATATTACTTTTATTTCCTTTTCTATTGGTAACTTTAAAAAATAAATGCAGTTCTACGATAACTTTATTAGCGTTTATCCGTTCTTTAAAAAACAATTGTACGGTGGTTGAATGGTTACAGCGCTGGAATTGTGAGTAAAAATTTTGAAGACCGAATCTCCGTCGGGAAATTTTTTTTTTAATTTCATATACATATGATTACCTATTATTAATGCCCTACCTACTGAATGTATTGAAATGTTTTAATTTTTGCGAAAATCACGTATATCTAGCCTACTGAGTTAATTCTAAAAAAGCGAGATATTTCGTTTTAGGGCGAAAATAATATTGTTGGTTTTTATTTCTATTATTTAATCGATTCATTATTATTAATGAACATAAATATCCTATTTTATGTAGATCAAAACTGATTGAAAGAAAAGCGTTATGCACAATATAATATAATTAAAGAGAATATTATTAATAATAATACGTGTTAACTTGCGTTCAGCAAGGTGATTACAAAGCTTTACGAAAATTACACTATTACGGTTTACAAATTAGTTACAAACCAAATATTCTAAAAAAAAATTCTTAGTTTTTATTTCCTTACACTTTTTCTACATGTATATTAGTAGCAGCAAATGAAATAACGAACGTTTACCAATGCACATAATGTGCTCCTTAGCAAATTCATTGAGTGATTTTTAATGAATCTCAATAGATTTGCATTTGAAGCTAAAAACACAAATTCAGAAGTGATGCACAGTTACAATGGTAAACGTGCGTTATTTCAGTTGCTTCTACTAATATACAGGGTGTCCCACGGCTGAGCCGACATATTCAAGGGACTAAAAGTACTTAAAAGAATAGGACGAAAAGTCCTCTTGCACTTTTTATGAATTTTTAGTTTGGACCTAGTTATCGGACGGGCAAAGTCGAAAAACTGAGTTTTTTCGAATAAATTCGATTTCTCGTAAAATATAAAAAGTTATAAACTGGTATTACATAATAGGGGGTTTTTGAAATCGCTGTTTACGAATTTGTCGTCGAAATTCCAAAATTTAAAATGGCCGATCCAATATGGCGAACCAAAATTCGAAACTTTAGCCGATTACGACGAATTTTTTCCGACTTTGGCCATGATTTCCAGCCCGAAATATGCATTTTGTTTTATTAACATCCTCGATTAACCTGATCTAATGTAACCTACACTGAACTTGTCCCGCTCTTCTCAAAATGTTAATTTAGTTATGAAACACGTACAAAACATATTAAAAAATTCAACGTTTTTTTATTAATATTTCACGAATTAATTAAAATATTATTATTAACAACCACGAGTACAAATAGAATTCTTTAAAAGGTTCAATGAAAAACATAGGGTAGACAGGGGTGAAAAAGCCATTCGACTTTCATGTCCACTTGAATGAACCAACTAGTCAGTTGTTCACAGGTTATAAACTCGTAGATAATTTGCAACTTTTAATCCCGGTTCGATTCTTATATCTGGACTTTAGTAGATTTTATTGCGATATTTGCTTTTGAACTGCCATTCTCAAAACATTTCGGTGAAAATTTCAAGCGCGTAACAGCTGATTTTAACATACAGAACATTTTATCAAGAGATATCGTTACTAAACATAGGTATGCTACAAGATTTTACATTTTACAGCAATTTTGAGATTAATATAGCCTTCTGTGAAAATGTTTGCTCTGCTAACTGATGAAATGTAAAGATGCAAAACCAGTACGAAAGGAGAAATCGCTATTAGATGCATGTTTGTCGCGCGAAATTTGAAACTCGGACATCGATCTGAACCACCTATAAATTCATTTTAAATTGAATAAATACATGTTTTACTTTCAGAAGTAATTGAAGTCAATGAATTTGATAATGATGATGTACTTGACAGTGACGAAGGCTTGACAGTGATCAAATTACGTACCATCGCCGGATAATTCTGGATTCAGTTCAGGTATGACCTCCCCTTAGCTGTCTCAGGATAAAATTATTTTTTCTATTAAACCGATGGTAAATGTAATGGATTTATCCAGAAAAATAGTAAGGGTATATTGATCTAGAATTTTGTTCTTGAGTATAACATACATTTCTTCCCCTAGCTGTCTTAGGACCTTGTCGTTGGTGGGGGAGCTTGTGAGCCACCGCTCGCCTCTCGATAAATCTACCAGTGGAGACCACTGCTGTGGGCCTCCAGTCCATTATCGAGCTCCCTGAGGACTATGACCCCTGCAGGGGTCCGATCTCAGAGGTCCGAATGTGATCCTGAACACTACGACACGGTTTTACGTGTCCGATCTTAGGCGTCACAGGAGTAGAGGCATCTTCACAGGTCCTTCCAAGGGCTGTGACACTGGAAGGGTGTCCGAGCTTGGAGGATCACCTAGGCAACCTGGGGACTATGACACTCACAAGTGGCCGGTAGGAGGGGGCTAACCCCGCATCGAAGGGTAGAGGGGCGGGTCCAACTAAGAAAAGACAGCCCCAAAGTCGGAAGGTGTGTAGGACACCGTGCCAGAAACCGAAAAACTGTCGGGGATCGACTTGTCATTCGGGCCATGGCCCGAATGTCTTGGCACCGGGGGTTATAAAGGTGTCGTAAAACGGTCCCTTGGGGTACCGGGCGCCACCATTCGTACAAAGCCTCACCTCGGCATGCGGGGCTCTGTCGGGGGAAGGATACTTCCCTAGCTACTCGTGGGAATCAAATGAATGACACCAATATTAATTCACCCAAAAAACCGACGGACGGCTCGGGGACCCTGGAGGTCGAAACGGACGCTTCGGGGGCCGGGACGCCCCTTGGAAACCAGGCTGAGCGTCCAACCGTCGGTACCCTCCCAGCGGCTGCGCCCTCGCAAGAGGGTGCGACGTCCCAGGAATCGCCGACAGCTATAACTAAGAAAAGACCCTGCGGAGCTGCAAAAAAGAGGCTCCGCAAAGAAAGAGAGCGCCTAGAGGCCGCCAGACGTGGCCCGGGTGCTAACACCAACACCGGGACGAAAGAAACTCGGAAGAGGGGGAGGCATCCACAGGAGACTCCCCCGTTGGGGCAGAAACTGACCAAAAAAAATAGGGGGAGGAGCGAACCAAGCAGTCTTAGACAGGGCCATGGGTTCGGGTCTCACTGCCGCCCAGCGGGCGAACCCCCTTACTCTCGTCGTGGTGAATGACGATTACCCCGATGCCGAGCTGACAAATGAGCATCTCGATTCCTTCTGCCGGGTCTTCTCTAGGCGTGCTGAAGAGCTGCCAGAGGAGCAATGGCCGAAGATCGAGGCTTCCTTTTGCAAGGCCGGGGCCATCAAGTTCATCCCGCCGAACCAGACAACCAGGGACCGTCTTATGGCTGAACTTACGGCCGGGGGGGGGGGGGGGGGGGAGGGGCCAAAGATTAGGACCGGGGGGGTTGAACTCCTCCAAAAGATGATGAAGGCTACAGCCTGGATCCCAGATGAACCAGAGGATCCGGCGGTAATACTTCGGCGTCTGGTTGGGTACACTCCCTCGTTGAAGACGTCGTGCTGGAGGGTTATCCGTCAGCCGGCGCCTTCAGCCAAGGCTCCAGCATCTGGGCATCAAGGCTGTACAAAAATGCTGCTGGTTGTCCAGATTCCGGAAGCCAAAGCAAGGGCGCTCGCGGCCCTTGATAATCGGCCCTATTACCGGTGTACCCGGGTGACATACAAGGTCACCGGAGGCACCGGCCAGTAAGGGCCGATCATAGTCAAAGAAGCGGCGCGACGTTTCACATTGGCGTCCGGGCAACTTCAGTTTACCCAGATTAACTTGCACCACAGCAAGGGCGCCTCTGGTTGTTTACAGAGGAGCATGGCTGTGGCGCACACAGGCATAGCGCTAATCCAAGAACCTTGGATTGTCAAAAATGCCATTAGGGGGCTGGGGCTTACCACTGTTTTAGCAAAACAGGGGCGGTCAAACCCAGGGCCTGTATTCTCACCAAGGGAATCAACGCAGTTTCATTGATGGATCTGAGTAACGAAGACCTAATGGTGATAACGATCAACACAAATGAGTTAGGAAAAATAGCACTGGCCTCAGCTTACTTCCCATATGATGGGCCTGATAATCCCTCAAAGGAGGTAAGGAAACTTGTGGATCATTGCAGGCAGAAGGGACTCCCCCTACTGATAGGCTGTGACGCAAATTCACGCCATCAGATATAGGGCAGTACCGACATTAACGAAAGAGGACATGCGCTGCTGGAATATCTGGTCACCACCGACCTGGATATCCGCAACACCGGCAGCACCCCAACCTTTCGCAACGCTATCAGAGCTGAAGTCCTGGACCTCACACTCTGTAGCAGTAGCCTCCTTCGTAGGATTAAAGATTGGAGGGTCAAAGATGATCCTTCACTGTCGGATCACATGACGATTGCATTTCATCTGGCGGCTGATGTGGGCGCCAATATGAAATTTATTAGAAATCGCAGAAGTACAAACTGGGAAGGTTTCAACAGAGACCTATGTGGAGCCCTAGAGGATGTGCCAAGGGCTAAGATCAAGAACCCTCTGGCACTATAGGAAGCAGCCAAGACGTTCAACGCAGGCATCAAATATACCTACGAGCGAAAATGCCAGGAAACCCCTGTCAGGGACAGGAGGCTGACCTGGTGGAACCGCAGCCTGAAGGCTAAGAAGGTTAAAACTAAAAAGCTTTTCAGGTTAGCCAGGAAGAGGAATTATCCCCAAGCCTGGGACAGCTATACTATAGCAAGAGATGACTTCAGAGATGCAGTCAGGAAAGCGAAGAAGGACAGCTGGGTATCCTTCTGCTCGGACGTCGAGAAGGGACCTCCGGCAGCCGAGCTTGGAAAGGTTCTGGCGAAGGACCCAGCTGCTATTATGGGAGTACTAAAACTGCCAGATGGCACCAGTACGACGACAGACGCGGAGACACTGGACTACCTGATCCGAGCCCACGTCTCGGGCTTTTATAGGTCTGGGATTGGGAAGGGGGGAGACGAAGACCTGAACCGAGCCGCTCCCTGCACGGGAGGTGGGATGTCCAAGGCCCGCAGAGAACTTGGACGCCGAATCGCTCGGGAAATCGTCACCCCCGCGAGGATAAGGTGGGCCGTACACTCCTTTAGTCCGTATAAGTCACCGGGGCCAGATGGAATTTATGCAGCTCTTCTTCAAAGAGCTGGCGATATGATCATAGGACCACTTATGAGACCAACTACAGCTAGTCTCATCCTGGGCCATGTGCCTAGTGCATGGCAGGGTGTCAAGGTGGTTTTCCTACCTAAAGTAGGGAGATGCGGTTATGAATCGCCCAAGGACTTTAGACCAATCAGTCTAACGTCCTTCATACTAAAGTTAGTAGAAAGACTCGTGGATAGGTACATGAGGGAGACGGTCCTAGCACGATGCCCACTGCACGGGAGCCAACATGCCTACGGAACGGGTCTCTCCACTGAGACGGCACTGCATCAGGCTGTCTCGCTGATTGAGATCCAGCTGGAGAACAGGGGCTACGCAGTGGGCGCTCTGCTGGACATTGAGGGGGTCTTCAATCACACCCCACGAGGAGTGATAAGGAGAGCCCTCAGGACGCACGACCATTCGCGGACTGGGTGGACCACATGCTGACGAATCGTAGTCCTCGAGCGGAGAAGGGTGATACGAAAATCCGGGGCTATGTTCACTCCGGATGTCCACAAGGAGGGGTTCTTTCGCCACTACTATGGAATGTGGTGATGAATGAACTCCTGGTTGGAATCACGGAGCTTGGATTACACGTCGCGGGAAATGCGGACGACGCTCTGATAATTGCCAGGGGGCCTTTCTTGAGTCCGCTGATAAGTTTAATGCAGCGTGCACTTACATTTGTGGAGCACTGGTGTCAGGAAACGGGGCTCTCTATTAACCCTAGGAAAATAGAGGTGCTGGTGTTCATCAGAAACTACAAATGGGACCGTGTCTGTCCGCTCACTCTGTCTGGACACAGACTACAGTACGCGGAAACAGCCAAATACCTCGGGTTGACTCTAGACAGCAAGCTTAGCTGGAAGAAACATCTGAAAGACAGATGTGCCGGAGTCACAGCTTCCCTATGGCTAATGAGACGAACCATAGGCAGCATCTGGGGCCTCAAGCCGGCTACTATGCTATGGATATACGAGGCTAGTCTGAAGCCAAGGTTAACCTATGCTTTACTGGCCTGGTGGAATAGGTCCACTATGACTACATCTGTCGAGGAACTAGAGAAAGTGAGAGGGCTCATACTCAGGAGTATCTCGGGCGTTACGAGGTCAACCCTCACGGCGGCACTAGGTGTTCTCCTGGATATAGAGCCCTTTCACATAACATTGAAAGCCGAAGCCGTAAAGGCCTGGCGCAGGATCAAAGCAAAGAGTGGGTACAGGAGCTCTGTCAAAAGAACAGGACCTCTGGATGCGCAACCATGAACTGGAAAAGCAACCATGCGACACTACTCAACGGCAACAACTGGTTCACAGATGGGTCAGTTGGGGCGCGGGGGAGTGGAGCGGGGGTATACAGAGGAAGAGGTGGAAAAGGGTCCACATACCTTTTGGGAGCCTACACTACTGTTTTGCAAACAGAATTAATGGCTATCATTCAGTGTTCCTATAGAGCGCTAAATGAGGATAACGGTAATAATACCACCATTTTTTCTGATAGCAGGGGAGCCTTACAGACCCTCAACAACTTTAGCACAAGGACTAGTCTGGGACTGCTACTAGTCCCTGAATAGACTAGCTGCGAAAACCCGGGTCACGCTGCGTTGGATCCCAAGCCACTGTGGATTCATGGGCAACGTGATTGCAGATAAGCTAGCCAAACTGGCAGCAAAAAAGAATTTCATTGGCCCCGCACCCGTGGTGGGCGTGTGCAAAAACCTCGCTCGGGAAGCATTCCAGACGAGGGTTGCACTCGAACATCCAAGGATATGGGGTTCCACACCGGGATGCAGGCAAGCCAAACTTTTTATTGGCGACAGCTAGCCCTGCAGATGGAAACCGGTATTCCTGAATGCCAAAAGATCGGCGGCTAAGGATCTGGTGGTAATGATCACTGGGCACGGGGATCTCCGGGTACATCTCCACAAAATAGGACTGGCAGACTCGACGGCCTGTAGGTACTGTGGAGAGGCGGTAGAAACCGCCGAACACATTCTTTGTGAATGCCATGCCACCGCTCGACATAGAGTGGAAAGGACGGGAAAACCTGCACTGACAAGGCAGGATATCACCTCCATGGAGGCTGCGACCATGGCCGCGGTCTGGATGGCTATGCGCCGTGCCACATAGAAGGAGGTCATAGGAGGAGTGCAAAAGGACTACCCAAGCACTCAGGTTTTCGGTCTGTGTGACCAAACCAACTAAAATTTTAAATTATTTTATTATGACCTTCCTATAAAAGCAAAACAACACAAGGAATTTTACTCTTAAAATGAATGATCATGTGAAGTTTGTTTTAATCTAGATTCGAGATCTACATATGGAGTGGTATATACCCAGGCAACTAAAAAAAGCAAAATATGATAATAAAATTCTGAATAGCTTTTTTCCTACCTTTTATCTAAACATAGCGTCGTTAAGGCAATGACGGTACGGCCACTTGATTGCCCTCGTGCGATAAAGGGCATAAGCGCTCGAAACAGTTAATGAGACAATAGTAACAGATAAAACGTATTTTGAAAAATTAATTTTAAAAAATACTATCATATGATTGATAAAAATCAATGTAAAGTATATGATCAAAATGTCCCTACTGAAATTCCAAGTACATCCAGGGATTTTACTCAAGATTCTTCATTTCCTGAACCTGAAGAAACTTCTGATGAACGCAAAAATGATTCTGATTGTGGTTCTGATTATAATACCGATTTTCGTTCAAACGAGGAAGAATCTTTGAAACATAATCAAAATTGTGAAGTACTGCAGAAATTACACTCCAAATTTAAAGATCCAGGGACAACAAATGTTGAAAAATTTCAAATAATTACATTGGCACCATACTCGTGGAGTATGAATAAAATAGCTACATTTTTTAATTGTTCTCGGCGACTTGTCCAAAATGCAAGGCATGCGTTACAAGAATTTGGCATCAAAGCTGTCTTGTCCAAACCTTGCAGTACAGGGGCACGATTACTGGCTGCAGACACAGTGACAGATGTGACATCCTTTTACGAAAATGATGAAAATAGTCGTCTTTTGCCGGGAATGAAGGATTACCTTTCAATTAAGCAGTCAGACGGTTCTCGCAAACATGTCCAAAAACGTCTAGTCAAATGTAAAAATTGGATTCTCTAGATTTGCACAATTACGTCCTAAAAGCTGCGTTTTTGCAGGTGTAAATGGAACGCACGTAGTTTGCGTATGCGTTTATCACCAGAACGTCAAATTAATGATCGATTGTAGTCGTATTTCTCAAATTACAGAGAATACGGAGAATCATTTATTAAGTTACAAGGAATGCCTTACTTTTATTACTTGTAGTGATCCTTCTTCAGATTGCTATTATAATAAATGCGTGAACTGTCCTGACATTGACGTCATGAAGAAGTTTTTGCTGGAACAATTTGATAAAGCGGGTATTGAACAAATAGAATATCAAGTTTGGAATAGTAACGATCGTGCTACGATGGCAACGCAAATACTTCCTGTAGACGAGTTTGTCAATGATTTTTGCCCAAAATTGGTCGCTCTCAAAACTCATCCCCATACAGCTGAACAACAGTCAACGTATTTAAATTGGAGAAAACAAAATTTGCTCGAGGGGGAACTTCTTGTACAATGTGATTTTTCGGAAAACTACGCTTTTGTTGTGCAAGATGCAGCGCAATCATTCCATTGGAATAATAATCAGGCTTCAATTCATATGGTTATGTGTTATTATAAATTAAATAACGAATTACGTTACGAAACTGTTGCTATAATTTTTGATGATCTGAATCACAACACAGCCGCTGTATATGCCTTACAGAAATAAATTATAAATTATATGTCAGAGAAGGTAGCGGTAACAATAGTTATTTATTTTTCAGATGGTGCTGGTCCGCATTATAAAAATAAATATAATTTTTCGAATCTCATCAATGATGAAAAGATTTTGGGGTTCCGGCCGAATGGCATTTTTTTGCAACGGCACATGGTAAGGGGCCTTGTGATGGGATTGCGGGATATTTAAAAAGATTAGCTATGAGGGCAAGTTTACAAAGAAGTTCGGCTAAACAAATTCTTAGTGCATATGACCTCTAACTGTGGGCAAAAACGACACTAACAAGTACAGCTATATTGTACATCAGGAAAAAAGATAATGAATACCTCGCTTCTCAATTACAAAGTCGCTTCAGTGAATCCAAAAGAATACCTGGTTCACTTCGATACCATTCTTTCATAGCTGAAGGACACCAGTTACGTCTAAAGCATTGCAGTATCGATATCAAGGAGATTCACTTTGATATGCATAAGAAAAAACTCCATACCAACGATAAACAAGACAAGATGCACGTCGTTCAGTCGAGGTGACAATTTAAAAAATATTAGCCAGACAAAAAATAGTACACTACACATACCAGAGAGGGTTTGGAGTCAATAAATACCGTGGAAATGACGAGCCATGGGGTCACGTTCTGTTCATTTGACCAATACACCCTTCCCCCTATACATGCACATACACACACACAAACATATACACATACACATACATCCACAAATGAGAGGCAAGGGGATAACTCACATTAAAACAACACCCCGAAGAGATGTGAGCCCGACCGCGCTACCTCCACGTGGTACATCTTGGGTAAAGCTAAAGCCGGCGGCAGCCTAGCTAATCTGATAACTTCAAAGTTAGATATTTTTGCGAGAAAACACGTAGACATATATCGTGTGACAAGGTGTCACCGATCGACCCCTTGGCAGATACGTCGCGGTGGATGCCGCGGTTTCCTCGCATGTCGAAAGTGTCCCGGAGCTCAGGATCGCCTTCGTTAATCCTTTTTTTTTACAAATTTTAATGAGTTCGGATACCCGTCCGTCAGTCGCCGGTAAAGCGCCTGAACGGCTTTACCGTCATTGCTCGGTTGCGCGTTTCGCCGGGAGCGTCACCACCTTCCGAGCACTCGAAACGCCCGAGCCCCTCTTTCCCCTGGCTGTCCCTCTCGGCAGCGCAGGAGGTACCACCCGATGGTAGGAGTCATCGTGGCCGTCGAGAAGGGACACCACCCCTCTCTGACGCGCCTGTATCGTTCCCCCCTTTCCGTCGCTGCGCGCCAACATTATTCAGGCCCAGCACGCTAAAAAACCGCCTCACATTCCCCCTCTTTTCTCCCGTGTATGGCGACCTTACTCGCCTCCACTAACTCGGCCGTAGCCGTCCAACTCTTGCCACCTCAAAGCTGCATTCTGGTAGCGTGGCTGTTCAAATCGACGTTGCGTCATATAACGCCCGTCTCTCTCTCTCTCTATCGCCGCCTGGAAGCCGAAGAGACGAAGACAGAGGATACTTTCCCAACACCTGTGATTAGGTGGGGAAAACCCCTATCGGACCCCGCTTCCTAATCCTCAGCCCAACTACATAGTGGGTTCCCCCGTATCACCCCCGGTGATTCTCCGCTCCTGGTCACTGGAGGTGCGTGTACGGTTCCTGCGCGCATCTACCAAACGCGATAGCGGCCCCACCACGGCACTTCGTTCTCGGACGCGTTACAGAACGGACCCCGATCGATTTTGTCAAAAAGAAAAACGTGTGTTGCGTCCCCTTTGCCTTCCCTTTGCGTTCCCTTTGCGTTCCCTTTGCGTTCCCTTTGCATTCCCTTTGCGTTCCCTTTGCGTTCCCTTTGCGTTTTCTGGAGTTCGTGCGATTTGGTGGACCACTCTGCGCAGTTTGAGTGGTGAACCCTAGTGGCGTGTCGGAGATCTACCGAGGTGAAATCCAGGACATAGCGAGATTTTCTTCAAGGTCAAGGACAACGAAGAAGACGAGTCCAGGCAGGACGCCCAGGTTCGAGAAGGTTTCCCGGGCTAGGTCACCCCGATTCACCCGCATCCTGAGTCGCCAGCCACGTGTGATTGGTTTTTGTGAGCCCGCAATCACGTCACGAACTGTAAGTGCGTTTCGCTCCTTTTTCTTGCGCCCCCTTTTTTTTGCGTGAATTTGGCTGTTCACTCGCCTGTAACTTTTGCGAATAACTCCGGTCATTGTTGCGAAACTCGCCGTCACGCGGTTTGAATTCCACCCTTTTCTTTTGTTGCGTTGTTTTAGATTTTCCCTTTGCGTTAATACGTTGCGTAATTTGGCGTAATAGATTCCGGATTTATTTTGTCGCGCTCAAGAAAGCGTGTATGGATTCTTCTTTTCTTTTTGGATTTTGAATATACAGATTTTGATTATAGTTTCGAGTCTCAAGAAATATTTTTATATCCTCGCTTCATATAAATAAGGAAAGGGGCTTATAAATGTTATAATCGAATTAAGATAACGGATGACAAAAAAAAACTTAATATTAAAAAAATCTAAAACTTCCGACTTGGGGAATTGCACATAACCGTTTCAATAATACTGGCACTTTTTTGAAGTTATTGTGAATAAGAAATAAAAATATATAAATTTGAATAAATAAGTCGTGTAGAGCATGAAATTCCCTTTAAAATTAAAAAAAAAATTATTCTACGATCAAAATTGACCGAGATAATTAACTTTAAGTTTTCGAAAAAGAAGGCCCCTGTGTTGTATAGCTTTACATGCAATTGAGGGGTCATTTTCTAATATACACGTGTCGTTTATAGGGCGTAACATTGAAAAGGATTTATACGAAACCAACGTATCCTCAAACGAAAACGATACCGGAATCGAACCAAATGCAAAAACCCACGTCGCAGCAGCTCCACTTGGTACTAATAATAATAATGAAAATGAGGCTGATAAATTTAATTTATCCGTAAATGAAGGCAGTGTAGCAGATTTAGTGAAAAATGCCTCTAACGTTATTGTATCTCCATCTGGGGAAAAAACAAAAATGTACAACTGCAAATACTGCAACAAGAAAGTCGCGAAATTAGCACGTCACATCGAAAATGTGCACAAAGATTTAGATACAGCCAAACAACTGAAGTTACTCCCTAAAGTTCCAAGAAAAAAAATGAACCAATGGCAGCGTCTGCAAAAGCTCGAGTAGCGTTATTATATCAGGCTAGGTCCCACGGAAGTTTCGAGCATAATGTGACGGGTAATACAAATGTTATTCCGGTTAGAAGACCGAAAGCAGGCTTGCCTCCTAAAACTGTTAACGACTTCGGCCCTTGTCCTAAATGTAAAGCATCTTTCATCAAAAGTAGTCTTAGGAAACATGCTGCTGTGTGCATGGGCATCGATTGCACGCATAGTCATCAAATACCCACCTTGAGTCGCCAAGCAATCGGATATTAACACGAACGAACCGAAGACCTTTGCAAACGAGTGCTCGATTCGTTAAGAGAAGATCCTGTATCAACACTAATCAAATTCGACGAATTACTCGTAGTATACGAAAACAACGAAAGCTTTAAATATAGCCAATATAAGCACCAAAAGGATCTGGTAAAAACGAAATTAAGACGATTAGGACGACTGCTGCAAGAAGTGAAAAGAGTATGGATCCGAAAATAACAGATTTCAGTAGTTTACTGGATCCATCACATTTTGCTACTTTTTGCGGGCGGTAAATAATTTAGGTCATCATAATTCAAATACAGACCTGTATGAAACACCAGCTACAGCTAGCGCTTTGGGACAGCGATTAAAGAAATCGCGAATGAGTTAATATGCGAATGTATTGCCAAAAAAGATAACGAAAAAAGGCTCTGGTTGAACAATTCTTGCACTTGTTCACCGTTAAATTCGAAAAATTTGTTAACAAAACGGTTGCTGAATCGCAGACAGAAATGCAACGTAGCAAAGTCGTGAAATTACCGTCAACTGATGACATAAAAAAATTCTACAACTATCTTTCCGAAAAATGGTTGTTAGCGTACGAGGCCCTCGACAAGTCGTTCGATTTTGCGAAACGGAAAGAATTATCGGAGCTCACATTGACCTCAATTCAAGTATTGAACCGCAGAAGAGCCGGCGAAATTGAGCGCTAGAATGTAGCAAATTTCGAGAAAATAGAGAAAATTAACGAAAAAACGGATCCAAACTTTCATAAACTAGGGCCAGATGCCAAAAAAATTGCTAACAAATATTCGTGTATTCTATTCAGAGGAAAACTCAATCGCACAGTGCCTTTACTACTGACAAATGATATGGTGAATGGAATAAATCTTCTCCTAAAACTGAGAAAACAAGCCGGCGTTACCAATAAGTACATATTCGGACCTCCCTCCGTTAATAAAAATGAGGATAGATATTTAAGCACTTGCAAGCGAATGAGGAAGTTCTCCGTTGAATGTGGGGCAGACTTACCGGAAACACTACGAGGAACGCTCCTCCGAAAGCACATCGCTACCTCATATATCAATTTAAACTTATCTGATGGAAAAATTGATGATTTGTCCCAATTTCTTGGACACCACAAAATATACATCTAAGTATATACAGACAGAAAGTTGCAGCGCCATACTAATTTAGCCGTCAACGGGGCCGTGAGGGGAATTGTTGCGGTAACCGTGCGAGCGTCGTGTTTTTTTTTATCACCGTGCAGGCGCCTTTGTGTCAGACTCGGTCGCGCTTCATTGTTGCGGTAGTCCGGCGATGTGATTAGGTCCGGAGTACCATCGCCGTTCGTCGCGGCGACGATGGTCGGATCGAACGGCGATTCCGCGAGGGCCCAGCGTGTGGAGGGGCGGCGGATAAGGCCCGCGGCCTGCCGACGCCGCGGGGCAGTCGAGTCCGTGCTTGTTTAGCAGCGATCCGAGCAACATTGTCGAGCGATTTGAACGCGTCAAAGTTGTGTCCGATAGTCACCGTGGTTTTTTTCGGGTTTGTCGATAGCGGTGAGCGACCTCGAGCGAGCGTTGCATCGAACGGCGTGGTTTTTTTGTGTGTTATAGCGTGAAGTGCAAGTACGAGGGGGCGATACCCCGTTAGGTGCGTTTTGTGCGGGCGTGTGCTCTCGTGACAGAGCTTGTTAGGACCAGAGGAACAGGATCTACGGACGCTGCGTCGACGTGTCCTGTTCCTGGGCGAACGCAGCACGCGGCAACGTTATTGTTTGTTGCCCGGGCCACAAAGTCAGATTCTCCAGACGTCGAGGCGCTTTGCTGGCGAGGTCATTGAGGACCATCTCTGCGATCCCGGACCCGGCTTCCATTCTTTAGACCTTGGGCGAAGTTGTGGTAGACCGTTTTGTGCAACGGTTTTTCTCTAGCGATACTGCGGATAGGTAAGAGAGGTCTCGAAGTTTATTTGAATGATCATTCAAAAGGGGATTGCGTTTCATTTTTCCGCGTAGCTTAAATATTATTATTAATTCACTTTTAGTATTTAGTATTTAACTTTCTGTTGTAATAACTATTATTAATTCATTTTGGTTTGCTTTGTTATCAATAAACGTGGTAGCTTGTTCGGGCTTTTCCCCTGCTCCGTGGGGTTTTTATGCCTAGACAAGTTATTTTGTTATTATCCGCGAAATATACTGTGTTTTATTTGTAATCCTGCCACTCACCCATCCTTTCTATTTAATTTAACCGATTTTAGAAGTTAGTATAAAATCTTTGTTCAGATATCTTGAAGTGTCGCAACTATTGGAGAAGGCTCTTGGAAACGACGATAGCAGACATGACAATACATTAGTCGAGGATACAGATGCTGATAGTGACGCAGAATTAGAACCAACCTCATCAAAGAAATAACACGATAACTGATGGGGGAGGAGGAAATGGTTCGTTCGAAAATAAAGGTAAAGTTTTTCTTTTTCTTCGTAAATTTGTCGTGTAGTTAGAGGGAATTTTGCAATCTCGACCAGAAACGTAAAATTGAAGACTTTTACTTAATCTATAAAGTCGATAAAGTTAAATCCATTATTGTTGTAGTAATATATTTTATTTTGAATTAAACTCTTTCAGTATAGAATCAACAGATGCTCGGTCGGCAGACCATACGTGGAAGTATAAGGATCGCCGTGTGGACGCTAGCGAGGGGAGCGGGGCGTGGCGCGGGGCGTGTAATGGTGCTTGTATAGTGAGCGTCATGAGTTGACATAAAAAAGAAGATGAAATAAAGTAACTATACTGTATAATTGACACGGAGCTGTTCGATGAGAAGTTAAGGTAACCGAATAACTGCTGACTGTAAAGTTGGAGAGGTCAGCCATTCCGATACGTTGACGATATTTTAGCACATGAAGTCTGAGAAAGAAGGACATGTTTTTTTCGAAAACTGAAGCTTTGTCAGCTAAACTTTTGTAAGCAATTTTTACAAGGCCTTAAATCTGTAATAAGTGAATATACTCGAAAACGGTCATACCGCTCGTAGAGACACAAAGAATGATATAAGAATTATCATATTGTTTTGAACTGTAGCGAGCTATTATATCTATTACGTGATCTATTGAAGGTGATTAAAGTGAACAATTTGAAAAAACTGCTTGATCATGCAAGCAAAGAAAATCAAAGCGTAATGTATAAAAGTCGTAGAGTTTGTAAGAATCTAGGATATGATCAAGTGATAGCGATAAAATCGACAATATTTGAAAATAAATCGAAACGCGGTGTACTAATGAATGAGAACTTCGGATCTGTTTCTATTCACCACGTGGCATACAGAGAGAATTCGATATTTAAATTATATTTTTCTGTAACTGTATGTCATCGTTATTTTAATGTCTAGTTTCACTTCTAGTGTTATATGAAAACTTCAAATACACTTCATACGCCTCAAATAGATTTGTTCACCTTAAATTTGTTTCTTAAACGTATGTACACAATCGCGTAGCAGTTGTTTTTTATTAATTTCATTTGGGCTGGCGAACTAGTCCGCTTAATATAAAAAAAAAGAAAGATGTAATATCTCTGCCTCTCTCTCTCTCTCTCTCTCTCTCTCTCTCTCTCTCTCTCTCTCTCTCTCTCTCTCTCTCTCTCTCCCTCTCTATCTCTATCTCACCCGCTATCCATATCTCATTACCATCCAGCTACAATGACTAAAAAATTCTTCTACCGTCTATTTTAGATATATAAATAAATTTCTTTAACGAGAATATAGTTATAGCTTTGAACGTCTATGTTTCATCCAGTAAGCAGCTTCCAAATTTCAGGACTTTCTGCTATCCATTTCTTGAATTTTCCTTTATTCTATGAGGTTCTGGTTTCATGATTTTTTTCTCTCTCAATTAAGTTAAATATTTTTGGGACAACATGAAGAAAGGATCTTCTAGAGCTCGTTTTGGTCCAGTTCGGTACTTTTGGTTGTAATTTTTCATCTAAAATCGTGAAAGCTATGTAGTTTGTCTAGAAGTGACTGATGGTCCAGCGTGTCGAAGGCTTTTGCAAGATCAATATTTTAAACAATTTTTACTTTTAATTATGTTATTATTATTGTCTTATCTCTTATCTTTGTCGTAGTTACATACTAGATTTATTTGTGTAATTAAATTAAATATAGACCTTGTCATTTTAATCGTAAAACCCGGGTGTTAACGACTGGTGGAAGGGCTTGTAAAACACGCGGTTTGATCGGCCACATGAAAATATCAATTATTTATTCCGATCAGTGCCGGTGACGATCCGATCGCGACGCGGACTTCCAAACCCGACGACTTTCCGGAACGTTCTCAACCCGATCGTCACTTTTTCACTTCTTCGTTCGACTTTTCAAACTCTCGAACGTTTAAATAGACTACTACGTCATATTATACATCGATATTATACTATTCGAATTATAAATAATCGTATCGAGATCGTCACCATTTAGAAGGGCCTTTTACATAATTTACGTAACAGGCCTGCTTCATTTTGAGAGGTACCCCCATTCGTGTGTGCAATAGCGTAGGGAAAACCAACTTTGTGGGAAAAACCTACGACGGGTACCGCAGTCGATAAAACATCGATTCTGTCCGTAACATTCTCCCCCCTGTACGAAGTCTACGGACTCGTACACTTCAAGAGAATCTATGTTTTCATAACCCATTCAATTCATCATCGAACTCTTCACACGTGATGCACTCCACATTAATAAATTTTGGGATTCGCAAGGCACTATCACATGGTACCATAACTTAACAACCAAATACAATCTCATACTCATTCCTTTCAGACACGTTAGTCAGTATCATTACCTACGCTTTCGTCAATACAGCTTCCATTTTACATTCCCTCAAATTCAAATTCACATCAATAACATGCGGTACATCACAGCATAGTTAGCTCGAGGTCATCAGTAGTTACGTCCAAGTAATTTGAAAAAGACAGAGCAGGTCGATCACTAACTACTTAATTATTACTTAAATAATAGCAAAAACAAAACCAAATTTAGTGTTCGTAAAGCAAACTGAAAAGCGCATAAGCCGTGCCAAAGGGCGAGTGCTACCAATGTAAGATGGTTGCAGACTTCCGTAACGCTACTCAAATACTACCCATCTTCTATGAAACTACACTGCAAGCGACAAATCTAAATTTCCAAAGTAATGATGTAAGTTATTCAGGTCAATCTTACAACGAAGATATACACTCTCAATACATCTCGCACTGTATACCATATTACTCCCCCCGCTGAGGGAACATAATCGAAAAAGGTCCGAAAAAGGTACAGTGACCACAGTTTCGCAATTATTTTGTCTACATTACGCCATAATAATTCATAAGTATCCATACATTACGCATCAACTGCACCAAATATTCATTCGCATATCGCACGACTTTAGTGACTGTATGGATGTTCAATGGAATTATTCCATGTCATACGCGGCTTTCATAAATTTATAAGACGAAAGTTAAGGCAGCCAGGAATACGAACATTTCTATTGTTCTCTGTAGCATAATATTTTTTATCGCGACTTTATTTAAGTAGCGGATCCCCGATCGATCATAACGACGCTTACTAGCAAATTCTCGATGACGAGCGGGTCGCAACTGAGGAGTTGCCCGATTTTTAAATTCACCAGTTGCTATGTACATCGCCAATGGGCTCCATGATTTTATTTTTTAAGATCGGCAACGAATCGGGAAATTTCGATTTCGGAGCTCGAATCGATACCTTCTTTGCCACACATACCCTTTCTCTCTCCCTCTTTCTCTATCTATCAAAGACGGAAGACAAGACATACATCTGCCGATATGTTGCTAACCGAACCGAACCATTGCTTCCTGTGTCGGTAAGTTACCGACTATCAATCTCCGGGTTACGAACCTCAGGACTTCTCGTTCCCCGGGTGGCCAGCCACGGTAGATCTCGACGCCTCGAGTCCCCGCGCGTGTTACCGTCCAGGTACTATCCATCGTGAGGCGAATCGCCGGCCGATTTTTGTATTCACCTCTGGTTTACGAACTTTGAATATGAGAAACCAACAGTGGCAAATCGACTCCTCCATTTCCATACAAATCATCAATACCGTCTCTGGGTTACTAACTTAAAGACTTCTTATTCTTGGAAGGACCAGCACCGGCGGACCTCGACTCCCCGAGTCCCCGCGCGTAGAACCTTCGAGTACTGTCCATCCAAAAGCGAATCACCAGCAGATCGGTTAGTTCGCATCTCTGGGTTACTAACCTGCAGACTTCTCATTCTCTGAATTACCAGCAACGGCAGATCTCGACGCCTCGAGTCCCCGCGCGTGGAACCTCCGGGTACTATCCATGCGGAACCGAATCACCAGCAGCCTGCGTAAATAACTCCGAAATGGCAATCGAACCGTTCTCCAAATTAGAGATAGACATCGATCCGACCCCGAAAAGTGCTCTGCTCCAATTCCGAATTCTCCTTGCTCCGAAACTAAAACGCACCTTGCTCCGACTCTAAATGCACCTTGCTCCAATTTTAGGATACCTTGCTCCGAATCGAAATTTCACATATCGATCATTTTTTTGAGAGTAAATTAATTCAAGGCTCCACAAATACCGTTCTATTCCATTATTTGCATCATGTATGCCGTCGCCATATATAAAGGACTCGTACACAGTACCTATATAGGTACTCTTCTACTGCGGCTGCCGCTAAATTTTATTTTACCTTTTCGCGAATGATTGTTTTCCTTGCAGCCTCAACTTATACATTCAATGCTTGTAAATCGTTTTGAACATACAGCAAGTATACATTTACTTAAAATAATTCACGTCGCAGATCTGCAAGCTCTGTTTATATTATATCGCCATCGAAATATTACATCGACGGGTTGTTCTGGACCCACGAATAAAACAAGTACTGTGTTTCAAACACACTCAGATTTGGTATCAATTTCGTTTGAAGTTTCATCTCGTTATATGGCGGCTGACTCGACATTAACAAATCCACGGGTATTCAAAATGCTTTTCTATAAAAGTCGTCATAAACCAACGATTCCGCTCTCGGTCTTTACGGACTTTACCAAATACGACCGTCGCACTATGTAGCGGATCAGCGCGTAATCGTCGACTCTTTCGATCGACTGCCTCAATGGTTTTCAAACAATTTCGTAAGAAACAAATGCAGGCTTATCGTTCCAGCGAATAATAATAAGATTAAAGATATTTTTGGATTCCTGTCCAAAATGCGTAACGAAATTTAAATCCATTCCAATTCGATCCATCACGTCGTCATCGCCATCCAATAATTGGACTTATCATTCAAGACAAGTGCAAATGCAAATACGTCAGGCCCGCAATCCACTGTCCAAACCGGGACCCGTGCACCATCGACATTGACGCCTATTATGACCTTCACAATCATGAACAGTCATTTATATTATTATGATTTATATTACGTTACTACTATTCAAATTGTCATTCGCGCACAAAATTTGAAATGAAATCGATACCAAACCGTTCACGGAAAGGTCCAATCGTTTCTTTTTCATTTGTAATTAGAATCATAATCCCATTATAGATTCATGCTACTTCGCTCACATATTTAAATACAAATCAAATTTCTTTAAATCTACATGATAAAGTCAATAATCAATCGCCATCATATTTTCTTCAAATATCAATCGCCATACTGAACTTTCGAAACACCGCTAAAAATGTGTCATTCTTTAGAATAGGTACCAATAAATATTATCTTTCATCAAACTTCTGTTTGAGAAAGTGAGGATGATGTTTCCACAAACATCGGACAAAACATGACGTTTTACTAACACCTATTTAAGGCGCTGTTATTTCGATTATCTTTCAATGCACCGAATTTATGTTCAACGGGCAAAATAAAACGTGCGGTCAAGCTTTCCAAACTAAAACTTTATTCGCTCGAAACAGGCGTCTCGGCAGCCATATCTTTAGAACGATTCGAAATGTTCGCAACAGTTTCGTCTGAACATTTATAAAGGCGCGATGTTCTTACGGACATCTAAATAATGATGATATACGTCAGAACACCTGTCAAAGGCGCTGACTGGTATTTCATATTCAATAAACTCGAAAAGATCGAAATTTCGACTTAAATAGCCGAATTACAATGTTGAATAGAAAAAACTCTACCAAACGTATCGTAGAGTGATTTTGACGTAATCGGATGCCTAATATATCGTCATCCAACTTCGTACTATCCTCACTTTTATTTATTAAAATTTACAATTATTGACTTAATAATAAAACGTTTTATTGCCCCATATACATGCCAGTATTTACGCTTGATTCTCAATAAACCGAATTTAGAATTTTAAATATTTCTCTCAATTCTAAAATTTGTTCGATTTCTTATTCGTTTTTAATATAATTTAGTTATTCAATCTGTAATTAGGATAAATTAATCTTCCTCAATATTAGCGAATTCAAACTGAGTTGCAGAACTAATTACATTTCATAATGTACATCATGTACTTCATGGGACGTCAATATCGGAACTACCATTGACTACAGTAGAATCTCTATTTAAATTCCGACTGACTTCTCCAGGAGTATTTCGAGAAGCACCAACCTCTTGATGGTTAAAAAACAAAGGAGCATCTAAATTAAAAACAAGAACCCGGTCAACTTACAGATTCTATGTTTTTCGTTTTCGCCATAACTCCGGAATTCGAAATTTGAAATTCCCGAAAGCGATGTTCGTTTGAACACCTCCCAGAAAGAACTTTTAATAAATTATATTTAAAAATATTTCCGATATTGCCATCCCATAATTAGCCTTATCTCTATCGCGAGAAAATTCATTTACCTAGATGCAAACGAGTTCACTACACCGAAAGTCGCGTTCCTAGAGAATTCGAGATTCAATTTCTAAACATGAAGTCGAAATATTTTATTCCAGCTCGATCACTTCAACGGTGTTTTAAAAACAGTTGACAGTTCTAACCTACCGCGATTAAGGAAAACGTATTACGCAGTCCACTCCGACCCAAAGTACTATGCTTACGGAGTACAAAAAACAGATTATCTATAGCCGACCGTAATTTCATGGAAATAATAAAGGAATATACAGGGTTATGAAACGATTAAATTAGAACTGTCAAACGTATATAGATTCATTTCTCGACGATCTCGAAATCAACTAGCATCTCTAGTACAAAGATGTTCGAATTTTTAAGTCGGCATCGCGGAGGGCGATAAAACACGATCGCGAGCTTCAAGTACGGAATTGTACAACGAAGGCGTTAAAACCGTATGTAATTCGCCGCATTTGAAAATTACACAATTGCGATATATAAGGCGATACAAACACGCAAAGCTCACCATGCCGAACTCCATTTTAACGTGGATATCCCAAATAATAGCTGCAATTAATCGCTGCAATCAACATGGTCGTGTACGGGGATTGGCGATCGAGTCGTTTTCTGGTATGTACGCTGTCAATTTACTGGCATAATGTGGATCTCATCCTCGTCGGCAGTTCTTAACCATGACGACAGAAAATAATCATAAAAGCATCATTTTCAAAATTAAAAATAAATATTTGTAGGTATTTTGAACACTAACCTGACACCAAATAGTGCTTGTAAGGTATTCAATGGTACACCTTTGGATGTGGACATAGTTGTCATCACTTCTGCACAATTGATACTTTTTGATAAATTTCAGAAGCTCTTGGTTCTTTTGCACTTCCCATGACTCTACCAATGAGGTTGATCCTTTATCCTTGTATCCTAAAAAGAATAAAATGACACAAAGGATCAGTTTTTTTTTAAATATAAAAACTAAAACTTAATACCTATCTAATCCAGGCAACATTTTGTGGCGGATTTTTCTCCTTGTTTATTTCATTCGGTTATAATTAAGAAGCGTTTGTTTACTTTTGCTTAAGGTATTTTCACTTGGCTGTATTGCTAACACGCCATTTACCGACCTAAAGGTCAAGCTCGTCGCTCATTGGCTGAAGGCTATAACATGGGATCCCCTATGATCGGGAGCAAAAGACTCACGTGCGTTTCCGTGACGGGATCGGGAGTTACAGGAACGGCCCCGAACCAGCCCGAGCGCCGTAGCGGTCTTATACTATAATATTTTTATTGTTATAAATAAAATTCCGTAGCGGTGCGCGGCGGAGTGCGGGAACCGCCATTAGGTTTTTCGCGATTTTTCAGGCGCGGAAAGAGGCGAAGACTACCCCCTCTGGGTCGATCTCTTGCTCTCCGGTCACACTGAGCCAGCCGAGTAAGGCCGCTTACCTGGCGCGGCGTTTTCCCCCCTGGGAAACGCCAAAGTCCGTTAACGGACGGTAGCGGTCGCAAATAAATTTTTAAATCCGGCAAAAGCCGTACAGTTGTGCATGCTCTAAAAGTACGTCACAATTTTTGGCGCCCAACATGGGGCTGCATTTTGAAAAAAATAATAAAAACGCGTAGTGACGAAGTGCGCGATACAGAAAAAAAGAATTCCGAACAAAAAATCGTAACTTAGCGAAACTACGAGGCAGTTCGCCATTATCGAAGCGCACGTGCCAAGCAGCGGCCATATTGGGCACGCAACGTGGTTGTTCTAAAGGACTCAGCGCGCGGGAGAAGTCCGTTGCGCGGAATCGTTTAGGAATTGCCGTGGCCGAACCGCGTAAGTGGGGACGGGATTTCCCCCGTTATCGTACGCGACGAGGAACGGGTTGCCCGTAGAGAGTTCGCGCATATCGCGAAGTGGGAACGGGATTTTCCCCGTCATCGTAAGCGCCGTAGGACGCGTTGCGCGTAAGCCGCCCGCGCATATCGCAAAGTGGGGACGGGATTTCTCCCGTTAGCGTAAGCACCGCAGAACGCGCTGCGCGTAAGTAGCACGCGCATTTCGCAGAGAAATGGGGCATCCCGCCGGCGCCAACGAGTACGAGTACGAGTTCCGTCAACGAAGAAGAGAATGCCGCTGCCGGAAGAGGCATCGAGGACAGGAGGTTGTATTTCGACCTGGTCATCGCCGGAGTCAAAGCCCGAGGACTTTGCGACACGGGCGGAACGCGGTTATTTGTCGGACCCGGGATTGCCGATATGCATCGCGATCGCATTCTGCCCCTTCAGGGAGAAATGCGAAGTGCAACAGGCCATACGGCGAGGATAACGGGACAGCTACCGTTGGTCGTCGACGTGGGAAATCGGACCGAGCAGGTTTCCTTTCGCGTCGCGACCACGTTAGACTACGATGCCATCCTCGGGTTAGATTTTTTGAAAAAAATGAGGATGACCGTCGACTGTGCGAAAGGAGAATGGAGGAGTGGCGACGGCCAATGGAGAAGGTTTGCTGTCGCAGAGGAAGCGAGGAAATATGCAGAATGCGCCGGGCTGGCGGAGATCACGTCGAGGCAGGAGCAACAGTTGAAGGAGTTATTGGATCAGCTGTTGCCCCCTCCGACCGCCACCCTAGGAACCACTCCCTTAGTTGAGCACGTCATTGACGTAGGGGACGCGCGACCAATTAAACACCGGTTTCGCCGCGTATCGCCTGCCGTGCTAGCGGCCGCTCAGGCGGAAGTAGACTCGATGCTTCGCAATGACATCATCGAGCCGGCGAGTAGCGCGTGGTCGAGTGCTCCCGTAATGGTCAGAAAACCGAATGGAAAGTATCGGTTTTGCATCGACTTCCGGGATGTGAACGCCGTGACTAAGAAGGATACATATCCGCCTCCGAATATCGACGGCATCCTGGACAAAGTTCGCTGGGCGAAGTTTATTAGTTAACTCGACCTGAGCCGGGCGTACTTCCAGGTGCCGCTCGAAACGAGAAGTCGGGAAATCACCGCTTTCGCTGTCGCAGGCCGAGGGCTCTACCATTTCAAGTAGATGCCCTATGGCCTGACGAATGCTCCAGCAACGTTCCAACGTCTGATGGATTCGTTGTTCGGTCCGGAGTTCGAGCCACATGTCTTTGTATACCTCGACGACATCATAGTTGTAAACGAGTCATTCGAGGACCACCTCAGCTGGGTGCGGAAGGTCTTGGAGACCATTCTGAGAGCCGGTCTTCAGATTCTCCGACAAGGAGAAAATCCGCCCAGTATTAGAATACCCCCCATCACGGACGTTAAAGCAAGAACGACGATTCCTCGGAATGGTGGGGTGGTATGCGCGATTCATTCCGAATCTGGCGGAGAAGCGAATGCCCCTCCCAAAGCTAACGAGGAAGGACCAGCCGTGGGAGTGGGGCGAAGAACAGGAGGAGGCGTTTGAGTCGCTCAAGACAGCACTGACGGAGGCTCCAGGTCTAGGACGGCCCGATTTCAACCGCCCGTTCCTGTTACAAACGGACGCGAGCGACTATGCACTCGACGCCGTAATGACGCAAGCGCAAGATGACGGAGAACATCCGATCGTTTATCTAAGTCGCACTCTCACTGCCGCCGAGAAGAACTATTCCACGACGGAGAAGGAGTGCCTGGTGGTGGTGTGGGGCGTGAAGAAGCTCCGGGCGGATTTGGAAGGATACCCGTTCGAGGTCATCACAGACCATAGTAGTCTGAGGTGGCTCCATAACCTACGAGACCCGACGGGGCGACTCGCGAGGTGGGCCATGGAGTTGCAAGGCTGGAACCTCACGATCCGGCACAGGAAATGAGTATTGCACCATGTCCCGGATGCTCTTTCCGGGAGAGTCGAAGAAGACGTTTGTGCCATGAGAATTGCCTCCGAGAGGGATGATTGGTACGAACGGAGGAGAAAATTAGTCGAGGATCATCCTGAGCGTTTTCCAGAGTAGAAAACTGAGAATGGTACGCTGTACCACGCACGGTCGGATCCGTTATTGGATCCGGTGACAGGCAGAGAGAACCGCTGGAAACTAGTGCTACCAGTAGGCTTACGAGGAAAGGCACTAGGAAGCGCCCATAAAGAGGCCCACTCCGGACATTATGGCGTGGAGAAGACATATTGTCGATTGGCGGAGTATTACTGGCCCGGAATACGTTACGACGTACTTCAGTTCGTGCGCGGATGCAGCGCATATCAGATGCAGAAAACATCGCACAGCGGCCCACCCGGACTAATGGGACAACGAGTGGTCGAGAAACCATGGTCGGTTGTATCCTCCGATGTCATGAGCCCATTTCCGCCCAGCCGGGGACAAAATCGGTATGTCATGGTGTTCACCGACATGTTCACGCGGTGGGTGGAACTTAAGGCGCTAAGGACGGCCGATGGCAAAAATATTGCACGAGCCTTTGAGGATCTCGTCTTGTTCCGATGGGAAACTCCGCAGTACTTGGTCACCGATAACGGGAGGGAGTTCCGAAATGACGTCATGGACATCATGCTCAATGGGTACGGCGTGCGGGCGACAACTACCCCGCCGTTCCATCCTCAGGCTAACCCGGTGAAGAGTACGAACCGAACGCTTAAAACAATGATTCGGACGTTCGTCGGAGCTGATCACCGAGATTGACACCTGCACTTGCCCGAATTTCGGTGTGCGATAAATACGGCCATCCACGACAGCACAAAGGTGTCGTCAGCCTTTTTGAGTTTCGACCGTCAGCAAATTTAGTAAAATCTTTATGAATCGTCCAAACATAGAAAAATTTATATGTCAATTGTAGTCAATCATTATAACATATTGTAGATCGGAATCGTAAGGTGCTGAAATAAAATACAAAAGTCATGATTATTTATCGTCATTCAATTATACATATATTCAACACTTTGAATTCCATATAATAATTGAACTTGTCAATGAAATATTATTTCCACACACATACCAACATACTCGAAGTCGAACGCCAATATAAATAAAATAAGAGTCATAAGTAAAATCTTAGTTATCGAGTCATTGGTACATGGTATGGAGTCCTTATATGTAAATTTGTCATTTCGTCGACGTCGGAATAAATTACGCGGTAAAATAATTTAGACACAAAAATGACGCGAACACCCATTCAATACATACACTCACATATACATACATACATTTATACATCAATAGACATAAATATTTTGTAACACAACATAATAGATTAAACGCACATATTCATATTGTCATTTTAAACGGAACGGAAGAGAAAGAGGCTTACGTACAAATTCTTCTTTCTTCGTCCTTCTTCTCCGTGTTCCGGTTGTGCTTCATCCGTCTTGTGGTTTTGATAATTCGGCTGCTGTCACCTTCTGAACCTCTTTAGGTGTCGCACTCCCTCGCGACCACGAGGGAGAGGACCAGCAGCCTCGTGTATTCTTGACGAATGGAGTTCCGTCGTCAGTTCCTGGGGTTTTCTGCGTCAAATGATATCCTCGCCGCCTCCATTGTATTTTTTAATGTGATGCTGTCTGTGATATTAGTAGGCCCACCTTTGGTTCCGGAGCAGCCAGGTTCTCCGGATGGTTGTTGAGGCAGCGGCTCGTCACCAGGAGTCCAAGAGAAGAGAGGGAGTGTGAGGGATACTTACCAGGTCTTATAATACCTCGGTAAGTATCCCTATGTCCAGTCATGTCGCCGAGTTCCCTTTTTCTTAAGAATCGGGACGGGAACTCTCAAACATTTAAATGTCATTTTCTGGACTTGAGTTTGACAGCCCGCCCCTCATTTTAATTTGGAGCGCATGCGCCCCATTGTGGCGACACATGCGCTCCGAGCTTGGAACTCAGCCCGTTGTTGCCCACTTTGCATGCTGCGCGGCCAGGGCGCCGTTGCCCCTTTTCTGCGCATGTAGAGGCGCACCGGCGCCAGCGCCTTGTCGTTGCGCGCATGTCCCTTGATGCGCGCTCTAGTCCCACGTGCGCTTGGGATCCAAAATGGCCGACCGGCAGGAAAAAGCGCGCATCGCGTCCTTTATATTTTATTATTTTGCTAAGCATCAAATATCGTAACGGCCCTCTTTCTCTCCGGCGCTCTTTCTCTTCCGCGCGCGGTCGAGTTAAACGGCTCGTTACAATATCCCCCTTTCTTTTTTCGGGATCGCGATCACGGTAAAAGAAAACCGGTTCGCGCTCGTTCGCCATGTGCTCTTAGTGTGGTATTTGTGCTGTGCAATAATTAAAATAAATACAAATATAATTGTGTCATCATCATTTGTCCAATTTCCTTTTTTAGCGACGCCGAGGATTCCAGCCACAGCAGCAAGGATTACTTTTACACCTCCGGTGTAATACCCCGTCGTAAATTGAATCGGTAATAAGTCCCCTTATATTATTGTTCGTAGGGACACTTAGAAGGAAGGCATTATTCCCTATTTGTTTCTTTATTTCATAGCGGCCTTCGATAAAAATAAAAATGTTTTGTCACTCCTAAACCCATGTCTTTTTCTGTCTAAATCTAGATCGGCCCCATATTCGCCGTCATGACTCAGTGGGATTATTTCTTTTATGCCCTCATTATTTAAATTACTGTTAATACCTATCATCTCGTCATTAATACACTTCATCATTATCCTCCAAAATTTGATCATCATCCCGCATGCAATTATTATAAATATCATTATGTACGTCACATGCATACAACTCGCTATTACTACTATTATAAAAATTGTCGTCACCATAATCATTTTCATGAACGTCACTTTTAAAACCATCCTTATAAAGGCCATTATCTATATCACCTTCATAAGAATCATTATAGTCATCTTCATAAAAATAATTAGTCACGTTTTCATCAATCACGTCATTATTATCGTCATTTTTATAAAAATTATTACCAACGTCACTTTCATATAAATCATTATCAAGAACTTTATCAAAATCGTTATATTCTTTTTTTACAAAAATCATCATTAACATTTTCATCATAAAAATCATTATTATCACCGGTGTCATAACAATCATTTTTATGAATCTCATTATTAACGCCAATCTTACAAAAATCTTTATTAACCTCATTTTCATAAAAGTCGTTATTATTAACGTAATCATTTTTATAAAAATCCTTATTCTCGTTATCAATAATCTCATTATCATTAACATCAAATTCATAAATATCATTATTAACATTATTAAAATTATCATCATTATCATTTTTATAATATACATTATCATCATTTTCATCAATAGTATTAACATTTATGCAATTCACATATACATCATTAACATTTTCACAATTATCATTATCAACATTTACATAAATATAATTATTATTAACACATATATTATCATTTTAATAATTCACATAAACATCATTCACATTTTCACAATTATCATAAACATCATTATTAACATTATCATTATTTCTTTAACTCTTTTACTTTGGTCGCCGTATTTACTGTTATTTTTGGCGACACATTGTGAATTTCCTTGTCGTGAAATAACGTCATTTTTACTCATTTATTTTTCGTCCACTCGTATACTAGTACTTTCGTACGATCCTGATATTCGCTTTGAGCTCCATCTCACCGAAAAACGCGGAACTGATATACGTCAAATCTTTCGCTTGCCGCCATTACCCGCTTCGAGTCGCAATTTGCAGATTAGGCCTAGAAAGCATAATTAATTTGCATAAAAATGGGTTCAATCTAATCCGCGAAGTGTCAGGAATGAACGTCCACTCCGTTTTTGTGTGTTAGCGTTTTCGAAACGGTGCAATAAGCGTTGTTATCGTTACGACTAACACATCTACACATCATGTACGTGTGACGTGCAAAACAGGCCGATTTTATCCCTTTTTTTTTTTGGATTATGCGACAATCGTTGCGCCAATATCGAAGTGGTCGCTCATTCTACGGGAATAGTAGCTTATAAAAAATACCTTTAATAATATAAAAAGTTAAAATTCAAGGCGTAATCTGCAAAGTAGTTTTATTTCGGATTTGGTAGTTCCACAATGGCCACCGCGGCGCTCAGGGGCTTCAGAAAAACACCCTGCAGGGGGAAAATAGGTTCTCAGGCTTTAAAAAATCGATTTTTTTTGAAACTATCATAAATCGATAGTATAACTATTCAAACATATATCCCCAAAATTTCCAAGCGAAATTTTAAGTACTTTCCAAATTATGAGCATTTTACCGAGCGCGCTCGAGTTTACTGCGTGACGCTGTAGCAGGTAGGAGCTCTTGGGAATGCGCCTGAACCTCATCCAAATCCATTACACCGTGATGTGCAGAAGGAATTACTGCAGATTTATAAAGATTTGTCCAGAGATGACTTGCTGACGAGGTGTTTAGGCGGCCATACTCAGAATGCGAACGAAAGTTTTAACTCGACAATTTGGCGCCTCGCTCCTAAACATCTGCATTATGGCTTCAAAATTGTGACAGTGGCTACAAAAATTGTGATATCGCGGCCGCCGTATTTAATGAAGGAAATTCATCCATTTTGATGATAATGAATGAATTAAATATTGCTATTGGCTCACAAAGTTTCAACTTCGGTAAACAAATGGACAAGCACCGCGCGAAACGCCAAAATCGACGCAGCAACCTTCTGACCAAAGAAGCCAGAAAAGCGCGAAGAGAAAAATTAATGCCTCTTAGATGGCGAAGGAATCGATTACTCATAGGTAAGAATTTTATATAATACATTAAAAGCCATATACGTTTACTATTTCGTAACTTTTTCTTCAAACGCGTTTTTCTCGAAACGACTTTTTTCTGGTTTGGGTGCTATCTAGTTCAAAAATAATAACCAAATTTTAAAAAACCAAAGTGATTATTGTTTGCTATTAAATTATCTTCAACATGTCTAGTCGGTATAAAAAATAGGTTTTAAGTGCATTTTGAAGGGCAGATAAGACAAAAAAAAACTATTAAAATTTATCGTTTTTTTTTCAAACTTGCCTAATTTCTTCAATTTTTGATTTTGTTTTGCTGATTTGAGGTTCATATCGAAGAGAAACTTATAATAAACGTAAAACATTTCTATTTTTTTATTTCAGGCGGAAATTACGACCTCTCTATGTCACCCAGTGGACATGTGCGTGGAGCGAGCGACGACGAGTTGCGGCCTATAACTTTTTTATCTTTATGTATAACGACTTGACAAAATTTGAGGATATACTTTGAAGTGTGTATAAGGTAGCCCTAAAGTTGAAATAAATTTAAATGATAATCGCAAGTTTTGGCAATATGTTAGGTGCTGTTACAAAGCTGGCATTTAGTTTTTGATTCCGAAATGAATGGACATGAAGTAGCGTCGTGATCACTTCCTTCACAAATAATACATTTTCCTGAATCGCGATTGTTAAATGAACTTATACGTCGCTTGTGAAGCAATAGGTTTTCAATTTCTGCAGCTTCAGGTCCTGCTTTATTTGAATCGAATCTTTCCGGCATAAGCGCGCGTATTTCTGCTTTTAATCCTAATATGAAAGTTCGGGATAAGTCTTCCCCTTTGTCGCCATTACGTGCTTCAATTAATTGCAACCCTATTATACGAGCTCTATTAAGATAAGTAGCAACTTTTTTATTTGATTTTTGATATAGTTTGCCTAACTCACTGTACAAAGAAATAGTTGGATGGCATGAACCATGCACACGCTTTAGAATTTTTAAGAGATCATTTATCACATTTGGATTACTGACTAAAGACGTTCTGTAGGCCTCGTCTTTAAGTCGGGATGCTACCAGTTTAGTCAATGCTCTTTCAGAGTTTTCGGATATCAGATCTTTAGCAGTACGACAAGCATTTGCAAATTCAACATAAGTAAAACCGTCATCAATTTTACCGGAGTAAAAAGGTATGATATCTATGACATTCCGTAATTTTAAATGTGCGGCAGCCATCGGTTTTATGTTATTAAGAGATTGCAAAAAGTTGGTAAAATTTTATCGTGAAATATTTGACTGAAATATTTGACTGAAAGATTTTCCCAGATCTGAATTATTAACAGTCTTATCATGGTGATCATCAAATGTTAAATTCTCTAGATAAAATTTTCTTGAAAATAATAGACTTTGAATGCAATTTGTTGCCTGGGCTCTATCACGATCAGGGAGATAATTTCTAAAATATTTTCGATCTTTAGTGTAACTGGACTATGTGCAATATGGCTCCACGATTTGAAAGAATCAATATTATCGTCATCTGAAATATCTTTTTTTTAAACGCTAAGCAACCTATAAATAATTATTTTTCTTCGAAAGGGTCATGATACGTAATTGGTTTGTATAGTTCGCAGAAAAATTATTTTGTTGTATTATAGTTAGTAGTTTGAATAGACACTGTAGAAGGACAGACTTAAGGCGAGAATAATTCAAACGAAAAATAAGATGTTTTCTTAAATTTGATTTATTTTGACAGTATTTATTAGATTGTTCTTTTGACAGTAAATTTTTGAATTTATTCGAGGTTTCCCCTTTTTCTACGAGGTATATTTCAACAAATACATATAAATTTGTTTATTCTTTTCACTTGCTCTCTTTATTTCAGTTTATATTATCGTTCTTTTAAATATAAAAATTATTCAAGAGTGACAAAAATAGGATGATATTATATGAAATAGGAATAAATGATCTCAATGTTAAAGAATTAGACTTATCGCTGTCAAATTTGTAGTTGATCAGATTAGTCTAAATAATTAAGAAATCGCAGACTTAAGCGAGACTGTTCAGAACGAAATTCAAATTCGTAACACATTGAAAATTATTAAAGTTTAATTATCGATAGCGTATTATTGCTCTTTGTCAATAATCTTCCTGAATTTGTTCGAGGGGTCCCGTTTTTTTACGAGGTTAATTTTAATATAAAAATTTGTTATTCTTCTTTTACTTTTCTCATTTATATAACTATTTAATTCTTTTATTTATATTATTGTTCTTTTGGCAATAATCTTTCGAACTTGTTCGAGGCTTCCCGTTTTTTATGAGGTTCATTTTAATATGACATTTTTTATTCTTCTTTTACTTTTCTCATTTATTTAACTGTTTACTTCTTTTAAGTATATTATTGTTCTTTTGACAATAATTTTTCCGAATGTGTTCGAGGCTTTCCGTTTTTTTACGAGATTTATTATTATATTTTTTACTGTTTTAGCCACTGTTGAAAAACTCAACTATCGATAATTTTTAACATTTATTCTCTTTCGTTATTAATTTTAGAATTTAGAGTCGATATACACATATAATCTCGTTCTTAAAAATCCACCTTAAATCTACTTTTATCTCCCTTTTTTCTCTTTTTTCTTAGAAGTGAATGAATATAATTCTTGTTATTTAACCCGGCTATTTACTGAGAATGCAATAAACACATGGATTATTAACGTGATTTTTGTTTTGACAGCTCAACGTTGAATACTCTGAAGTGAGAATTCTAAATGCTTTATAATTTATATGAGATTTTTATAATTTGTCTATATAGAGCATTAAATTCTCTACGAAAAACGTTGTATGCATTTTCTTCCTAAAGTCAACGATAATGCCATAAAACTGGTTTAAAATGCTTATGACTATTGTCTGAAAAAGTATTGAATTTAGTCACCTCGGCGATGTAATTACCCTATAGTTTTTCATCAAATTTCGACGTTTCGACCCCCTACCCCCAGGGGTAGTGTTCGCCAGCTCCTCGGGGGCGGTGATAACCTACGGGCGCATAAGTTCTTTTACGCCCTTGATACGAAAATAACTATAATCCCCAAACAAGCCCCTCAACCAATTTATACACATATATATTTGTTTTCTTCATCATTTTCGACCTAAAAATATACAGGGCGGTACAAATGTATAAATTGTAATATTTTATCAGTTCATAATTTTCTATTTTTTAACATTTTTTTCAATTTCTTCAAAATTTTTTTCAAATTTCTTCAAAATTTCATCTCAAAAGGGGTGAGGTATAACGTGCCGCAAAGAAACGGACAACAAAGAAATTATACATTCTCACAAGTTCGACAGCTGCATGTCTTAATCTTATGTAAAAATAAATATGTACTCAATACCGGACAAAGATCATAAACGATCAATGGCAATTCCAATCCGACGCGGACACTTTGGCGCCCAATGAAATTGTCTTTGTCTGTCTCGGCTCGTTGCATTTCTTCAGAAGTTAAGAACTTTAATAATTAATAATAGTTACTCTACAACCCTTCTAATTTATAGAAGAACAGGAGGATGTTAATGAAAAATAATGATTAATTGCTTTTACAATATATGAAATAACGTAATGGAAATATTGAAGTCTCACAATGAGCAGCATTATGATAATGGGTAACCACTTATGTTTATTGTGACGAAAACCGAAACGCGAGATTAAAGGTTAATAAACAAAAGGACTAAAATAATAATTAAGTGTAATAAAACACTAAATGAAAATATAAAAATACATTTTCTTAAAAAAAAAATAAAAGAAAAGCATATATTTCGTCCTTATTAACATTCAATCACTATTATCGCTAAATGTAAAACTGATTATTTATTTAATATTGTGGTTGACATAAACATTCATATCTCGTTGTGGGATATTTGACACCTCAACACATTGGTAATACGACCCTGGCCTTACTTCGTGAGATAAGATTTCCCAGCCTCCAATGAGGGCTGAGAGCTCTGATTGGTCAAAAACCAAGAGCTTCTAAATTTTTGTTAGAATTTTCAAATGTAAGGCGGGGCTTCCGATATAAAAAAGAGCGAAAAGACTACAGACTCGTTCGATTCCATCAGACAACTGGAGAACATTAGGACAAAAAATAAAGTGAGTACCTCGCCATCTCTTTTCTTCTATATATAAATGAAACCCGGTTCGTATCCGAGAAAATTAAAATTGATTCTTTTCTCTAGTTAATTCAGTTCTCTCTGTAGAGAGACGCATTAAAAATTTATTCATTTTTTCCAGTTAAACCAGTTCTCTCTGTAGAGGGCTGATTAACTGACTCTTATAGAAAATTATTTCTTAAATAATATTACTATATAATTTAGACAATAAGAATATTGTGACCGGGGTTATAGGAATAAAATTATTTAGGAATTTATTAATGAATTATATTTTTTATTTAATATATTAAATTGTATTTAATTGATCCTTCTCTCGCATTTCAACCGCCCTTCCTGGTTCTAAAAAACCAAATTGGGCAACTTAATTTAAGGGTCTAAGAAGGTTCTTGAGCCTTCTTGGGTTCTGTCGATAGATAATTCTTCCGCGTTATCTAGACGTGACATCTTATTGACTCGTTCAACGATGTTGCCTTGTGGGTAGCGGATATACGAGAAGACGAGTCGGATGCCAGCATCACGCAATGCATGTGACCATAGGTTATTGGTGAACTGCGTACCATGATCACATTGAATACGCCGAGGCTTCCTGTATTTTGGGATGTAATCATTGAAGATTTTATTAATAACGGCTCTGGTAGTGGCATTTCTCAATGGATACAAAATTACCCACTTACTAAAAGCGTCGATCGTAACTAAAATGTACTGCACCCCGCCTCGAGAGACAGGCAAAGGCCCGTAAAAGTTGATGGACCACACATCATGTGGTCCATCAGGAAGGATAAGCTGCGCGGGAACATCAGTGTATCGTGAAGTATATTTGGTGCGTTGACAGATATCGCACGATCCAACGACACGACTGACGGTTGATGGTTGTAGTAGTTTATTTCAGATTACCTTTCTTTTCCCGCCCACCCACCACTAGTGTTACGCGCGGACAAGGAACGAATATTTGCCCAGGAGGTGAGACTTACCTGGGCATATAGAAAACAGGTAGGGGGGTGACTAAAAACCCTCCTGTCCGCGGCCGACACGTCAGGATATTAAAATTTCGCAGGAGGGCAATTCCCCCTGCACGTTCCTTTAATATAGAATGTTATTATGGTCGCTGGGCGGTTTTGGGCCATATAACCCAACACCTACCAGCAATCCTCGTCAACCGGGGGAGGTTAAAATTTCCGCGCATCCTCCGGTTCAAGATTAAAATATTTCGCCGGCACAGGAGTTTTGCTATAATTTTACCTGTGTCGACTTGTCACAGTATGTTACGTACCAGTCCTGAAAAGGACTTGTAGTAACAATTAAATATTAAATACACTTGTTTTTTAAGTTTGAATTGTTTATTCATAAAGTATGTTACGCGGGTCGTACATAAAAATATATCCGAATCGAGGGTGGTAGGTTTCGCGGAATCGTTTGGGTCGCGGTCTTAGTCCGAGATTTTAATGGACTCTGTCACGGATGGAATTTGACTGACTGGCCTATAAATTTCATCGACCAGGTAACCTCGGGAAAACGATAAGATTTCCCAAAGGTACGTGGCTGTAACTCCTGATGGGCTGCTGGACTCGAAGAGAGCCTGATAAGACTTTCGTAAGAAGTCTGATAAAGCTCTTGTGTTTCGATACCGGATGTGTATTTAGATATCGTCTATACGTTTGATGCGTCGCTGTCAAAAGAAAGCGGGGCATCGAACTAGATTGATTAAATATTTAATTAGGCGTTTATCGCCGAAAATATATTCACGTGATGTTCCGAGTGTCGTAAGCGGAAATGCTCCAACAGCCCATCTCGGTATCTAAGGCTGAAGTTTACGGAAATCGTTGTTTGTTCGGAACAACTGTTATTACATTAGAATATAATAGTCTACGTGCGCGGTGCCATAAGATATTAGAAGATGGCGCAGCCGCGTACGTAAACCACCGGGGCCTAAAAAATCGACGTACCACCGTCGATCAACATAAAAATGAATCTATATAATATAAATTTTTTATTGAAATTAAAAAAATGACCCAACGCAACGCGTGTTACTAATATATATGTATACAAATATGCTACGGTCATCTTATACAATTAAAAGATCTTAATCCTAGGGTTAGTATTTTACAAGATTGTGTATACGCGTAGTATATGTATATGTATCCCGTACATCAAATAGCAGTGGTGGTTATGTATGTATGTGTCGGGAGTGTAGTGTATTTATATATACTAATTTAGTGTCTTGGAAGTCCTGCATACTTTTGGACTAGGAACCACATCTGCTGGACATGCCCCGGTTTATTGCAGGAGTGTCGCCGCATAGCAGACACGAGTCGACCGAGGCTGGGGTCCGACATCCTGCATAACTATCGGTGGGACAATCTCGTTTTCGGACTCCGAGTCTGAGTCTGGCTTTGTCCGAGTGCAACAAACGCGACGCTGCCGAGGTGTTGGAACCTGAAAGTCTGAAACAATAGTCTTTCCACAAATTAGTAGATGGAGAGACCCCCAAGGGAGGAATCTCCAGATTAAAAAGGCTATGACAATAAACAAGATTGAACTCGGTGTATATAGTGATTATCATAGTGGATAGTGTTAATAATGTGTTTAAAAAAATTCTGTTCCTTTTTATTTTTTTTTATTTATCAGACGTTCCGATTGGTATGGGAACCACGCGCGGTGAAACGAATGATCCGCTCGTTTGATTCACTTTCCTCAAATACGCGGCCGATTGCCGTCGTAACCCCACGTATGCGCGAGGATGCAAAGGGTGCAATTCCCGAACCTAGGGATTCTTCACCAGAAGAACCAATCCCTGCCGCATTGTTGTGGATTACGGAGACACTGCGGTCGCGTCAGATGGATCCAAATGAGTGAGTAGTGCGTATTTCCTTTACCCATTTGTGTCCTTTTTCCCTATTGTATTGACTTGACACTTCTTTCCGATTTTCCAGTAGGCGCCAGGTGTTCTATCGCCTACGAGATCGTCTAAGGGAACGAACCTCTCATCCTCTCGACTCCGGACCGTAAAAAGTAATTATCCAGTATCGTGTCGACAGATTTCAATTGGTGTAAATATTTTATATATAAAAAAATGTAGATTGATAATAATAATAATAAAATAACAAATTTAAAATGTTCGGTTTTCCGTAGCATGTGTGTGTATGTGTGAGAGAGAGGAGAAAAAAAAGAACAAATGCAAACCACCGTTCGGCATCCTTTGAATTTTTAAAAGACGCTATTTCTCTCTTCCAATTTTTGTCATTATCAGAACGTCTACTCGGTAACGTCGATTTTTCGGATGCACGACCCCAAAGCCTATTGACGCTTCTTCGGCGTCATCCAGTTCGAGCCCGAATATTTTCTCGCCGTGGATACTTGAATGCCATCCGAGATAAGCTCGACGTTCGCGGTAGTTTTCGACTGCTTAATTCGTAAGAGTTTGGCGAACAACTTCAGTACTTTGCCAATAAAATTCTTTCTTTGATCAGTTAGAATTTGAATTGGCGAACCATAAATGCAAATGAAATGGTCTGTGAAAGCCTTAGCGATTATGGGAGCGGTAATCTCGGGTAGCGAAATCGCGAGGGAGTACTTTGTTAACAGATCCTGCACTGTTAATACGTACCGATTCCCTCTCTCCGTCAAGTCGGTCGGTCCCCAAATATCAAGAGATACTTTGTCGAAAGAATATTTTGGTGTATCCGTTATAACCATGGGCAATCGCGTTTTCACTCTTTTTAGTTTTTTACCTTGGCAGATTTGACATCTTCTGATGTACTCCTGAATATCAGACCTCATGTTTCGCCAATACCATTCTTTGCAAATACGACGATAAGTTTTCCTAACGCCCTTATGCCCTCCTATCGTTGTGCCATGAAATTCGCGGATAATTTCCATGCGGTCTGTTGCAGGCGGAATTCGTATTTTATTTTCGAAAACAACGATTTTCAATTTCTGGTTAGAAAATACGGAACGACATTGTTCGTGAATATCGTTCCATCGTATTTTCGTGATGATGTCTTCGTCATGGCCGACCCTCAATTTTACGACTTTATCTTTCGTAATTTGAGTTTTTAAGTTTTTTAAGCATTGTATGATGGACATTTTCGATGGTACATCATCTGTTGTGCCCGCTATTATCAATCCGTAGATTTGCACATTTCCCCTTTATCATGTTATTACGTTTCCTATTTTTAAATCTGTTTTTTCTATTTTCCCTGTACGCATGTACCGTCGTTCCCGTAAGGTTAAGACGATTTCGCTACTAAATTTCCCATCTGCGGTAGTAAAATACACAATATGTCCCGTTTCTTCGAATAAATGTTTTCTTGATATTTCTAATTTTAGTTTGTCGCTCTCAAAATCTGTTGTGAAAGGTTCGCCAAGATTTAATTCTGTGTCAATATCACTTGTTTCGGTCGTATCTGTTTGACCTACTTTTGCGATTTTAGGTGACCCGACGGGGAGATTAGTGTCCTGTTTGGGGTCTTTACGTCGGCCTGCGCCTCCCCGGACGTAAACAAACCAGCAGAAGGGTCGGCTTCCTCGATATCCATTTGACTTACGACAGAGAAATACGGAGTGTAGTGAACATCTTCTAAATGAAGATGATATATTTTCGAAATGTGAAGTGTTCCGATATGACAGTATTCCACGGATTTATCTGTATTACATCTATGGACGCAGAAATTTACCTTATAGTGGAGCGAAAAAATTTTTAAGGATGTTGTCATCACTATATTCGCACTCCCCATCGAGTACGATATATGCGCAGATGGGCTGATCGCTATCCTGCAGAGTTCTTTTCAGGTCATAAAATGACATATCCAAGTAATGCAACTTGATCAACGAGTAGAAGAGGCAGTTTCGATCATTGACAATATTCACATCTCTTTCAAATTCCGTATATGGTTCGGCACATTTGTGCCTATTTGATAATTCAGCAGTGTGTTAGATATACCGTCGGTACTTGGTTTAGTGTGCGTGTAAAGCTGCTCTATGTCCTTTCTTCTTTCTTCTTCGCTCCTCGGATCTTGCGGTTTCCTTTTTCTAACTGCACACGCGGGCTTGTTTCGGGTGATGGTAAACGCTTTCTCGTCTTTACTTGGGGTTTTGTATTTAATCTCAGAGTTGATAGTATTTCAATAGTGTCCATTTCAATTCCATTGGTCCGTGTATGGTGTCGTTGATGTTCTATATCCGTTTGAATTTCTTCGTCCATAGTCACATCGTTATTTATGTCCTCCTTTCCTCTTAATGCGTTTGGATTGTATGGTTTAATATGATATGTCGGTATCTGTGGTGTTTTTTCTGATATGTCGAGATTCCTATTAATTAATACGTCTTCATCGCTCCAAGATTCTCATTCCCAATAGTATTCAGAAAGTGAGTTTCTGTTTAATATTTCACTGTCGGTATCAAACTCATCGTCAGGTGTAGAATACGCTTTATAAATCGCTATTTCATGATTGTTATCATGGTTTGCGGGAGATAGTGTTGCATCACCATCGATGCGTTGATCTGTCTCTCGTTTTTCTAATATTGCGTCCTCGTTCTTCTCGTTGAGAGGCACGGACGCTACCTGCTTTTTGGACGGGCCGATTTCCGAAGGGATCGTACGCACTGCAGACGAGCCCTGTGTATCAGTTCTTAATATGTTTTCCTCTCGCTCGTCGTTTTCGTCCTTTTCTTTCGTCAAGTTCAGCGTACGATTTTCCTTCTCGCTCGCTTCGTCTGTGTCAAACCTTTCGTCTTCGTTCGTATTGCCTTTTCCCTCTTCTTTTCTCTCTTTTCTTAACTCGATCGTATTTCCACGGGTTTTGTGTGTATTCGAGTCTTCTTGAGCAATTTTGGGAAAAAATGAGACCGTCGATGATGGCAACAAGCGCGATGACAGGAGTCTTGTTGTAAATTTAAAATCAATGGTCGGATAATTCGAACCTAGATAATGTTGAGGGTTTGTTAAGCTAGAATTTCTGTGCGGAAGCGGTCGTAGATGGTAGTCATCATTTCGCGTGTTCGTGTAGCGTCGGCTTCTTGGACATGAGAATTCCTTATCATCAATCCTACGTCCTTGTTTATATTTTCCTACCCTTTTTTGTTTCTTTCTGCGACGCTCTGATGCTTTTCCTCTTCTTTTTTTCTTTACTCCATTTTCTATCCGTTTGCTTCTTTGTTTATCCTTACCTATCGCATATCGCTCAGTCTTGTTGTTCCCCGATAGTACATGATTTGCTGGTGCGAATCTAAATGGTGACTTAGGCCGGACCTCCTCGTTCAAAACGGGAGCTGTAAATTGAGTTTTTGGACACGGGATAAGGACCGATATTGTTTCGGGCTCAGGCTTGAACAGTTTACCCGATCGCGTTTGTCCTGTTGTCGTCGCGATTTTCATGTAATCGGGAATCTCCAGTAGTTTCTCGGCTTCTGAAATGTATTTCTTCCGAGTTATTTTGACATTTCCCGAAGTTTCCTTTTTTGTATGCTGTGTTGCCTGTATTTCCGAGACGTTATTTTCGACATCTCCGTTTGTATCCGAATCTTACGTTCTAGCGGCTATTGTTTTTCTTGAAATAGGCCGTCCGTTGGGAGAACTTATCTCAATATTGGACCCTAAATGTATTGGATGATATGGGCGATTTCTCTCCTGCGATTTTTTTGTTTTCTGGAGCGGTCTGCATTTTGCAACCGAATTTTTTGACTCTTGTTTTCCACTCATTTTCTCAAGCGTAGTTACATTTACTCTTGCCAGTGTTCTTGATTGTGAATTTGTTATGTAAATGTCGTTTTTCATTTTCTTTACCATAAGCATTTTAAATTTCTCGTTTTTCTCCTTAATTTCGATTTCTTTTTCGTTTTCGTCATAATCGTCGGGTCGACTCCCATCCACCGGGTTACGCGACAATGCATCAGCATTAACGTGCCTTTTTCCTTTTTTGTACATGATAGTATATTCGTAATCTTCGAGCTTCATATAAAACCTATGCAGACGACGTGTTAGGACTTTCATTGATTTAGAATAAGTAAGGGGTTCGTGATCTGTAATTAACACGAACTTCCATCCATATAAGTACGGATGAAATTGCTCCACGGCGTAAACTGCGGCGAGCATTTCTTTCTCTGAAGTCGTATAACGCTCTTCAGCCCCTTTCAAGCCTCGCGATGCATAATCTACGGGCCTATCTTCTCCTAATTTGCCTTGAGAAAGTATCGCTCCAAGAGCGAAACCTGACGCATCGGTCGATACAATAAATGGTTCCTCGAAATTTGGGAGTTATAGTACCGGGCCTTCGCATAATCTAATTTTTAGCGTTTCAAGTGCCTCGATTTGATCCTCCCCCCAAATAAACGGCTGCGAACTACTTTTATATTACGAAAAATTGTCTATAAAGCGTCGGTAATATCCCGCCAGACCGAGAAACTGCCTAAAATTTTTTCGATTTTTCGGTACCGCGAAATTCATCATGGCATCTACCTTCTTAGGATGGGATTTGACGCAACCGTTTCCGACGATATGCCCTAGATAAATGGCTTCCTTACATAAAAATCTGAATTTTTCAGGTTCAAGAGTAAGATTTGCTTTGCTTAAACGCTCCATTAACCGCTCGAATTTTATCTTGTGTTCTTTCAAGTTTTTTGCATAGATCACGATGTCATCGAGATATACAAGTAATTCAATTCCTTGGAGTCCCGATAACACGAGATCCATTAAGCGTTGGAAGTCACTGGGCTCATTTTTAATACCCATGGGCATTCGAACATATTCATAATGCCTGTGTGGAGTCGAAAAGGCAGTTTTATGGGCGTCTCGATCATCCATTGGGATTTGATGAAATCCTGATTTCAGATCGAGAGTCGTGAAATACTCCGATTGACCCATTTGATCGAGTATTTCCGTGATGTTGGGGATAGAATAAACATCGCCTATTGTCTTTTCGTTAAGATCACGAAAATCAATAACCAACCTCCATTTTTTAATCTCATCTGGTCCGGTTTTCTTTGGAACGATCAATGCTGGTGAATAGTATGGAGAGGTCGAGTGTCGGATTATCCCAGTTTTTAGTTGCTCGGCAACTTTTTTACAATTCTTCCTTAATTGCTGGAGGTTGCAAATACCGTTTTGCTCGGGTGGCTACGTCGTCCTTCGTATGAATTCGGTGCGAGAATACCGTGGTGCACCCCAACGGTTCTCCTGGCAAGTGAAATCTTTCGGGACTTTCTGATATCAATTTCAGAACGTGATCGCGCTCTTCGTTGTTTAGATGCTGTAAATCTATCAATTTTAAGACCTTTTGTGCTCTCTCGTTCTTCTTCGCGGTGTATGCCCTCACGTTCTTTGCATTATCATCGTAGGTATATAAAAATGGCAGTTGCGCGATTTCGTCGTATTCATACGCATTCCCAGACGGCATAATATCGCACTCCTCTAATTCGATTTCCGGAATTTTAACGGTAACTTCTTCTTCGTGCGTATTTATTATATAAAGGTGTGTATATCCATTATGGTTTTTAACTAACGCATTCCCATAATATAGTCCGTAGCCAAGGTTGATCTTCGGAACATAGCCTATCTTTATACCGGTTTTTACTTTGACGCGAATGACCTTTCTGCATCTGGGTGGGAGTGTTAGAGTCTTATCATCTATGAACGTGATGGTAGAGCTCCCAAATTGCAAACAACTGTGCCTATAATCAATATTAACGGCGTGTGTCCGGAAGAACGGATCTCCTAAAATTCCGTCTTCGGAGATCGGAAATTCGTCGCGTACCACTTGTTACCCCATCGCCTATGCCACTCAAGTCGTATGTGGTTTTTACGTCGACCATCGCATTTTATCGTAGGCAACTGAGTTTAATCAAGTTAATCTTATTGCCTGAGTCAACTAAAAACTTGTTCGACTTGTTGTAAAAATCCTCACTTTGGATTTCTACTCTCGGGCACCGAACGAGCTCACTAACCCCAAGACGGATTGCGGCTGGTCGGCTGACACCTGTCGGACTCGACGACCTTTCTCTTGGGCGCTCGACGATCCCAGGGTACGTCGAGCGCCTTCTAAGTTTAAATCCTCGTTGTGTGGAAGGCGAGAATATTCTTGTGTACTATTGTTTTTCCAATGACCGTTGCTACACGGTACATTACGACTGTTATTGGCGAAAGGTCCATCGTTTTGGCGTCGCTGCATATTTTCGGGTCGCCTATCCTGGTTATTACTACGCGAATAATTTTCGTACGATTGTCTCCTATCATCTCTGTAAGAATTTTCGCGACTGTTAGGGTTCTCGTAACGATGTTTGTGACGGGGATCTCCAAAATTTCCCAAATTTTCATTTCGACGTGAGTTCTCGAATCGCCACGAATCCTCGTAATGACGCGGATCGTTATATCGGCGTGAACCGTCTAATCGCGAATTTCCATATCGCGGCGTGATATTCGGTTTGATATCCTGAGCCCGCTGAAACGAAAAATATCTTTCCCTGGTGTGCCCTATTCTACCGCAGTGATCGCACTTTGTCTCATTGTAGCGTTTTATGTTGCATTCTACGTCTATATGCCCGTCTTTTTGACAGTAACTACAGCGGGAATCTCTATCAACGTTTGAATTGACTATATGCGCGGATGCATGTCGAATTATACTACTGGACGAGGCGGACTGTCGTTCCGCGGCCTCGTCTTTCGCACCGAACAGAAATGTGAATTTTCGCGCCGCGTCTATTCCTTCCTGCAATGTTTTTACAGGCGTATGCATTAACCGAGATTCCATCATTCCTTTTGCCTCGAAATTGAATCGCTGCAATGCGGCCAAATTCGCGTTTTCAATTAAATATTTTCTTATTTCATTGACTAGCTCGGAGTCGCTCTCGACTGTACTTGTCAAACGGCTAACAGCCTGAGCGAGGCGACCCCCGAAATTTATAAATGTTTCGCCTGTCCTCTAGTTCATGCTATTTATTTCTCCTAAAATATTCGCGGGTTTTTCGGTGCGACCAAACGATTTCTTTAAATCCGCTAATAAAGCATCGATTGTGTCGTACGATGATGTACGAGGTCCGAAATGGCTTGCTTCCCTTGACAGTTTTGTCCGTAGAAGAAGCAAGAAAGGTCGAGTATCTTCGGGACTCAATATCGCGAACGCATCACGTACTGCTCTTTCGAAGGTCCGAAATCGCTCAAATTGGCTTTCGAACGAGAGAATGATTCCTAACGCCTTAAAGGACTCTGTCACGGATGGAATTTGACTGACTGGCCTATGAATTTCATCGACCAGGTAACCTCGGGAAAACGATAAGATTTCGATACGTCGCCGTGGGCGACCCTCAAAACACCTACGCAATAACCCCCCACCACCTCCGACGGAGAGCTGTTGGAGACCCGCAACGGCTAGGGAATCTCAAAAGGAAGACCTACCCGAGTACCAAACCGTCGTGGACGCCCACGAAAACCTCCGGGACCGCGAGTAAAAATCGCCCCGGAGCCAATGGTTGAGCGGCGACTGGGCCTAAGGCCACGCCGAAATTGAGAATTATCACAATGACACCCGGATATCCGGGTACCCTGCGTTATCGCCTAGGCGTCAGGACTTAATTGCCTGGCCGCCCTAGCGACGCACCCCCGCCCCTAAACCCTACCATTTTTTTTTGTGTAATTTTTTTATTATACCCCAACACATGTTTCCCCGACAGGCACTGAATCACTCATTGCCCCTAAAACAGTTCCTATCCAATCCTCGGTACCTGGATCCCTTCCACTTCTCTCGCCCTCGTCAAAGATTGAAGACAGCGTGATCCGAAGCTGGAAGATCCGAAGCCATACGTACGGTCAAATGCCGTATAGCAATAAGGAAAAATTGTATCAGCCAGCCGGCATATGTGCTTACCCGGGGAAAGGACCCCGTTGAACTGTGAAATTTGCGTGCGCTAGCGACATTTATTTAGATACTCCTTTGTATAGGCCCACGGGCAATGTAGGCTTCCCAGGGAGACAGGAACGTACCCTGTAGAAAATGTCAAGTGTATTAGAGAATAAGGACTGTGAGTGATTTCGCGTGAAGTTCCCCGAATATAGACACTGCGTAGTAGCGATTAAGGAAAGTGAGTTGAAAGTTTGCGTTTGAGAATTGTATCCGAGTCTCCGTATTTAGTGTGACGCGAGTAACAAGGATGTACTCGAGTCAGGTCCGGGGGTTTGTGACAAGGTGTCATCGATCGACCCCTTGGCAGATCCGTCGCGGTGGATGCCGCGGTTCCCTCGCGTGTCGAAAGTGTCCCGGAGCTCAGGATCGCCTTCCTCAATCTTTTTTTTATTTTACCAATTTTCATGAGTTCGGATACCCGTCCGTCAGTCGCCGGCAAAGCGCCTGAACGGCTTTACCGTCATTGTTCGGTTGCGCGTTTTGCCGGGAGCGTCACCACCTTCCGAGCACTCGAAACGCCCGAGCCCCTCTTTCCCCTGGCTGTCCCTCTCGGCAACGCAGGAGGTACCACCCGATGGTCGGAGTCATCGTGGCCGTCGAGAAGGGACACCGCCCCTCTCTGACGCGCCTGTATCGTTTCCCCCTTTCTGTCGCTGCGCGTCTGCATTACTCAGGCCCAGCACGCTAAAAAACCGCCTCACATTCCCCCTCTTTTCCCCCGTGTATGGCGACCTTACTCGCCTCCACTAACTCGGCAGTAGCCGTCCAACTCTTGCCACCTAAAAGCTGCATTTTCGAGACGACGAGACGAATACCGAGAATACTTTCTCGACACCTGTGATTTGGTGGGGAAAACCCCTATCGAACCCCGCTTTTCTATTCCTCAGCCCAACTACATACTGGGTTCCCCCGTATCAGCCCCGGTGATTCTCCGCTCCTGGGCATTGGAGATGAGCGTACGGTTCCCGCGCGCATCTACCAAGCGCGATAGCGGCCCCACTTCTTCACTTCGTTTTCGGATGCGTTACGAGACGGACCCAACTTTTTTCGAGCTGTGTTGCGATCTGGTTAGCGTAAATTTCTGTTTTTTTGCGGTCGATTCCCGGTCTCGCGTGTGGCGCCGAGTCGCCGTTTCCGCTTCCGCGCGTGTTACTAGTGCCGCGATCCTATTTTGGACAATGAATGTGGAGGTTAAAAGACAAAAAAAAAAAGAAAAGGTAGTGAGTGAAGATAGTTCCAGTACGACGACAACCCACCCTTCAGCCGAGGACGTCGCAGCCTCCAGGGAGAGTATCGAGGAGAGCATCCCGAGCCGTCCGCCGACGGGTCCCGGATCGACATCTTGGTTCGACGATGCCTTAAGTCCCCTGTGCATCTTTTGTGCCCCCCCCCCCGCGGTTTATACTCTCGTTGTGTCTCCGGTCATATTTTTAAGAAACTCTACCGTCGCGTGATTTTGAACCCCCGAAACTTTTCGGGCCGAGCGCGGCCACTCGTGTAACCCATTGTACTTTTCAGAAAAGGAAAAATATACATGGTTTTGTTGAGCTAACTTCCTGTGTTATTATTTTTTTTTCGGTTATGCCCTACCCTCTCAGAATCGCTGTAAAGGTCAGGTTGTACAATCATTAGGACATCGATTCGTTGCAGGTGGTGATTATGACGCCAAACACCCTTGGCGGGGCTCAAGGTCATCTACCCCAAATCCGAGGGGAAAACGTGTTTTTTAGAAAAAAAAAATCCTTGCTCCGCTGTTTGATCCAAATAATCTGAAAAAATTCATGAACGTCTTTTTTCCTGTGAGAAAACACCCTGATTTTTGTCAGATTTTTCGGGTCTAAACCGGAGCCACAAAAAATTCTTGAATTTTTCAATGATATTTTAGGTTATGAAGGTCATATTTGGCCAATTTCTAAATAATAATTTTTTGTGTACTTTTTCGCGTACTGTCGAATGCCAATATTAGAATTACTATTTTCAAACAGGAACATGCTCAAAATTTGAAAAAAAAACTTTGGTTGATAACCTCAAAATTATACAGTTCAAAAGTATAACAGGCATTAGAACACCCCAAAAATACTCTAAGACGATGTAATATTTTGGAAAATGAGTTCCGGTTGAGTGACAGTTCGCTCTGCCTACCAGTGGTTGGTTTTTAGCAAAAGTAAATTGTATTTGCGAACGGTCCGGTCGTGTCAGTGATCGTCTGTGAGATTGTCTTTGTTCTCAGTCTGAAATCAGTGCCGTCCCAATATTTATTATGTTTATTCGTTAAATTAAAGACTATTAATCTGCTCTAACCTCAATTTCTGGGAGACTCATCTGGAAAGTTCATGAATGGACCGCAGAGTTTTTGCAAGTGATATCGGAGTGCGTGAATGCCGGACACTGAATCTGATACTATCTGACGGCTAAATTCTCGCAAGAAATAATTAAAATTCGTTGACTTTGGAACGACAGCCAAAAACACGTGTTCGCCTTTCTCGCGACGCGCATGCCCGACGGTATCCCGCCAACGCAAGGACACATCACATCCGCTGCTCTACGCTCTTGTGACCACCAGAGGTCAGAAGCTCTGGGGCACGTTCGTCTCATGTCAGCACACTCTTCACCACCCCGCAGCGAATCACAAGCGTCTTCCCAGCCCGTCCGTTCTCAGCGGCCGCCCCCGTACAGCGACCAGGTGGAAAGCGCTGTGTACGGACGGTTGCAGCGCACTGGAGGACTTCGGTTTCGCCAAGCGAAAACGAGACGGCCTGCCCTGTGCGGACGATCCGAGCGACCAACAACCCAGTAGACTAAGGAAACTCGCATTTTCAACACAAGACTCGCAGGCAAGTGAACATTCAACCATGCCTCCGACTACACCACCGCTTACGCTCGAGTCTCTGCAACAATCGCTACTTGCCGCGATCCAGCAGCAATCCACCACGCTGCAAACGAGTATCGACAACTGCACTACCGAATTAGAAGCGGTAAAGTCTACGGTAGATCAAATCAATGCCGATCTCACAACGCGCCTAGGCTTTTTAGAGTGCAAGCTTGATGCTCAAGTATCGATTAATAAGGCTCTTGAGACTAAACTTAACGCGCAGGAAAAAATTTTGAAGAGAAGGAACATTATCATCACCGGTCTCGTTCCCGGGCCGGGATCGTTAAGGAAGGAAATTTCGAAATTTCTCTCCGAAAACTTTCCTCTCGAGTCGTCGGTTGCCGCTGCTAGACAGATCCGCTTCAATCCGTCGGCATATTTGGCAGAACTAATGCTAGAGGAAGATAAAAATTTAATTTTGTCTTCCAAGAAAACGGCGCTTCAATCAACTAAGATTTTTATCAACCCGGATTATACTGATAAAGAGCGTCTCATGGCCTATAAGATCAGAGTCGCTCGTCGTGCTGCCGCAGCAAGTGGCGCGACTTTCGAAAAGAAAGGAGATGCCATAGCCACTAACAACATTTGGCTGAAGTGGTCAGAATCGGAACAGGAATTTAATACTCCATGCTCCGCTCCTACAGTCAACAGAAATTCGACCTCTCTCCGCTCATATTCTACGAGTCGTACGCAAATTAACCCAAGAAAGAAGATGTCGAAAGCCCACGCAGGATCTTCAACCATGGACACCGAAACGGGTTTTTAAATAGTCCCCGTCCTCTGTCTACTGTCAACGTGTCTCCGTCGTCGTCTTCTGCTGTAACTTCACCGCCTGTTACTGATAAGCCGTCTATTGGTCATAATTTATTAAAAATAGATTTTTGGAATGCGCACGGTTTCTCTAATATTAAAAAGAACACTTTTTATTCAAAGCATAAAATTATAAATTTTGTTGAAATTTGGCGAGATTCTGAAATTCGCGCGGAGGATCTGTCAACTGGTCATTCAGTAATTAATTCACCAGCTATTCGTTCTAGTAATATTGGTCGCTGTAGTGGAGGCCTTTTATCCCTAATTACCCCCAACTTCAGTTTTGTCCCTCTAAACGCGTCTCCACACTGGCTTTTTTATAAGCTGAATATGCATCCGCGTAATTTAATTGTTGGCTCCTTTTACTTCCCTCCTCTCTCCGACTTAGTTTCTCTGCTCCACTCCCTGCAACTTGTTCTAGATCTACTGAAGGACCAGTTCGCAGATTGTATTTTTATCTTAGGTGGCGACTTCAACTGCCGTGTGGGCTCTTCAGACCAACTAAGCGAGGTTGGTCAAATTTTCGAGGAGTCCTCTGTGCGAGTTTATAGACGCTCACATGATGAGACTTTCAACCGACGCGGAACCCTCTTGTCTGATTTCATGACCACAAATAATTTTGCCTTATTAAATGGCCGAACGTCCAGTGACTTTCCGGCGCACTATACTTTTCTCGGACAAAGGGGTTTCAGTGTCGTTGATCTGGTCTGGGTCTCTGTATCGCACATCCACTATATTCATGACCTCTCGATCGGCGACGACCTTTACGGTTCTGACCACTTGCCAGAGTCGGTAGCACTTTATCTTTCCGACGAAAAAGCTTCCGTTCAAGCACCCGATCAAGGTGCTATAATTCGTCGAGTGACTCATTTTCAGAAGCCCTCGGACGGGGCAAACAGTGCTTTTGCCATATTTCAAGCGCTTCTCGCGCCCTCGCTTCAGATTGCCGCTTCATCGGATTGTATTGAACTCGATGCGCTCTACAACCATTTAATAGAATCAGTCCGTGGCTCGGCGTTCGCTTCCGGCTTTTTAAAAGAAACTTTAATTCGCGATAGGATATCACCCATCGGCTTTGAAAAACAGTGGTTTGACAAAGACTGTCTTTCCGCTAAGAGATCTTGTGCCCGTGCGCTGAGACATATGAGGGAGGCTGAATACACCGCGGAAGCATCGGAAGAGTTTAAGGAATCTCGCAGGTTTTATTCGAACCTATTAAGAGCAAAAAAATTCTCTTATGACTCTAACATCGCCAACAGATTTGCGGAAGTGCGCAACTCCGCAGATTTTTGGTCGGCAATACGTAAATTTCGTTCAAAACCGTTAATGCGCCGCCTAGTGTCAGATGATACCTGGAATGCGTTTTTTCTCGCGATCTTTCCGCAAACAGAAATGCTGCCCGAGCGGTACTTCGGCTCCTTTGACCCGGAGCTGGACTCACCTCTCTCTTTGTCTGAGCTTCGGGATAGTTTGAGCGCCTTGAAGGTGGGTAAGGCCATCGGTCCGGACAAAATTCCCGCTGAACTTCTTAAACTTATGGACGACCAGTGGCTTTCCCTCCTTCTCTCGCTCTTCAATAGAATTTTCACTGAGGAGGCCTTCCCCTCAGGGTGGGCTGACTCGCTGATTTTTACCTTGTATAAGAAGGGCGCCCGCACCGATCCTTCCAATTACCGGCTAATTGCTATAACTAACGCCCTGGCGAAAATGTTTTCGCAGATTTTATGTACACGTCTGTCCAAGTGGGTACTGCAGAGAGACATTTTACCGGAGGAGCAATCCGGCTTTCGCGGGGGAGGGGGACGGAGGATAATATCTTCTGCCTCCTCGCAGCCGCGCAGGTCGTTTTGAAACGTCGAAACGCGAAACTTTTTAGTCTCTTTGTAGATTTTAAGAGAGCCTTTGATTCAGTCCCTCATACTCTTCTTTGGCGGAAACTACTTGGATTAGGCGTCAGCGATAAATTTGTCAGGGTGCTTAGCGCGCTTTACGGCTCTGCGTCAGTATTGTATACTAACGAAAATGGAGAAACATCGCGTTTTAAGGTAACAACAGGTGTACTTCAAGGCGAAATTCTGAGCCCATTATTGTTTATTTTATACCTTTCAGATATGGTCAAGTATTTCCGAGACAGTAATGTGCGCGGAGTGGACGTTACCAGATCCACAGATCTGCTAATGCTCCTCTATGCCGATGATCTAACTATTCTGGCTTTTTCTCCCTCAGACCTTCGCCGCAAGTTAGGAATTCTCTCAGACTACTGCTCGACTAACCAGCTTACCGTAAATGTTGAGAAAACTAAAATAGTCTGTATTAGAAGGGCTGGCCCGCTCGACCAGTTCTCGAGAGACTTCCTATTCGACAACACACCAATCGAGGTGACAGGCACTTACAGATTCCTAGGCATAGTATTTTCTTCCTCAGCGTCAGGCCTTCAGCCTTGCGAGGACGCCGTTACTCGTACACGGTCCGCTGCAGCCGCGTGTCTTGCGATAATAAATTCAGCAAAAATTGACGCATGGGACGCATACTGGAAGCTGTATAGCGCCATGGTCACCTCGGTTTTATTATATGCGTCTCCGTTTTGGGCTTTACGATATTTGGATAGACTGGAGTCGGCGCAGACTGACATTTTCAAAAGGCTTCTCCATCTGCCGAGAAATACCCCGACTTATCTACTACGTTTGGAACTTGGTATCCCTCCGATTGCGGTAGAGATACTAAATCGGTCTATAAAATGGATAATCAAGACTCTAAGATTGCCCGACTCCAAACTACCCAAGATTCTACTTATTCGCTAAAGAGAACTGGCAGTGGCGTCTCCGGAAGAACCCCGAAATTGGCTTACGCAACTTCTTTTGCTCTTGGATGAGGCAGAGGCTGCTGTCTTGCGGGACAACTTCAATGCTGAGTACTGGGCCACAGTTGGCCCGCGTTTAATCGCTAAATACGCAGATTCTTGGAGAGCAAAAGATCTGGCCAGATATTATAACTCCGAACATGTACAGTTGCCAATTTACCGCCAGCTCACTGACTCGGCGTATACACTGTATCCGCTTCGCCTGTCTCTGCCTTGTCTAAGAGTAAAAGCCCAACTCAGACCAGTAACAGTCTATACGCGTTCGCTCTTAGTTTCCGGTATGCGTCTCAGTTATAACCCGCAATTGCCATGCTCCTTATGCAATATGAATGCTCCCGAGTCACTGCGACACATTTTCACAGAGTGCCCTTGTCTTGCACCAGTCAGACGCGCTTTTACCGCAAATGTACCCGCGTGCTCTCCAAGCAACCTCTTATGCGTTCTGATTAGCAACTCGGATCTTAGCTCTGCGAAGACTCTATTTAAGTTTGTGAGAGCAACGCTCACGAGAAGAGCATTTTTATTAGGCGACTAATGTTTTAATTTTAATTCTGTATTTTTGTGTCATGCGTGTTTTCCCTATTTCATTGTAGTTTTGCGTACCTTTTGTCCTACTTCGGAACTCTCCTCTCAATAGGATGTATCCCCATATGAGAGTAATCAATACAATACAAAAAAATACAAAATACTCTAAGACTTTCTGTCACATGTTTTTAGAATCAAGTAATACGTTGTTGTCGCTGCAAAAGTCCTTATTCAACCAGTTTTAGATATAGGAATACTTCATATTATTGAAATGATATTAATCATTATAATTAATGCTAAAAATAACTAAATATTTCTGATAGTAACTAAGATAATGTTTATCAAAAAGTTATAAATATGTTCATGTTTTCATGAAAATAGTAAAATAATGATTTTTTACGTGACAAAATTACATCAATTACCACTTTTAAGAGTTTTAACATCTACCTAGGATGTTGTTAATCTTCGTCACAATCATTGTCTGTAACTTCAGTTCAGTATGTATTCAGTTGAACTGAGCAAGGTACTAGGGAGTCCTAGCGACACGTTTACCAACCTACCTTGCAATCGATCGAAACTCGAACGGGTAAGAATCGAACAACATGGGTGAACACCCAACTGCAACGATGCGTTCCTTCAGGTCATCTGCTGTCTTTGGTTTTAACGTAAACACACATATATATATATATATATATATATATATATATATATATATAGGTGAAAACAATGACAGCATGTCGACCGGAAGGTGAAGGTACGAATCGTCGGAGCCAGATTCTGTCACAAGTTTGTATTGTGGATAGAGGTTTTAGGGACGTAATATCATATTTAGAATGTCTTGGTTTTAAGACTCTCATGCCCGCCTTGAAAGGAAAAAGACCCAACACGACAACAATAGTATCTATTGAATCTCGATATGTTGAGAAATGGAGATGGGTAGTAGAGGCTGTTTCCTAGGAAACAGAAAGATAAGCTTCTTCATCAGCAGTGGGATAACAAACTTTTATCAAAAGCTGGTTCATATTGTAGAATCGATCAAGAATTTTTAGTGGCTCCGGTTTATACCCGAAAAATCTGAAAAAAATCAGGGTATTTTCTCACTCGAAAACACACATTCACGAATTTTATCAGGTTATTTGGATCAAACAGCGGAATTATTTTTTTGGGGTTCGTGGAGGTAATCGACCCCACGTTGGGCGTCATATGGAACCTTTCGTATTAACCGAGAAAGTACGCGTAATATTAATAATTAATAGCTTCCAGAAATCAGCGAAGAATCCAAAGAATTTGTTTATGATTGTGGCGAACTTAGACGTAAATAAAAAGGAAATAAAAATGAACACAAGAATATGGGATATAATATCTATATTTGTGAATGGTCCTGACGATAGACGATATAACAAAATATCATACCTTGAGGTTTTTAGGTAAAACAATACTCACCCTACGACAGAGCAACAATATTAGCCTATCCGCCAGATATTTCGCTAATTAAGAAAACCTTTTTTTTGTTGTATCCTTTTTTTGCAGAAATTGGTTGTTGGACACCTCTCTTCTGTAATTGCCGGAACGTTGGTGTCCTCGTCGTTGCGCTGAATTTACCGCAAACGCGATGATTCCCACTCTTCTTGAAGCGTCGCGTGGGGAAAAATGAAGAGGAGAAATAATCAATCGAAAATCCCGTCGATCGAAATGATTACGTTGCGCACATACTCTATCAAAAATCGTGCAACGATCGAAATTACGGTCGCGATGAGAGGGTGCAGGGGGCACATTAGGACAAACAAAAGTGAGTACCTCGTCGTCTCTTTTCTTCTATAAATTCTTCGGTTCGTAACCGAGAAAATTAAAATTTATTCGTTTTTTTTATTGCTCGGATTATTACATTCGCGGCGCCTGTCTCATAGCAATCTTTTAGCGTACTTAATAACTTCAGATAATTGTGACTCGTTAAAAAGCCTCTTTTTATTTACCGAATACAATTTCGCACGAAGGCAAATGGCTAGATTGTTATCCAACTTTGCGTTTTTTGTGCACATGCGGTTATGTCTACTACATTTAGTAATTGTGCCCGTTTAGTATTGTAATTGTAAGTGTAATTGTTAAGCGTTTTTCTCTGTTGTACATTCTACCCTTAAAAAATGTATTTCATATGGGTAAATAAATCTATCGATCTATATAAAGAGCAATAATATAAATAAGAATGATAAATAATTAATTGGAAAATAAAACGCGTAAAAACAAATGCGAATCCTCGAAAAATATCAGGAAGATTATTGTCAAAAAAAATGATAATACAAATAAAATAATGGATTTATTAAGAGTAAGGACCAATAGTACAGAAACAAACATTTTTGAGAATTAACAACTTTTAAATATAATAATTTACCAATTTTTAATTTAACCTTAAGAAAACATCTTATTTTTCGTTTGAATTATTCTCGCCTTAAGTCTGTCCTTCTAAAGAGTCAATTTCATCAACGTAAAAATCTTCGATCATTCAGGCTACTAACAATAAGACAACAAAATAATTTTACTCCGAACTATACAAACCAATTACGCATCGTGACCCTTTCGTACGTATCTTGAAAAATAGTTAAATATCTGAACTTTGGTGGAAGTAATTCAAGGACAAATTAAGAGGCAAAGAAAAATAATTATTAATAGGTTGCTTAGCGTTTTAAAAAAAGATATTTCAGATGAAGATAATATTGATTCTTTCAAATCGTGGAGCCATATTGCACATAGTTAGACTAAAGCTCGAAAATCTTTTAGAAATTACTGATCTCCCCCTAGCTTGTTTACAGAGGAGCATGGCTGGTCAAATCTCAACCAAACGGTACAATTTTTTTTTGTTTAAATACTCGTAATAGATTGCACATTGATGGATCACTGCCCAATTTCGAAATCGGACGGCATACGTGATTAGCGACCCCGCAAATCCCCGAGTAATGAGCTTGAAGCGATTTCGTTTAATATTCAAAAAAACTTCCGCCATAGTGAATCCGCCATTTTTAATCTTCAAAATGGGTTATCAGATTCATAGTCAGCTACCCCGATAACCTAGAATAGTATTATCGCATAGAAAAAATAAAAAAAATAGAAATCAAATTGTGAAAATGAGAATGATTTATAGAATTGTTCATATTAGGTGTTTATATGAATTAATGAACATATGCCGTCCGATTTCCAAATTTCGGCAGTGACCCATCAATGTGCAATCTATTACAAGTAATTTAACAAAAATTTGTCCCGTTTGGTTGAAATTTGACATCCCGCAAATATTTTTGTCAGAAAAAAAGGCAAGAACTTGAAAAATGACCTCTGTGGGCCGTTCTTGAGTCCGCTGACAAGTTTAATGCAGCGTGCACTTACATTTGTGGAGAACTGGTGTCAGGATACGGGGCTCGCTCTGTCTGGACACAGACTAGAGTACGCGGAAACAGCCAAATACCTCGGGGTGACTCTAGACAGCAAGCTTAGCTGCAAGAAACATCTGAAAGACAGATGTGCCGGAGTCACACCTTCCTTAAGGCTAATGAGACGAGCCATAGGCAGCAGCGGGGGCATCAAGCCGGCTACTATGGTGACATAGTAGTACAAATGTAACACAAAGAGTGGGCACAGGAGCTCTGTCAAAAGAACAGGACCTCTGCCTGCTTTCGTGGTAGCGTCTTAGACGAGATCGTAGATCGTACGTCACCCCGCTGTCTTTTTCACATAAAATACGAAATCAGTCTCCCGACCAGAGAAGACTGGGAAAGCAACCATGCGATACTACTCAACGGTAACAACTGGTTCACAGATAGGTCAGTTGCGGCGCGGGGGAGTGGAGCAGGGGTATATAGAGGAAGAGGTGGAAAAGACATAGAGTGGAAGGGACGGGAAAAACTGCACTGATAAGGCAGCATATCATCTCCATGGAGGCTGTGACTATGGCCTCGGTCTGGATGGCTATGCGCCGTGTCACATAGAAGAAGGTCATAGGAGGAGTGCAAGGGGACTACCCAAGCACTCAGGTTTCCGGTCTGCGTGACCGAACCAATTCTAACTTTCAATTATTATTATTATAATATCTCCCTCATCGTGATAGAGACCAGGTAACAAGCGGCATACAAAATCTATTCTTTTCAAGAAAATTTTATCTAGCGAATTTAACATTTGATGATCACCATGATAAGACTGTTAATAATTCTGGCCTGGGAAAATCTTTCAGTCAAATATTTCACGATAAAATTTGACCAACTCTTTGCAATTTCTTAATAACATAAAACACGATGGCTGCCGCACATTTAAAATTACGGGATGTCATCGATATCATACCTTTTTATGGTAAAATTGATGACGGTTCTACTTAGGTTGAATTTGCAAATGCTTGTCGTGCTGCTAAAGACCTGATATCCCAAAACTCTGAAAGAGCATTGACTAAACTGACAGCATCCCGACTTAAAGGCGAGGCCTACAGAATATTTTTAGGCAGTAATCCAGATACGATAAATGATCTCTTGAAAATTCTAAAGCTTATGCATGGTTCATGTCATTCAACTATATCTTTGTACTGTGAGTTAGGCAAACTACATAAAAAATTAAATGAAAAAGTTGCTATCTATCTTAATAGAGCTCGTATAATAGGGTTGCAATTAATTGAAGAACATAAGGGTGACGAATTTCAAAATAATTGAAATACAATCTGCTTGCTGTAAGGCTTTCATATTAGGATTAAACACAGAAATACGCGCGCTTATGACGGAAAGATTCGATTTAAATAAAGCAGGACCTGAAGCTGTAGAAATTGAAAACCTATTGCTTCACAAGCGATGTATAAGTTCATTTAACAATCGCGATTCAGTAAAATGTATCATTTGTGAAGGAAGTGATCACGACGCTACTTCATGTCCATTTATTTCGGAACCAAAAACTAAATGCCAGCTCTGTAACAACACCCAACACATTGCTAAAACTTGCGATTATCGGCCCACATGTCAAATTTGCGACGAGACAGGACATACGGCAAGAAATTGTCCAGAAATTTCTACGGCAAAATGTCAAATTTGCTTAGAATTCGGTCATGACACTAGACAGTGTAAACAAGGAAACTATCAACAAAATGATTGTCAAATTTGCAACAAATCGGGACAGATAACTCGAGACTGTCATATTTGTACAAAATCAGGTCATGAAACGAACAATTGTCGATATCGTTCTTCAGTAAGAAACGTTCAACCCTTTCAGTTATGTCAATTATTTGACCAAACTGGTCATAATTCCATAGATTGCTGTGCAATAGAAACCTGTCAAATTAGTAATGATTTAGGACATGTTGCAGATAAGTGACCACGTATAGTGAATGAGAAACTCAGTCAACAGTGCCAGTATTGTCAAAAATTTGGGCAAACTGCTGACGAATGTTATCTAATAATTAAACGAAAGCAAGCTCAGGTCATTTGTAGTTATTGTACGAAACCGAATCATATAGCAGAAAATTGTTATTTACGAAATAGAACCTTCGATCCTCATTATACAAACAGAGACCCACCACAAAACGCCCGTAAAGTCACTAACGATTTAAAAATTAACCAACTCGACGTAATCGATAATTCTTTGATATTTACTGTAACCAATAATAATTTAAATGATGGTGAAACTATCAATCACATAAAATATAATGATAATAAAAATGAATGTAATGTGTTTAAAACTATAATAGAATTGAACTATTATAATGTGCAGTGCGATTTACGTTCATATTTTGCGTGAATTGATCCGTGTGACGTCACACTCAATTTCGGATTCTCGCCGCTTCGCGTCACGTCTGTTGAGACGTTCTCGTCAATAAGTTGTACACCCGTCTAAATGGAACACGCTGAAGCAAATATGATCCTCGGTACACGTCGAAGGCAGTATCAAATGAATTGTTCCAGCGCATAGCGTCAATTTTCGCACCGTTCGACGCGCCCGTTTACAATCGCACGAAAACGCATCTATCGAGCAAAGTTCTCTTACACGGCAGTTCCCGTGTATTTTTTTTGTACGCGCGTCGGCCTAGCACGCGAGTGTAATTACAATCACGCAATAAAAAGTTGCTTATTGAATCCAACAGAACCGTTTAACTATTCTGCATACATCGAATCTACTCATACAAGGTACCAAACGGTACATTATTGGTCCTTCGAGCCGGATACATATTAAGAAAGTGAACCCTAATTTAAAACAAACAAACAAAAAAAAACATTGGATTGTGTAAATCTTGGTGTAGTGAATTTGGTGAAAAATTATTTAGTCGCATCGAGGATTCGACGCGTGCCATCAGGGATTCCTAATTCATCCCCACCAGTAGGTTGTGTAAAAGCATACGCGTACACGCACCTATATACCACAACGACACTACATTGGTGTGCTTCAGTAGGGGAATCACCTCTCCTATCACGCGGAGTGGGAATTTCTCCCCGTTCTCCGGATTCCAAGCGGCACGAAGCCCGCTGGAGATCGATCTTCCCGGGAATTGCCAGTGGACGCCATTTTAGTTGGGAGCGATCTCAGTCGGGGATTCACTTCTCCAGTCACGCGTAGAGGGAATCTCTCCGCTTTCTCCGTTATCACCGACGCACAAAGCGTGCAATATATCGACGTTTACACGCATTGCCATTTGACGCCATTTTGGATTGGAACGATCGCAGCGCTGTGACATTCCGACGCCGAATCCGAGCCGATTTGACGGGTCGTTAATGCAATCAGTTGCACGTACATTCCTGTCACAATAGAACCTCGTTCATATCTCGCCATGGAAGCAACGTTCGCGGCACTTTTGACTGAGCAACAGCAACTGATTGGTCTTATACAACGATCTGTGGAGAACTTTAAGAAGATCGGTCAGAAAAACCTAACGGAGGCTGTAGCACGCAGTCGTTTAACGAATCTCCAAAAATATTGGGACAAATGTATGCTGCTCAACTGTCAACTTGAGTCGATCGTCGAAAAGGACGTGAGAGCCTCTGAGCCGTACTTCACTGAGGCACATTTCTTCGCTGCTGAGGAGACATACCTAGGCGCTTCGGACTTCATCACCGCAAACATAGCTAAGTGCACTCCGTCTACATCTAGTGCTTCTTCTTCGGAGATTCTTAATTCCACCATGATGGGGACAACTCCAAACCACTCTGTATCCTTACCCCGTATTTCTCTTCCAATTTTCTCGGGAAGTTATACAGATTGGTTGAGTTTCCATGATACTTTTGATTCGCTCGTTCATAACAACGCATCACTTTCAAACATTGAACGTTTTCATTATTTGAAAGCGAGTTTATCCGGGGAAGCAGCACTAGTATTAAAAAGTATGTCAATTACCGATGCCAACTATACTGCCGCATGGCAGTCTCTAAAAACGCGTTATAGTAATCCGCGATCGATTGTTAACGCGCATTTAACCGCACTTTTTGATTTATCCATGATTAAAAGCGATAATGTAAAGGAACTTCGTACACTTCGGGACAATACTAATGATGCTATCGCCGCTCTCCGAAATTTAGGAAGGTCGGTAGATGAATGGGATGATTTACTTGTTTTCTTAACCGTTAAACGTCTTGACCACCGAACAAGGTTAGAGTGGGAGATGAAATTAGGGAGCACTACGAATTTTCCTGAATTTAAGCAATTAGATGAATTTCTTTTAGCGCGAATCCGAGCCCTTGAGGTAATTTCGCGTAATATTGAAGTGTCCACGAAATTAACGGTCAAAACTGGAAAATCGTCTCCATCTAAGCAAACGCGTGCATTTGTTGCAACCGAGCAAAATGATCGATGCGTTCTATGTAAATATTCGCATAACCTGTATCAGTGTCAAGGTTTTAAAAATCTTTCTCTCGAGAAACGTATGCAAGTCGTGCGCGAAAACAAGCGTTGTTTTAATTGTTTACGTGCGGGTCATATTCCGTAGCAGTGCCGAAGTAGATTTAGATGTTCCCGATATCAAGGATTGCATCATTCATTACTGCACAAAGATCGCTTAAATCAAGCGAGTAATTCTAATTCGGCAATCTCCGTTCTCAACCCAGATGCATCTGCATTTACGAATGATCAAATATCTAAATCTGCTCCCGCCAATGCGGTAGCCTCGATCTCGCACTCTACGTTAACGGAAGATCTGCCGGTGTCTCACGATGCTGGAAGCTCTCAAGCTGCTGGTTACTGCTACGGCGCTTTTCGCAAAGGTGTCGTGCTTCTTGCCACAGCCAAAGTAATGATTAAAACACCGGAAGGTCGCGAATTATGCGTTCGGGCTCTGATCGATCCGGGGTCAGAATCTACCTTTATTTCAAAATACGCTGTTCAGACTTTACGTGCAACTTGTTCTCGCGCAAATATCGAAATCTCGGGCGTGAGGACACAGACGCACGATCACTTTCGGGAAACGACGATGATTACGATCGCATCATGCTCCGGTCGCGGTCCGGCCCTATCAACTCGTGCCTTAGTTTTACCTAAACTGACATCGTATAGATCTGCCATATACCCTTATGTTTTGCAATGGCCTCATCTGCAGGGTCTCAGTCTTGCGGACGATACCCCATCCGATCCGGCTCCGATCGATCTTTTGATTGGAGCCGACCTGTATGGATATCTAATTTTAGAGGGCATTCGTAAAGGTTCGGCCGGGTCTCCTACTGCTCAACTCAAAATAATCGGATGGATTCTGATTGGACCATCTTCCACCACTGATAGCTTACGTCACAGCACAGTTACGTTACATTGTTCGACCGATCAAAACCTTGATATATTTGTTAAACGATTTTGGGAAACTGAGGAAGTGCCAAATGTTTCCGTCCTATCTCAAGATGAATTGCTATGTGAAAACCACTTCGTTGCCACCCATCAGCGCCAATCGGATGGCAGATACATTGTGCGTCTTCCTCTAAAAGACGGCATGTCACATTCCATCGGACATTCTCGGTCTAGAGCTCTTGGCTTGTTACTTAAATGCGAGAAAAACCTTCGATCCAATCCGGAATTACAACAGGATTACGTTAAGTTCATGACCGATTATCGCAGTCTAGGTCATATGGAACCCTGCCTTATGCATCCAAACATGGTTAATCCCACGTATTTGCCGCATCACCCGGTATACAAAGGAGACGATATTACTCGAAAACTACGCGTTGTTTTTAATGCGTCCTCTCCCACTAGCGACGGGACGTCCCTAAATGATCATCTGTATATTGGTCCTAAGTTACAGAGTGATTTATCCGCCATTATGCTGCGATGGAGGCAGCACCGCGTCGTTTATACGGCGGACGTAGAAAAGATGTTTCGCCAGATCGTGGTGCACCCCGACGATCGTGACTTCCAAAGGATTCTTTGGCGGGATTCGCCGTTTGAGCCACCTTCTTATTATCGCCTGACGACGGTGACTTATGGGACTGCATGCGCGCCCTATCGTGCCATTCGAGTGTTGAAACAACTTGCGCGTGATGAACGTGAACGTTATCCTAACGCCGCCTGCATTCTCGATGAAAATACATATGTGGATGACATATTTTTCGGTGCAGACCATACATTCACCATTGGTGCACTCCGCGACGAGTTAATTTCACTCCTCCAATGTGGAGGGTTTACCCTTAAAAAATGGGCAGCAAACCAGCCAGGTCTATTAGAAAATGTAGACCTCGACACGAAGACTGCCTCGACTCTCCCTTTCAACGAAGAAGGTAAGGTCAAGGTTCCAGGTCTTCAGTGGCTTCCTATTTCTGATTCGTTCAAATTCAACGTATCGGAACCTTGTTTAGAAAATCCAACTAAGCGTAAAATTTTATCCGACATAGCACGTCTATTCGATCCCTTTGGATGGGTCTCTCCGGTGGTTATATGCGCCAAAATATTGATTCAAGAGCTGTGGCTCCGGAAGGTAGATTGGGACGATCCCCTCCCGTTCGACTTGGCTCTTAAATGGCAGCAGTATGGTCAAGAATTAACCGTTCTGACGCAGTTGGACATTCCCAGGTGGACTGGGGTATCTCCCAATCATTTAGTCGAAATACACGGTTTCTCCGATGCATCCAATCGGGCCTATGCTGCAGTGGTGTATATCCGATTATCGAGGCCTGATTCATTTACAAACGTGTCGCTCCTAATGAGCAAAACCAAGGTGGCCCCTGTCATATCTTTAAGTATCCCGAAATTGGAGCTTAATGGCGCTCACTTGCTAGCCAAGGTCATTGCATACGTTCGAGAGCAGCTACGATTATCAGACTGTCCAGTGTATGCATGGACCGATTCCACGGTTGCCCTCCATTGGGTGCATCAACATGCATCCCGCTGGAAGACATTTGTAGCGAATCGCGTGTCAGCAATACAAACGACGGTACCCACAGCCGCCTGGCGCCAGGTACCTACATCGAGTAATCCAACAGACTGCGCTTCACGGGGCATTTGCGCCGAAGAACTTCGGAACCACCCCCTATGGTGGTCCGGGCCTCCGTGGCTTCGCCAGACACCTGACCATTGGCCTAAAACTTCTTCTGATTTCTCATGGGTGGCCGAAGAAGAAAGACACGCAACCGTATTTCAAACAAATGCTCCTAACTTCGTTACGTGGGAACTTCCGGACCAAGTGTCTTCCTGGTCAAAGCTCCTCCGGATTACGGCGTATGTACTCCGTTTTACCAATCGATGTAAGTTGTCCAAAACACGACGCGAGTCTTGTATTATGAATTTGACTAGTCTAGAGAGTCGAGAGGCTCGTCAATTCTGGCTCAAACGAGCGCAGTCGGATGCGTTCTTACCTATCATCCGAGAACTGGATCAAAATAAACCTCCTACCACGCGAAAACACAATCGTTTGCGGTCCCTCGACCCATTCCTCGACGACGAGGGATTACTTCGCGTTGGAGGACGAATTAAAAATGCACCTTTATTGTTTGATGAACGACATCCAATTATATTGCCTCCTCACCGTATCAGTGACTTGATTGTCCGACATACGCACTTAATCTGCCTACACGGAGGACCACAATTGTGTCTTCGTATTCTTCGGCAACAATACTAGCTCATTGGAGCACGAAACATTGTTAAACGACATATACGACGCTGTGTTCCATGTGTTCGGGAATCTGCAACAACTGCTTCACAATTGATGAGTGATCTGCCTATCTCACGGGTCACTCCATCGCGTCCATTCTCGCACTGTGGAGTAGACTATGCTGGCCCGATCCAAGTTCTCGCAGTCGCTGGTCGAGGTCAACGCTCTTATAAGAGCTATATCGCCATTTTTGTGTGCTTCGTAACTCGTACCATCCATATTGAACTGGTACTGGACTATTCGACCACTAAATTTTTGGCAGCGTATAAGCGATTCGTGTCCCGTCGCGGGGTTCCTAGTGACATATATAGCGACAATGCCAAAAACTTTAAGGGTGCCTCGCGGGAATTATACGTAGCCTTTAGGGCGATCTGCCGTGACCGCGAGATTGCCGCAGTTTTGGCGTCCGACAACACGACTTGGCATTTTATCCCCCTGTAGCTCCACATCATGGCGGTCTATGGGAAGCTGGTGTCAAGAGTTTTAAATATCACTTCCACCGTGTTGTTGGAGACAAGACGCTATCAATAGAAGAGATGACGACGCTTCTATATCAGATTGAGGCTTGCCTCAATTCCCGTCCGTTAGGCCCTCTGTCGGACGATTCCTCCGATCTGTCACCCCTGACGCCCGGGCATTTCTTAATCGGCGCTCCTTTGAAAAGTGTCCCTGAACCGTCGGTACTTGCGTTGTCTGAGAGCTATCTGACGCGTTGGCAGCAAGTGCGCCGCATGCTTGAGAGTTTCTGGCATATTTGGAAGCACGACTATCTTCATACTCTGCAACAGAGGCAGAAGTGGAGATCAATCCAGGATAATTTTAAGATAAACGATCTCGTTATTGTGAAGGAATCAAATTATCCTCCGTCTAAGTGGGAACTCGGAAGCGTGATCGCGGTGCATCCTGGTCCGGATGGTCGAGTACGTGTTGTCACGATTAAAACTGCACAAACGTCGTTCGTCCGTCCTATTTCCCAACTTTGCCGGTTACCGATTTCGTAGCTCCTAGAAATTATTGTAACGGAATTTCCACACGGCGGGCGGAACATATATTAAATTGTACTTAGCAGCGTTTAATTCGTTAGCGAATTGCATTTTCGTATCGAACCGTTCCGATACGAGGCGGGCGGTTCTTTAAAACTATAATAGAATTGAACTATTATAATGTGCAGTGCGATTTACGTTCATATTTTGCGTGAATTGATCCGTGTGACGTCACACTCAATTTCGGATTCTCGCCGCTTCGCGTCACGTCTGTTGAGACGTTCTCGTCAATAAGTTGTACACCCGTCTAAATGGAACACGCCGAAGCAAATATAATCCTCGGTACACGTCGAAGGCAGTATCAAATGAATTGTTCCAGCGCATAGCGTCAATTTTCGCACCGTTCGACGCGTCCGTTTACAATCGCACGAAAACGCATCTATCGAGCAAAGTTCTCTTACACGGCAGTTCCCGTGTATTTTTTTTTTGTGCGCGCGTCGGCCTAGCACGCGAGTGTAATTACAATCACGCAATAAAAAGTTGCTTATTGAATCCAACAAAACCGTTTAACTATTCTGCATACATCGAATCTACTCATACAAGGTACCAAACGGTACATAATGAATTTGACTATAACGAAAAAAAATCGAACGAAATGAAAATAAATGTAATGAAAACCACAGTTATGTAAATGAATACCAATATGAAATTACAAACAAAATTAAACACGGAATTAAAACAGAAAAGAAAACGTGGTTAAAATTTGTATTAACAATGATATTAAAAACAAAGATGCATACAAAAATGAACGTGGCAATGCAAATAAAATTGTAAACGAAAATAAGTGTGAAAATAAAAATGAAATTAAAAATGTATCTAAAACTAAAAATAATATTAAAAAAAGATACGAAAATGAAAATGGAAAAAAATATGGAAACGATTATGAAAATAAAAAGGAAATTAAAAATGTGATTAAAAATGAAATGAAATATGAACAGGAATATGAACATGAAAATAAAAATGAAATTAAAAATGCGTGTAAAAATGCGATTAAAAATGAAAATAAAATAAAAATAAAGTATGTAAATGAAAAAGAATATGGAAACGAATATGATGGTAAAAATGTTCTTAGATAAGCAAATGAGCTTAGAAAAGCAAATGAGCAAGAAAATGAATATGATAATAAAAATAAATTTAAAAAGAAAAATAAATTTGAAAACGAATATGAAATTGAATCTACGAAATTGAAATCGAAATTATAAATTTGAGGCCAAAGCACTGTCCAAAAAAATTTGACTATTCTTGGATGCCAGCAGATGAAGGTTTGCACACTAAATGTCTGATAAGTTTCATTATCAGAACAATAAAACTAAAAACCAAAATGAATATTTAAATAAATTTGAATAATTCGAACAATTAATTATGAATGAGAATCAAAAACTTTTCTCATACGACAAAGGAAAAAGATAAAATTAAACATACTTATAAATAACAAAAACATACATAAAAATAAGTTAGAATATTTATAATAATAATAATAATAGTCGTATACATAAGTGAAGGGAACAGCATATATCTCATATTCCTATGTCATTTTCGAATAATAAATACTAATGACGACATTAAGTTAAAGGTATATTAAAATAAAGAAGAAAATTAACTTAAATACGTAGTTTACAGACGTGTTTAAAATAATTATAAAATTAGAAATATTCATGAATTATATGTAACATAATTTTGAATTTAAAAAAAACGTTCGGATGAAAGGAGAACAAATAGTAGTGAAATGATGACGAAATATGCGCTCATCGTAGTTTGACATGAAATAAAAACAAAAATTATTACACTGCTCGGGATGAATGTAAAAAGGAAGAAAATAATAAATGAAAACATACAGACAAAAACCTACATTTAAATTAAATAATAAAGTTATTTCTTCATTAATAAAATATGTATATATAAAATATGTATATGTCTTTCATTAAACAAGGAATTCAAAATTACAAAAAAAGGGAAGATATTCGAGGAGATGTGGATATATAAATAACTTTCTTGACGAATTTCCTATACTTTGATTCATCTAAATAATGTAATTGTTATCAGCAAAAATATTATTGTACTATTGATTCTTCACGTATTCATATATGCATATAATTTGTACGCAAAAAAAACACGAAGAGGAACCCATCCAGATAAAACAAGCATATACGTAAATGAACTTTTATCTTTTTCAGCTCTTAATCACAGAACAATTTGCGAATAATAAAATCCAAAACTCAATTAATCGAAAAATATGGACATTATTCCCGATCTATTTCATCCCTCTAGCATACCTTCAATGCAATGTGTATCCAGAAATGGAGAGTTGACCTATACGTAGAGGTAAAACAATTTAATAGATAGACGTATGAAATACAAAAGGTGCGAAACGTTATTAACCTCCGATCTGTAACAATAATTGTAACAACTAATCTAATATAGTAGCGCCCATCGATGTTCCGTCAATTTTTGATCTTAATATAATTTAGAGTTAAGGCAAGTCAAATATCTGTTAGAAAATTGCGATTTCTGGTCTCGTCGCGGCACCATCTGTAAACGATAAGCATCAATTGAGTGTTTTATATTGTATATATCTTCCCCGCAGCTTGTACTCGATACGAATCAACTATGAAGATAAACCTGACGAACAAATTTCTTCTTTTTAACAACTCATTTGGTCGGTGCAATATTCGGGTTGATAGGTTAATATTACGAAACAAGCAATACAAATATCACCACTATCTTGTTGTATTAAATAGGATAATGTGATATACCTGAACTCCAGGTGAACAACGCAACTTACATTCAAGAACTGCAAATACTACATTATTACTGCATTATACATCGCGGAACGCATTCGTACTCTCCTATAGCGACTGGTTGTAACGGGCAGTAAATAGAAGAAATTCCAAGGGAGCAGTATGATGTATGAATACCTGACGTATGAAAGAGATTGCTTTTACTGAGACAAAGAAACAACCCGATTCAGAATCATGCAGGAAAAGTAACTAGGAAATCGCAAATCGCAATCGATTTTTCGTAAAACTTGAATTACACGAACAGTATATAGGATAGTATCACTCATGGCCTCTCTTTCGCTCTAACAATATCAAGTGACAAATCATTATTCGATTGACTTCGCTAAAAACCGCACACTCCAATTTATTTATTCTTGAAGGAGGGAAACATTATTTCCAGCCACCTTAAAAAAAACAGATCTGCAATCTGCAATGGTGATGGGTGGCATCCCAGATACTTAATCTTTGGTTACCATAAACCCAGAATAACTAGCGTATAGCTTCAAATAGGCCACTCACTCAGAAATTTATATAAAATTGCTGGATTTCTGAGGTCTTTGATGTATAAGATTTGATGTATAAAACAATATGATATAATATTACCTGCAACATAATCATGCCATAAATATATAAATTCCAAGAACCTCGGTACGGAACTTTTGGATAAAAAAAATCGTATGAATAGGGTCATAAGAAAAGGATAACACTCGAAGAATTTCTTTAAAAGGTATCTTGAATTCCACAAGTATTATAAAATATGCCACGATTAACTTAAAATCAACTATGCAGTGTTTTAGTAACTTTTGACTAGCTAGTGCGGGATAGGGAATATCGTGAAATTAATTAAAATTAGCATGGGTATGGCAGTGCATTTTTTTTATATAATGTGTGGACTCTATCGCCAATGTATAACTTCACCTACGGCCAAATAATATTAATGGAAAACCTTCGACCTAATAGATCACGCCAGGACTTCAAACTGATAATCTACGAAACACATAATATAGATTGGTCCAATTGAGCAGTTAAAAGAGATAGATCCAAGAACATCAGACAAGTTCGAAGATTGACTTACAGAATCAAGTACAACGCTACCACATACATTAAGGGGGAGTAACACCTTTGCGGCTTCAAAAAATCCGAAAATTTTTTATTGGCTTAAATGATACTTTAAGGTGTCAAGAATATGATCCCATTAACGCCTAAGCGATCTTGAATTTATTTCATGTCGAAAACAGCTATGCTTGCGTGCTACCTCTAGCACGGCAAAAGGGCCGCGGGGCGCTCACCGAACTCGCTGCCTTTCTCTTGTGTTTGTCAAGTATTTCAGGTTTCCTAATAGTTCGGGATAGTATGTTAGATGTCGCTTATGATTTTTTCCCCAGAAATACCCATAATTTCATTAGTATATACCTTTCAGCGGGTATACCTAAAATAACAACGAGAGCTTTAACTCTGTACTGTGGTCCATAGCGCCGAAAGGGGTCCACAGCAGCAAAACGATCGTCGATATTACTGCAAATATTGCTGTTTGCAATTTCAACGATGGCCTAAAAGGTGTATTAGAAATTATGCAAGTTTTGAACTTAATGAACGGTACCACCTGCTACAACTTTTGCATAGCAACCGATGAACGGCGGATCCGCGCAGCCGAACGCGCCATGACCGAGGAAGCTAAAACAGCTCGAGAGTTGATATGTCAAATAAAAAGGCAAAAAATGATGAGGACCTTATTTTAGAAGGACAATTGTACGGGCCAGGCATTGCCGATTAAAGAAATAAGCTAATAATCGCAAGATTTCTCGTACCAAAACTTAATACACGTTTTCTGGAAAACACTATTTTTCGAGCTGGTGTACATTACTACGCCCACAATTTTTATCCGATCGACTCAAATCAAATTTCTTTATACTCAGCATACGTGCCTTTATGGCACTACCTGTCATTTTTAAAAAAGAATCACTAGATTTTTTTGGCAATCGATTTTATGTCAGATGTTTAGGCGAAAATTCGAGTTTTTTTTTTTAATCGCGCCATTTTCTCAAAAATTGATATTTTTTAAAATCCACCGGTACTATCTTAGCCAAACTATCACAGATTAAGAACCAATTTGTATTTTTGCCATAGGTCACTCCGGTCAGCCACAATCGTGTACTCCTGCAAGACATACGCGACGCTAGCGGCCTCTTTTGACGGCGTTTATTTTATAAACCATGACTATTCTTCCTAAACAAAAAATATGTTGAGCAAAAAAGCCCAAAAACCCGATTTTTAATTGCGCACTTCCTTGTATGTAAATAAAAATCTTGAAAATGAGGTCGATTTCGGCCGTCAAAGGTTACTCCCCTTAACACATACATAGAATTTACTGATAAATTAAAATGTAATAGTTATTGCGAACGTGAGATGACATTTCATCAAAATTACATCTTAAAAGGGGGGGTGGTGTAACGTGCCGCACATAAACGGACAATAAAGAGATATATACATTCCCAAAAGTTCGACATCTGCATGTCTTAATCTAAAGTAAAAATAAGTATGTACTCAATACCGGACGATGATCATAAACGATCAACGGAAATTTCAAACCAAAGCGGACACTTTACCTCCCAATGAAATTGTCTTTGTCTGTCTCTGCTCGTTGCATTTCTCCTATAAGCTAAAAGAACTTTAATAATTAATAATAGTAACTCTACAACCCTTTCTTCAATTTATAAAAGATAAAGAGGATGTTTATAATTAATTATTTTTTTACAATATATGAAATACCGTAATGGAAACATTGAAGTCTCACAATGAGCAGCATAGTGATAATGGGTAACCACTTATGTTTATTATTATTTTTTTATGGTTAATTAACGGGAGGAATCGCCCTTTTTACTCAATTCTTTGCCGTATTATTTACTATGATTTTGCGAGAGCTGCAGATCGACTTAGAAAGATGGTGCCATACTTCACATTTCCGTATGAAATGTAGGACTGCAGAAACTGACACCAAGTACAGCTGCGGTCATGAGTCGATTTCCACCAGATAAACAAAACTTTCGAAACGTAAACACAAACAACGTGGCTCGTCTTACCAACAGCGAGCTGTTGCTTGAATACGAAATCGAAAAATTGTTCACCAGACGGGGATCGAACTCACGACCTACGACTTCGTAGTCCAGTGCGTTAACCGCCTTTATTATGACGAAAACCTAGCGAGATTAAATGTTAATATAGAAAAGGACTAAAATAATAATTAAATGTAATAAAACACTAAATGAAAATATAAAAATACATTGTTTTAACAAAAATGAAAGAATATATTTTGTCCTTATTAACATTCAATCACCGTTGTTGCTAAATATAAAACTAATTATTTATTTAATGTTGTGGTTGACATAAACATTCGTATCTCGTTGTGAGATGTTCGACACCTCAACATATTGGAAAAACGACCCTGGCCTTACTTCGTGAGATAGGTTTTCCCAGCCTCCAATGAAGGCTGAGAGCTCTGATTGGTTGAAAACTTCTAAATTTTCATTTAAAATCTGTCGATATAAAAAAGCGCGAAAAGTCATACAGACTCTCTTTCGAATCAATCAGCCAACGGGGGAGCATTAGGACAAACAAAAGTTCCTCGCCGTCTCTTTTCTTCTATAAATTAACAAAACCTGGTTCGTAACCAAGAAAATTAAAATTTATTCATTTTTTCCAGTTAAATCAGTATAGATTTCAATCTCTATAGAGAGCTGATTTAACTAAGACGTATAGAAAATTATTTTTTAAATCAGTTCTTTCTGTAGAAAAAAAATTATAGTAATAATATTAATATATAATTTAGACAATAAGAATATTGCGACCGGGGTTGTAAGGATTGTTACGACCGGCGGGTCGTAACCGATCGCGTGATCGATTAAGATTAAAAGACAATGTGGATATAACTAAAACTAGTTAATATTGTAACATATATTATAGACTAGCTAGATGATAATTATTATAAAAAATTAAGATGTAAGAAATAGTATAGGCTATCTAGCGTTACGGTTCAACGAAACACCGTGCATCCAGTCTCGCGTTTCAACTGTGAGACCAGGTGCGCAATCCGATTTGAAGTTGCGTCAAATTCGAGACGAACGTTCCAGGAAAGTGTAAGCACTTTTCGGCTGGGAACCTGCAGGCTTCGACAATTTACATGGCATCAAAGGCCTGTGCTCGGATGCAAAACTAAAAGCTCAGCAGCTTCCCAGGGGCGAAAACTGCAAACGTATACAGGAACGTCGGAACGATCCGTCGACTATGTCGAGGCGGATCTCAAGGAAGGACAGTCTTAACTCAACATACAAACTTAACGCACGGTCTACCGAGATCGAAGAGTACGGGCTCGAAATCTGTCGCGAGTCAGGAACAACGGGAAATCTAAGTGCGCTCCCCGTGCGTTCGATATAGCGCGCCGTTGCCTCTGTACGGGTGTTGGTCCGCACGCCAAAGGAATATTTTAGGTGGGGTTAATAAACGGCCCTTCGTCAAAATGTTCGTGAACAATCGTCAAAATGCCCAGACACACTCGGAGGAGGATCTCCACGGGACTGGTCCAACTCAGTGGCATAATAAAAGAAATCCAGGAAAATTCAGTGGGCCGAGAGCCCGGGGGCAGTCATCCCCTAACGCGGCTTTAAACTCGCAAGGCGCTCAGGCCGCGACTGGGGCACCGAGCGAACCGCGATATCAGTCCATAGTGCCCGCCCGCAAGGTCAACCTGCTGAACAAAGACGACCAGCCATCCATTTTGGAGATGCGGATTTCGTCTCATGCCCGCGATTAAAATTCTCGAGCTCAGGTCTGGAAATTCCAGAGGGGACGTTCCTCATAGATACGGGGGCCGAGATTAACATAGTGAAAATCGGGTCACTACGAGGAGATATACGCCCCGATACACGCATTACTTACGAACTTAGCGGTATCGGCAAGGGTTTCACTTGCACATACGGTTGTGCGAGGATCGAATTTCGCGGGTTAGAAATCGAGGCACAGATCGTGTGGGACGATTTCCCCATCGCGGAGGACGGTATCTTGGGAGATCCGTTTCTACGTGAACACTCGGTCAAAATCGACTATGAGAAAGAGATCTTCCATATCGGGGGCGAACAGCAAAAACGATCGGTGACGCGTATCCAATCCCAAACATTGCTGACATTCTAGATCAGCTGTGACAGGCGTACTATTTCACTACGCTGGTTTTAAGGTCGGGGTTTCATCACATACTCATGGACGAGCGCGACGCGCATAAAACCGCATTCTCTACTCCTTATGGGCATTACCAATACAACCGTATGCCCATGGGAATAAAGAATGGACCCAGTGCATTCCAACGGTTAATGGACCTAGCACTAACCGGCCTACATGGGGTAGAAATGCTGGTTTATCTAGATGACATCGTCATCTACGCAAAAAACTTAATTGAACATGGCAAAAAGTTCAATCGACTTATGAGTCTGTTAGCAGGCGCGAATCTTACCTTACAACCGCGGAAATGTAATTTCCTCTGTAAGGATGCGCGGTACTTGGGTCATGTAATCAGTGAAAATAAATTGAAACCAGATCCTAAGAACTTAGAGGCGGTCGAAAGATTTTCCCGACCGAGAAACCCGAAAAATATCAAACAATTTCTCGGCCTTGTGGGATATTACCGGCGGTTTGTGGAAAACATTTCTAAAATCGCGCACCCGCTTACCACCTTACTACGGAAGTCTGAACCCTTTGTGTGGGGCGACGAACAAGTGAAAGCATTTCAGTGTCTAAAATCGAAATTATGCTCAGCTCCGATTCTGAAATTACCAGACTTTTCAGACGCCTCAGGGTATGGTCTGGGTGCGATACTATCCCAAGGGAAAATAGGGAGCGACTCGCCAGTGGCGTACGCGTCTCGGAGTCTGAGAGACGCCGAGACCCGTTACCCGGTTATTGATAAGGTAATGCTCGCCGTAGTATTCGCGGTAGAACAGTTTCGGCCATATCTATACGGTCGATAATTCACTATAGTGACCGATCATCAACCTCTCACGTTCTTAAAAACTAAGAAGGCTTTGAAGATGCGTACGCATCGTTTCAGAACAAAGCTTGAAGATTACGATTACGATGTGGACTACAAGCCGGGTCGACGAACGTAAACGCCGATACGCTATCGAGGAATCCAGCAGACGGTGCCGAACGGGAGGAAAATGATGACACGGACGAGCAAAATGAACCGTCTAATATGAAAAATGTCTTTCCGATCCGGAAGCAAAAACCGGTCGAACGCGGATGGAAAAGGCGGAAGGAATTCCACCAATACGATATTCGCAAAAGGTCAGATTCGAGTTCGGAAAATTCTACGGATCATAAAATACCACGCAGAAACGAAAACACTGCCACAACCACCGAGAGAAGCGATGTTAATACCAAAAGGGCACCGGAAAGATCACGACGATCAAAAGGGTTGTCAGTGAGTAAATACTGGGGTTGGGTACCTGTATATGCAGACGCGTCAGAACCTCCGAAGACGGTCACCGTACCCGTGAGCACGCGGTCCGGCAGGAATTATAAGGGAGAAACTTCTACAAATCCGCCGATTCCGAACGAGAATCGGCCGAATACGCGAAATCTCGCGAGCGCCCACCCAGCAACGCCGACACTGGCGAACAAGTCGCAACTAGACTCCACAGTAATTAAGGACACAGAGTCCATGCCCGATCATTCCGATACATCGCAGGATGTCATTACTGACATCAATGAATTCCTGCATAATCGAAACAATGATTATTGCATTCGGTGGGAAGACCGGATGGGTTTTTTACCCTCCAAGAACGTCATACCGGAAGTTGACGAGACTTCGTTGAGTTGTGATCTCGTCAGTGGAACGGAGGAAGAACACGTACCCTCCTTTAGGTCCGTGGAAAGGGAAACAAAATCCTCCCCGAAAGAACCGTCACCAGTCGCGATCCAAAAGGATTTCACTCATCGTATTTGGGGAAAAATCAATCTTGAACGTCTCAACGAAAACGAAGGAGACAGTGAGAGCTCGAAAACGAGCGAGATATGGAAAAGGCGTCGCAAGAAAAAATCGCCAACGCCCGGAGCGGTTGTGCAAGGTGCGCGACAAAGACAATGGCTCCGACAATGAGGGGGGGGGAGAGCGTCCTAGCACGCAAAGGCGCAAAGAGCGCGACAAAGAGAGCAATGCTCTTTCAGGTGGCGAGAAAAGGCTAGAACGTCGCCATATGCAGTCACGCAAGGAGAGTGATAAGGACGGAGACAGGAGTACGAAAAACATTCCGGAGAAGGAGAGAGACAGTGCGCAACGAACGGAGAAGCGTACTCGATCGGCATCTAATCATACGGACGGAGCGCAGAGCGGGGGGCAAAACGAAGTACAAGAGAAGAGAGCAGGCAGCCAGCCTGCTGATATCACTCTGCCCCACCCCCTACCGTGGCTAAGGAACAGAATAACCGTCTTCTCCGCGCGCTTGAGGGAAAAAGAGAGCAGACGCACAGACAGAGAGGGTGATACTACGGGAGCCACATATGGGTCCAGTAGTGGGAAGGTTTTGCCTTCGGTATATGGAAGAGCATCTGACGGACAGTCGGCTATGACTGAGAGCCGGTCTGTTCCTCCTCTACACGAAGGCACATGGAAACGCACGAGTGTCGCCGAGGCCGACTTAACTCACTCGCATTGACACGATGACAGCGAGAATCCTAGGTTTCCCCCCTCTGATCGGAATGATACGAATACGTCGTCAAGTGATAGAGACGATTGCAAAGAGACTAACAAATCTCTGCTTTATAACTATGAGGTGTCCGAAAAGTGTGCCGAACCATTTGAAATTTTGGTTCGGGACGAGAAGATCGTAACAGATGGAAATTGCCTGTTCGACTCTCTCATCAAGGTGCACAAATTGAATACTACACCGAAAGAACTTCGAAAAACACTACTCACTATTGGGCGACTGGACGAGTGTGCCGAGCCCGTCGAAACGTGCGCGATACTCCTCTCTTCGAGTGAATACGCAAATGACAACCACATACGCTTATTTGCCTTGCATTTTAAGGTCAACATATGCGTGCATTACAATGACGACCCGATTAGGACAAGATACTTTCATTTTAAAACCTCTGACATGGCTACGTGGTGCCATTTGCATTTAGAAAAATTGCATTTCACGCCGTATAGAAAAGAATCATGGGGGTGAGTCATCTCAGGGCAAGTGGCTCGCCCGATCCTGGAGGTGGTTCTTCGGGAAATAAAAATTCCACGGAAACTATTAAGAGTCCGAGCGAGGATTTGGACGACGGGCAGGGTCCCGTGAACCAGCCATTACCGACCTCGTCCACAGAGACAATTGGGAGGTCAGGTCGGGGAAACGACTCGACCGATGGGCTCGATCGCCTTGAAGAAGGTGAACCGATCCTGAAAATAAGTGCTAAACATCTGACTAGTGAAAAAGGGCACCTCGCATTCTTCACTACCGCTGATTGTCTGCTGGATAGTGAGGTGGGAAAACTGCTTCTGGAAAAGCAGTTGATGACGCGGCAAAAATTAGCTGATGGCGTCCCCAAGGTTGGTGAAATGGTGGTAATTAAATCAGGGAAATATCTTATATTCGCTCTGATAGTCAAACAATCCATCAGTCAAAGGGCGACGAAGGCGGCCATAAATACTTGTCTTACTAAGTTAAACAAGGCCATATCTGAAAACAGAATACGAGCCCTATACGTTGGGTATGATTTAGACATGCTCACAAAACAACAATGGCTGTGTATTCCGGAGATGTTCCGAGAAAAAATTAAATTCCTAATCACGGTCATAATTTACAAAGATTTCTTGTCAGTATCCCAAGCCGGAGAGCGGTACATGGTGATTCGAGAACATCATTGTTCGACTACCGGGGGTCATAAAGGAATAAATAAGAAAAATCGCCATTTATCTCGCACACACTACTGGCGAAACATGCGGTCGGACATAAGTGAAGTCATCGGTCGATGCTATCAGTGCCAGCATGGGAAAACAGCTCGGCAGAAAACCCGACTTCCCATGATAATCACGGACACCCCGGCAGAAGCATTTGACAAGGTCGCATTAGACCTTTAGAGTCCGACCACGATATCTAGTGCCGGAAAATAGTACGTCCTTACTATACAGGACGTGTTGACCAAATATTCGATGGCGGTACCACTGCCCGACTGTAGCGCCTTGTCCGTCGCGAAAGCATTCGCCACCCAATTTATATGCCAGTTCGAAGTCCCGCGAGCAATTTTAACGGACCAAGGGTCTTGTTTCATGTCTGAAACCTTCAGAAAACTCGCGCAATTGTTTAAAATAGCGAAATTCGCGACATCTGCCTATCACCCACAATCAAATGGAAGTATAGAGCGGAGTCATCACGTACTGACGGAATATTTACGGTGTTTTGTCAAGAATCGCGAAAATTGGGACGTATGGCTCCCGTATGCGATGCTTGCATACAACGCAAGCATGCATGAAGGTACCCAATACACACCACATGAGTTGGTGTTTGGGAAGCCGGCACGTATACCTTCAGGTAAACCGCCTTGAGAAGGCATACCCACGTACCAGGAATACTTACGAGAGCTTACCGAAAATCTGGCCAATCTTAACCAGGCTAAGCACCGGCCAAAGGCCAATTATGACCGGAAACAAAACGTCAAACATTTCCGAGTCGGCGAGACGGTAATGCTCGTGAAGGAGCGACGACACGGCAAGCTCAATGATACATTCGTGGGCCCTTACGAAATCGTGGAGATCGTAGGACCGCGAAATGTAAGGCTGCAGCTGGACGAGATGCGTACAAAAGTCGTACACGTAGATAAGCTGAGGAAAGGCTATGATCCGCTAATCTTCGACATTGTTAAGAGATCGTCTAGCGGCACGTCCAGCAACGATAAAGAGTTGTAGAACACGAGAGACTAAGGGTAGCGGGGAAGGAGAGCTATCGGTCTCCTCTTTATTCCATCCGCCCGCTTTCGGGCCGACGCAACGCGCTCAGAGTTAGCGAATATTGTGTTTTCGAAAATAATTCTAATAATTTCCAGTACTACATTCATGCCCGAATTAATATGCGCAGAACACACGGGCCGATTTTTTTTTCTGTTCCCATGAGTATCATTCTTTTCATTGGTCTTCACCAGCGGGACCTCGGCGAATGAGCTACCATTATAATTTTGTATATAACACAGTTTGGTTTGGTGTCAAATACGTGCGAGTTAATACGGCCTCGTCTTCTTTTCCGCGATACTTCCGTCTAGCTTAAATCTGTTTTTCTCGTCATCATTTATCGATTACTGAATTATCGGTTGCAATAATTTCACGTATATGGCAAGAGATATCTATGTGTTTATATATGTGTATATATTGGCAAGTTATGTCTTCAGCCAATTGATGGATGGAGAAGGGAGGGGCGCGACGGATGATGACTCATTCAGCTTCCTGTACACAACTACGTCCCACGATGAATTATATTTGGCCCTCTATAATCCACTCGTGCAGTCTGCAGTAGAAAAGTAGCTCCGATATCCATCCCTTCCGCTGCAGACTGTACCGGGCCTTGTCCATGGTAACTGCAACCACTCCCTCTACCATCGGGTTGTGGTTGCAGGATCTCATTTGATCTCAGCAAACAGAGAGCTCCCAGCAGCTTTCTCCATCAACACCGAGCCCGAATATTCACCTCTTGTATAATAATAATTATTATTATTATTTTTTTTTTACGGAGGGGAGAAATACATTAGGCACCATAGGGGGTTGAAGATGTTGTTTAACCCCCCGTGTGTCGGACTCCCTCACCTTTTTTGATGTTGACGGCAAGGTTTACCGACAAAAACCTTAACCTCGCCACAGTGGGGGCGCACGCGAGTCTGACTAACAAAAATCGCTGCCACGTCAGTTTACATCCGATCTTAATGTAATTTTTTTAATCTTCAGAAAAGCTTGTACTATATGGATCCATCGCTACATATTGCAATTTGCTAATGACCGTCAGGCTAGCATCATATTCGCTCGCGGTATAATTGGTTATTATTCGCTATTGGTATTAATTGGTCCACTTACGAAATGTAAGCATTAAAATCAGTATTCAGATATAATGATGGGATTGTCACAATGAATGCAGGGAAATTACATTAACGACTCTAATTATTATCCAGAACAATAATCTTGAACTACCTTTAGGTCCCACGTTCATTAGTACATTTTACCGTAATTAAGAATATATTGATCGAAAACACTAATAAATACACTATTAAATAAATAAATAAATAAATATGTATATATATTAGGGTGATTCACAATTTAAAAACAGGGATTTAAAAAAAACCCAGTTCGAAATTGACTTTGTCCTGGGCAGTCATTGAAAAGAAAATAAAAAAACAAAAATTTTGAGCCCTTGCTGAACTTGATTGGTTAATATTTAGAGGTGGCGCAATGACTTTGAAGTTGTTATTTCCATTTAAATAGCATGGGAAATACACCTCGATTCAATTATTATTTTTGAACTCCGAAATGGTGTATGAAAAATATGATTTGCCACCACATTGGGGTAGGTGAGAGTTATTTGCGTACCAATGAATTTTTTGGGATTTTTCTTTCAACCCAATTCCATATAAAAATAATAATTGAATCGAGGTGTATTTCCAATGCTATTTCAATGCAAATAACAACTTCAAAGTCATTGCGCCACCTCTAAATACTAACCAATCAAGTTCAGCAAGGGCTCAAAATTTTTGTTTTTTTATTTCCTTTCCACTGACTGCCTAGGACAAAGTCAATTTCGAATTGGGGTATTTTTAAATCCCTGTTTTTAAATTGTAAATCACCCTAATATATATATCCTATATATGTATATATATAAACCTTTCATACAGTTTTTTGTGCCCAAGAAAAATACCATTTTAGAATGTAGTTTTTTTTTGTTGGATGCTCCAATTACGAATCTCGTATCAGAATTTTGAAATTCAAAATGGCGGATCCAATATGGCGGATGAATTTGTAAAAAGTGATCGGATGTTGCTGAAACTTGTTTCTCGGGGGTTTTCGGGGTCGCAGAATACGATTCTGATGTTAGATTTTAAAAATTCAAAATGGCGGATCCCATATGGAAAATTTATCCAAGTGAGGACAAGACCCACACTCCCGTAAGTAGCAATTAGGTTTTGGGCTAGAACAAAGTACAAAATTGATGCTATTCAGCTTCAATGCCGAAAAAAGGAACTTAATTTGCGCTGCTGTTGACAGCCCCATCTGCGAATCGACTTAGTTCACAGTGATTTCTCGAAAAACTTCGCATACGTTGTACAAAATGCAGCACAAGGGTTTCATTACAACAACGACCAATGTACGGTTCATCCTGTCGTTTTCTACTACAAATCAGAAGGTACAATAATCCATTTTAGTAATATATTATTATCAAACAGCTTGACTCATGATACATCTGCCGTGTATGTAATGCAACAATCTATTATTCCTGAAATAAAAAAAGTGTGCCCACGTACAACATGTAATTTATGTTACCGATGGTGCGGTACAACATTATAAAAATAGATTCCAAATGAGTAATCTCATGTATCACAAAATCTATTTCGGCATTGAAGCTGAATGGCATTTTCATGCGACAGCGCATGGAAAAGGAGCATGCGACGGTATCGGCGAGACTTTAAAAAGGTAACCAACGCGTGCTAATCTTCAGGCCGAACAACATCTGCGTCTGCGTCATACCACAAAATTTTAAAAGCTTAATTGATGCCGCACATTCGAACGAATTGACTGAAGATTTGGCATATTCCAAATAAGAATCTTAATCTTCCAAAAAGGAACAAGTTTCAACAATGCCCAATCACTTTTCAAAAATTCATCCGCCATATTGGATCCACCAATTTGAATCTTTAAAATCCAAGTTCAGAATCGTATTCTGCGACCCCAGAAACCCCCGAGAAACAAGTTTCAGCAACATCCGTTCACTTCTTAAAAATTTATCCGCCATATTGGATCCGCCATTTTGAATCTTTAAAATCTAAGTTCAGAATCGTATTCTGCGACCCCGAAAACCCCAGAGAAACAAGTTTCAGCAACATCCGTTCATTTCTTAAAAATTCATCCGCCATATTGGATCCGCCATTTTGAATTTTTAAAATCTAACATTAGAATCGTATTCTGCGACGCCGAAAACCCCCGAGAAACAAGTTTCAGCAACATCCGATCACTTTTTACAAATTCTTCCGCCATATTGGATCCGCCATTTTGAATTTCAAAATTCTGATACGAGATTCGTAATTGGAGCATCCAATAACAAAGAACTAAATTCTAAAATGGTATTTTCCTTGGGCACAAAAAACTGTATGAAAGGTTTTTACTCTCGTTTTCAAAAGTGTGGTCTTTTTGAGCACCGTATTGGAGCCGCCATTTTGAATTTTCAGAAATACCACACGGAAATTAAAAGTAGATATACTGAGCTAAATTTTAAGCCCTGAAACAATTTTTTTGGCGGTAATGAATTTTGGCCAGCCAAGTGAACCGGTTGACGTGGAATGCCCGATATATATGTATATAAACCCATATATATATATATATCGCCCTAATATATATATATATATATATATATATATTCCTTCTTCTTTTTTTTTTTGACTACAAGGGAGGACAGCACCGCAGGGAACATTTTTTTTTTATTCAGAGATTCAGGTCGCTCTTTTGCTAGCCCATGGCAGGCGAATAAGCGACACGAATCAGTAGGGAAATTAGGAACCATCCGCGGTTTTTTTTTTGTTGTACTTTTTATTTTTCTATATTTTCTTTTTGTTATTTACATACAAAACAGCACATGTTCCATTTCCTTAGTCCCTTCCTTCAAATCACCGTTTCTGGTAACTAAAGATTTAATTCTTTTCCTTTACAGTGGGACGAACTAAACCACGGACCTACTATAAAAACAGGAAACGAGCCCTAGAACGTGCCATCCGGGAAGCCGCCGCCGAATAAGCCTCGTCCCCCAAAATAAATTTTCCAAAACCTCCACATAAATTTCCAAAAATACAGGAATACATACCGACCGCACCTCCCCGAGATCCTACTCTAGACCCTCCTCTCCCGACTTGCCCCTTACCCTCACCAAGGGAATTATTCGCCCCCAATAAAAAATTACATTAATAAATTTGTAAACTCATTTGTTTTTCTTCTAAATAAATTGTATTTTAAAATCGAGTTCAAATTATTGTGTTTTTTCCTAGTCACTTCATTTTCAGCGCAGCAGCCCCGTTCACCTTTACCCGAAGTCGACCTTTTGGTCGACTCGCCCTTTCCACGACCATCCTGGGATACACGTAAGTATCACTAGCCTGGACGTAACAAATTGGTGACAGCGCTATTGAACGGGAAACTGCGCTGAGAAGGAAAAAAATAAGAGTAGGAAACACAAAATTCTCATGAACAATATACTTCAATTGAAAATCTGTTCTAATAAAAAAACATAATAGTCAATTTCTAATATACAGTAGTTGTTTCAAACAATCGTGATAACAACAAATTTCAACTCCTACCTCCCAAATTTGGCGGCGGCAACGAATATTAATTTTCCTTACGTTTCCATTTCTTTTTATTATTATTTTATAAAAAAGCAAACCAAAATAATAAACTTAATTCAGAAAACCAAACCTAATCAAACTAAACTAAACTTAAATAATACACATACATATTGCATATTTAATACATTATATTAACATATTTTTACAGTGACACCGATCGAGAGCTAACCTATTTTACATATAATCGAACGCTACAGGATCCAAAAGCGAATAATTGAAAATCTGGAACAAGAGCCCGTAAAACACCAGAAACAAGTAAACAATATACGCAAGGGAAAACGTCGGCTACAAAAATTAGTTAACATCATTAAATCAAAAATAGAAAACGTTCCAATAAAGGAACATATCAAAATAACAAAAAAATCGAAGAACCAAATAGAAATAATTATAATAGATTAATTTTTGCAATACAAATTCCTCAAATGTACGTTTTTTTAAGCAATAAAATATACATTTAAATTCCATCCTACGTGTACACCTTCTTTTAAAAAAAAAAGACCCTCACTAGTCATAGTCATTAATCTATATATATAAATGCAGATAAAACCGTAAACTTTTTCATAAATGTCAGAAAATAGAGTTACAAGAAGAGCCACTCAAAACTTATGTGAAGAGGACAAACGAGAAATTTTAGGAACGGGTTTAGTAACAGATAGAAAGCAAAGACCAAAAAAACACGACAAACCAACACAAACTTTAAACCCAATCAAGACAACCAATTTATGAACAGAAACCCTAATCCAAAATTAGAACAATGCACATATTGCAAAAACATAGGACACTCTTGGAAAGAATGTAGGGAATTAAAGTTCAAAGAAGAAATGCGAGCGGAGATACTACAGGAATTAGCGAAAACCCAGAATACAATGAGACATCCGGGAAACGAGAACGGTCTCCCCAGAACTGGCGCGCGGAGAGAGACTACAATTCAGCGCCAAATCAACCTCACGAGAACAACAGACACAAGGAAGTCAGAACAATAAACCTAAGTAAAAATGATTCTCCAATAATTAAAGTAAACTCCAAAGACTTATACACAGAAGTTCAACTAATGGTAGACACTGGCGCAAGTGTAAATATAATCAAGGAAGGAAACATAAAAGGGGAAACATTAATAGATGAATCCGACATTATTGACTTAAAAGGTATTACCGAAGAACCTGTAACAACAATGGGCGTAGTAAAATTAAATATACTGGGACAACTAACAGAATTTCATGTTGTGAGAAACAATTTTCCTATAGACTCTGAGGGTATTTTAGGCTCTGAATTCTTTCGCAATAACCAAGCGATTATTAATTATAAAAAGAATTACATCGAATGGAAAAACAAAAAAATATACTTTCATGAAGAAAAAATGACAATCCCAGCAAGATCAATATCCACATTTTACATAAATATTGAAAATAAAGAAATTGAATATGGATACGTACCACGCATCGAAACATCAGAAGGCATGTACCTAGGTGAAGCTATAGTTAAAAACAACAATGGACGATGCTATCTTCAAATTTACAATACAACCAACGAAGAAACAGAAATAAAAATTCCCACTCTAACAATTAATGAAATCGGAAAAGATTTTGAAATCGCCAACCCCAAAGATCAAACCTATAACAAAGATTCTGCAAGCAGCTCAAGAAATAAGTATCAATACCACCACAAAAATACCGATAAAAATAAACACCGCTATAAAAAAACAGATGATCACCACAATGAATATGAAAATAAAAATGAATATAAAAATACAAATGAATACAAAAATACAAACGAATATGAAAATACAAGCGAATATGAAAAAACAAATGAAGACGAAAATACAAATGAATACGAAAATACAAATGAATATGAAAATAAAAATGAAAACAAAAATACAAATGAAAACAAAAATACAAATGAAAACGAAAATACAAATGAAAACGAAAATACAAATGAATATGAAAATGAAGATGAAAAAACAAATGAAGACGAAAATGCAAATAAATATAAAAAAACAAATGAACACAAGAAAACAAATGAAGACGAAAATACAAATAAATATAAAAAAACAAATGAACACAAGAAAACAAATGAAGACGAAAATACAAATGAATATGAAAATTCAAATGAATACGAAAATACAAATGAATATGAAAATTCAAATGAATACGAAAATACAAATGAATATGAAAATTCAAATGAATACGAAAATACAAATGAATATGAAAATTCAAATGAATACGAAAATACAAATGAATATGAAAATAAAAATGAAAATGAAAAATACGAAGAAGAAATAATAAAACTAATACTAAAACAATGTCCTAGATCAAAAAATTCCTCAATTCAGGAAGATGAAGACTTCTATAATACAAATTTGAGACTATTAATTTTAAACAAAGAAAAAAATAAAAATATACAAGATCAAGATAAATCCTCTGAATCTAGTAAAAATAAACTAAATCAAGATTTATGCTCTGAATCTGTTAAAATTGAACGAAACCAATCCAATGGTGAAAAATCAAACAAAAAACGAAGGGATAAAACATCTCAAATTAGACATACGGAAAATGATCAAGAACAATACCCTGACATAATTAATGTAATGCAAGAACTGAGAGATCGAAAACACACTAGATATAAAGAATTTTTAACATATAATGAATACCAGAAAAACAAAGAGAAATATATAATAAAACCAAAAACTGGAATATATCATATGACTCAAGAAACAAAACGTGCCAAACAAGTTAAGGAATTACTACGTACACAACATCTAAACTCAGAAGAGAAAAAAAGCATAGACAACATTATAAACAAACACGCCGACATCTTCCATTTACCCGATGAACCGCTTAGTTATACGCAATTAATAAAACATAGAATAATCACGACAGATGAAATTCCTATAAATACAAAGCAATATAGATTTCCTCCAATACATAAGGAAGACATTAACAAACAAATAGAAGAGCAATTAAGCAACGGGATAATTAAACCATCGATATCACCATATAACACGCCACTATGGATAGTACCCAAAAAAGCCGATTCGCAAGGAAATAAACGGTGGAGAATGGTTTTAGATTTTAGAAAATTAAATGAAAAATCAATAGGCGATTCATACCCTATACCTAACATTGTAGATATCCTAGATCAACTAGGAGGCGCCAAATATTTTTCTGTATTCGATCTAGCATCCGGATTTTTACAAATTAAAATGGACGAACAAGATGCACAAAAGACGGCTTTTTCCACACCACATGGACACTACGAATTTGACAGAATGGCATTCGGTTTAAAAAACGCCCCTGCTACATTCCAACGTTTAATGGACATAGTATTATCAGGCCTCCAAGGAAACGAACTGTTTGTGTACCTGGACGATATAGTCATATATGCCTCCTCTCTACACGAACATGAAGTAAAATGCGAAAATTTAATGACCAGAATAAAAGATGCAAACCTCAAACTACAACCCGACAAATGCGAATTTTTAAGAAAAGAAGTTTGCTATTTAGGCCATATAATCAGCGAAGAAGGTTTAAAACCAGACCCTAATAAAATAAACGCCGTTCAAAAATTCCCAATTCCCAAAAATCAGAAAAATATCAGACAATTCCTTGGACTTGCTGAATATTATAGAAGATTCATTGAAAATTTTTCCAAAATTGCAAAACCATTATTAAATCTACTAAAAGACAACACCCCTTTTATCTGGGGCAAAGAAGAAAACGATGCCTTCAACACGTTACGCGAAAAATTATGTAATGCACCCATACTGCAATACCCAAATTTTGACGAACCCTTTCTAATCACAACCGACGCATCCGGATACGCAATAGGTGCAATACTTTCCCAAGGAGAAATTGGCAAAGATAGACCAATATCGTATACATCACGAGTATTAAATGAACATGAAAAAAAATATGAAACATACGACAAAGAAGCTTTAGCAATTTACTACGCAATACAGCATTATAGACCTTACATTTACGGGAGACATTTTACAATATTAACAGATCATAAACCTCTCAAATCATTCAGAACAAAAAAAGATCCGAACTCAAGAGTAGCTAAATGGATGTACAACCTTCTTGAATATGATTTCGATGTTGAATACAAAGCCGGAAAATTGAACGTAAATGCAGACGCACTCTCTAGAAACCCGGTAGAAATATTAAAAATCGAAGAAACAAAACAAAGGCAATACCCCAGTAACATAATAACTAGAATGATGGATAAAATGGGATGGAATGGATCTGGAATAGGGAAATATAGTCAAGGAATAAAAGAACCAATTAAATTAAAAACACAAACAGATAAAAGAGGTTTAGGATATAGAGGAAATGGCAATTACTGGAACGAGATTCAAAACGAACAAATTTCAAAACCCATAAAATTCGTCAAAAGTAAAGAAACACTAAATAAACAGAGAAATCACAAACCATTATTATTACACAACCCTATATACAACATTAAAATACCTCAAAACATTGGAAGCAAAATAAACTATAAAGGTCCACGATACAACTTACCAGTAACAATACGATTCTGCACCAAATGCTATACACTTAATCATACAAACGATGAATGTCTTCCAAACGACATAGAAAGCACAGAATATAACATTACATCAGAAAGATTAAAGATTAAAACACTCAAGTTACCTTCAAAAACCAACCAAATGATGCTTACCACACAAATACATGAAGAACCCACCCTAAGAAGAAGTTCACGAAATGCAAAACAGCCGGAAAGATTACAAATGAATAATGAGAAACGTAAAATACGAACAAAGAAATCTGAAAACCCCAAAAGAGGCCGACCTTCAAAACGAATCCAAGAAAATCCACGGACATATTTTCATACACTGAATAATGACGTCGTCACTCCACAAACAGAAAATGAAAATTATGAAACATATTCAGGTGAAGAAGACACATTTATCAATACGGATGAAGAAAGCGAAGAAGACCCCATTGTAGACGAAAATGATGATACCGAAAGTAACAAGCAAAGCACCAACAGAAACACAATAGAAATAAAAAACCATTTATATATGCAAAAAGATAATATAGTTTACTTCATAACTACATCAGGACAACCCTGCGATAACGGAGCATTAACATTGAAAAGTAGAAACGAATTACCCAAGTTTGAAAACATTAAATTAAACAAAATTTCAGTAGCGAAGATGAAGAATAAATATAATTTTGCGCTACCAATAACTACAGATGTAGGAGAAACCCAAATAACAATACTTGAAAATATAAAAACACTCGTTAAGTCACTAAAACAGGAAGTAAATAAGCTACAAATTAAAACACTCGGTATTTCAAAATCTAGCGAAATAGCTGGCATAGAATGGATAGACGTAAAACAAATATTAGAACAACAATTCAAACTTTCAAATACAAAAATAATAATATGTAACGGAAAAATAAAATATGTAAATAAAATAGATAGAGAAGAAATAATGAAAGAATTGCATTCAACACCAATAGGAGGACACAAAGGAATAAACAAAACTCTAAAAAGGATAAAACAAAATTATTATTGGGAAAACATGAAATCAGACGTCGAAAAATTTATTCAAACTTGCAAATCTTGTCAATTAAAGAAACTAACACGAAGCAAAACTAAAGAACCAATGATAATATCAGATACACCCAAACAAGCACTTGAAAAAATAGCAATGGACATTGTAATCCCAAATAACAAAACAGAAGAAGGCTACGAAAATATATTAACAATACAGGACAATCTTATAAAATACTTGATAGCAATACCTTTAAAAAAAGCAACAGCTTCAGACATAGCAGAAGCTTTAGTAAGAAGATTTATATGCGTATTTGGAACCACAAAAACGATATTAACAGACCAAGGCAAACTTTTTCTAAGTAAAATAATGAAAAAAATGGCGAAATTATTTAACATAAAACAAATAAAAACCACAGCATTTCACTCACAATCGAATGGATCCTTAGAACGATCGCACCATGTAATAAAAGAATATATAAAACACTTTTCAGAAAAACATACAGACTGGGATAAATGGCTAGAACTAGCAACATTTTCATATAACACTAGCGTTCACGAAGGCACGAAATACACCGCTTTTGAATTAATGTTCGGTAGGATAGCAAAACTACCATCATCCAAACCAGTAAATGACAGTGACCCCCTTACTTATAGTGATTATGTACACAGCTTAGCCTCGAAATTATACGATATTCAAAAATATGCGGAACAAAATCTAAAAACAGCCAAATTAAAATCAAAACAATATTACGATAAACACATAAACCCAATAACATTAAAAATAGGAGACGCAGTTTTCTTACAAAAAAACCATAAAACCAGTAAATTTGATGACGAATACCAGGGCCCCTTTGAAATATTACAAACCTACGAAAATGGAAACGTAAGAATAAAAATAAAAAACGATGAAAAAATTGTCCACTCAAATAGGTTAAAATACTCAAAAATTCCAATCAATTGAAACGGTGATATCCTTTATCCTATTCCCAATAGTAAATAAGTTCTATGATATCATAATACATTAATAGTAAAAAAAAAAAAGAAAAAGAAAAGCAAATGTTACAGGCACCTCCTGGATAAAAGAAAATCGGAATTAAGAACAATCTGTCTATTACAAAAAATAAAGAAACATGAGATATATAATTCTAATACTGACAATAATCGCCACGCAAACATCAGCGTTCATAGCATTCGATTGCGGTGGAAGAACTTCTAATATATCAGCAATATCCCTGCTAGATATCCAAGAATGTGATATACCAAAGACTCGAATAAATGTAGAAAAAATTCATGCTCAGTTACTACAAATTAAAGAATATGAAGAAATAGAAGTAAAACAATGTAAAATAGAAATAACCAGAGAAATAAACTTTTGTGGCATGCACTCGCACAACTCAGCAGTAATGAATGGGTTAGCAAATTACATTCTCGAAGTTCCTAGAGAAGAATGCGATTTAATACATCGAACAAGAACAACAAGAATAGTCAGCAACGCAATTATAGATGGAATAAAAGAGAATCATATTCAATCACACAGTCTAACATTAGCAGGAAGAATAGATGCAGATGGTTCATGCAAAGGAGTAGAATATGCAGATTCATTTGGATCTTGGAATAACGTGGTAGTCCAAGGAATAGTAAAAATCTTAATTCAAAAATACAAAGCCAGAATCAACCTCAACGAGAATAAAATATTTCTAAGATCTGGAATTTCATATCGAGCAACAGATAAAAGTTGCCTGGACTTAGAAGGAGGAAGCACATACTGGGAAACCTTACCAAAAGATTTCTGTGGACACAATGAATATGACATTCTATTCGAAGGTCCCATAGACAAAATATTTAACGAAGACAAAACAGTAATATACTCACTAACAACTAATGAAATCACATTCGCACTAGCAAGAAAAGGAAGAAAAGCCGTATGTGGCTACGAAATTTCATTAACAGAACACCCTAAACTGGTAATACTAGAAGCAAAAAACGGCGAAGGCTTTAAGAAAAAGGCTCTGAAAACAATAAACCTAGACATTTTTACCTACGTAAACTCCAAATTTGTATACATTGAAAAACACTTGAGATATCAAATCAAACAATTGTATTTCGATGTCTTAAAACAAGTATTAAAAAACTCTCTATCACTAGCAACCCAAGCACCCGACGAATTCGCATATAACATTATGAAAGGACCAGGTTATATGGCAGTAGCGGCAGGAGAAGTCGCATACATTTTAAAATGCATTCCCGTCGAAGTCAGCATAAGAAAAACAAACGAGTGCTATTCGCATCTACCAGTCAAATATCAAGATAAAGAATTATTTATGACACCAAAAACACGCTTATTAGTAAAAAAAGGATCACAAATAAATTGCAATAGTATCATTCCACCTATGTACTCAGTGAACAATGCATGGTATGAACTATTACCTACCCCAGTCGAAGCAAAAAAACCTGAACAACTAAAACCTCTAACCAAACAGACATGGACATATACCAACCCAGAAAGCTTAGCCATCAATGGAATTTACAGCCAAGAAGATATTAGAAAATTAAAGGAACACATCATGTTCCCAGCAGAAAAACCAGCAGTATTAAACACAGTTGCAAGAGGAATGACAGGACAAACTACAAACTACCAAGGTGCATCAATAACTAATTTAATAGACGAAACAACATTCGCAAAAATTCTACAATCCGCAGGAGAAAAAATTTGGAGAAATTTTATGCTTTTCGGAACAACAACAGCCGGCATAATGGGATTAATAATTATAATTAAAATAATAAAAGCAATAATAGACACCGTAGTCCATGGATATGCCCTACACTCAGCATACGGTTGGTCAATTTATTTAATTGGAGCAATATGGGACTCTATAACAAATCTACTGTTACATCTGTCAAAGAAAAATAATAATGATACTAATAATAAACATTACCAAGCTGTACCAGAATTAGAATTACAAGAACTACAAATCTCACCACCAAACACAACGCAATCAGAAGATCACGCAGAATCATCAGCACCCAAAGAACTAGATATTCGACAAACGAACAAACAAATATACCCTAATCTACAAAATAGCCACACAGAACCTCAACCCGAATTAAAGATTAGTCCACAAAATTTCACAGAAAAGAAAGCCTTCGCATTAAAAAAATAATAATAATATTAAGAAACGTTTATCTCAGAATCATGAATAAATTACCATTTTTTCTCCCTAACAGGAAACTACCAAGAAATCAGCACTAAAAATGGATACGAAAATCATTGCAATAATAATAACGCTAATACTCCCATGTATTTTAACCGCCGACGAAGAATTAAAAGTCAAAAGTTGTAAAATTTGGGATAAGCAAACAAGACGGGCATGCGACCAACCAGGAAAACGGTTCGGGTTTATTAGACTGGAAGATATAAAAATAACAACAGAAGAATGTAAAAAAGCACACAAAACCGGAAAACTCACAGTGTATAACAAAGAAATTAAAGACCTTAAAATAAACACAAAAAAGAAAGCATATACAATTACAGAAGGAACATGTGATACTAATAGATCACTTGATAGAACAGCTACACACGAACTTCACATCACATTGAGAGAATACGTGGCTACACTACAGGAAAATATAATAATATTAAGCACAGGGACTATATGCGCTGTAAAATACGGAGAGTGCCAGGATTCTCAAACTACATTCTGGGACGCAACACGATTCACAACAACAACAACAACAACTACTACTACAACTCCGATAGTATTTACCGTATCAACAACACCAACATCAATATTTAAAAATACTATAATGCCTAAAAACGCGCAAGTAAATCACACCATTTCAAAACCTGATTATCTAGATTTACTCAAAAACAATTACAAAATCGAAGTGATAACAATCATCGTTTACAGCTTAGGAGCGACGTTAATATAGACAATACTAGGAGTGAAAATATACATCATGAAGAAAAAACAGAAGAATACCTCAATTAAATACAGTACAGTCAAAGTAATAACGGACAATAGAACAAACAAATCGAACCAAATGGAATTATCAAAAAATACAGATAATGAAGACGAAGAAATAAGACAGACATATGAACCGATGCGCGCACATCTTGAACAGAAAAAAACTGTTACACTCAATCTGGAAGACGAGAAAAATATCTCCAAGAAATAAACACACATACGACAAACCTAAACCATTACAAACAGACAAAAGATAAACACCAAACCTGAAGAAAATTAGAATCTAATATCAGTTATCTCCCAGTATCGCTCATCACCATTCAAAACTATACAGCTTATCCGAATGCGATGGTTGCTACAATTCTACTGCCAGATTAGAACAAGAATTCAATTTTCAGTCAGTTTCATTCAGTTAATTTCTTTAATTCATTTCAATCAGTTAATTTTGTTTTTTTGAAAAATTTTCATATTATTTTTGTTTTTTCTAAATATACCCATTATATTTTAAGCGTTGCGCAGAGCCAATAAAGGTCAAAATTACCTTACTTAAGTAAATTAATTTATTTAAAGGTAGTGCGCATATTCGTTAACTGATACGACGCAGAATAAATCTCTGTCATACCAAGAAACGAATTAAATCCGCAACAATTATTTTTTAATTCTTTTTGCCCAAATTAAAAGGAGAACACACTAACCTTTGAGCATGTAATATCCAAAAAGTATCCATATAATATCCAATTTAATTAATCTATTTATTAACAATACCACGCACTGAACACGCTAATATATCCGACTCACTCAAAATCCACGCACAAACTAACAGAATCCAGCCAAGGAAAAATCACATCTGGAAAATACCCTGCATTCCACTTAACGACCTTTTTTTTATTACACCCGCAAGAAGTGCGGAGGAACATGAAAACTTTCACATTCAATGAAAACTCAAAACTCTACACAATCTGAAATAATATTCATTTCATAATACAACACATTAAATTTTTTTTTTTTCAATCATAATACAGCATATTGAATACAACTTTTACAGTATTAAATTTTTCATTCAAAAACCGATATACTGAATATAACATTTATTTTTGAAAAATACAACATATTGAATTAAATACAACATTTACGAAAATCTTTGTAACCAAATATTGGCGAATCATCAATCCTGTATGAATTATTGTAAACACTAGAAACGTTAATATACTCACGCAAATGTTCAAGTATTTATTAGAGGAAAATCTTTGTAACCAAATATTGGCGAATCATCAATCCTGTATGAATTATTGTAAACACTAGAAACGCTAATATACTCACGCAAATGTTCAGGTATTTATTAGAGGAAAATCTTTGTAACCAAATATTGGCGAATCATCAATCCTGTATGAATTATAGTAATCACTCAAAATGTTAATAGACTCACGAAAATCTTTGTAAATATTGGCGAATCTTCAGGATAGTACAAATTATTATAAAACAATCGAGAAAAATTGTTGCAATAACAACAAATGTTATAATACTTGCGCATTCTCCGATCAAACACAAAAATATGTAAATTGCGAACACTCTTATTATAATTACGAAAATGTTCACTCGAATACCTCGCAACCCTTCAAATGTAAAAACAGCAAATTCCGGGCTACACCAAATATTAAAAAAATTCATAGTAGATAAATACACCGCGCATAACATAAATCAATTTTTTTTTACTATTTATAAGCGTTTAAGCAACCAAACCTGTTCTAGTACCAACTTCCGCTGTTGCATTAGGGACGTAAAGACAAACTTTTATTACAACTAGAAAATTGCTACTACCTGCGCCGCCCTTTTCTTTACTCTGTAAAAGAACATTCGAAAGACATATGCAATACATATATATGCGAACATATACAAGCGAAATAAAAAACGGAATCCAAGAATGATTTGAGTTGCCAAAAAAAAATGAGACAATTGATAAATAGCCACAAAGTCAGCGGACCGACTTTTGACTAAGAGGGGGGGTGTTACGTCCTACGTAACCTTCCAAATTTACAAATTACGGGAATCCCCGAAACCACATAGAGAATACCATTATAGCGCCCTCAAGTCCTATGAACTACAAACCCAAAAAAAAATCCGATGGTAAATCAAACACCTTTTCCTTTCCAAGTCTCGGACAAAGTCAATCCCTGCATTACCTACAAATAAAAAATTAAACCAAATCTAAAAATTATACGCATCTGACAATTTTCCTTTTTTTTTACTATTAAGAAATAAATAATTTTAAAATCTAAACAATTTCTTTATTCATTATTATTTAAAAACTGTTCCATGACCTAAATCAAAGAGAAACTTCAAAATGCTACGTTCTAAAAAAAAGAACACGTATAAAGAGCCCACTGTCCTTCGACATTCCTAAAAGCAATAAAAATCACATACATACACACATACATACAAGTCGACCACACCCAACGCTTACGTCAACTCTATAAATAAGAAAAAGAAATAAATACCATCCGTTTTTATTATAAAAAGAACCAACAAATTCCAGGGCAGCTTAAACAAATATGGATTCCATTTTTTTTTTTTTAAATAGAAAATACCACCGTTAATATTCATAGAATCTATAAAAATAAATATACATAAATGAACGGAAAAAGTAGAAAAATTGTTAATATAAAATTGCAAAAACGTGTTTACCCAATCGACATTTTTTTTACAAAAACAAATTTTAATTAACAAAATTTGTTACACCTTTTAATATTTTACAACAATCATTCTTTAAAAAAACAATTGCTATATAAATCCTACAACTTCCGTTCATTTTTGTATAAACTACCGCTAAAAATAGTACTAAATTATATAACTGAAACCAGCAGATTTCAGAACAGCTTAGAATACAATTTGTTTAAAAAATAGAGAACACCACCGTTCATATTTGTAAAATATGTAAATATACATAAATAAACGGAGAAAGTAGAAGATTCATAATTTAAAATTGCAAAAATACATCTACAAAAAAATGTACAGTTTTACAGCAACAAATTTTAAATAACAAAATTATTGCACTTTTTAGTATTTTACCAAAATCTTTTTTTCCATAACAATAGTTCTATAAATCCTACAACTTCCGTTCATTTTTGTACAAACTACCGCTAAAAATAGTACTAAATTATATAACTGAAACCAGCAGATTTCAGAACAGCTTAGAATACAATTTGTTTAAAAAATAGAGAACGCCACCGTCCATATTTGTAAAACATGTAAATATACATAAATAAACGGAGAAAGTAGAAGATTCATAATTTAAAATTGCAAAAATACATCTACAAAAAAATGTACAGTTTTACAGCAACAAATTTTAATTAACAAAATTGTTGCACTTTTTAGTATTTTACCAAAATCTTTTTTTTCCATAACAATAGTTCTATAAATCCTACAACTTCCGTTCATTTTTGTATGAACTACTGATAAAATATCACAAAATTATCCAACATAAAAAATCAACAAAAATTAGTGTAAATAGTAACAATTGAAAATCGTCGGAAAATAGTAAAAAAATGTTCACGACTACTGTTGTAATAGGAAACCTCTCCCACCTATTAAAACCCGAAAATTTTCTTGGTGGGACACATAGTATAAATACCACCTTCAAATAATCAATCACTCTCTGCGTTCTACACTCTGTTCCTGGCCCTTGTTCCCTTCATCCCTGACTCTTTCTCTCGTCCAGTAGTCGTTCCGAGAGTTCGACATCCCATAGTCGTTCCGAGAGTTCGACATCCCAGCCACCCTAACCTCTTTTCTTTCTAAAAAAAGGGATAAAAACAAAGCGGAGGTTTCCATCTGCCAGTTCGCCAGAAAAAAATATCCAGTCTTCGGATATCAATTCTCAGCCTTCCACCCGGCAGTTCGCCAGAAAATATCCAGTCTTCGGAGATCAATTCTCAGCCTTCCACCCGGCAGTTCGGCAGAAAATATTCAGTCTTTGAATATCGATTGACACCCCGTGGTCTTCAATCAAGAACTATCGTCGCGCAACCAAAGTAAGTATTCCTCCCTTACGATTACCTTTTCCCAATCCCTCCACATTCCTTTGCCCGTAAAGAGACGAAAGTTTGATTAGTGCTTCAGCACTAATCCCCCCCTTAATTTTTTATTTATTTATTATTATTTTGTTTTTTTGAGACGACAGTGCTGAGTCTCCCGTCAATATTTTTATATATATATATATATATATATATATATATATATATATATATATATATATTCCTTCTTCTTTTTTTTTTGACTACAAGGGAGGACAGCACCGCAGGGAACATTTTTTTTTTATTCAGAGATTCAGGTCGCTCTTTTGCTAGCCCATGGCAGGCGAATAAGCGACACGAATCAGTAGGGAAATTAGGAACCATCCGCGGTTTTTTTTTTGTTGTACTTTTTATTTTTCTATATTTTTTTTTTGTTATTTACATATAAAACAGCACATGTTCCATTTCCTTAGTCCCTTCCTTCAAATCACCGTTTCTGGTAACTAAAGATTTAATTCTTTTCCTTTACAGTGGGACGAACTAAACCACGGACCTACTATAAAAACAGGAAACGAGCCCTAGAACGTGCCATCCGGGAAGCCGCCGCCGAATACGCCTCGTCCCCCAAAATAAATTTTCCAAAACCTCCACATAAATTTCCTAAAATACAGGAATACATACCGACTGCACCTCCCCGAGATCCTACTCTAGACCCTCCTCTCCCGACTTGCCCCTTATCCTCACCAAGGGAATTATTCGCCCCCAATAAAAAATTACATTAATAAATTTGTAAACTCATTTGTTTTTCTTCTAAATAAATTGTATTTTAAAATCGAGTTCAAATTATTGTGTTTTTTCCTAGTCACTTCATTTTCAGCGCAGCAGCCCCGTTCACCTTTACCCGAAGTCGACCTTTTGGTCGACTCGCCCTTTCCACGACCATCCTGTGATACACGTAAGTATCACTAGTCTGGACGTAACAGTCTAAATAATAACTGCCTTTAGTTTATATTCCATAGGAATTTTTAAAAAATAGTAAATATAATATAAAAAATGAGTGAGAGACCAAGTCTATGAAAGGATACTTCAGTGTACCTAATTGGACATTATACCTCTCAGATCATTGGAAACAAATTGCCTTCTAATAAGTAAGTTTTGCAAGTGCTCTTTTTTAATATGCGCAAAGTTAATCTCAGTTTACGTGAAAGTGCCGCATTAATTAATAAGGAAGTTGTAGTGTGTTGGAATAAGGCTTGTATACCGACTACAAAAAATGATCGACGTATTAATAAACTGGAAAAATTGTACTCAATGGAGGCTTCTGTAGAAATCCGCTAAAAAAACGCAAAGGAAAGAAAACGAACTTTTGTAGAACAATTAAACGATTTATGTCATATCGCTCATGTAAATGCTCTTGAGCTCATAGAAATAGATGAAGTTAAAAAGTTTTTAATTAAACAAAGAGAAAAGGGTTGTCCAGGTTTCATGTATGGTATTCGTGATCTTTTGATGCTTGCAAAATAAGCGACAGATGCGGAGTACACATTTTGTCAGCGATAGCCGAGGCATTAGGACATGATACTCTATCTTTGTTAATAAGTAGAAGTACTCTTCAACGCTATAGAAAAGTTATTCGTGAAGAAAGAGCTACAAAATTAAAAGAAGCTTTTAAAGAATCTGAGTTGTCTGCGCCATTAGTTCACTGGGATGGAAAACTTCTACCGGCTTTAACTGGTATGGAAAACGTGGATAGACTTCCTGTGATAGTTACCAGTGGAGACACCGACCAATTGCTTGTAGTACCTTCGTTGCCGAATTCAACAGGAAGAGAGCAGGCTGAAGCAATTTATGAAGCGCTATCAGAATGAATTTACGTAAAAAAGTAATTGCTTTATGTTGTGATACCACACCATCTAACATGGGTTATTTAAAAGGTGTAGCTATTATATTGCAGCAGATGCTAGAAAGAGATGTTTTGTATTCCGCTTGTAGACACTACATGTGAGAAGTCGTTTTGAAAGGTGTCTTTGATGCTAAAATGACTCCTTCCTCTGGTCCAAATGTACCTTTATTTAAACGTTTCAAAAAGTATTGAAATCTCAAATTGATCCAAATAAACAAGCGATGATTAGGTCAATGAAATTCAAGATATTGTGTGTTCGCAAACCAAGCAAATCATTGAAAAATCAAATTTATGTACAAATTTTTTGGAAAATAATTCAGCAACTTGGAGTTAAAAATCCTAGTCATAAAAAATGTAGTGAAATTATAAACAAGCTAAAAATTATAAATGATTTCGCTGAAACAAGTGTAAAACTAATTACTGATTACAATAAAATTTTAACAAACGATGAAAATCAGAAACAATTTTTACTTCAAGTTGTTAAAGATTGTAAATCTGGTTTTCCAAATGCAAACAAAGCAACATTGTCACAGGCCTTATAGTACTTTTAAGGCAGTTCAGAACTGCTAGTTCTAGTATTGCTAGTAAATATACTTGTAAAAAGTTGTTTTATTACCAAATTCTTCAATTTTTTACTATATGTTCACGAAAATGTTATCGATCAATGGGAAAAATTTCAAAAAGCTCAACTTCAAAGTTTGGAAATTTTATTCATTGTCAAATACCGTTTTCGTATACGTGTAGAAAAAATTGGCAAATTTTGTATGCAAATTGTTTTTACAAGTGTATTATAACCACAGAACCGCCTTAACTTAAATTTAAAGAATGATATGTAATATTTTCGTCACAGTGCGCGTAAAATTCGTTTGAACACCGGAATTTGCGAATTAATTGTTGTGGTGAACAACATAGTAAGCTATAAAACTCAAAAAATCATGTGAGTTCACATGTTTATTTTGTTCATAGGTTAATTTGTTTAAACAAATGTGTATTTTACAATTTATTGTTTCCTAGTGAATCACTAGTAGTGATTATAATTAGCCACAAAAGATATAAACTTAACATTTAAAAAATTTAGAAGAAATTAAGAATTTACGGGATCACATTGTATCGGGATCACGGGATTAAATTGTAAAAAATTTATAAATGATAAAAGCAATTTGTTTTAAATTTTCCTACATTTTGATAATTAATTTTCAATGGTTATGGTAATCAGAAAGGTAAGTTGTAAAATTCAGAAAAAGCTGCGAATTTAACACAATAATTTGTTAATTCTTTAAAGCACACATTTTTCTTTCTAAATTCAAAATTGAGAATGGCGGACCGAAATGTAAAAAGTTGCTTGATCGACATGAAATTGAGTACGAATCTCGAATAAGTTGTCCTCAACAAAAAAAGTTTAGTAAATTTTTGCTCTATCTTGCACCGTTTTCAATACGGAAGCGATAGAACGAAGAACATCGAGTTTTTAAAACAAAAGATAAACATGGCGTCGGACGCTGAATACGTTGTTTTCCATTCTATTGCTTCCGTATCAAAACCGGTGCAAGATAGAGCAAAAATTTACTAAACCTTTCTTGTAGAGGAGGAAATTTCCTATAAAAATGCCACGAGTCCGATTTTACGTAATTTACCGACAAGTTCTGAAATAGAATCAAACAAATTGAACCAAAATGGATGTTTTTTATTCACACGAAAATCTTCAACTAGCATATGAGAAATTAAGGAATTTACAAATAATGCTTTGCTTTCATCATCATGAAATTTACTGTCTGGATATCTACTAAAAAATCAGCTACTATATTTTCCACACCTGGGAATGCTCCGTTGTATAGGAAAACTACTGTAAGATCAGGCTTCAACGGCTTAATCTAGCGCTATAATAGGGTGTACGTGTTAAAAATGTCAACGCCTCATGATCGTTTAGAATTTTTAATTCAATTCCTAATCAATAACTTCATAAACGAACAAATTAACGCGATCAACTCCTTTTCTGTGGTGGTGTTGTTTATCTCTGCTGACGTCAGACATCGGCTTACTAATGAAAACACCCTATGTCTGTCTAAATTATCAGTTTGATAAAGCACACCACTCAAACCTCGATTTGATCCATCCGTCTGAAATATAGAGGGTGCATCAGGATCAACATGCTTAAGCATTATCGACTCAGCAAGATTCTGCTTGAGACCACGAAATGCCCTGGAGCGGTTCGGCGTTTAAACCCAAGGATTATATGACCCAAACACATCCGGAAATGGCTCAATAAATAATGCATGCTTTATACAGGATCTATGTGCATAGACTTAAAAATCTTTGCAGCTGTTTGAAGTCTCTCGGTTCATCCATATTGCATATAATCTCTAACATATCCGGAAACGGACGAGCACCCTCAGTTGACAGCTCGTATCCTAAGAACCTTCTCTTACTTAAAAGCCCGTACATAATTATAATTATCATTAACCATATTCACAATATTATCATTCGAGTTAATATCATTTTTATTTGAATTTACATCGTAGGAGCCAGGGGGCAGCAGAGGCAGTTGCCCCCGTCAATTCTGTAGGGTTGACAAAGACCTGATTTTGCGCATGAAAACATCCAATCTTTCGTGTAAACGTTGTGATTTTATTAGAAGAGAATGGACAACAATCAGTTGTAATATCCCATGACCTCCAAAATTATCGGAATATTTCCCATTAGCCTTATTGGAAATAAGTGAATATGCAAGTTTTGCAGGTTAAATATGACGTGTGAGCATTTTAAGAGACACACTACACAAATACAGATGATTGGTCTATTCAGGGGGAAACACTTGAAACAGATGCACATGATTGGTTTGCGTCAACTGTATTATCTTAAAAAGAAAGAGGCCTTATGCCACAAGAATTGTGTAATTATATAGGCTTACCGGGGGCTTATAGAATAACCGGGAAACCTTGCTGGACGAAGATACGAATTTGGGACCGCTGTCGACCTTCGTCGGCAGTTATCGGTACCATCAGCGTCTTATCCGCGGTCGGTACGTCGTGGGTCTTATCTCGGATAAAGAGGGGATAATCCCCGCGTCGTACTCGCTACGGCACAGACCGCCGAATCTGCTGGTGGTACCGATACTGGGGTGGGGGGACTGGCTCTGGGTGGGTGTTGTGTGTGTATCTGCCTAGTTCTGTTTTGTACCGACCTGTCTCTGTTCAGTACCTCTCCACCCGAGAGCCGACCCTCGAATACACATATTCGTCATTAAAGCGGGGGAAAATACCTTGTCCTTTCTCCTTTGCCCATTAAAATTTATTAATTATTGTTTAGAACAGATAAACCATATGTGGTTGTTACAATCTTGAATGGGCATATTGTAAAATGAGCAAACGTTTGCCAATTAACTGACCAACCAGATGTACGTTTGATTGTACTTATATCAACACCATTTTTATAAGCAGATAAGACGGAAACGTGTTTAGTAGTGTATGCTGAGACAAGTATTCATGTCGATTCCCCATTTTTTTCGGTGTACTTTTAAACCACTAATTCTTTGTATGGATTCCTAACCGAAATAAATAATTTTTTGTTATTTCAACGCTTATCTTTAGTAAAATTTAGATAATAAGTTTGGTCTTGCATTGAATAAAGAAAGCATTGAAAGGTTGAATTGTTCCTGGTATTGACGTATCAGATCAGGAATTTTAATTTGCAAATTAATTTCAGTTATAGAAATATTTTTGATATTAATTAAGGCTAATGTCTGAAGGCGATGTGCTGCCGCGAGAGATAAAAGTGTAGCTGCTTTTTCAAAAATTTCACTTCCTTTTAGATTTACTATAGGTGATAATTTCTCAAAATGATTTAATACGGGATCGACGTCTCTCTCAGTAGTGCAATATTTACGTTTAGAAGATCTTTGCCTAGGAACTCCTTTGAAAAACCGGAAGAACAATGAGTTATCTTCAATATTCTGAGATGAAATTAAAGCAATAGCAGACTTAGTAGTTAGTATGCCATAACTAGCACCCTTGTTCAATTTCTTAGTTACACATTCTAGGATAATAACTGAATTTGGATTATAAAAATCGTAACTTTGTCCTTCTGCAAATGTAACCCATTCCCTGAGTGGCTTATTATACTGCTTCAGGGTAGCGTCAGAAACGGATTTTAGAAATAATTGTATGGATTATTCAGGTACACCTTTCTTCAAGAATGCTTTGCTGATAATTTGGCTGCTATTAAAGTAAGATTTTTGGCCAACAGATGTGTCAAGCTCCGGCAAGGAGAATGTAATAATTTAGGTGATGGTTTAAAAACGTCTTTAATTATAAGAGATTTGAACAAGGGGTACCAAGGTTGCGTAGGCCGTTAAGGCACTACCATCGTAGCATAAGCTTCTTCATAAATTATTTTTCTTAACGTCGGAAGAATTAATGCAAAAGGAGGGAAAGCCGAAAAGAGTTTTCTCAGATACAGAAAATGCATCTATTGCTTCAGAATTTATTCCTCTCAAATTTACTAAGTTTAAGAGAACAGTTTAAAGAAAAAAAGGCCAAACTTTATTTCATCTTCTTAAAGCGAGCCTAACTTTACTTAATATTGGTTAAAACAACCTGACTTCATTAATTATTAATGCAAAGAAAGAAATTTGCTGAATATTCATAAATGAACCTAATTTTGTTGAATATTTATAAAAAACGAATCTGATTTCCGTAATAACTGCCAAACTGCAAATTTTTCAATTGCGATAAAATTTGTATCATTATACATATGCGAAAAGTGCCTTCGTGTACTGTTGTAGATATACGTCGTTGGTGTTCTTACTGATTATGAGCTATGTCAGTAAATCCTGTGTACAGTTAAACAGTTTTTGCGTTTTTCTCAAAATCGACTTTTTCGACTTAGGCCGTTATTCCACCCTACCCCTCAATTGATATGCACATTCTTTTGCAACCTCAACAGCGTTTTTTGAATAAGAATTTCTTGAAAAGGAATGTGATCACCGTGAATATAATTTAAAACTTTTGTGTCGTTAGATATGGTACCTCTGGTGAAAATCGGGGCGTACGCAAAAAGTACAGAAAGAGTACGCTTTAATGTACAGTAAACGTACGGTGTAGTGGACAACAGAGTACAGCAAGCGGGAAATTAGCGTACGGTAAGAGTAAATTGGACCTTTTTAAGCGTACGACAGTAGAATAAAAAAGCGTACATAAATAGTGTCTGAAAGTGTACATCAAACGTACATTAAAGAGTACCCATACTGTACAAAAGGTGTAACTGATTTATTTTTGTACAATAAACGCACGTCATTAGCGTACTGGAAACGTACAGGAGGCGAAACTAAGCTGTACATTGATGTACGGAAAATGTACGGAGAGCGAAACCGAATGATATTTTAATATTTTTGTACAATAAGCGCACGCTATTAGTGTACTGGAGACGTACGGGAGGCGAAACTGGGATGTAGATTGATGTATACGGAAAATGTACGGAGAGTACGCTAGGAAAATCCAGGGAACGTACAACCAGCGTATCATAAGCGGACGTAAGAAATATATTTTTATTGGAAATATGGTACGCTAATCCTACACTTTTAATACGCTATTCCGGTAATCAATGAATGTACGCAAAGAGGGCGCGATTTGTATCATTAGTGTACATTTAGCGTGCAGGGTCCAATTTACACTAATGCTACGGCATGTGTACGCTCTTTTCGTACGCCCCGATTTTCACCAGGGACGCCAGTTTTTGTAGAAAACATAAAGCCTACTAGAATATATATGTACCGTATCAGTTGTTTCTTGATCTGCACATTCTTTTGAGATGGATTCCGTCTCTGGTCCGCTTTGTTTAGAGGTATCCGAGTCTGATTTTTGACATATGGTCTGAAATTCATTCTGGGTTGGTATTCACATGATACCATTTGAAAATTGCCCATTGGTTGGGTTTTTGTAAATCGGCTCTTCCAATTTCCCTGATGCGCAGAAGGTGAAATTTTGTTTGTTGAAGGTTTTGCTGTCTTAATGATAGTACTAGCTTTCTCCATTGCCTTAGAATCTTTGACTGGTTCGTTTCAATTTGTACCATAATAGCATATTCGAGCGGACTGCACCGTGTTTGCACTGTTTTTGCACCGCTTGGGGCGACACCACGGAATACAATGCTAAACATACAGCGTTTGAGTGTGAGTTGTTCACCGCCCGAACACGTGCACTGTGACGGTGCAGGCGGTGCAGTCCGCCCGAATACGCTGTAAGAAACGAACTTTCCGGTGGAAAAAAAACGAAATTTCCGGTGAGTACGCACAGTCGCGTTTTCTTGAGCTCCGCATAAATTACTCTCAAAACAGCACTAAATCTCTCTTGTGTGAGTCGTGATTTTGCTGAAACGTTCCTGGGAGGATTCGGTCTGCGATTCTTTAGTGAGTAGCTACATTCCGAGGCGACTTCAGGATCTTTTTCATTTTGTTGATTACCGAAGTAAGTTTCAACTGTCATTTTCGTCTATTGTGCCCTGGCTAGCGACACCTGTGTACCACGTGGTTCATACGTCACTCTGCTTCTCAACACCTCACGACTTCAACATGTTTCCTCACACCGGCTCTCCAACTGTCAACCTACCATAGAACTCACTTCGTGTTATACGAACGCCTGAAATTGAATTTAAGTGGCATATTGGTCTTAATTTTATTTAATTTGAATTTAAGTGACATATTGGATAAATATTGGTCTTTTGCATGATAGGATATTGTAGCCGTGTAAGCTGTCGAGTCACACGCATAGCTCCATACTACTCTGGCATCACGTGACTGTACGCATATTGTCTTATCGTCACTGTCACAATAGTATGTATCGCGACTAGTAGTAAGAGATATTCTATACCCCTCTGCTCGCGGGCTGCGCATCGAGGGAGTCGGTTCACGGGACCCCACTTCGTGATCGCTACTACACACACGCGGCACAGCGTCTATGCAAACGACCACGTTTCTAATTCTCCAACACCAGTCGATTTTACGTATATACACGATGGATCTTTGCGCCGCATGCAAACTCGAAACCGAAGATGACTCGTCTCGCGAATGTGTAGCATGCAAATCAAAATATTATCCTGCTTGCATACCCGCTACTTCTTCTTATACAAAATCGGGAGACTTGGTTTGCTGCTTAAACGTGGAAGCGAGCAATGACAAAAAGAGGAAACCAACTGAAAAATTATTCGCTCTTCCACGTTTTACACGTTGTAATTGCGGCTCGTCAATCGAGCCGTCTGCCAGCATGTATATTCCACCCGCTTTCAAACCCTATCTAGACAAGCAGGATAAATTCAATAAACAACAGAACGCCAAACTCGATCCCATTCTGAAACTGGAAGAAAGGGTCAACACAATCGACACTAATGTCAATAATCTCTAAACCGCCGTTCAAGCACTCCAGATCGATAGAGTGCAAATGGCATACGACCTACGTAAGTGAAACCTCATTCTTACGGGCTTACCCGAAGCACACAATGAGGATCTTGAAGCGATGACGCTAAAACTGTCTAGCATTCTAAACATCACAATGAAAATTAAAGATATTGGGCAGTTTATCGCATGCCCCGTACACCCACAGCTTTATCATCCGCACCCTTATCATTGGGGTCTGCTACATCTGCACAAGCATCCCCGACCACGGCAGAGAAGATTTCTGCAGTCGGAATCTGCGTAAGATTATCCAATCCGATTCTTTGTACGGCTTTTATACAAGGTATGCGGACAAAGAAAATATTATACTCGACTGAACTCGAAGTTTCCCTACCGAAATCACAGGTATACATTTACGAGTCTCTACCAAGTGAGACACTAAATTTACTAAAAAGAGCACGTGCCGTTGTGAAAAATGACTCCAACAAGCACGTCACGTCTGTCACGGAATAGTCCACTACCGGCTTATGCGCGGTGCTGAAGCAGTTACCATTACCTGCGAAGATGATTTGTCGAAAATTGCCAAATGACGCCAAACTTCTAGTGCTTTAATAGGTGTGTCTGCTAATGCTGTATGTTCACCAAATACTACGTCAAGCTTACACGATACTATAAATATAAAATTATGTCATTTAAATGTCCAATCTCTTGGTGCTGCCAATAAATTCGCTCGTTTTCAGTCTTACTTCTCTGAACATTTCTATCATGCTATCGTCTTATCTGAAACCTGGTTTAATACATTTACCATTCATGACTATTTCACGTTATCTAAGTACCAGCTTATCAGAAACGATCGTAAGCATAAGAAAGGAGGTGGAGTTGCAATGTATATCCATAAGACCATCAAATACAAAATACTCGAGCAGTCAGAGAGTTCCTCTGAAAACCCACTGGAGTTTTTAATAATTGAATTAAATTGCGACTCTCCCTCCGAGGAACGCACTCTGCTATGTGTTATCTACAGACCACCTAAAAAAGCACTATTAGAACCATTTGAATCCGTCCTACAGAAGTACTCAAGCAATTACAACGGAATTATTATCACGGGGGATCTCAACATCGATCTTAATCGCGACTACTCACACTCAAACCACCTGAGTCAACTTGTAGCTGCTAATACCTTGCAATCGTCCCCTACCTGCCTACTAACCACACGAACCGTGCAGATACTTGGATCGATCACTGCATTGTCGACAATCTAGCCAATGTGTCCAACCACTCGCAATGCAACTGGGAATTTATCCATGGTCATATCCATGATATCTTATTGATATTGAATATAAAATCGAGACGCTACATCCCAAGCCTTCATCCATAACATGTCGGGATTACCGAAATTTCAATAACTCCCTCCTCCTAAACGACTCAGACTCATGTGACTGGAGCATGTTTGCAACACCATCTCCTGGATCTAGTGTCAACTTAATCGCAAATACTATCAGCAGATTTCTACTTCAGTGTTTTAACAAACATGCTCCGATCCATAGTTTCACTCTCACCAAGAAACCCTGACCTTAGGTTACTCCTCATCTATGCAAACTGAAGCAGGAGAGGAACTGTCTTCTCCATGCGTACAGGAGAATCACGGATCCACTTCTAGAGCAACGACTTATCAATGCTAATAAAATTAATAAATCGGCATGGAATGTGGCAAGGGAATCATGTTATCGAAATCGACTAAGCAATATTTATGACTCTAAGACTATGTGGAAGGAAATACGACACCTACGTCTTATAAAGCCTAAAAAGTCGCTCACCGTCTTGTTCCTTAAATGAGCTAAACTCTTTCCACACGTCCATAATACCCCACTATTCAGATTTGCTCGACTTGAACGTCGAGTCGTTTCACGATACCTACTGAAGTCAGAGATTTTTCTTTTCTAATATTACGATACACGATGTCGCCAGCTGTCTCTCCAGTGCGAAGTCTGAGGCACTTGGTAACGATATGATCCCTCTTAGCTTTGACACCAAATCCTTCCCAGTCATAGCACCGTACTTACAATTAGTGCACTTATTCAATGAATCGCTTAATACGTCAACCTTCTCTTCGGAGTGAAAAAACTCTCTTATGATTCCTATCAACAAAATTCCTTACCCTGCAGAACCTGTTCATTATCGCCTCATCCGTGATGGTCGTGCGGGCTAAGGCGTCAGTCTTAGTCCGCCCGAACTAAACGTCGCGAAGGTTCCGAGTTCGAATCCCTGTCTGTGCAATTTTCTCTGCTTATGTCCAGTGTGGAATAACCGGGGAACTTTGCTGGGCGAAGGTACGAATTTGGGACCGCTGCCGACCCCCGTCGGCAGTTATCAGTACCGTCAGCGTCTTATCCGCGGTCGATACGTCGTGGGTCTTATCTCGGATTAAGAGGGGATAAGCCCCGCGTCGTACTCGCTAAGGCACAGACCGCCGAATCTGCTGGTGGTACCGATATTGGGGTAGGGGGGACTGGCTCTGGGTGGGTGTTGTGTGTGCCTATAGTTCTGTCTTGTACTGTCTGTCTCTGTCCTGTACCTCAACACCCGAGAGCCGACCCGCAAACAGACATATTCGTCATTAACGCGGGGGAAAATTTCCTGTCCTTTGTCCTTGTCCTTTGTCCATTATCGCCTCATCGAATTTTACCAGCAATATCAAAATTTCTAGAACGTATCGTCTACAATCAACTGTCCTGTTATCGCAATTGGTTTGACCCTTTTCAGTCAGGTTTCCGCAAAGGCTTTAGCACTCAAACAGCGCTCCTCTATGTGTCCGAATTCTGCAGGAAAGCAATTGACAGTCGCATGATTACCATCCTCATTCTGTTTGACTTCAGCAAGGCATTTGATACAATTAGTCACTCGGTGTTAATTAGGAATCTGAAAAATGCCAACATATCTGACACCGCCATACGTTGGTTCATCCTATACTTGTCACGCAGAAAGCAAGCAGTTGTAGGAGATGACGGCGAGAGATCATCTTGGTTGCCTGTTGGAGCCGGAGTGCCTCAGGGTTCGGTTCTTGGACCTCTGCTTTTCTCGTTCTTCATCAACGACCTACCTGAGGTCCTTCAACATTCTGAACACATAATATTTGCCGATGACACGCAAATCTTTTTGAAATGTCGTATCCCTGATTTTAACTCAGCCATTCTCAAAATAACATTTGACGTTGACAACTTCCGTTTGTGGGCGGAAAGAAATGGCCTTATGCTCAACTTCAGTAAAACCAATGCACTACTCGTAGGAAGCGCATACAACCTTAATATACTCGATATCGACTCCATCCCTTCGCTTACAATTAACAACATCAGTATACCTTGGGTAAAATCGGCTAAGAACTTGGGCCTTACATTTGACTGTACGCTATCCTGGAAAGAACATCTGGTCCAAATGTCAAATCGAGTCTTTTCTACACTACGTCAACTCAGACAATCTCGTGCATTGCTCCCCCTTGATCTCCGTAAGTTCCTATAGTAAACACCCTAATTTTACCTTACCTTGACTACTGTTGTGCTGTATACAATGACGTCAACGCCACACAAAAGATCAAAGTGGAGAGAATGCTTAATGCAGGCATCCGCTTCATTTTCAACTTGCGTCGACACGAGCACATCACCCCATATCGGGAGCAACTTAATTGGCTATCCGCTAAATTACGCCGACTATACTTTATAGGTATAATAACCTATAACGTCCTCACCACCGGTGCTCCTAAATACCTATACGACAGCTATCAGTGGCGCAGTGAAGCCACCAAACGAACTCTAAGACCTGGCTCTAAAATGGAACTTCGCGTACAGACTCATCGTCTTGAGTCGTATGCACACTCATTCACTATCACATCTACTCGACTTTGGAATGCATTATCACCTAATACCCGTGCAAGCAAAAATGTAGCTGCGTTTAAGGCGAATCTTCTGTTCTTTTTGTACTCCAATGCGTCATTTAACATCAGTCCATGCGGTAGCTTCATCTCATAGCGTTTAATGTATCATCTATCCGAGAAACTTGTGCGTCTAATGTACTATTGTAAATATCTTAGCTATAAATTGTAGAAATGTTTATTGTTACTCCGATCTGTCTCTTACTCCGCGTTCTCACTATGTTACTTCATCTCGCTATGTATAATGCGCTTATATTTTACTCACTATCATTTAAATTTAGCTACGTTAAATAAGTTTGTATCATATTATATTATATGTATTATCTAATTCTGATTGGCCAAAGAGGATTTCCTCAAGCCATAATAAAAACCAACCAACCAACCAACCAACCGTATAAAAACTCGTCCGAAATGGTCCCGTCAAGTATTGGCTTCAACGATTTATTCATTGCTGGCGTGATAAAAGACCTTCTGCATATAGATTGCTGATGAAACACATCAGATAAGAGTCTTCCTGCATCGGCCAGATGTTCTATCAGTTTGAGACGATCAACACCTTCTTCAGGGTCCGAAAGAAGTAGTAGTAGTAGTAGTTTAATTTATTTTTATGACCCTAGGTTTTAAACTCTTGGCCGACCATACAAAAGCGTACAAAGTTAATGGTTGCACGACTTAATAACCCACGACAAAATATACGCGACAAAATATACGCGACAAAATATACGCGACAAAATATCCGCGGACAAAATATCCGCAGACAAAATATCCGCGCGACAAAAAATCCTCAGACAAATAGAAGTATGTGAACCGCGTAGTTCCAGGACATTCTATATATCTTTTGATTAGTCCCGTAACTATCATTTTTTCAGATGGATATCTGTATATATATATAATAATAATACATATATATAATACAGGGTGATCCAAAAGTCCCGGAACAGCAAAATATCTCAGCGGGAGTGCATTTTCGAGGAAAATGTTTCAGACAAAAGTTTCAGGATTTTTCCCTGGCTATTTAATGGCGATATTGAATTTGACCTTGAACATGACCTTGAAGGTTATTTCAAGGTCAAGTTAATTTTTTTAAATGGGAACCCCTATTTTTTTCATGGATTCTGAAAGAGCGGGAAATTCTACGTCCGAGTATGATATGATCGATTTTTCCGGCAAGGTCATTTCAAGGTGAAACTTAAAACTCCCGTAACGGCGAAATATCTCAGAGGGTGTGCATTTCTTTGGAAATTGTTTCAGACAAAAGTTTAAGGATTTTTCCTGGGATATTTAATGGTAGCACAGAATTTGACCTTCAACATGACCTTGAAGGTTATTTCAAGGTCAAGTTTGTTTTTTTTAATGGAAACTGCTATTTTTTTTTCACGGATTCGGAGAGAGCACAAAATTTTACGTCCAAATATGTTATGGCCGTTTTTTTCGGCAATGTCATTTCAAGGCCAAACTTAAAATTCCCGGAACAGCGAATTAACTCAGCAAGAGGCACCATTGAATTTAACCTTGAAAATTACCTTGAGGCTTATTCTAAGCTCAAGACTATTTTTTTTAATTGGAACCCCGTTTTATTTTCGTAATGTTTCCAGAGTTTCCGGAGTGCAATGCATTATCATTGTTCCCGGATAAAAATATACATTTTTTTTTACATCCGATACGTTTATAAATACCGTATGTATGGGTAACATTTTTACATTGTTTCCAATGCTACTGCCGGCTTTAGCATTACCCAAGATGTACCGCGTGGAGGTAGCACGGTCGGGTTTACACCTCTTCGGGGTGCTTTGTTCAGGTGGTTCCCCTCGCCGTCACCTGTGCGTGTGCGTGTGCGTGTGCGTGTGCGTGTGTGTGTGTGTGGGTGTCCCCAGACAGTTAAGGCAAGATGGGTATACTAAGATTTTGATGAAATTATGTATCTTACTAAAGCTTATGCTCAAAGTGATTGCCATGAACTTCTTGGCAATATCCCAAGCGATTATAAAAAGTCGATACGACTTTTTTAATCATATCTGGTTCTATAGCCGCGATCTCATCCCGTATTCGTTGTTTTACTTCCTCAATATTCACCGGTTTTGGTCGATACACTCTATCTTTGAGATAACCCCATAGAAAATAGTCAAGGGGCGTAAGATCCGGAGATCTTGGTGGCCATTCTATTACACCCCTTCGACCTATCCACCGTTCTGCGAATACATCACTCAAATAATTGCGAACATCTGTTGCATAATGGGGTGCTGCACCATCTTGCTGAAACCAAGTCTGATCGAAATCCTCGCCTACAATAACCTGAATAGCAGGGATGATGTCGTCCCTCAACATATCGTGGTATTTTTGACCAGTAAGGGTACCCTCGATGAAGAAGGGCCCAACTACCGCATTGTTTATAATACCTGCCCATACGTTTACTTTTTCAGGATATTGAGTAGAACGACTATCGACCATCCAATTAGGATTGGTTTCACTCCAATAAGACATGTTATGTCTATTGATTGCCCCATTTAAGAAGAATGTAGCTTCATCAGAAAATACGATGCGATTCAAGAAACCGGCATCAGCATCTATTCGATTCATCATTAATTCCGCAAACTGTAGGCGTCTATCAGGATCGTCTTCATTCAATTGTTGTACGAGTCTAACTTTGTATGGGTGAAATTTTAAGTTTTTAGTTAAGATCCGTTGTACTGTACCGTAACATAAGTCGTGCTGCTGTTTAACTTTCCTGATGGAAGTATGAGGATCTTCCGTTATTGACAGCGCGACATTCAACTCATTTTCTTCAGTTGATGCTGTTACTGGACGACCTGCTCTTGGGAGTCCTTCACAGTACCGTGAACTTCAAAACGATTTATTGTTCTGCTAACAGTAGATTTAGAAATCGGTTCTCGTCCCTCTCTAAATGATGCGTTAAATAAGGTTCGCACATTCTCTAAAGATCGCTGGTTATCACCCCAGCCTCTCATCATGAGAATGGTTATTCTTTCTCGTTCACTTAGCGCAGCCATTGCTCTTTGTACGAAATATACGTATGTATTTTGTTACTGAAATGATGCTTAATACGTTTAGATAGGAAAGGCGTTTAGATAGGAAATCCATGTATCTCACAAAACGATAAAGTTAAGACCAAAATGTAACCTTATAAGACTGTACACGTATGTATAAATTCAATGTGAATGTATGTTGTTTATTTACTTCGCTGGTGACTCGTGCTCTCTGTCGCTGTTCGCGCGCCCAAGTTCACTTTGCACAAGTGTTGCGTAAGATGTATGTATACACTTTTTTTAAACAGTTTATTATTCTACTTACAAAATTAGAGGACAAGCGAGGGACAGGAACTGATTCCTAAATCGACTTTTGGCAGAACAATAAATTGTTTCGAAGTTTACGGCACTGTAAAGGATCTCCCTAGAGCAGATCGACCAGTAATAGCATCGACTGAACAAAATGAATTTAACTACTCTCAATACCGGAAGATCCTCATAACTTCGTTAAGAAAATGAAACGGGGTTCCAATTAAAAAAAAAAAATAATCTTGACCTGAGAATAATCTTCAAGGTAATTTTCAAGGCCAAATTTTATGCTAGCATTAAATATCCCGGAAAAAATCCTGAAACTTTTGTCTGAAACATTTTACCCGAAAATGACCTCTTGCTGAGTTAATTCGCTGTTCCGGGAGTTTTATGTTTGGCCTTGAAATGACATTGCCGAAAAAAACGGCCATAGCATATTTGGACGTAAAATTTTGTGCTCTCTCCGAATCCGTGAAAAAAAAATAGCAGTTTCCATTAAAAAAAAACAAATTTGACCTTGAAATAACCTTGAAGGTTATGTTCAAGGTCAAATTCTGTGCTACCATTAAATAGCCCGGGAAAAATCCTTAAACTTTTGTCTGAAACAATTTCCAAAGAAATGCACACCCTCTGAGATATTTCGCCGTCACGGGAGTTTTCAGTTTCACCTTGAAATGACCTTGCCGAAAAAAACGGCCATAGCATATTCGGACGTAAAATTTTGTGCTCTTTCCGAATCCGTGAAAAAAAATAGGGGTTCCCATTTAAAAAAATTAACTTGACCTTGAAATAACCTTCAAGGTCATGTTCAAGGTCAAATTCAATATCGCCATTAAATAGCCAGGGAAAAATCCTTAAACTTTTGTCTAAAACATTTTCCTCGAAAATGCACTCCCGCTGAGATATTTTGCTGTTCCGGGACTTTTGGATCACCCTGTATATAAAATTGCCGTCCCTCCATTTCGCGGACCTTCTTTAGTCATACAAAATTTAAATATGTATTCGTCACTTTGCGGACTTTACTACTATAGTTTAAATGAGATTTTGCGTTAAAGAATATGAGACCCCCCTCTCAGACCCCCCCCCCCCCCCCGAAAAACTATCCTAACCTAACTAACTTTACTTTCTGCCTAGAACCCATTACAGGTTCCAGACCCATATATTTTTTATCGCGGATATTCTGTCCACGTATATGTTGTTGCACGGATATTTTGTCGCACGGATATTTTCTCGGCGGATATTTTGTCGCGCAGATATTTTGTCGCGTATATTTTGTCGCGTATGTTTTGTCGTCGGATATTAAGTCGCGTCACGAAGTTAATAACTAGTAATAATAAGTATTGTCCTAGCTGCAGAAACAGAAATTAAGCTAGAACCGAAGCAATTTTGCGTTTCTGGGGAGTGTGCATCACGTTTAATGATGACTTTAATTTTAGATGCTTCGGTTAAAAGTTCATTTGTACGTGGATATTTCGTAAAAAGTATATTTCTTTCTTCAGAAGAATATCTTTTTTAAATAATTTTTTCCATAAGGATTTTATTTGCAATGGCATATCAAGGATAATCCCTTCTGATGTATCTTGATCTTGCCGTAATAATTCTAAAATGTCGTAATCTATCTGTAGTGCGTTGGATAGAGAATCTGTTGACCCTGAAGGTGAATTTCGATCATGAATATCCTTTTTAATATTTGAGGATGTTTGATAAATTAGTTTGGTATCTAAGTCTTTTTCATTCTGTCTTTTTGAGTCTAATAAATGTATTAAAATAAATCACGATTGCTTATTGCACAATAATGTTCAGAAGATGAAATAAATTCTTATTGAATTCATCTTAAATAATATTTGAGGTTCGTATAGATCATTGAATTTATGTGTGGAAATCAAAGTAATAAATAGCAAATGTTCTTATGAAACAATGCCATGATTCAGAAATAACGCCATGCATCAAGCCACAACATCGATGAACCAACAACCACCCAGACCATATTCCATTCTGGCCAAATTATCTTCATCTCAGTTGAGATCGGCATTTATTGTACAAGCTAGGAAGCACCGAATTCTCGTATCCACTATGGTAGACGAAGCACTGCCTAGACAACAAATTTTCCTTAATGAACGTCTGCCTCCTGAGACAAGAGATCTATTCAGGAAAGCTAAAGTTGCCGCTAGTGGGATGCCTGCAAAACGTTGTTACGTTTACAACGGAATAGTCCACTATCGCTCGGCAAATGGTGAACCTGCTGTCGAAATCTTAACTAATGCGGACCTCGCCCAGATTTCAATTTGAGGAGACGCGCGTGACTATCAATCTGTAGCAAATTCTGTTGATACGCCTGTGTCGACTGTTACCAACTATAATAATTTCAAAATATGCCATACAAATGTGCAATCATTAGGTTCCGTTAATAAGTTTGCAATGTTCACAGAATTCTTTACAAATAATTATTTTCATGTCATTTTGCTGACGGAAATCTGGTTTAATTCACTTTCTACTGACAAACAATTCAATTTTAAAAACTACGTGCTATTGCGAAATGACAGACAGGGGAAACGTGGGGGTGGCGTTGCCGCGTATATACATCATTCTCTGAGTCCTGTGGTTTTGTTAACATCTAAATATGTTTTGAATGAACCCGAATACATGATTCTTTATTTAAAGGTAGATCACAGCACGAAAATATTACTATCGGTCATTTACAGACCTCCCACAGCATCTTATTTAACTAACTTTGAAGACTCGCTACAGAGATACAGCCACGCATATAACGATATCATAATATTCGGTGATCTAAATATCGATTTAAATAAAATAACTCTGCCACATTATATTTGCGTGAATTTGTCTCAAACAATGGTCTCTCCATTATTCCGTTTGCCCCGACACATCATAGCCATTTATCGTATACATAGATAGACCACTGCCTGGTGCTTGATTCCACTAAGGTGATTCATTCAGGCCAGATGCCTACTTCTTTTGTTGCGGGTTACGATTTAATAAATCTAACACATCGAGTATAGTATAAAAGTGCAGACTAAAGCCCGTGAATTAGTAACTTGCAGAAACTATAATCGCATCAACATAAACAATTTATTGTCAGATCTGGACAATGTCAATTGGTCAGTCTTTCTCACTCTCCCAGATATCAATGAGGCATGTGATTTTTTGACGTTTACTCTATAGTCTATTCTTGATGAACATGCACCGCTATACTCTTTTCGGCCTAAATCGGCTTTTGCCTCATGGCTTACACCGGAATTGCGCAGCATGCGCGCTCAGTATAAATCGCTGATTTCAGCGGCTAGACGCACGCGAGATATCCAGATTAAATCGCGACTAACTGTACTTAGGAAAAATTTCAGGCAAATATGGTCGCGGACCAGAGACAGCTATTATGCCTCCAGACTCGCTGGGATAAAAGATTCAAAGGTGTTCTGGAGGGAACTACGAGGAATGGGTCTGGTGAAGTGCAAAGTTCACGATTCACCACTATGCTGCTCTGTTAACGAAATTAATATGTTCTCGGCCTCGTTATCACAAAACTTTATGGGCATATTAACAATAGACCTTACACCGCTTATTTATCATACCAATTTCTCACAGGAACGCTTATTTTTTACGATTATTACACCCGAAGCTAAAGGAGTGGATGGATTTGCACTTTCGTTTCTGTTGAAATGCCTACCTGCAATTTTCCCATATTTGTTGCACATAATCAACCAGTCTTTACAGACATCATCATTTCCATCACTAAGGAAGCAGACCCTGTTAACACCAATAAAAAAAAATTAGTTCACTTTTGGGTCTCGCTGACTACAGACTTTTTTCGATTCTGTGCATGCCCTCTAAACTGTTAGAGTGTATTGTATATGAGCAGGTTACTAAATTTCTGAACAGCAGAAACTGGTTTGAACAATACCAATCGGGCTTCCGTAAACACCATAGTACTCAGACGGCCCTCTTGTTCGTCACAGAGGAAATCCGCTTGGATATTGAGGAAGGCATGATCGTTGTGTTGATTCTATATGACTTCAGCAAAGCGTTTGATCTTGTTGATCATGTCTTGCTATTGCAAAAGATGAGAGATGCTGGTTTCTCAAATTCAGTCTTAACATGGTGTGCATCATATCTTGTGGGACGATAGCAGTCGGTTTGTGGGCCAAATGGAAAAGTCTCATCATGGTTGCCAGTGAAAGCTGCAGTACCGCAAGGCTCGGTTCTTGGTCCTCTTCTTTTTTCACTCTTCATCAATGACCTGCCTTCTGTTTTTCAGCATTCGTCCCATGCTATTTTTGCAGACGATACACAGATTTTCTTGAAATGTCGACCTGAAAACATTACCATAGGTGTGGAGAGAATTGCGTCTAATGCGCAACGTTTCACTGACTGGGCTGATAGAAATAACCTGGCAAATAATGTTAAAAATACTAATGCCATTATTATCGGTGGATCACGAAACATTAGGCACTTTGATTTGGTCAATATTCCTCAAGTCGTAGTTCGTGGACAGCCATTGATTTGAGCTGTCACAGTTCAAAACCTCGGACTACATTTTGATCAGACGCTTTCATGGCGTGAACACATTGTTCAGCTATCTTGTAAAGTCTACGGTAAGCTGCGGGTGCTTTATACTAGTCAGAGGGCTTTACCTGAGAATTTCAGGTGTCAAATGATCACTTCTATAGTATTTCCGTATTTTGATTACTGTGCTGTAGTCTACAATGCCATTGATAGTACCCAAAAGTTAAAAGTACAACGGATGTTTAATGCCTGAATAAGTTTAATTTGTCGAGTCCGAAAGTATGAACACATTACATGTTATCGGCGTAGACTTGGCTGGTTAACTGCCTCAAATCGTAGGCTATATTTTATAGGTTGCTTGACTTATCAGATCATGTATACCAAACAACCACATTACTTGTATCAACGCTATCTTTGGCGCTGCGATATCGTCTCGCGTGAGCTCCGGCCTAGAGAGGCAGTATTAAGAATCCCTACTCATCGCACACAGGTATTTGCGAATTCTTTCATTGTAACATCTAGCACATTGTGGAACTCTCTCCCTCGTAATATGACAGATAGTACGACAGTGCAGTCTTTTAAGAGTAGACTTTTTCAGTATTTACGGGACGCTGATACGCCCGGCCGCGATATATTACAGGCATTTTAATCTTAATCTGTGCAATACGATCTATCGGTAAATGTTTAATTATTATTATACAGGGTGTTGTTGCAACAGCGCATGAGAGATATACCATGAGGAAGATATTTCTTTTCTGAAACGGATGGCGCAAAAATTAATTTTCAGCAAGGTATAGTTTCTTTGTAAATTGAAGTTTAAAGTTTATTTATTTTAGGGGCATCTTCCCCAAACGAGACAATTGGCGAACATGTGAATGTGGATTGTTTCACATCGAACACGTGGTCCCGTGACAGTTGAAAACCTAAATCGATATTGCCGGGAAGGATTTTCGAAACAGTCAGATTTTTTTATTTAAATAACTGGACGCTTGCGGATGAGGTTAAAATCAACATAAATTTCGAACATTCGGTAAAAACATAAAACTTTAAATGATCATTGTTGGCATTGAAGATGCAATATTATAAATATTGAATAATAATATAAGTACTGAATTAACCTACACATAAATGAAGATAATATGTTTCATTAAGAATTTTTCATTACTTCTCCTAACTTTAGATCAACAAAAATTACACAAGCTTTTCTGATTATTTTTGAACGATGAAAATAAGAATAATTATAGTTTAAGTTGTACTAGCATTATTTTTTACTGTTTACCGAGGTCAGCTTGTTAATTGCATTACATCGTCATTGCCATCATTGATCATTTGAAGTTTTATGTTTTTACAGAATGTTCGAAATTTTTGATGATTTTAACGTCATCCGCAAGCGTCCAGTTATTCGAATAAAAATATCTGACTGTTACGAAATACCCTGCCCGGCAGTATCGATTTGGGTTTTCAACTGTCACTGGACCACGTGTTCGACATTCACATGTTCCCCAATTGTCTCCTTGGGGAGGATGCCCCTAAAATAAATAAACTTTAAGATTCAATTTACAAAGGAACCATACCTTCCAGAAAATTAATTTTTGCGCCATCGGCTTTAGAAAAAAAAATCTTCCTCGTGGTATATCTCTCATGCGCTATTGCAACAACACCCTGTATAGGCGCGATATTATAATTTTAAGCATCTTTTTAGTTAACCAAGGTGCCTGCGGAGTGTTACTAAAATACCATATAAATATTAAAATTTCATGCTGACGCATTATTATGTTGATTTCTTGACCGCTAATGATTGAATTGCAATTGAGGATTTTCAGTAGAGACGGTCTGGTTGAACGTTTGTAAAATAATCTATTACACTTAGTTTACGTTTCGGCCGTTGATGACAGCCCTCTTCAGAAATTTATTGAGACTTAAAAAATATATAAAATAATTGAATACACCATTATAATAAAATGTAAGATATAAAAAATCATATGAATAAAAGTTAATTTTATAAAGTAAGAATAAAATTACAAAAATTATTTAGTAAATTAAATGTCTTACGTCGTGACAAGGTAAATCGAGACTGTACCGGGAACCCGTTCTATCATTGCGGGTGTATGTATATTATATTGTATTGTTTCTAATATATATAAGCCTTTCTAATTTTGGCAACAGCATTCTAAATTATAAGCGAAGTAAATTATTAAAATTAAAATGAAGTCAAATAAATGAACTTATTTTTAAGCAAATTTTTTTAAAAATAAAATAAAGACAAATAAACGAACTTATTTTTAAGCAAATGCAGGTATAGCATATGAATCATAGGATTGCTTATTTAGGTATATGCAATATGATATATGTACACCGTACATTAACTCGTAAATAAACACAAAAAGTAGTATATATAAATATAAACAAAGGCATTTAAACGTGTGTCATAATATCAGTGGTTTAGATTTCTTGATTTACCAGAGATGTATAAATTGACGGTAAATTCGATTCTTCAAACCGTATGTTTACTGTGCGTGTATTAAAAAATGTTATAAAATAATTTTCAATTTCTTTTCTTTTTTTAGTATTCGATTCTGTTGCCAAAATTTTAACATTCTTAAAGTCAAAATTATGGGAAGTGTCGATTCGATGTATTATTAGGCCCGAATAACGTTCTTCTGGTCCAAGGATGTTCTTTTGATGTTCTTTTAATCTTGTTTCGAGAAGTCTACTAGTTTCCCCGATGTAAACTTTGTCACAATGAGCACACGGGATTTGGTATACAACATTACTCATTTTGTTTATTGGTAGTTTGTCTTTTATTGGTTTGATTCCTGCTAAATTGGTATTAATTGGTATATGGACGACTCTAATCTTTTCCTTAATTCAATTTTTCGCTAATTTTTCTGATAGCTGTTTGACGTAAGGTAGTGTAACTGTTTTCTTTATATCTTGATGAGCATTATTATTAACTATATAGTTGTTATTGTAAATATGATGAACCCGTATTTTTATGCACCTTGTGACCAAGTCATGGGGTATCCATTCTCGTTTAAGATCATTTTAACCAGTTGCAAGTTTTTCTTCCTGAATCTGATTTCTGAATTAATGGCATGATCTATTAGTCCTGTGATCACTCCGATTTTGTAATGGTAGGATGTTCCGAAGCAAAATGCAGGTATTTTGCTTACCACGTTTTTTTGTGGAACCAATCAGTGTCCAGGAAGCCATTATTTTTTCTAATAACCAGTAAATCAAGAAAGTTGATGCTGTTGTGTTGTTCTGTCTCCGTGGTGAATTGAATTCTATTTTCCAATCCGTTGATTTTTTTAAAACTTAATTAACTTTCTTAATTAACTTAAGTTTTTGTGAAAATAATAATTTTTCAAATTTTTTATTTTCATACTCAAAAAACTTGTCATATATTACTTGTGGTAATCTTTTAGTGATTTCATGGACTGTGGACATTTTCTTACTTCTTAAAAATTTAATTTGCATAATGATATCAGAGATTTCAAAATTTAATAATGAGAACGTGGTACGTTTCATCAACATATCAAATTTCCGCGAAATATTGTAATTATTGAAACGGTTATTATTTAAAAGTTGCATTTTAAACAAGTGCTTCGGTAGGACCTTGTTTTTACGACATCTTAAAAGAAAAATTCGCTGGTTTACTATCTTAGATAATCTCCTATGTACGTAGGTCCATTCCGACTAATAGATCATGCCATTAGACTTTCAGAAATCAGATTCAGGAAGAAAAACTTGCAACTGGTTAAAATGATCTTAAACGAGAATGGATACCCCCATGACTTGGTCACAAGGTGCATAAAAATACGGGTTCATCATATTTACAATAACAACAAAGTTAAACAAGTTCCGTTACCCCAAATCATAGCAGGTATTGAATGCGCGGTTACCAAAATCAAGATATACACGATGATGATGGAAATATGATTACTGATAATAAAAATCGTGTTATACAAAATTGTGTTAACATAATAATAAAACGCCATAGTTATCATGATCTAAGCCACAATGGTTCCTCAAAACAAATAACAAACAACAGAATCGTTAAAGAATTTTGTCAAAAGAACACCAATATAGTTTTTACAAAAGCAGATAAAGGTAACATAACAGCAGCGATGGATAAAAATGAATATAGAAATAAAATGGAAAATACATTGCACGATCCCTACACATACAAGCCATCTAAATTTGAATATACTTCGACCTTAAATAATGAAGTTAACACGCTTATTAGAAAATGGGAAAAAAACGAGGTAATTTCAACGCGAACAGCAAAATTCTTGAAATCAAATAACGGGGTGATTCCGAGAGCGTATGGGTTACCAGAAGTTCACAAGGAAGGTAATCCTTTGAGAATTATAGTATCAGCGATTAATTCACCATCCTACAATCTAGCAAAATACTATACTCAAATATTGACTAATATAGTGGGCAAAACTTCGAGATATATTAAAGATTCGTGGGATTGCCGTACAAAGTTAAAATCCTTTAAAATTCCTAAAGACCATATCTTGCTATCTTTAGACGTAACATCGCTCTTCACCAGTGTGTCAATCGATCTAGTGAAATTAATCATTCAAAGAAAATGGCCTGAAATTTGTCTCTACACGGATATTCCAAAAGAAGATTTTACAAAAGGATTAGACATCATTTTGAAATATACGTATTTTAAATTTAATGCTAATATTTATAAGCAAGTATTCGGAGTGCCTATGGGTTCCCCTCTTTCACCGATAATTGCAAATTTAACTATGGAATATATTGAAACGTTTTTAATTAAGAAATTAGAGTTTAAGCCTGGATTTTACATCAGATTCGTCGATGATATTTTATTGTCAGCACCTGAGGACAAAACTGATTCAATATTAAAAACGTTCAATAGTTTTAACAAAATCAACGGATTGGAAAATAGAATTCAATTCACCACGGAGACAGAACAACACAACAGCATCAACTTTCTTGATTTACTGGTTATTAGAAAAAATAATGGCTTCCTGGACACTGATTGGTTCCACAAAAAAACGTGGTAAGCAAAATACCTGCATTTTGCTTCGGAACATCCTACCATTACAAAATCGGAGTGATCACAGGACTAATAGATCATGCCATTAATTCAGAAATCAGATTCAGGAAGAAAAACTTGCAACTGGTTAAAATGATCTTAAACGAGAATGGATACCCCCATGACTTGGTCACAAGGTGCATAAAAATACGGGTTCATCATATTTACAATAACAACTATATAGTTAATAATAATGCTCATCAAGATATAAAGAAAACAGTTTCATTACTTTACGTCAAACAGCTATCAGAAAAATTAGCGAAAAATTGAATAAGGAAAAGATTAGAGTCGTCCATATACCAATTAATACCAATTTAGCAGGAATCAAACCAATAAAAGACAAACTACCAATAAACAAAATGAGTAATGTTGTATACCAAATCCCGTGTGCTCATTGTAACAAAGTTTACATCGGGGAAACTAGTAGACTTCTCGAAACAAGATTAAAAGAACATCAAAAGAACATCCTTGGACAAGAAGAACGTTATTCGGGCCTAACAATACATCGAATCGACACTTCCCATAATTTTGACATTAAGAATGTTAAAATTTTAGCAACAGAATCGAATACTAGAAAAAGAAAAGAAATTGAAAATTATTTTATAAAATTTTGTAATACACGCACATTGTAGGCGTTTCCATACTTTTGGATCACCCGGTATAAATATATACAGGGCGACCCATTTTAACTTCCCCACTAGATTATCTTGAAAGGAATGCATTTTCTGAAAAAAAGTTTCAGACATGAGTTTTATTATTGTTCCCTGGCTATTTAATGATGATATTGAATTTGACATTGAAGGTTATTTCAAAGTCAAGTTTGTTTTTTTAAATGTAAACCCCTATTTTTTGTTATGGATTCGGAAAGAGCGGGAAATTTTACGTCCGAATACGATACAACCGATAATTTGATCAAGGTCATTTCAAGGTGAAACTTAAAAGTTCCCGTAACGGCGAATTATCTCAGCAGGAGTGCAGTTTCCTGAAAAATGTTAAAGATACATGTTCAAGGTAATATTAATAGTGATATTAATCTTGACCTTGACTATTATTTTGAAGGTCATTTCAAGGTCAACTTCAATTTTTCAATTGGGAACCACTATTTTTTATAACGGAAAGTCTTACGTCAGAACATGACTTTGATCCTTTAATTTAATGTCAACTTGGCGAAATTGTATCTGCCATTACAAACATCCTACAAATGGGTCCCATTTGAATAATTGAACTTGACCTTGAAGTGACCTTCAATTTCTATCCCAAGGTCATACATACTTGATCTTGAAATGACCTTCAAATTCGAATCCCCCCTCCTCAAAGTTAAACATACTTGACCTTGAAATGACCTTCAAGTGTGACCCCAAGGTTTCGACACGTGGGACACCTTGTGAGAGTGCTCTTCCTATACGATGAAGAAATACGCAACGCGAAACTTGTACCTCTTGCCACACAAGAGGCAAGTTGGGCTGTTTTATTCACAACGGACAACAATTCTTGCAAAAAGTTGTGTAAATTATGAAGAGTACAGTTTACGTATAGAAAATATCCACGCAAATATCGTAAATCTGAATTACAAATAAAGGTATTCATTATATCACTAAAGTACATTCAACATCGGTAATATTATATCACTACAATATGTAGTATTTTTGTATCCATCAAACTTATAGCTGTCGCTAAAGATTAACTTAGGATTTGGAAATTGTAACCATTCAGAGTATTTGTAATAAAGTTTACTACGTCGAACCACTTGTACATAAACGAGGGTTGTTAAGAGTCTGTTGTCTTCAAAATGGCAAATTATACGACTGATGAAGTAGTTGAAATTTTAATTACTTTTGGTGAATGCGGTAGGAATTACCGATTAACAGCTCGCACTTATGCACAACGCTTTCCTTATCGTCGTCATCCTGACCATAGGTAAATGAGTAATATTGAAAGAAGAAGTCGCAATAATCCACTACATCGACAAAGACAACTTAACAGACTGGAGAACACTAATGATCCCAGGTTGTTGTCAGTTTTGGGAATGGTTCATTTAAATCCTAATAGTAGTGCTCGACAAATAGAAAGAGAATTGGGGATCCGTCAGTCTACCGCTGGTAGGTTATTACGATCTCTGCAATACCATCCTTACCATATTACTCTAGTACAGGAATTAAGCGAAGCAGATTGCATACTAAGAATTCAGTTTTGTAGATGGGCCCTTGACATGTTGGATGAAAATCCACATTTCTTTTGTCATGTTTGTTTCCACAGCCATAATTCCCATTATTGGTCTCCAGTGAATCTCCATTGGAATCGTGGAGTTCTAAATCAACATCTTTGGAGTTTTCATGTATGGATTGGTATTTGTCATGGTCAAGTCATCGGACCGCATTTTTTTGAGCGGATGATTAACGAACAAATTTACTTGAATTTTCTTCAGAATGATTTTCCAACATACTTAGAAAATATTCCACTCGACGCCCGTTTACGCTCATGGTTCCAACACGATGGCACGCCTGCTTATTATTCTCACATTGTTCGAAAATTTTTAAATCAACGGTTTCCATAGCGCTGGAAAGGTCGTGGAGGTCCAACTTTGTGGCCTCCAAGATCACCGGACCTGAATCCACTCAACTTCTATTTTAGGGGATATATGAAAGACTGGACATGATGAACAGAATTAGAAGAGACTGTAAAGCAATAACACCGTACACATTTCGAAATGTTCAACGCAACTTTCGTCAATTAATTTCGTCGATTAACTGCGTGCTTGGACAATAATGGCGCCCATTTTGAACATTTACAATAAATTCGGATTGCACGCCTACACACGCGCGCGCGTGCGCGCACACGCACGCACACGCACGCACGCATGCACACACACACACGCACACACACACCCACACACACACACACACACACACACACGCACGCACACACACACACACACACACACACACACTTAATTAATCTCATTCTCATTCTCAATCAACGCATCGACCGAAACTTGTAAGGTCGCAACAAGTTCATGAACCTTTCCATTCGAATGTGCATTTTATATCATGACGAAATACGAAACTCCGAATTCCTTTAACTTTCCGCGTTCTATACTACAAATATCATATATGAATGAAAGATTTACTACGAAGGAAAATGCATTCTCTGCAATCTTCGCAATCAGACAAATAATGTAGTATTAATAAAGTTATTGTATAACATATCGGCTCGTCTTTATTATGTACCTCTTATATTATCGTAATACAATATTCTAGAATCCGATCTGCATGCACTCAAACAAAACACATATACTCATACATTTTTATTTTACTCTTAATGAACGAAGCGACACACTTAGAAGATCAAACTACGCCTACTACAATGTCATAAATAAGCCTTGGAAACACCTCATCTATCATTACTCTATGATAACTATTTCTCGCAACACAAACAATTTCGAATCACAGTCTGCAACCATCAAAACCTATATACATCATGCTAATGCAGAAATTACATCACCATATTCAAGACATTTACGTATTACCAAAATCCAGGTCAATCAGATAATCGACCACTTCTCCAAGTTCAACAGAAATTGCATCAACCATATGACATTCATATAATTTTTAATGCAGATCATCAAACAACTCACATGCTCCTCCTCCTTATGCATTTACGTGATTGTTACATCAACAAATTTGAAGACTCCTTCTCTTTCGATATAGAATAAGGGTCATCTCTCAATTCACTCACAAACATCATCGATCACATTTGTTTGTTTGCTTCTACTTAAATGAAACTTCCAAAATCAATTCAATGGTCAGCAGAATCATCATTTTTGCAAACCTCAAAAGAACATCTCATAAATACAGCACGAAAGCCTACCATCAAAACTCACGGGCCAGCGTCAGTGATGTAGGTGTAGTCAACAATCAAGACTCACGAGCCAGCGTCAGTGCTGTAGGTTTTGTCAAACGACTCTCGACCCAGCTGCATTTGCTGTAGGTGTTGCCAAGCCAATTATTACGAGCTAGCGCTGTATATGCTGTTGGTAATAAGTAAACCGTGTTCCTAAGAGTTAATTACCGCGCACCGGTACAAGAAATTGAAACTACGGTGAATATATAAAGAAGAAAAAGAAATATACCATTAAGAACGAATATTCACGAAGGTAACGACGAAAATAAGAAAACTGAAGAAATATTATAACAGAAAGTAAACAAAGAATTTACCGACAAAAAATCAAGTGAACCAATACCATTGAAGAAATCAACAAATAATAAAATACCAAAGAAAGATTTTTTGAATAAAAATCAACGCCTAACTACTTTGTACAACTCAGTAGAAAGTAAAAACATTGATCGTAGACATCTCGAGTGCAGTAGGTTACCGTGCCATCAAAAAGCATAGCCAACACAACTCGATGTAGTTCATTCATACGTTATTTGCAAGTATATTTGGTAGCTTTACATATCACATTTCACAACACACGACACTCACACATACTGGCTATTTAATATATATTACGAATTCCTTTCAAGGGGGTGACGTTTGTATATCGTTTTGCTTTATGTTTTAATAAATACGATTTTATACTTAATTTCTCTCATTAGCTATCTCATTTCCTTCCGAATAAATAAAACAGACACAATCCACAGATGAGTTTTAACTCGTTAAACGTTAATTAATCTCTCTAGTGGTTGTTGAACGGTCATCTTCATCAGAGTAGATTTTATATCTATTCTGTCCCGTCTCTGAAATCTATCCGACTTCAGGATGTTACAGGTGAATGGTGTCAGAAGTGGGATTCTAAAAGGGAAAATTTATATCTTGCCAATAAACTGTGCGTATAAACAATTAATCGGGAAACTTTTTGTTAAATATTTCCGATACTATAAAGTTAGAACTTACATTCATTTTTGAGTAAACTATTTCGGCACCCTTCTACAACAAACAACTATTGTACCAAGAAAATAATCTCTGCAATATCAACGCTTACAACAATCGTCAAGAAACATGATGAACTCGTAAGCTCATCCAACATTGTTACCCCATGCATCCATTCTTCTCACACCAAAATTCTTTAGTGCTTGGAACCACAAATAAATTTAACCGCCAGGTTGCTGCCATTCTCCCATCCCTTCTCATATGACTCTTGACTCGTAATTCGTCGTCGTTTTCTCGGCCCCCGCAATGAAACAAGTGGATCTAAAAGCTTGAGATCGTTTCCTCAGGAAGCGCTGCTAAACGCAGATAGAAAAATTGCAAGTGGAGTTTCTACGATTCGGCGTTGCGAAATCGATATATATATATATAAATATATAAAAGAAACTGAAACTTGCACACTACTTGCATGAACTAAAAACACAACCCGCATTTCCCACGAACAACGTTAACAACTGAACTAACGAACAAGCATTTTTTGACAACCCGCGAGAGAGAGAGAGAGAGAGAGAGAGAGAGAGAGAGAGAGAGAGAGAGAGAGAGAGAGAGAGAGAGAGAGAGAGAGAGAGAGAGAGAGAGAGAGAGAGAGAGAGAGAGAGAGAGAGAGAGAGAGAGAGAGAGAGAGAGAGAGAGAGAGAGAGAGAGAGAGAGAGAGAGAGAGAGAGAGAGAGAGAGAGAGAGAGAGAGAGAGAGAGAGAGAGAGAGAGAGAGAGAGAGAGAGAGAGAGAGAGAGAGAGAGAGAGAGAGAGAGAGAGAGAGAGAGAGAGAGAGAGAGAGAGAGAGAGAGAGAGAGAGAGAGGGGGAGAGAGAGAGGGGGAGAGACGTCACTCCCGAAGGCAAGAGTTGTAAGTGGTTCCTGGGCTGAGTCGATGTAAGAAATAATAATTAATTATATCTTTTAATTAATAGTGTTTCCCTTTATTGTTCCCTGGACTGCATGCGTCCAAATCCCCAGCGTCGCCGATAAGACGAGGTGTAGTGCGTGGTACCTTAGCGCGTCAAAGTTCGTGTTCCTCACATTTCAGGCGCGGCAGCAGGCGAGAAATCGTTCCCCTCTGGGACGAGATCTCTTGCTCTCGGGAGTGCGAGTGCGGGTCGTGAAAAGACCCCGAGTCAGCCGGGCTCGGGCATTAAATTGTTCGGACGGGCGAACGGCGTCGTCGGGCCTCTACCTGGCGCAACGTCCACGAAGACGTTAAAGTCTCCCCCTGAGACGGTAGCCGGTCCCGAGACGACTACAATTGGTATAACAAAGCACAATGCTATTTTTATAAATTATTAAGTTATTCTTTAAAAAATTACTTTTTAATAGAATTAAAATACACTCAACTGTTTTCCTGTAAAATTAGTACAACCCTTGAATGAATATTTATAAGAATAAATAATTAAAACTAATAATTAACATTAAAAAGAACAATTAAAAATGTTCACATAAATTAGAAATATATTTTAATAACTTAAAATATCTATACCTTATATTTTTCATTCAGATAAAACATTTAAAAAAATTAATATAAATAATTGATACAAAATTCCTTTTTTAATAACTTTTGTTAAACTCACACTACAACTTCCGTTCAAGTTTGTACTAATTATTGTCATCTTCTTGTAACACATTTTGCGTCAACATAAAAACCATTCATGTCATAACAATAGTTTATAACTTTCTTACAAAAATTGTACATTTTCACGCTACAAAAAATTTCACCCCACTTTTTCGACTCGACTGAACTTTTATGGCCAAGGCATCGAGTGTAACAAGAGCTCCTTCCAGCACCGCCACCAATCCGCCAGAAACCTCTGAACCTCCATCCTTCCTATTTTAAAAAACCCTTCCTAGCGAAAGAAAGCGGTTCGTCCAGCTTCTCGCTTATACCCACTTATCTCTTTTCCTAGATAAGGTATTCGGTCTGAACGTCCGAATATCTTTTTCCAAAAAAACCCACCCTTCGTGACGAAAGCGACTCGTTCAGTTTCTCACGATTCCTTTTTCTCCCGATATTTACGTTTGAACGTCCGAATATCTTCCTTCTCATTCCTTCTCCCCTTCGGTCTGAACGTCCGAATATCTTCCCCAAATCCTAAAAACTCAGAGGTAACGGCGAGCAGTTTTTGGTTCCCAATACCTGTTGGGAACCATGAGTTCAACATCGGGTCGCCGCGTAACTGAAACCGTTCACCCTGGTTTTCCAACCGCGCTCACGGCCCAGATTCAAGGAGGTCGTCTAATCTGCCTCACGAGGAATTGGTTCAATTTTCCTCACGGCCTATCTTGGAGGAGAGTTTTTAAGCTGCCTCACAGTCCACGAACAAGGACATCCCACTCCACGAACAAGGACATCCCACTCCAAGAACAAAGACCAGAAGATCAGCAGGGAAGAACAAAGAGTGAGTTTGTTTTTTTTATCAAAAACCCATTAACACATCCTTCCCTCTTTCTTATTGCCCGAAAATAGACGAGTTGCTACGGCAACAATTCTAAAATTAATTTTTTTTTATATATATTTTTTATTTTTAATGAGACGAACGTGTTAATCTCTTTTACAAATTATTTTTACACCAAATAAAGAGATTAACACCTTAGGGATAATTTTTTTTTATTAGGGATACTAGTGACTTTGATCGAGATCATTCTTTGAATAAAAACTCGATCAAGCCACGAGCATCAGTAGGGCCGTTAGGAATTCAAATCAACCCTTGATTATTATTTGTTTTTTTTTTTATATATAATAATAATTTTTTATTAGGTCGGTATTTATCAATATATATAAATATAGTTTTTTTTGTCCTTGTCTTTTCCTCATCCTTATTTCCTACTAATAATAATATTTAGAGTCACTGTTTTTATGTGGTGTATTCTCCCTTTTCAGTCGCATAGTTTTCCGGTGTCGACTCCTGACCGGGAATCTCAACCAGCCACCGTTGCCGCCCCCCTGACTTTCCTCCATTTTATTCCTTCCTGTATTTCGCATCACGACTTCACTTAAATAAATTTGTTATGTCAACTTATTCAGCGTTATTTGTTTCACCTCCCCAGACTTTCTTTCTTTAGCGCAGCCATCTCCGTTCACCCACAATCCAGAGTCGACCCTCAATATTTTGTTTATGTTTAATTACTTATTCATTTTCAATTCCTGATGCCCCACTTTCTTAATATGTATTACATACATAAGTTCTTAGTAATTTAAAAGAGAAGCCAATACTATAGTTATAATATTGGAAATATAGTTAAAATATTTGGAATAGACAGTTCCGCTTATTGGTAACCGTTTTCCTGTTTTTTTTTTAAATAATACTCTTTAAACAAATCATACAGAATTTTCAAATTAAAAGAAAGATTTTCAAAATATTTTACATTACTCGATTGCCGTTTAATAATTAACAATAAGTGTGATGCGGAATTGCTTCACAATGCTCATGCAACATTTGTTTTAAATCATTCGTTAGTTTAACACGAATTTCAAGACGTCCGCTGCCATACATTTTATAGGCTTTTGATATGGAATTATGTCTTTAAGATTTCTAATTCTTCTCAGACCCACGGAAAAACAATTAGAAAAAAATTGTTAGCAAACTACCACGTTTACTTCATCAGTAGGAAATACATAAATCCAATAATGAATCAATCGACGTCAATTCACTTCGGTTCTTGCAGGACCTTTGAATTTCATCATGGTACTAAGCAGCAAATTCTGTTGAGTATAATCACCGACGTCGTAAAATTTTCGATGACATTTTTCTTGCTTGTCAACGGAAATTTTTTTAAAACATTCTTGTTTTCGGCAAATGTCTAGAGATTTTAATGTTCTTTCAGGAATATTTCTTAATGTTGTGACACCATCCTTTTTTAAATTAGTTAAATATTGTTTACCCTCAACAACACTCTTCTTTCTTACTTCTTTTCCTTTCACGGTTCATTTCTATCACTTGAACACTTTAGATACTAGAAAGCTTAAAAACTAATGTGAAGTAAATAAATTTCTTTGAACCTATCTCGAAAACCAAAAAGACGAACGATAATTTTCTCCCCTATGAACATAAATACATAAATAATAGCGGGTTTAGAAAATGCGGCGATGTCATGTAAAGACAAGGGCGTGAATACAACAATGGCCTTTTCAACAGTGTAAACTATGCAACGACAATAACGCATGAAACCAAGAACATTCCACGCGCAGAGGCCAAATTACCGCCCGAATTATTTGATCCACGCCGAAAACTTTATACATCAATAAGTTGTTTTCTGATAGTCCGATTTTCATGAAACTTTCCAAAAACTTCTTCGTATCTAAACAAACAATTTTCTCACTGGATGTTTTCGGTACCTTGAAATTCGCTCGTCAAACAAAGCGTTTAAAGTTTGCAATACTGAAAATTTACATTGACTTGGAGAAAAGTGGATATCTTATATTTTTTTAACGTATTAAATTTGTTTGACGTAATTTATTTTCGGAAACGTCTAATCTGTAACCTCCATTTTGTTTTATTCCGAAATGCCAAAAATTAAACAAGATACCACGAGTTGAAGTGAAAAAATATCGAAAATTGTTGCTTTTCAAAAACTTGGTTTTTCTTATTAAGAAAAGTGAAAACCCTACAAATTTTTCTCAAAGGAAAAAAATATGGGCCTTTTCATTCTGCATATGGATTAAGCAATAAAATTTAAATTTCAGATATTTTTAAAAATCGACTATTGGACAAGTTTTCCGACCGAATCCGAGTGAATGCCCTTTCGATCGCCGGAGGTGCAATTACAAAAAAAAATTATTTAATTTATACTAAGAGTTACAACAGTAAATATGACGATTTGTAGGTAAAAAAAATTGTATGTATTTTATTTTCAGTCCCACGATTCTTCTCGTGTGTCTTCTATTTTCTTTTCTTCTTCTGTGTTGATGATAAGTATTCTCTTTAGTTTTGCTTCTAAGTCTATGTAGCTTTGACATTCGTTGCAATCTTTTATATTGTTTATTATTGCTATTTTATTTTCGCATAAATTGCATGATCGCGGGAAATGTGAAGTTTCTTGGCATATTTTGCAATTGTTATTGCTGCAGTTGTTCATTTCAGTACGTCTATGTCGAGGTTTCTTTTGGCCGAATTCTGTTTTTGTTTTTTTGTTGTTATAACATGTTTTGCATATTGCGTAGTTTTCCTTGACGTAATGTAGTGGTGTTTTTACGCATCTGAGGTCAACCGTGGTATAATATTCCGGGTGATGGTGACTTGGCATTGCTGATTCTCTATCCATTATTTCGTTGTGTTCTTGTGTATCTCTTAACTGCGTATATTCCACTGTAGATAATTTATTATTATTATTTTTTTTGTTTATTCAAAATAAATTTCAAGACTGCAAACTTTGTAAATGGAGTTAGTGTTTATTAGTGATAGGTATGCACAAAAAAAATATCATTTCTTTCTTTAAGTTGCTGAGTTTCAAATTGTCTGTCGTAAAAGGATTAAATGATTGAAGTAAAAAGTAATAAATAAACGTTCTGTCTATTTTTACACACTACCTCTACTATTAGAAGGGTAACTTTTCTACCTATCTTATGGATTAAGAACGAGAGGCAACTTAAAGGGTCGTAAGAAAAGAATAAAAAATACGTTTTTCTTACATTCTGTCTAGCTGTTTGAGTTTCTGTTGGTATGTCTTGTATTGGTTCGTATTGTATTGTTGAAATCTGGTAGTCTTTTAATGAATGTTCATTAATTATTTATATTTTTTTGGTTGTCTTGTTCTTCCACGTATTTTCCTCTTGGTTATTAGTAATATTATTCGTAATATTATGATTGTTATTACTATGTAAGTGCGGATCATTAGACACCCTATTACATAAGTGTGGTGTGTACTTTCCTACGACCGATCCACCAATGTCGTGGGTGTGGTATGATTACTATACAGATTTTCATTAAACATTTTTGTTGTAGTTGATGGTATGTTTGAGAAGGTCGGTGATCGTATGTTTTGATTATTTGGTGGATTAACAGATGTAGTTGGGAGAGTTGTTGTTGTTTGTATAGATCTTTTTGTAGTGATTTGTGGTGGTGACCAAATCGATACTCTGCAATCTCCGTGTTTGTATTCTCCTATACTGACGTCTATTATGATTTCTGGCATGTTTCCATGTTGTAATTTTATTTTTCCTGAAATAATTGGTGTCTTGTATTTGTTAAATCCCACTTCTCCGTCTATCATTTCGAATTTGCTATATTTGCAAGAGTTTTGCGTTTTATAGTTTCCTATTTTCTGTAAATTTGTTCGAACCTTTGTAGTAGAAGGAGAAAGACAGTTCTACGCCACTCGCGGTTTCGGTGGATCGCGAGGGGTACCTCGCGAGATGACTCGCGAATCAAGATTGCGAATTAAGACCGCGAATTAAAACCGCGAATTGATATCGCGATTTGATTGCGCGAATAATTACTGTCATGCTACCTCTCCCCCTCGAAACACATGGATGGTATACAAGTTGAGACGCGTCTAAAATCCATTAGTCATTCCCATCTTTGGAAAAACACGTGTACCTTCGACCCTCTGGCGCTCGGGGCCTGGCGGTCTATTTTCGGCATCGGTACCGACCATCTTTGGGAAAACACATGTAATTTCTAAGAATATTACATAATATGTTGGGACCTATATCTCGTAAAGATGGTATACAGGTCCAGACGCGTCTAAAAACCATTATTCATTCCCACATTTGGGAAACACATGTAATTTGTAAGAATAATAGATAATATGTTGGGGCCTATATCTCGTAAAGATGGTATAGAGGTCCAGACGCGTCTAAAATCCATCAGCCATTACGAATGTTCACTCATGAACCCTTTGTTAAATATAACCGTTTTAAATAACCCATTTTTTTTGTACAATATCATGCAGTAAGGAGGATGAAGAAAATATAGAAGATATATTTAATAAATGTTATTTATTTTTTTATTTCTCATATTCATACATAACAATATACAATAGCATTCAAATGAAATTCATATTTTCAATATCATCAGCTAATGCATCGCTTTTAACGTGACAATTGATGCAGTCTTTAATCATAGGTGGTTGACCATCTATCGTATCATAGCTTGATTCGAAATGTTTATAACATCGATGACATTCACGTATATCAGGATGCATTTGCATAGCAGGTGGCAAGCAAGCCCATACTTCTTCAATTTGCCGGTCAGCAAATATGCAAATGAAATCAATCGGCAGACATTCTATATCTTTTGTTTCCATCAATGCGAGACGTTTTACTTCGTAATAAATGCTTAATGAACGTTGTGGAGATGCACGTTGTTCACATAGATTTTCCAATACCCAATTCTTAAGTATTTTTGCATTTTCTTTAGCGCATGTTCCATTAATCGTATGATTTTCACACATCTCCGACAATTGATATTGCTGCTGCTGCTTTAGTTTTGTTAGAGATGGGCAGTCCAAAATGTCGAGATCGACGACATTTTCAGCGTTTAATATATCCACCATCCAACATTTTTATCGACTCCTTTTACATAAATTTTGCTAGCACATTTAACGATATCCTCCAAAGTTTCGTTTATAGCGTAAAATGGTACATCGCCAGATTGCCATGGTAAACCGTGATAATTATTCATCAACCAGTTATGACTCTCTTATAGTCTAAAGGTAACCACACCCATTGATATGGTGGTTTAAACACATAAGTCACAATTTCACTGTCGACAATATTTATTATAGACATTTCCTTCGGCATGAACCTATTACCAGGCCCGCGGAATCCCTGCACGTCTACAACGTATTCCATTTTGTATGAAACTGATTCACTAGTGAATAACCGCGTTTCATTCATTAATTGACGCACGCGCAATAATGGTTCCCTCTCCTCTCAAACCAATTTCTTTCCATTTCCACTTATTTCGTGTTAACATTCGTTAACAAAGGTAGCATTAATAAATAAATAAATAATTTATAATAATAATATTTAAATAGTAATAAATCTCTCATCATCATCAATATCCTTGTCTTCCTCCTGTGTATTAAAATGTATAATATAGAAATGATGGAAGAAGCTAGCAGTAATTAGAAAGAGAGGATGTCACGCTTATTCTCTATGCATTTATCTATTCAATGTATTTAAGAGTTTTCATGACGTTCGAACCATAGCTATAATTTTGGACTACTGATTCACTAGTGAATAAAGTATAACCGTGTTTTATTCATTAATTGACGCACGCGCAATAATGGTTACCTCTCCTCTCAAACCAATTTCTTTACATTTCCACTTATTTCGTGTTAACATTCGTTAACAAAGGTAGCATTAATAAATAAATAAATAATTTATAATAATAATATTTAAATAGTAATAAATCTCACATTATCCGAATAGCGTGTATTAAAATGTATAATATAGAAATGATGGAAGAAGCTAGCAGTAATTAGAAAGAGAGGATGTCACGCTTATTCTCTATGCATTTATGTATTCACGGTATTTTCGTGTTTTCATGACGTTCGAACCATAGCTATAATTTTGGAGTTTGGACATGTGGGTAATGTAATTAATCATGCTCTTAACCGTTTTTTTTAAATATGTGTACAATTTACCACATCTTAAATATCGCCATACAGGTTTCGACCTGTTAATTATCCGTAGACTTTACTATACGGTAACAATGAATCTGACTTCCCATTAGTAACAAATACATACGAGTATCGACTTGCTTATAATATAACTAATTAACCTTCATTTAATATTTCCCACTTTTAACATTTCTGAGACTAATGAGATCGAAATGTCGATGTAAAAATCTAAGAGAAGCGTGTAAAATTCAAGAGTTTCTTTCTATCTTTACGCACAGTTTTGTGTCTTTTAAGTAAAAAGTTAAAGGAAGTGACAATGCTGCCATCTTTTGGTATGTTTAAAGAGATTGCAGAATCTGTGTATCGCAGAATAAAATATGCGGGTGCATCTGAAATGCATGGATTCATCGTAAGCTGCGATCATACACTTGCTGATATGAGTGGTTATGGAGCGATTACAATTGAATATAAGGTTCTTGAAAATTGGCTCTAGTTGATAATTAACCTTATTATCGCCATGCAAAAGAATATAAAAGTGAAATTGTTAAATATTACCGTGCATCTACTGCAAAGCGAAAGCAATCTTGAGGACCCGGGATTTTTTATTTTTAAAATACCTATATTGCCATTACTATACATCCCTCCGAAATTAACAATTTGCAGAGTCTTTAATCATCGGCGGCGGTCTTTCCAAGGTATCATCACTCGTTTCAAAATGTTTATCAACGACATTCACGTAAATTTGGATGCATTTGCATTGTGAGTGGTAAGCATTACCATGCTTCTTCGATTTCACGTTCTGCAAACGTTGAGATGAAATCTATAGGTAGACACACGATGTCTTTTGTTTCAATTAATGCTAGACGTTTCACTTCATAATAAACTCTCATTGACCTTTAAAGAAATGCAGGCTGGTCGTGAAGATTTTCCAGTATTCAATTTTTAAGCATTTTAACATTTTTTTAGGACACTTTCTGTTAAATGTATGATTTTCACAATTTATCGACAATCGATGTTGTTGTTGTCCTATGAATTTCGGTAGAGATGGACAGGCCAATATGTCTAGGTCGACAACATTGTCAGCATCTAAAATTTTCTGCAACCTATATCTTTTTTTGTCTGCACCTTTTATGGATATCTTGTGAGCACATGTAAGGTTGTCTTCCAACGTTTCGTTGATTACATCAAAGGGTATATATCGACCGATTCCCATCGTAGACTATGATAGTTGTGTATTAACTAATCGTTTTACGTTGAAAACATACTTTACAACATCACTGTCGGAAATATCCATAATGCACATTTCCTTTGGTACAAACCGATTACCGGGTCCGGGAATCCTTGCACGTCGGCAATATACTACATTTCTAGTACCTAATAGTGATTAGCTTGTCCCTTCATTAATTGACGCATTCTTTTCTCTCTCTCTCTCTCTCTTTTGTTATAAATCTAGTATTGCGCTTTTATATGCTTCTGTGAGTATGCCTTGTTATATTAAGCTTAGTTTTAGTTTTAGTTATCTGTATGTATGCTCTATATTGGTTGGCCTAAGAGGTAATACCTCAAGCCATAATAAAGAGAATCAATCAATGCATCAATCTCTCTCTCTCTCTATCTATCTCTTTCTCTCTCACACACTCTTTGTCACTTCCACATATGACACGGTACCTCTAACTTATGGATATACATCGTATCTTTCTCTCTAGATCGTAGTATCTCTTCGTCAAATCCTATGAATCGGAAATCAAATCAGAGTGTAACGAAAACAGATAGTTTTCATAGTCACTAGATCCATCTCGGTATCATCCAATGTTCCTCTCGAGATTAAGATAGACGGTCCCATACTTGTCCATTGTAGATAGTTTGCGAGTTACGATGCTCAGATGATGCAGAGTTGAACGCAATATTAAATCGTTGCACGTACTAGTACCAGTATGATGGTCTCCATACTTTTACAATTGAAGAAATCTTTTCTACGATATTCGATCTCATTGAAATGTACATATACGTATGAGTACAAGTTTCGATCCATTTATAATACAATTGAGTGCGCCAAAGATCTCTAAATGTTCAGTCATTAAACTGACATCGTTTAAACAATTAATTTTTGTATGTATATTGAATCGCGACGTACTGCACTCTAAAAACAAATACTTAAAATCATTACATCTTAAAGTCAGTCCATGTATAAATACATCTTACATCTTACGTGGTCTAAGTCATCATATCTGCACTACATATTTCTTTCAGTCAATGTAAAAACAAAACGAAAAACGACAAAGTATTTATCATTGTGATAATAACAAATCTGTTCTCATTAGAACCGTGTATAATAGCCCACATAAGGAAACCTTATTCATAGCGAATGTGACTTTTGAACTGTCTTCTTTAATTGTCGACCATTCTCTCTCTCTCTCTCTCTCTCTCTCTCTCTCTCATCAGCTACCCATTTTTTTACATCTATAAGAATACCCGTATATCAAATCGAGTTGTGTGCACATTTTTGTGATGCAACATTCACACGACTATGGAATGAAATTCATTCTGAAAACCAAACAAGTACAAGCGTAAATGTATTTTATTACTAACTAACGGTACCTCTTGATTCGAAATTGTATGTAGCGTAACCGGCATGACTATTTAAATCCGTTTACAATGATTTGAATCATCACACTGCACGAAACGTTGTTATATTTGACAGATTTTTGTTACTTCGACATTGTAATCGTAATTAGTTAACTAAGTTATTTACGTACCAATACTATTGTTATATGTAATTTGTTAAATATATTGGAATAAGGAGACTATCCTTCTATCCACCACACCTAGTGTAATAGAAAAAGACGCAAGTATTTATATCAATAAATAATTTTCATGGTAATAAATTAACTTTTAAAAACTCCTTATGTTTTCACATCACGGACTAAAATTTCATATTATTATAATTATTATTGATATTGAATCGTTTATAGAACTGATGTTTTCATACATTATCACTCAAAAAGACTGCTACCCTATATGAAATAAAAGACCAAACAAAAATTCAACATGAAGACATGCATAGGTTAATTCTATTTAAATGTGCGCATGTGATTCCGTAAAACATTAATCATTTTGAAGGGGACAAGTGAAAAATTGCCAATGACCTGGCTGTAAAGCTCATATAGTTCTATCTTACTTCATGCTTCTTTTCGAGAGCCCAAACACACTTTCAATAAGCATTGACTATTTTTTTATGTAAAGGAGTAAATATTCAACGATTTTTTCGTAAATAATGATACAGTTTAATATATACGATCATTATACAATTTAACTAAAACAAGCTTATTTAGAATATTCATTTGGAAATGATGGGGATAAGGATATGAATATGCATTTAAATGAATCATTTAACACACATATCTCTATGATTAATTTCAATTATATAATTTTTGCATATTATAACACGTACATATTTACAATATTTGCAGACTGTTTGTCATACTTTTCATTATCACGCTTAGACTAAAATGTGCATCAAAATTGACTCTTGCCCGTCATTAATAATAGACATCTAGTACATCGGAACTTTGAAACACCTTTACAATGTGTTGTATATTTTCTTAAATCTGAATGCATTCACGTTACGGATGACAATAATGCTTCTTTAATTTCATCGTGACCAAAGGTGCAAACGAAACAAATTGAGATCAGTACCATTGCCAGTGTCTGAAATTTCATACCCACACCTATCAAGGAGATTTCATAAATTATATGCCAAAGCATTTACAGTTATTAATATGATTCTTTATAAGTCATAAGTTTGCTGTCGAGTATATTCATAATAAACATATTGTTTAATGTAGATCGGTAAATATATAATTCCTTATCTTACATTTAATTCCTCACAATATTCAGTATGTCCCATTCAAAACATCGTGTTTTATTTTTGCTTATTGCATCTTGTAATATATGTCTGCTCGCACTCTAAATACAAAGTACGTAATATTCACTTTCAAAATTTATAATTATTTTGAATGTTTCGTTTATATCTCATTAGCTTTCTTATATTATAAATTTATTTCGTAAAAATCTCTGCTAATAATCCTAGGACTATTAATATTCCTTAACCCCTTTATATAGTTTCAATATATAAGTAGTTATAAGTTTATTGACCCATAAGTGAATTACATAAAATTCTTGAGGGTAGAGTGCACCAAAAAATAATATAATTAGAACAAAAATGGTACACAACGCTTACAATAAACTGAACTTATGAAACAAAATCGCACGCAATTACAATTACAGACGAGTAAGACTATACAGTTAAAAAACAATATACTGAACTTATAAAAACAAAATCGCACGCTATTTCAAGTGCAGACGAATAAGACTATACAATTGAAAAATAATATACTGTTCTTGTAAAAACAAAATCGCACGCAATTACAATTTCAGACGAGTGAGACTATACAATCAAAAAGCAAGGATAAAAACTAGGCCTAATGTTATAAAACGACTGGACTGTGATTGCCATAATGTACAATAGAGAGAGAAACTATAAATCCAGGAGAAATTGTCTCCTAACGAAGCATGAGCTGACAAATCCAAATAGGATTTTCAGCACACGAGGGTCGGCGGAGTGTAGCAAAAAGGCCACTATATTCTCTTCCGAACAGTTCGCCAAAATGCTACTACGACGGAGTCTGGATCTTGAAGGGGTAGAAAGGGGACAGTTGCACAGGATGTGAATTAAAGTCTCCCTTTCACCCGTGTTACAAATAGAGCATGGCTCATTCGGGTTATACGCGTAGAAGGTACTACCGACATAAAACGAACGCGAGAATATAGTGGCTGTTCTCAACTGTATTTTTAGGCGCAAGTGGGATATCTGGCAACGTTCCGGAGCAAGAGAGGCCAGTCCGTCGGAGAATTGCCTATATAGAGGCATCTGGATCGAGTCCGATTCGAAATAGCGTTTAAGGTCACGATTACGCTGAAGGGAGGCATAACTTTCGCAAGTGGAGGCCACCTTGGACTCCCAATTTGCTGCCGAAAAATCATCCCAAAGATTTTCGTATAGAGGCGAGCCTAGGAACAACCTTAACTGAGTAAGCCAGTTTATTGCCGAAACACCATTGTCTCTGGTACTAAGTTCATAAAGCCTTATTAATCCGAGTCGCCTCAAACTATCCGGTGGTTGCTGCAAATATTTAAGTACTAAATTTAACGCTCTACGCACTATCTCGACCGATATTGGATAAAGCCCCAATTCGAGACGCAAAAGGTAGGGCGGTGTCGACTTAGGGAGCTTAAGCCATTTTTTAAAAAACTCGACCTGCACCGATTCAAGAGAGTTTAGATGGCCTAGGGCCCAGCAGGGAGCCGCATACAACAAGGTAGATATAATGGAAGCACCGTAGAGTTTTAGGGCAGCACTGCTCGAATCACATCTAGCTGAAGCCATTATAGCCAAGACCGCCGCAGTGGCTTGGCGAGTCCTTGCTATAGCGTTTTCAGCCGCCTTCAGCCCACTCGCCGAAGAGGAGACGATTGATCCTAGGTAAGGATACGTGGCCGCAACTTCCACCTGCTGGTTTGCGTAGCAAAAATTTCTAGAAAAGGCGTCTAGAGGGCCGCCTCTTCTAAATACTATAATTTTAGTCTTAGGTAGGTTGACTACAAGGTTGTTCAGATTGCAAAATGACTCTAGCGTCCTCAGTTTCATTCTAAGGTCAGCAGGGGAATACGCGAAATTCGCCAGATCGTCAGCGAAGAGAAGCATCATGAGGTCGTATGTTGATGTGTAGTCGATTCCTCTTAAGCCTTGTTCACGAAAATATGACACGATGTCGGAGATATACGTAATAAAGAGCAGAGGACTCAAAATTTCCCCCTGCAGGACCCCCTCGGTCACCCTGACTCGGTCGGTAGAGCCACCCGCACATAGAATAGACGATTTAGCTGAATCATAAAAGGCTTTAAGCACCCTAACCATTTTGGCGCTAATCCCTATATTGTATAACTTGTGCCAGAGTTTTGTGTGGGGGATCGAATCGAACGCTCTGCGGAAGTCAACAAAAAGGACATAGCACTTTGAGGCTTTTTTCCTAAGCTGAATCTGAATTGCTGCATTTAATGTAAAAATGTTGTCTTCCGCAGAGCGCCCTCTCCTAAATCCTGCTTGCTCTTCCGGGAGTATATTGCGCTGGAAGAGCCAGTACTCCAGCCGCGCCGCAAGGACCTGCATAAATAATTTCGTTAAAGCATTAGTTATGGCTATGGCACGGTAATTTTCAGGGTCTGAACGGTCACCCTTTTTGAAGAGCATGAAGAGATCAGCCACCATGCACCCCTCGGGTGGCAGCTCATTTACTAGAATGACATTAAAAAGATCCAAAACATAGGAAAACCACTCTCCCGTGAGTAGTTTCCACGATTCTGCTGGGATGCCGTCCGGACCTACAGCTTTACCCGATTTTAATCTCCTCATGCTCTCCCGCAGCTCCTGGGGAAGAATAGGGCCGTCAAGATCTTCGTCGAGTGCCCCATAGAATGTTAAAGGCGCGCGCCGTTGGCCTCGAAGGATAGAGGAGCCTCAAGTGACCGGCCCACGCCTCCAGGGACACCGGTGAGGCACAAGGTGGCGCCCGCCTGTGCCTCCGAACCTCCGACCAGAAACTCTTGGCATCTCTCACCCCAGCGAAGGCATCTGCTATACTCGTAGTATGGCGTTTTTTAGCTACTACCGTTGATTGTTTAAATTTTTTCTTGGTAGCAAGGTAGGCAAGTTCATAAGAGTTTTCATAATTATTCGACCGAAGGAGATGAAGGGCTCTGTTCATATCTTTTTTTGCAGACTTACAAGACGCATCGTACCACCGAGGTGTAAAACGCCTTAAGGTGTTTGTGCACCGGAAAGAACCTGTGGATTTCACTAATCCCTCCTGGATGAGAAGGCTGAGAAGACCCGAACAGAAAGAGTCAAAAGACGGGCTTTGCGCGGCATGGTCGTAGAACAATGTGTAGGGGTCAACTTCGCGGAAGTATTTAACTAGTTTTGCCTCCCCCTCGGGTGACCACGACGTTACATACCTTGATGCTACGCTGGCTGGAAAATGGGACACGGACGGAGAATTAACTAACGAGAGAGACAACAAAACAACTGTCGGAAAATGATCCGAGCCTCCACCATCGGGGCCTATAAAAAAGTCATTCACTAAATATAAATGATTAGCCGAGACCCAGACCAAGTCGACAATGCTTCGGCCCTTTACATCTAAAAACGTAAATTGCGCGGGGGAATCGCTGAGCGAGCGACCATTCAAAAGTATAAAATTATTATTAAACATGAAATCATAGAGACATTTTCCACGGACATTATATCGACTATCGCGAGTTTGTCTGGCAGCAACGAATTGAGTCTCCTCAAACAAGTTCGGAAATTCACGTTCAAAGTCAAGGTCACCGGTCCACGAATTGAAATCTCCTCCTAAAATAAATACACTATCCGGAAATTTGTCTGTTAAGGAGTCGAGGACGAGCTGAAGAGAAGATAGCAACAAAGTAAGGTCAGAATTTGGCGGAAAATAAAACGAGCCTTGAATTAACGGAAGCGGATGAGTTCTAATTAGTATAAAAAGCCAGTGGGCGGAGATTTCAATCAGCACCGGTGATCCTGACGACGGAGTAAAAGTTGACAAGCCGCCGCTGAATCGTCCTCTTGAGCCTTCACGCGTTGCCGGGACACAAAAGTTCACTAAATCTTGGGACGATGAAGGTGCAGATGGCTCAGCACACCATGTCTCACTAAAGTTTATTACCCCACGTTGATGATATTTCATAGCCATGGAGTAGTTGTGAGGGCCATGGATGTTCCAGAAGATAACAGAAAGTGGAAGGTCTCGCCGATGAGGTGGCTCCACTGGCAGATGAGTTTGGCGAGCTGGTAGTGCTGATGTAGAGGGTTGAGAAGTCAGTCGGTGGATGATGGCATGTTGAGATGTTCGGCAGCCCCTGAAGCTGGTACACGGGGCTGCAACTATGCGTTTTTTAGATGGGAACGATTGGCGCACGATCGAGATGCGCTTGGAGCTGACGTGATCGGCTGAGAGGATGAGAAGTCGACCTCCATTCCAGTAGATGATGTTGAGACCTCCGGTATAAAGGTCTCCGCTACATCCGACCAGCTGTACCAAACACCATCCACACGAATCTTCTGGTATTTACGTTCAGTCTTTTTGTGGCCTGCTCTTGCCTTCTTTGTTAGCTGCCGGGCGTGGTAGTCAATACGTCGTTCCCTGGCCGTTTGGTCGGCGTCAATATAAATGTTCTTGCCCGCTAGGAGGCGTTGTTTCTGGGCAATGATGTGGAGCTTGGAACGTTACGAAGTAAGTTCCACTATTATTATGGGTGGTTCTGTACGTACCAAGTACGCAGTATCGACCACGTTCGAGATGTCGAATACATCTTTTAAAAATTTCTCCACACAGGCAGTTGGATCACCCGTCATCTTCAAGCCACGAATTTTGATGTTCTTTTTTTTCAGTAGCTTGTTTTGCTGCTCCAGTTCAGAGGTCAAGTGCGCAATTTGAGCCTCCTGATCTTCTATTTTGGCCTTCAAATTGGTGACCTCACTAAGGACCTCGTTCCTAAGGTCCGAAATGGCATCAAGGTTTGATTTGGTTGCCGCATCAACTTTAGCATCAATTTTTGCAGACAGGGCTGCAATGATGGAATCTTGCATGCTTTTTAGTTGACCTTCCATATTTTGGATGGGTGGACCAGTCGTTGTAATAGGTGGAACAGCACAGAGTCGCTTGGGCGGAAACTCAACCAGGGTGGCTGACGGAGAAGCTTCAGGAGAGCAAGCTCTCTTCCTTCGTAAAAAAAAATCTGTAATTGGTTTGGATTGCGGTTCTCTATACGCGAGCCATTTATTCGCAGTCCCGGGCCTTCCTACTCTTGCTAAGCGCGAGTGAAGTGCAGCTGGCGACTCGGTCTCCTGACCAGTCGAGCTTACTGGCGTAGTCGGTGGAGAGGCGTGGTCGACTCCTCCTGTTGCATGGACACCCAGGACGTGCTGCCTCTCGCGGGACAGTAGCCAGACACTAGTTACCGACAGTTACCGACACCACAGCTTTGCCTACGGATGTAGAGGTCCGATGGTGCGCAGAAAAGATGCGCAGTAACTATGCTTGGCACGTGTGAGTTATATACAGTAATGAGTTTTATTCTTAAATAAAAACTCACCCACCTTCTATTCCGGTGTGATGCAGTCAGCAGTCGGCGAACAATATGACAGGAAATAATGAGTGCATATAACCTGGCATGTAATAAAAATTTGACAGCGACCTTGCAGTGACTTTTCAAGGTTAGAAATGAATCCGACACACGACGAAGACTGAGAATTTTCTTGAACAGTCAAAGGTGCGAACGAAACAAATTGAGATCAGTACCATTGCCAGTGTCTGAAATTTCATACCCACACCTATCAAGGAGATTTCGTAAATTATATGCCAAAGCATTCACAGTTATTAATATGATTCTTTATAAGTCATAAGTTTGCTGTCGACTATATTCATAATAAACATATTGTTTAATGTAGATCGGTAAATATATAATTCCTTATCTTACATTTAATTCCTCACAATATTCAGTATGTCCCATTCAAAACATCGTGTTTTATTTTTGCTTATTGTATCTTGTAATATATATCTGCTAATTTTGTAAAATTTTTGCAAAATTTGTAATTATTTTGAATATTTCGTTTATATCTCATTAGCTTTCTTATATTATAAATTTATTTCGTAAAAATCTCTGCTAATAATCCTAGCACTATTAATATTCCTTAACCCCTTTATATAGTTTCAATATTTCCATAGCATACACCTTTCGACTATGGCGTAATCGTGTAGTATTCATATTTTAAAGATAAATTGCATCTACTGCAGATATTAACGAACACCTTACTAATAATTAAGACTGACAATCAAAGGACATAATTTCGTATACATTGATTATTTGACCATCCACCTTATACCCACAATAATATTCTACCAATACCAAAAACATCTCGCAAATAATCGAGGCAATATTTTCATTTCAAATTTATTATTATACTTGAAAAATTTCTCTCAGTCTAAACTTCTCTCTATATATATAAAATATAATTTTGAATATTCAGCTACTTATGTATGATATGCATTGTCATTTCAATTTCACCAACGTGACAGCAAACGTGTAGAAATTTATGATACCTTTTATGTATAAGGAAACGATAATGTAAGTGTCAAATAAATGGTGTAAGTATTATATATTGACCAACTCATATAATGCAGTAACAAATAAAAGAACCAAGTCTTCGACGGTCGAAATCATGGAAATTATTTGAAATTATGTTTAAATATTATAATTATTGGTTGTTCAACAGATGATTGAGAGAGGAAATTATAAATAAAAGGTTAATTAGAAGTGTTCTTACTTTAGATGAACTACCGTACAGTAAAAATGTTACAGATTGCATATCTTGAAGTAAAATATTGAATGTAGGCTCATGACAAATTGCATTCAATCATTAAGTTTAACATAAGATTTAAGTCTTATTATGCAAGTTTCTATAGTAACTGGATGTAATGTTTAAATGCATAGAAATATTAAATAAATGCAGACATATTTAAATAAAAGTGCAATGATGCATTTACATGCTGACAAACCGGAATATAAAATTGAAAACGATGGATGCTGTCATGAAATACATATAAAATTAAAGTCTTATTAGAATGCCGTACCAGGGAATATAAATGAAGAGTTAAACATTGATTAAAAAATTGCTGAACTCTCAGGGTTGAGAGTGAACACTTAGAATAATATCTAGAGAATAAATGTGTTCAAACATATAGGTTGGAAAATATACAAATTCCTCACTTAAAATATCAGTTATAATATATATCGGTATCGAAACTAATGTTCCCGATATAAGGTAAGTAAGATGAAGAATATAGTAAACTCGTAAGAGAAGTTTAGACTGAGAGAAATTTTTCAAGTATAATAATAAATTTGAAATGAAAATATTGCCTCGATTATTTGCGAGATGTTTTTGGTATTGGTAGAATATTATTGTGGGTATAAGGTGGATGGTCAAATAATCAATGTATACGAAATTATGTCCTTTGATTGTCAGTCTTAATTATTAGTAAGGTGTTCGTTAATATCTGCAGTAGATGCAATTTATCTTTAAAATATGAATACTACACGATTACGCCATAGTCGAAAGGTGTATGCTATGGAAATATTGAAACTATATAAAGGGGTTAAGGAATATTAATAGTGCTAGGATTATTAGCAGAGATTTTTACGAAATAAATTTATAATATAAGAAAGCTAATGAGATATAAACGAAATATTCAAAATAATTACAAATTTTGAAAATGAATATTACGTACTTTGTATGTAGAGTGCGAGCAGATATATATTACAAGATGCAATAAGCAAAAATAAAACACGATGTTTTGAATGGGACATACTGAATATTGTGAGGAATTAAATGTAAGATAAGGAATTATATATTTACCGATCTACATTAAACAATATGTTTATTATGAATATACTCGACAGCAAACTTATGACTTATAAAGAATCATATTAATAACTGTGAATGCTTTGGCATATAATTTACGAAATCTCCTTGATAGGTGTGGGTATGAAATTTCAGACACTGGCAATGGTACTGATCTCAATTTGTTTCGTTTGCACCTTTGGTCACGATGAAATTAAAGAAGCATTATTGTCATCAGTAACGTGAATGCATTCAGATTTAAGAAAATATACAACACATTGTAAAGGTGTTTCAAAGTTCCGATGTACTAGATGTCTATTATTAATGACGGGCAAGAGTCAATTTTGATGCACATTTTAGTCTAAACGTGATAATGAAAAGTATGACAAACAGTCTGCAAATATTGTAAATATGTACGTGTTATAATATGCAAAAATTATATAATTGAAATTAATCATAGAGATATGTGTGTTAAATGATTCATTTAAATGCATATTCATATCCTTATCCCCATCATTTCCAAATGAATATTCTAAATAAGCTTGTTTTAGTTAAATTGTATAATGATCGTATATATTAAACTGTATCATTATTTACGAAAAAATCGTTGAATATTTACTCCTTTACATAAAAAAATAGTCAATGCTTATTGAAAGTGTGTTTGGGCTCTCGAAAAGAAGCATGAAGTAAGATAGAACTATATGAGCTTTACAGCCAGGTCATTGGCAATTTTTCACTTGTCCCCTTCAAAATGATTAATGTTTTACGGAATCACATGCGCACATTTAAATAGAATTAACCTATGCATGTCTTCATGTTGAATTTTTGTTTGGTCTTTTATTTCATATAGGGTAGCAGTCTTTTTGAGTGATAATGTATGAAAACATCAGTTCTATAAACGATTCAATATCAATAATAATTATAATAATATGAAATTTTAGTCCGTGATGTGAAAACATAAGGAGTTTTTAAAAGTTAATTTATTACCATGAAAATTATTTATTGATATAAATACTTGCGTCTTTTTCTATTACACTAGGTGTGGTGGATAGAAGGATAGTCTCCTTATTCCAATATATTTAACAAATTACATATAACAATAGTATTGGTACGTAAATAACTTAGTTAACTAATTACGATTACAATGTCGAAGTAACAAAAATCTGTCAAATATAACAACGTTTCGTGCAGTGTGATGATTCAAATCATTGTAAACGGATTTAAATAGTCATGCCGGTTACGCTACATACAATTTCGAATCAAGAGGTACCGTTAGTTAGTAATAAAATACATTTACGCTTGTACTTGTTTGGTTTTCAGAATGAATTTCATTCCATAGTCGTGTGAATGTTGCATCACAAAAATGTGCACACAACTCGATTTGATATACGGGTATTCTTATAGATGTAAAAAAATGGGTAGCTGATGAGAGAGAGAGAGAGAGAGAGAGAGAGAGAGAGAGAGAGAGAGAGAGAGAATGGTCGACAATTAAAGAAGACAGTTCAAAAGTCACATTCGCTATGAATAAGGTTTCCTTATGTGGGCTATTATACACGGTTCTAATGAGAACAGATTTGTTATTATCACAATGATAAATACTTTGTCGTTTTTCGTTTTGTTTTTACATTGACTGAAAGAAATATGTAGTGCAGATATGATGACTTAGACCACGTAAGATGTAAGATGTAATTATACATGGACTGACTTTAAGATGTAATGATTTTAAGTATTTGTTTTTAGAGTGCAGTACGTCGCGATTCAATATACATACAAAAATTAATTGTTTAAACGATGTCAGTTTAATGACTGAACATTTAGAGATCTTTGGCGCACTCAATTGTATTATAAATGGATCGAAACTTGTACTCATACGTATATGTACATTTCAATGAGATCGAATATCGTAGAAAAGATTTCTTCAATTGTAAAAGTATGGAGACCATCATACTGGTACTAGTACGTGCAACGATTTAATATTGCGTTCAACTCTGCATCATCTGAGCATCGTAACTCGCAAACTATCTACAATGGACAAGTATGGGACCGTCTATCTTAATCTCGAGAGGAACATTGGATGATACCGAGATGGATCTAGTGACTATGAAAACTATCTGTTTTCGTTACACTCTGATTTGATTTCCGATTCATAGGATTTGACGAAGAGATACTACGATCTAGAGAGAAAGATACGATGTATATCCATAAGTTAGAGGTACCGTGTCATATGTGGAAGTGACAAAGAGTGTGTGAGAGAGAAAGAGATAGATAGAGAGAGAGAGAGATTGATGCATTGATTGATTCTCTTTATTATGGCTTGAGGTATTACCTCTTAGGCCAACCAATATAGAGCATACATACAGATAACTAAAACTAAAACTAAGCTTAATATAACAAGGCATACTCACAGAAGCATATAAAAGCGCAATACTAGATTTATAACAAAAGAGAGAGAGAGAGAGAGAAAAGAATGCGTCAATTAATGAAGGGGACAAGCTAATCACTATTAGGTACTAGAAATGTAGTATATTGCCGACGTGCAAGGATTCCCGGACCCGGTAATCGGTTTGTACCAAAGGAAATGTGCATTATGGATATTTCCGACAGTGATGTTGTAAAGTATGTTTTCAACGTAAAACGATTAGTTAATACACAACTATCATAGTCTACGATGGGAATCGGTCGATATATACCCTTTGATGTAATCAACGAAACGTTGGAAGACAACCTTACATGTGCTCACAAGATATCCATAAAAGGTGCAGACAAAAAAAGATATAGGTTGCAGAAAATTTTAGATGCTGACAATGTTGTCGACCTAGACATATTGGCCTGTCCATCTCTACCGAAATTCATAGGACAACAACAACATCGATTGTCGATAAATTGTGAAAATCATACATTTAACAGAAAGTGTCCTAAAAAAATGTTAAAATGCTTAAAAATTGAATACTGGAAAATCTTCACGACCAGCCTGCATTTCTTTAAAGGTCAATGAGAGTTTATTATGAAGTGAAACGTCTAGCATTAATGGAAACAAAAGACATCGTGTGTCTACCTATAGATTTCATCTCAACGTTTGCAGAACGTGAAATCGAAGAAGCATGGTAATGCTTACCACTCACAATGCAAATGCATCCAAATTTACGTGAATGTCGTTGATAAACATTTTGAAACGAGTGATGATACCTTGGAAAGACCGCCGCCGATGATTAAAGACTCTGCAAATTGTTAATTTCGGAGGGATGTATAGTAATGGCAATATAGGTATTTTAAAAATAAAAAATCCCGGGTCCTCAAGATTGCTTTCGCTTTGCAGTAGATGCACGGTAATATTTAACAATTTCACTTTTATATTCTTTTGCATGGCGATAATAAGGTTAATTATCAACTAGAGCCAATTTTCAAGAACCTTATATTCAATTGTAATCGCTCCATAACCACTCATATCAGCAAGTGTATGATCGCAGCTTACGATGAATCCATGCATTTCAGATGCACCCGCATATTTTATTCTGCGATACACAGATTCTGCAATCTCTTTAAACATACCAAAAGATGGCAGCATTGTCACTTCCTTTAACTTTTTACTTAAAAGACACAAAACTGTGCGTAAAGATAGAAAGAAACTCTTGAATTTTACACGCTTCTCTTAGATTTTTACATCGACATTTCGATCTCATTAGTCTCAGAAATGTTAAAAGTGGGAAATATTAAATGAAGGTTAATTAGTTATATTATAAGCAAGTCGATACTCGTATGTATTTGTTACTAATGGGAAGTCAGATTCATTGTTACCGTATAGTAAAGTCTACGGATAATTAACAGGTCGAAACCTGTATGGCGATATTTAAGATGTGGTAAATTGTACACATATTTAAAAAAAACGGTTAAGAGCATGATTAATTACATTACCCACGTGTCCAAACTCCAAAATTATAGCTATGGTTCGAACGTCATGAAAACACGAAAATACCGTGAATACATAAATGCATAGAGAATAAGCGTGACATCCTCTCTTTCTAATTACTGCTAGCTTCTTCCATCATTTCTATATTATACATTTTAATACACGCTATTCGGATAATGTGAGATTTATTACTATTTAAATATTATTATTATAAATTATTTATTTATTTATTAATGCTACCTTTGTTAACGAATGTTAACACGAAATAAGTGGAAATGTAAAGAAATTGGTTTGAGAGGAGAGGTAACCATTATTGCGCGTGCGTCAATTAATGAATAAAACACGGTTATACTTTATTCACTAGTGAATCAGTAGTCCAAAATTATAGCTATGGTTCGAACGTCATGAAAACTCTTAAATACATTGAATAGATAAATGCATAGAGAATAAGCGTGACATCCTCTCTTTCTAATTACTGCTAGCTTCTTCCATCATTTCTATATTATACATTTTAATACACAGGAGGAAGACAAGGATATTGATGATGATGAGAGATTTATTACTATTTAAATATTATTATTATAAATTATTTATTTATTTATTAATGCTACCTTTGTTAACGAATGTTAACACGAAATAAGTGGAAATGGAAAGAAATTGGTTTGAGAGGAGAGGGAACCATTATTGCGCGTGCGTCAATTAATGAATGAAACGCGGTTATTCACTAGTGAATCAGTTTCATACAAAATGGAATACGTTGTAGACGTGCAGGGATTCCGCGGGCCTGGTAATAGGTTCATGCCGAAGGAAATGTCTATAATAAATATTGTAGACAGTGAAATTGTGACTTATATGTTTAAACCACCATAGCAATGGGTGTGGTTACCTTTAGACTATAAGAGAGTCAATAACTGGTTGATGAATAATTATCACGGTTTACCATGGCAATCTGGCGATGTACCATTTTACGCTATAAACGAAACTTTGGAGGATATCGTTAAATGTGCTAGCAAAATTTATGTAAAAGGAGTCGATAAAAATGTTGGATGGTGGATATATTAAACGCTGAAAATGTCGTCGATCTCGACATTTTGGACTGCCCATCTCTAACAAAACTAAAGCAGCAGCAGCAATATCAATTGTCGGAGATGTGTGAAAATCATACGATTAATGGAACATGCGCTAAAGAAAATGCAAAAATACTTAAGAATTGGGTATTGGAAAATCTATGTGAACAACGTGCATCTCCACAACGTTCTTTAAGCATTTATTACGAAGTAAAACGTCTCGCATTGATGGAAACAAAAGATATAGAATGTCTGCCGATTGATTTCATTTGCATATTTGCTGACCGGCAAATTGATGAAGTATGGGCTTGCTTGCCACCTGCTATGCAAATGCATCCTGATATACGTGAATGTCGTCGATGTTATAAACATTTCGAATCAAGCTATGATACGATAGATGGTCAACCACCTATGATTAAAGACTGCATCAATCGTCACGTTAAAAGCGATGCATTAGCTGATGATATTGAAAATATGAATTTCATTTGATTGCTATTGTATATTGTTATGTATGAATATGAGAAATAAAAAAATAAATAACATTTATTAAATATATCTTCTATATTTTCTTCATCCTCCTTACTGCATGATATTGTACAAAAAAAAAATGGGTTATTTAAAACGGTTATATTTAACAAAGGGTTCATGAGTGAACATTCGTAATGACTGATGGATTTTAGACGCGTCTGGACCTGTATACCATCTTTACGAGATATAGGCCCCAACATATTATCTATTATTCTTACAAATTACATGTGTTTCCGAAATATGGGAATCAATAATGGTTTTTAGACGCGTCTGGACCTGTATACCATCTTTACGAGATATAGGTCCCAACATATTATGTAATATTCTTAGAAATTACATGTGTTTTCCCAAAGATAGTCGGTACCGATGCCGAAAATAGACCGCCAGGCCCCGAGCGCCAGAGGGTCGAAGGTACACGTGTTTTTCCAAAGATGGGAATGACTAATGGATTTTAGACGCGTCTCAACTCGTATACCATCCATGTGTTTCGAGGGGGGAAAGGTAGCATGACAGTAATTATTCGCGCAATCAAATCGCGATATCAATTCGCGGTTTTAATTCGCGGTCTTAATTCGCAATCTTGATTCGCGAGTCATCTCGCGAGGTACCCCTCGCAATCCACCGAAACCGCGAGTGGAGTAGAACTGTCTTTCTTCTTCTACTCTTTGTCTTGTGGATTTTAATTGTCTACATATTTCTGGAGTTAGTGTGCATGGTGGTTTTTCATCGACTAACCATTCAATCTTGTTTTCTTCGCAGTAAGTTCGATTTATTTTGTACGTTTCCTCACATTCGTTTATCAGTATTGATTCGATGTGTTTACCAAAGGTTATTGAACTTAAGTATGTGGGTAGTAAATACTGTATACGTGTGTTTTAACTTGATTTCTTGTTTCTTTTCTGTTATGCCTGATGAAAAAAAAATCATTTTTGTATTGTTTATGCAGATTTACTATTATTTCTGTTTGTTTATTATATACTTAAACTTGTTGTTTGTTATTTCTTTAATGAGAACGCTCTATTTTTTTATCTGTGTGGTCTTTAGTTATTTTTTCTTGTGGAGGTATCTTTACTTCTATTTGATGTTCTAAATTGTTAACTTCGAGTCTAGGATATAATGTTTTTGTAATTGATGGAAGAATATCTTGTTTTATAGGTGCTGTAGGCTTTTTATTTTCGTTATCTTTGATAATTTCTATATCGATAACTCCTTTAATTAATTTTATTATCAACATTATACCCATGATTCCTGCTGTTGTAGTTCCAAATACCATAAAGTTGTTCCATAGTTCCTTGTGGCTGATTTGAACATTTTCGCTATTGTGTTTTCACTAATCATATTTGCTACTGAGGTTCCCTGGTAATTTGTTATCTGTCCAGTGATACCTCTGGCGATTGTGTTCAGTACTGCTGGTTTTTCGGCTGGAAACATTATATGTTTTTTCAGTTTTTTGAGGTCTTCTTGACTGTACATTCCGTTTGTGGCTAAGTTTTCTAAATTTATGTATTGCCGAGTTTGGTTGGTTTGAGGTTTCAGTTCGTTGGATTTTTTTGATTCTACTGGGTTTGGAAGTAGTTTATACCAGACGCTGTTTACCGAATACATATGGGGAACTAAACTATTGCAAGTGATTTGCACGCCTTTATTATTAATATTCTTGTTTTAGAAGTCATAAACATGCTTTGTTCCTGGTATTTAACTGGTAAGTGAGAATAACATTCTTCTGTTTTCCTGATGCTGACTTTTACTGGTATGCATTTCATTATATATGCGACTTCACCGGCTGCTATTGCCATTTATCCTGGTCCTTTCATTACGTTGTAAGCAAATTCGTCAGGAGAGTGACTGATTAATGGAAGAGAATTGTGTTAGACTTGTTTTTCCAGCGCGCATGGTTCTGAAACTACATCGTGGTATAGTTGCTTTACTTGATTTTTTAAGTGTTTTTCAACGTGGACAAATTTCGAGTTTACATATGTGAAGATGTCGAGGTTTAAGGTGTTAATAGGTCGTTTTTTCAAAATTTCGCCTTTGTTATTTTCTATTATCATTAATTTTGGGTGTTCTGTAAGAGCTATATCGTACCCACAAATATGTTTCTTTCCTCTGACAGCTAAAGCAAATGTTATTTCTTCGGTTGTTAGGGAATAAATTATTGTTTTGTCTTCGTTGTGTATTTTATCTATTGTACCGTCGTATAGTATGTCATATTTATTAGATCCCTAAATCTAAACAGCTATGGTCTGTTATTGAGTAAGAAACTCCTGATCTTAAGTGTATTCATTTTTCATTTAGGTTTACTCTAGCTTTATACTTTTGTATTAAAATTCTTGCTGATCCTTGTACTATTACATTACTCCATGATCCATATGTATCTGCATATTCTACACCTTTACAAGTACCATCTACTAAAATAGATCCTGCTATAGTTAAACTAAATGTTTGTATGTAGCAGGTTTTTATTCCGCTTAATATATTCATATTGATTATTGTGGTTCCTGTACGGTGCATCTGTTCGCATTCTTCTCTGAAAATTTCTAGAACGTAATTTGCTATACCACCGGAAACGGATGATGTGTGTGAGTGCATGCCAAAATGACTGATTTGTCTGAATATGTCTATTTTGCATTGCGTTACTTCTATTTCTTCGTATTCTTTAATTTGTAGTGATTGAGCTCTGATTTTATATGATGTATGTGTTTTCTTTCGATGTCGCATTCTTGTATATTTATTAGAGATATTGTAGATATATTTGAGTTTTTTGATCCACAATCGAAGGCTATGAATTCTGTTGCTTTTGATACTGTTGATGTTATTAGCAGAAGTACTTGTATAGGTGCAATTTTTATTCTCCTTTGCTTCATAATTCTTCTACTGGGTATTTCTGAAATATGTATCTTATTTTGCCATCTTTTTTTATTTGTACAGCGTATTCGTGTGTGTGTAAGTGTGTGTGATTCTTAAATACTAAGGTCATGTATTTTATGAACTATTGAAATAAGATAGAATGGTCACCATTCATATTGGTATTTTTGAGTATTTGAATCTATTAGGATGAACTATTTTGTCTTCGTTTTTGATCCTAATTTTTATATTTCCATTTTCAAATATTTGTAGGACTTCAAAAGGACCTTGGTATTCGTCATCGAATTTATTTGTTTTGTGGTTTTTTTGTAAAAATACTGCGTCTCCGATTTTCAGTGTTAATGGATTTATTTTTTATCATAATAGTATTTAGATTTTAGTTTGGCGGTTCTTAGATTTTGTTGAGCATATTCTTGGATATCATAAAGTTTTGAGACTAGATCGTGTACGTAATCAGTGTAAGTGAGTCGAGTGTCATCGTCTGTTGGTTTGGCAAATTGTAATTTTGTTGTTCTTCCGAACATTAATTTAAATGGGGTGTATTTTGTACCTTCGTGAAGGCTGGTATTGTATGAAAATGTAGCTACCTCTAACCATTTATCCCAGTCTGCGGGTTTTTCTGAGAAGTATTTTATGTACTCTTTTATTACGTGATGCGATCTTTCTAGAGATCCATTTGATTGGGGATGGAATGCTGTTGTTTTAATTTGTTTAATGTTAAATAATTTTGCCATTTTTTTTCATTATTTTGCTTACATAATTTTTACCCTGGTCTGTTAGTATTGTTCTCGGAGTTCCAAATACATATATTAATCTTTTTACTAGAGCTTCTGCGATATCTGAAGCGGTTGTTTTTTTTAGAGGAATTGCTATTAAATATTTTGTTAGGTTATCTAGTATTGTCAGTATATTTTCGTAGCCTTCTTCTGTTTTATTATTTGGATTTACAATATCCATTGTCCATTTTTTCTAGCGCTTGTTTGGGTGTGTCTGATATAATTATTGGTTGTTTGGTTTTGATCCTAGTTAATTTTTTTAATTGACAGGATTTGCAAGTTTGTATGAATTTTTCGATGTCGGATTTCATATTTTCCCAGTAATAAGTTTGTTTAATTCTTTTTAAAGTTTTGTTTATTCCTTTATGTCCGCCTATTGGTGTTGAGTGTAATTCTCTCATTATCTCATCTCTATCTATTTTATCTACATATTTTATTTTCCCATTGCAGATTATTATTTTTATATTTGAATTTTTAAACTGTTGTTGTATAATTCCTAATACACTAAACCATTCTACACCTGCTATATTGTCTGATTTTGAGATACTAAGGGTTTGCATTTCTACTTTGTTTGCTTCTTTATTTAGTGCCTTGATAAGGGTTTTTATATTATTTTGCACCGTTAATTGACTTTCTCCTGCAGTTGCAATTACTGGAAGTGCTATGTGATATTTGGTTTTTTCTTGGTGATTGCGACCTTGTTTAGTTTTATGTTATCAAATTTTGGTAACTCGTTTTTTGTTTTCAGCTTTATTGAACCTTTTTCGCAAGGTAATCCTGTTGAGGATATAGAGTATGCTATATTCTCCTTTTGCATGTATAAGTGATTTTTTATTTCTATTATATTTTTGTATATTTACTTTTTCTGGTGTGGTTTACTTCATCATCATCAGAGTCTCCATCGCTATCTTCAAAAGCTTGTTTTGTGTAATTAATTGTTACTTCATCTTCGTCTGATTTAGAATATGTTTCATTTTCGTAATTTTTGTCTTTATTTGTCCTATTGTTGGTTTGTGAGTTTTGTAGAGTTTTAGTAGGTTGGTAGTTTATTTTTTTTTAAATTCCTTCCTTTTTCTTTCTTCTTTCTATTGTTTACTTGTAATCTTTCTGGTTGTCGCGTATTGTGTGTACTCTTCAGTACAGCAGAATATTTCGTTTTTGTGCGTTTGGTAAGTTTGTTTCGTGTTTTCTGGTAGTGCAGAATCATAGCTGATACTTCTTTCATTTTTATTTTCGTAGTTTTGATTTTGGCATTCGTCGTATGTGTGGTTAAGTTTTCTTAAGCAATTGCTATAAAATGAAATGTTAGCAGGTAAGGTATATCGAGGGCCATTATAGTTTACTTTAATAGTTGAGTCTTTAGGTGGTTTGACATTGTATATTGGATTGTTTAAAACTACTTGTTTGACATTATTTCGTTCGTTTAATATTTGTTTACTTTTTACAAATTTTATAGGGCTTAGTTGTTGTGTTTTTAGTTGCTTGTCTTCGTAAAAATAATGCCATTTGTCGCCATTTCCTATGTATCCTAAACCTTTTCTATCTGTTTGTGTTTTTAATTTAATTGGGTTTTTAATTCCTTGATTGTATTTTCCAATTCCTGCTCCTTTCCATCCTATCTTATCCATCATTCTTGATATGATATTACTCGTATGTTGTTTTCGTTTCTGATCTTCAATTTTTAGTATTTCTACTGGATTTCTAGATAGTGCGTCTTCATTGACATTTGATTTTCCTGCTTTATGTATTACATTAAATTCGTATTCCAATAAATTGTACATCCATTTGGCAACTCTAGAATTTGGATCCTTTTTTGTTCTAAATAATGCAAGGGGTTTGTGATCTGTAACTACAGTAAAGTGCTTTCCATATACGTAAGGCCTAAAGTGTAATATAGCGTAATATGTTGCAAGGGCCTCCTTCTCGTAGGTTTCATATTTTTTTTCGTTATCATTCAATACTCGGGAACTATAAGGAATAGGTCTATCTTTTCCTATTTTGCCTTGTGACAATATTGCGCCAATCGCAAATCCTGATGCATCTGTAGTGATTATGAAGGGTTCATTAAAGTTGGGATATTGTAAGACAGGTGAAATGCATAATTTTTCTTTTAGTGCGTTAAAAGCGTCATTTTCTTCTTTTTTCCATTTAAAAGGTGCGTCGTTTTTTAAAAGATTTGATAGTGGTTTTGCTATATACGAAAAATTTTCGAAGAATCTACGATAATATCCTGCGAGACCGAGAAATTGCCTAATATTTTTTTGGTTTTTGGGTATTGGGAATTTTGGTACACAGTTAATTTTGTTTGTATCCGGTTTGAGGCCTTCTTCACTGATTATGTGACCTAAATAACATACTTCTTTTCTCAAGAATTCGCATTTATCTGGTTGTAGTTTAAGGTTTGCGTCTCTTAATCGTTTCATTCATTTCTCGCATTTTATTACATGTTCCTCTAGAGATGATGCGTATATTACAAGGTCATCCAAATATACAAAAAGTTCGTTGCCTTGTAGGCCTGATAGAATTATATCCATTAATTTTTGAAAGGTCGCTGATGCGTTTTTTAATCCGAACGGCATTCTGTCAAATACGTAATATCCGTGTGGGGTAGAAAATGCTGTTTCGTGCGAGTCGGCTTCGTGCATTTTTATTTGTAGGAATCCAGAGGCAAGGTCGAATGTTGAGAAGTACTTAGCACTTCCTAGTTGGTCCAATATATCGACAATATTTGGTATGGGATAAGAATCGCCTATTGATTTTTCGTTCAATTTCCTGAAATCTAATACCATTCTCCATCTTTTGTTACCGTGAGTATTTGCATTTTTCGGGACTATCCATATAGGCGTGTTGTATGGAGATTCGGATGGTTTTATGATACCGGTTTTAATTGTTCGGATATTTGCTTATTTATTTCTTCTTTATGTATAGGGGGGAATCTTTACTGTTTGGTATTTATGGGTATTTCGTCGGTTGTTATTATTTTATATTTTATAAGTGGCGTGAATCCCAAAGTTTCATCTGGTAAGTGAAATGTATCTGCATTTTTGTTTATTATTCTGTCTACGCTTTCTTTTTCTATGGCGTTTAAGTGACTCATTCGAAGCAATTCTTTTACTTGTTTTGCGCGTTTTGTTTCTTTCACAATGTGGTACATTTTGGTTGGTATAATCTTGAAAATGGTTTGTCTCTTTCCCGTAAGAGTTCTGTATACGTATAGAAGTTTGTATGCCTACCGGGATGTTTATTACTTAGTAGTTCTTCTAAATCATGTATTTCTCTCAAATTCGTATTCGTTATTTTTCTGTCACGTATTTCAGTCGTCAATGTTTTATTCGTTATGTTTTTAGAAGGGTTGTTTACTAAATCTATATCGGATTTATTTTCCATAACTTCGGAAAATTTGTTTATTAAATCTTGATCCGGTTTTCTCTTTTGCGTAAGAGTAATCATTTTATATTTTCGTTATAAAGGTCTTGATCTTCTTGTACTGAAGAATTAGAAGACTTTGTTAGTGTTTTTATTTTTTTGGTTAGTACAATTTTGTGTTTCGATTGGTTTAGTTATTTGTGCGTTGTTTTCAGTTCTTTCATAATTTTCGTCTATTTCTTCAATTTCTATTGTCGGTATGTCTATTTCTATTTGGTCGTTGGTTGTGTTAAAAACTTGTAGATAGGCTCGCCCGTCGTTGTTTTTTACTAATGCTTCTCCTAGGTATACTCCTTCTTGAATATAAATGCGTGGTATGTATCCATATTTTATTTCTTCGTTTTTTACTTTAATGAAGAGAGTTGATATTGTTCTAGCAGGGATCGTGGTAGTTTCTGGTGTGTTAAAATATTTTTTATTATTTTTCCATTGGATAGAGTTGTTTTTATAATCTATTGTTGCTTCGTATTCTTTTAGGGATTCTGATCCCAAAATACCTTCACAATCTATTGGGAAATTGTTTCTGACTACGTGGAATGGCGTGTCGTTCCCTAATATTTCAATTATTACAACTCCCATTGTTGTAACTGGTTGTTCAGCGATGCCTTTAAGATCGATTACATCTGATTCATCTATTAGTGTTTCTCCTTTTATGTTTTCTAGTTTTATAATATTTACGCTCGCGCCGGTATCAACCATTAAGTTTATTTCTGAACGTAGATCTTTTGAATGTATTTTAATTAGTGGGGCTTCGTGTTTATTTAAATTAACTGTTTTTACTTGTCTTGAGTCTTTTCTGATTTCGTTACGAGATTTATTTGACGCTTCTGTGCGGTCTTCCTCTGTGCACCTATTTTGGGGAGACCATTTTCGTTTCCTGATAGTTTATCATTCATTTCTCTAAAAACTTCTGGTCGCATAAGTTTTCTGCAGTCTTTCCAGAAGTGGCCTATGGATTTACAGAAGGTGCATTGTATTGTCTGTTCGTTTGGTCTGTTTCGTTGCTCATAATTTGGGTGTTTTGGAAATTTTGGTTATGTGGATTTTGGAACTTCTTTTGTTGGTTATATGGTTGCGTTTGATGATAATTGGGGGTGGGGTTATTCATATAGCGTTGTGATTGACCGTTTATATGGTTTTGCCTGTTGAAGAAGTTTCCCTGGAAGTTAGGTGTTGCATTTCTTTGGTAATTTTGATAATTGTTAGGTATAGGATTTTTTTGATATTTATATTGAGGATAACTTGGTTGAAAATTACTGGGTTAAAAATTATTCTGTTGGTTTCTAAAGACACAAGTATTTGCTTTGTGTCCTGTCCTCTTGCAGATTTGACATTTTGTGTCTGTAGTTACTATTATTATTTTTTGTGTTTCTCTTCTTGTCTCGTGTCCTCTTGGGTTGTACCTCCAAAGCTATTTGATAGTTTTATTCGCCTTTCTATTTGAATGGCTTTGTTTATGGCTGTTGGTAAGTTTGCTACTTCTGTTTTAATTAATCGTATTTCTATTTTTGGTTTTAGGCCGGTTAAAAAGGTTTCTAAAATTTCTTTTTCGGTTCTGTCTTTTTCTACGTCTGTTATTTCGTCGTTATCGCTTAGGGCTTTGTAGATTACGGTTATTCTATCTCCTGCATCTCTAACACGGTTGGCATATTCGACAACACTTTCGAAATCGAATTGGTGCATGCGTATTACTTCCTGCCTAATTTCTGTTATTGAATTCGCGGGAGCATATACTTCTCGTAAGCTTTTTAAAATTTCCGATACTGTTCTGAAGGTATTATTTTTTATTGCTCGTCGCGCTTCTTCTCTAAGTCTACTGTTTATTGGTTTAACGAGGTCTTGTTCGGAGTCTTCGGGTAACATCCCTTGCTTCTTCGCATCCGTCAACGAAGGCAAAGAACGTTTTGGGATTTCCGTCGTATCTTGGTACGCTTTCGATCGTATGATTGAGAGTTAGTCTGTCCCTATTGTTTACCATGTTTTCGACTGTGTTTTTAGTACTGCTGGATGGTTAGTATTATCTAAAGTTTTGAATATTTCTTCCTCACTATCTATGCATTCTTCTTTATTTTTTACTGGTGTACTGGATTTGAATACAAGTAAGTATCTCGAAAACCAATTTCCGAATTTCTCTTTTTGTTTAAGTTCTTTTTCTGGGGTTCTGTTTATTGGTTCAAAATCGTATACGAGATCGCTAAATTCTTGAATTAATTCGTTTAGTTTTTCTGTTACGTTTTCAAAGTGTACGTTTTGTGCAAATTGTTTATCTTCGATTGGTTTTAAGTATTTATTAATTTGGTTGATAGTGTCCTTTAAATATTCTTTTTGTTTGTCTAAATCTGTTTGTTGATCTAATTTTTGCTTATTGCTCAAACTATGTTCCAGGTTGTGTTTTAGGTTATGTTCTATTTTATCTTCTAGGTTATATTCTAAGTTACGTTCTAAATTATGTTCTAAATTATGTTCTAAATTATGTCCTAAATTATGTTCTAAATTACGTTCTAAATTATGTTCTAAATTATGTTCTAAATTATGTTCTAAATTATGTTCTAAATGTAAAAAATGTTTTTACGGATTTTTCTTCCTCTATATTTTCGTATCTATTATTTTTTTGTCTCCGACGATCGCTTCTATAAGAAAATGCTAAGAATGAGTCCTTTTGAAAAAGTAATTTATTTGATAATAGGTGTATGAGAATCTATCATCCGACGTTGCTTAATACATATTTCATAATCATGTTGAAAGCATCGATTGTCCGGACCAGTGACATGTAATAATTTCACACCAATTTTTTTTGACGTTTCGATGACCATGTCCATTATTATGAGAACTAAATAGTTTATTAATTATGAATAAAAACATTAATTTAACAAAAATTATATTGTATGTAACAAAAAAAATATAACACACCGCGTAAATACTTAATTAATAAGAAATTATTTCATCCAACATGTCACTGATCCGGACAATCAATAAATTCAACATGATTATGAAAATAAAAATAAGTAATTTATTTGATATAAAATTAATTTTTCTCTAATATTTTTGTTTGTGTGAGTCTTATATCCATGGAATGTAGCAAATGAAAAGAAAGGAGTTTTACGCAAAAATGGAAACTTTTCCACAAGCGTATAATTAAACATATTCTTGAAAAAATTATGTTTTTTTTACAAGGGTGTGTTTTAAAAGGTACGTTTCCTCACATTCGTTTATCAGTATTGATTCGATGTGTTTACCAAAGGTTATTGAACTTAAGTATGTGGGTAGTAAATACTGTATACGTGTGTTTTAACTTGATTTCTTGTTTCTTTTCTGTTATGCCTGATGAAAAAAAAATCATTTTTGTATTGTTTATGCAGATTTACTATTATTTCTGTTTGTTTATTATATACTTAAACTTGTTGTTTGTTATTTCTTTAATGAGAACGCTCTATTTTTTTTATCTGTGTGGTCTTTAGTTATTTTTTCTTGTGGAGGTATCTTTACTTCTATTTGATGTTCTAAATTGTTAACTTCGAGTCTAGGATATAATGTTTTTGTAATTGATGGAAGAATATCTTGTTTTATAGGTGCTGTAGGCTTTTTATTTTCGTTATCTTTGATAATTTCTATATCGATAACTCCTTTAATTAATTTTATTATCAACATTATACCCATGATTCCTGCTGTTGTAGTTCCAAATACCATAAAGTTGTAGAGGAAGGTGAGTAAAATGTAGAGGAAAAATTAAAAAAAAAAAAAAAGAAACCCCATATTTTACCCATGCTACAACAAAAAATAGTTTTGAAAGTTTATGTAACAGTTAATTTCGTAGTACCGAAGTAATATTATTACAGTTAAATATGTGTAGAGCTTCATCAAATTACTCAAAAATATAGCTGTAAATAGCTACTTTGTCATTCTGAGAACTTCATTTATTTGTTACAAAAGTAATTTTGCTCGTGTGTTATTTTTTCTGCGGGTCTTCCCTGGTAAAAATGAAGCGTACACTTTAAATGTACGGGAAACGTACACGAAGGGTACGTACGCTTCGTTGAAGAGTACGTACCCTTCATGTACTTTTAATTTACCTTTCGCTGGCCGAGAGTACGAGAGTGAATTTGGACATTTTAAGAGTACCCGCGTACTCCTTATGGAAAAGTACTTAGAGAGTGAATGAAAAGTACACGTAGATTTTTAAGAGTATACTTTTGATATTCATATTTAAGTATACCATATTCTTATTCGGAATGAAACAAGGCATACGGGAGTGTACTTAATGAAGCGTTCTTCGAGATGAAATAAAGCGTGTAGTAGAGTGTCGTTTGTCAATTTTTATACAAGTACAAGTTTGAATTAAATATTTTATTTAACAATATTTAAAAACAATTACGTTATATATATTTATATATGTGTATAGGCCCAGTGTGACATACTTATATTTATAATCATATTTATATTTTACTCAGAACTCATAGCATTAATCTCCAGAACATCCGTACGGAACAATGCAAACAATAAAATGAAGAATTGTCTTAAATTTTAACACAAATATCATATGACGTTATAAATATAGTGCTAGATTGTGATAGACCAGTGGTCCGTATCGCACGCGGTCGTTGATCGCGTAAAGCATCTGTGTTGAGGAACAATTCTTGGATCGGTGACTGCTTGAGATCTCAGCTTTGTTAAGATACTTTATTTATCTTAAAAAAGTTTAAAAATTATTAAAATTAAATAATAAACTAAAAATAAGAAAAAAGTGAAAAATACAATTTTTTATTAAAATCTTTTATTGTATATTTTGGGAAGCGGTATTTAAGTGTACGTACGTTCGCTCTTAATGTCCAAAATCTCTCTTGCTGTACCCTCATTGTACTCTTATTGTACACTTCGGGAAGCGGCATTTAAGTGTACGTACTTTTCGTGTACTCTTTACGTAATGTACACGAAGCGTACGTACTCTTTATGTACCTTTAATTTCACTCTTACTGTACTTTTCGTGTACGCTTCCATTTTTACCAGGGTTATACCTATAAAAATTAAAAGTATAAGAAATAAGTTATACACGAAAATGGAAACTTTTCACAAACGTACAATTAAACGGACAATCGATGCATTCAACATGATTATGTAATATGTATTACGCAACTCCGGATGATAGATTCTCATACACCTATTATCAAATAATTTTATATCAAATGAATTACTTATTTTTATTTTCATAATCATGTTGAATTTATTGATTGTCCGGATCAGTGACATGTTGGATGAAATAATTTCTTATTAATTAAGTATTTACGCGGTGTGTTATATTTTTTTTGTTACATACAATATAATTTTTGTTAAATTAATGTTTTTATTCATAATTAATAAACTATTTAGTTCTCATAATAATGGACATGGTCATCGAAACGTCAAAAAAAATTGGTGTGAAATTATTACATGTCACTGGTCCGGACAATCGATGCTTTCAACATGATTATGAAATATGTATTAAGCAACGTCGGATGATAGATTCTCATACACCTATTATCAAATAAATTACTTCTTCAAAAGAACTCATTCTTAGCATTTTCTTATAGAAGCTCATAGTTTTAGAGTTAGAGCGTCCGGTTATAAATGAATACGTCTTTTAACTCTTGTTACGTCCCCGTAACTAAATAAATAATTACTAAAAAACAGTTCTGAAAAGTATAACCACATTCATAGTAATTAAGCATTGCTTAATAATTCTATTCGACAAATAAACTGCTTTGCATGAATCATACTAGGCCGAAGGCAATCACTGGGCAACAAAAATTTCATCGTTTTCCAAAAACTTCGCTATTATTCACGAAAAAGAAGAATCAAAACCTGTATGCCGAAAATTCTTTAAAATAAGTAATTCACGTGATATTACGTCAGCCGAACATCGCACTTAGATTTGTCCTCCAAAGAAAAAACCTTCGCTATATCTAAGAAAACAAGTACATAATACAGTATACCGAATAAGAATATTACACGTAAATTTTCTAAAACACGATGTCGTAATCTTCATTACAGTATTTCAAAATCTTAAATAAATATTCTATAATTCAATAAACATTCAATTGCGACAATATTTTCAATAGATTTTTCAAACGCGACAATATCCATCATCGATCATTTTTATACGTTTCTTTGCGACAATATGTTTAATTCCAATTTAACCCATTAACGACGAAGAGTCCATAATTTTTTGTTCTATTTCAACGATTATTTTAGAAAGGAAAGCATCGAACAATTAAACGTCAGCACATATTCTAATGTTTTTGGGGTCGCTCTTCAAGATTCCGTGGTCAAAATTAAATTTCACCCAACAGGAAATCCAATATGGCGCCAAACTTGATGAAAAATGATCAGAAAATTGGAAATATTCATTTTCAGCAATTTTTTTTCTACATTTATAACCATGCAGTGCGATTGAAACTATGCACGGTGGTGCACGGAATACTGGGATTTTCAGAAAAAAAATTTTTTATTTACCATACATCAGTGTAACATGTCCAAAATGGCGGAAATGCTATAAAATTCTTTAAAAAGTAATTCTTTTTTCAAATATCTCATTATAACAATCATAATATTTATAAAATTTTGCAAAAATCACTACCTTTATGTTTTTTGGGTCGCTGAATTCGAATCCGTTAACGGATTTGAAAAATTCAAAATGGCGGATGCAATATGGCGGAGGGTGAAATGTGAAAAATCTTTAAATTTATCAAGAATCACTATCTTTATGATTGTTGGGTCGCTGATTACGAATCCGTTATCAGATTTTCGAGATTCAAAATGGCGGGTGCAATACTCTGGAGAGTAAAATTTGAAAAATCACGAAGTTTTCTGAAAATTACTATCCTAATTCTTTTTTGGATTGCTGATTACAGATGCGTTATGGTATTTTTGAAATCCCAAATGGCGGATTCAATAACGAACATGCCGATATATATATATATATATTCCTATGTTTTATTCTACTCTCAGCGTGATCCAGAGACAATGACGTGGACATGGTAGAATTCTGCCTCCTTCGGGGTGCTTGATTAGAGTGAGTCCCCTTGCCTCTCACTAAATCTTAAATTATCTTAGTGGTCATTTTTGACACACGAATTACAGAAATATAAGTCACATTCGCCACAGAAAATTCTTGTTCTTATTGGACAATTTGAACACACTTTTTGTTGTTTGTGATGTGTTATTTTGTGTGGTTTTCGTTTCATTTGACCAGCTTTTATATAACATTTAGCAATAGAAATTGCAAAATCTTTGGTGCCCAATTTTACTGTTGAACCACTTGCAGCGTTAAATAGTACGAGGGCATTTACAAGAGAGGCTTGGATCATTCTGCCAAAAACAACCCATGTCCACTTTTTCGAACGAATACTTGGAAGTACATTATTGCAGTGGTTATCGTGAAGATCAACCCCTCCCATGAATTGGTTATAGAGGCGAAAAGCTTGCGGAAATGGTATTTCAATTTTGGACTGTGCACTTGAACTGTATCTTTTCGACGGCAATAATGGAGTTATTCCTGCAGCAGTGGATAGAATTGAAACCGGTTTTGAATCCATAACAGTTATGTAATTCATGCCACTGTTACGGTCATGCTTCACCATGTATTCACCTCTTGAAGCCTTTTTATCGATTATATTTTTCTCTTTCACTCGATTTTCTGACTGTGCCTGTACATTTCAAACCAAACTTATTCAAGTGTATTATCAGATCAGGACTTGTGAAATAGTTATCGAAATAAAGATGGTATTGTGATATCTTTCCTGCAGGTACAGTTTCGAAAAATGGTTTTAGTAAGTTCATTACTACTCGTGAACCTAGTGCGCATTTGCTCAGTTTACATCCAATATTGGAATTTTTTCCACAATACAAATCAAGACACAGTACAAAGCCATCGACAGTGCAAAGACCCCATAATTTCAAGCCAAATCGTACAGGTTTCCCGCGAATGAATTGTTTCAGTTGCGTTCTTGCAAACGATTTGACCATCATCTCATCAATAGATAACGCAGTGTTCCAAATACCGAATTTCAAAATATTTTTTTGAAATAATGTAAGGATTGTACGTACACGCCATCCTTTATCTTCGGGGTTTTCATCTTTGGCTTTTGCGTACTTTATTCCTGACTTGATACGTTCGAAAGTGTCGCGAGACATCGCAGTGGAAATTACTTCGCATGATAAAAATGGATCAGTCGACCAATAATCTCTCTGAGATTTTCTTTTATTGAAAGAAGTCATAATGACTATTCCAATAAAAGTATTCAAATCTTCAATTTGTAATCCCACGTTATTCGCTTGACTCGCTTCAATAATATATTGTTTTATTTTTGTACAGAAGAATGTTTCGAATAGTTCTACAGGCTTACTTTTCCGTATTTTATTTTTCAAAGGTTCATCTAATAAAATCTTTTCTTCATACTTTTTCGAATTTAACTTTTCACCATCTAACCAACAGAATTCATGATCGCCTTCCAATTTAACCTGACCTTCGGTATAAGACGTACAAGCTTTCTTATAAGTTGTTATATTCAAAGTTTCTTCATCCGAATCAGTGTCAGAATCCGACTCATCAGAACCAGAATCATCCGCATTCGGTAACAAGGTTATCTCATCATAATCATCGTCTGATAAATTAAATTCGTACTCTACTTGAGAAGAAACAGAGCGCCTCGGTCGTTTTCGAGACATAGCAAATTAAAAATAAAAAAATTATAATGCCTAAAAAAATTATATTACTTTGATTTGTAGCAAATTTTACTAAAGCAAGGGATTTGTATGAAATTCGTTTTCGCAGTAAAAATACCATAGAAGAAAAATATCCGAGAACCGTGAAATATGGTCGTATGATAATGTTGCAACGGTAACGATTATATAAGCACCGCGAATCCCATTTCACACGCGAGAAGCCGTCAGTGGTGTATTTCGCCTAGTGGCAATCGGAGGAAGTTCACGGCCGCCCTCACACAAAAAATAAGCTATAAGAAATATTCTCCTCTGCTGCAATATAATTTTTCGACAATGTAACACTCCGGCCGCTATTAGTGAAATGTTATTCGTAGTACTAAAATATTCGATTCAACGCACCCTGATCATATGAGCATAACCATTCACGGTTCTTGGATACTTTCTTTATTATCTTCTTGGTGTGAAGACGAAATTCTTATATAGCTGTTGATTTGGTAATATGCATTTGGTAGAAATCTAAACAATAAAATTTTTCTCGGTGCATGTATTATGTTTTATTCAGCTCTACTCATTTTTTTGTAGTAAAAATTACAATAAATTTTTTATTTTTTTCTACAATCAGTATAGTAATAATTCATATAATAATGGTTAAGAAAAACCAAAATTTACTGTAAACCTTGTAAAAAAAAAACCAAACGTTGTTCCACAATAAACAATATGTCTCCAAATTACTAATAGAATTTTGAAATTCTCAACAAAAAGTCTTTCCGTGTATGTGAATCTCTAAAAAATAGGATTCAGAATAGTGAATTTGTATAGAAATGTTAAAACATTCTTCTGAAAAAAATAAACATGTTATTGATGAAGCGCGTTAAGATTTCCGCCAAATTTCATGATCTTTCAAATTTTACTATCCGCCATATTGCATCCGCCATTTTGAATTTTGCAAATCCGTTAACGGATTCGTAATCAGCGACCCAAAAAACACAAAGATAGTGATTCTCGATAAATTTCAAGATTTTTCACATTTTACCCTCAGCCATATTGCATCCGCCATTTTGAATTTTGCAAATCCGTTAACGGATTCGTAATCAGCGACCCAAAAAACATAAAGATAGTGATTCTTGATAAATTTAAAGATTTTTCACATTTCACCCTCCGCCATATTGCATCCGCCATTTTGAATTTTGCAAATCCGTTAACGGATTCGTAATCAGCGACCCAAAAAACATAAAGATAGTGATTCTTGATAAATTTAAAGATTTTTCACATTTCACCCTCCGCCATATTGCATCCGCCATTTTGAATTTTGCAAATCCGTTAACGGATTCGTAATCAGCGACCCAAAAAACACAAAGATAGTGATTCTCGATAAATTTCAAGATTTTTCACATTTTACCTTCCGCCATATTGCATCCGCCATTTTGAATTTTGCAAATCCGTTAACGGATTCGTAATCAGCGACCCAAAAAACATAAAGATAGTGATTCTTGATAAATTTAAAGATTTTTCACATTTCACCCTCTGCCATATTGCATCCGCCATTTTGAATTTTGCAAATCCGTTAACGGATTCGTAATCAGCGACCCAACAATCATAAAGATAGTGATTCTTGATAAATTTAAAGATTTTTCACATTTCACCCTCCGCCATATTGCATCCGCCATTTTGAATTTTTCAAATCCGTTAACGGATTCGAATTCAGCGACCCAAAAAACATAAAGGTAGTGATTTTTGCAAAATTTTATAAATATTATGATTGTTATAATGAGATATTTGAAAAAAGAATTACTTTTTAAAGAATTTTATAGCATTTCCGCCATTTTGGACATGTTACACTGATGTATGGTAAATAAAAAAAATTTTTTCTGAAAATCCCAGTATTCCGTGCACCATCGTGCATAGTTTCAATCGCACTGCATGGTTATAAATGTAGAAAAAAAATTGCTGAAAATGAATATTTCCAATTTTCTGATCATTTTTCATCAAGTTTGGCGCCATATTGGATTTCCTGTTGGGTGAAATTTAATTTTGACCACGGAATCTTGAAGAGCGACCCCAAAAACATTAGAATATGTACTGACGTTTAATTTGTTCGATGCTTTCCTTTCTAAAATAATCGTTGAAATAGAACAAAAAATTATGGACTCTTCGTCGTTAATGGGTTAATGCGACATTCGAATATTTTTGTAATTTCAAATAGGGCTATATTTAATTGCACCAACAATTGTAAATTCTATTCCGACAATATGTTTAATTCAATTTAAGTACGACAATACTTTCAACCACACATTTTTGTAAATTTAATTACTACTGTTAATCACGACGATCAAAATTGCCAATTTAATTGCGATAATGTTTAATTACAACAGCATTAGTATCCGAATAGTTTCACGATATTTTCAGTTTAACAATTCCAAACATTTTTATATTATGTCAACGTCGACAAGAATGCTTGTTATTCTATATATTGAAAGTTGCAAATGGCATAGCACAGTGTCCAAGATTCGCATGGATCTCATTCAGGTTTATATCTGCCACATTATACGTGATTAATATTGAAATTCAAATATTGTTAAAAACATGTAGATATGACGGAACAACGAGAATCCAGCATCTTTCCAAGAATTCCTTTTACTTTTCCTACTCCCAAAATTTTATGATTCGCGACCATGGGCCATCTTCATTATAAAAAAAGGCGCGCGCAAACAAACAGTTAGTTAGTGACTGAGCACTTATTGCGTGTGTGAGTAGTGAGTAGCAAGTGACTGAGCAGCGAGTGAGTAGAGAGTCAGTCCGTATCACTCCAAGTCTGACAGTGTCAGCCAGCGTCACGCAGTTGAAGATGATCAGTGGATAGTTGCAGCCGCTCAGCCACACTTCGGTCTTAGGCGACACCAGAAGGAACTTATGGTAAGAATAATTTCTTCATTTTTCCTAACTAACTACCCTTCCTCTATGTCTGAGACGAAGTGCCAAGAGCAGCACTAAAAGGAAGCGATTCGGTCCCTTCTCCGAGCGGTGGACGAGAGTCCTTTTGGATTCCGTTGACCTTCTCCGATGATTGGATCCGAACCAATTCAATTTAGGAAAAATCACATTTATTTATTGTTTTTTTTATTAGCTAAGGATTGATTCTTTCCTCTTTCCCGAGCGGTGGACGAGATCCTTTTTGGATTCTGTTGACCTTCTCCGGTATGTGGATCCATATCAATCCCAACGTTGGTTTATCCTGTAATCGATGGCAGCACGTCGATCAGGATAAATCCATAGGGACTTCATATTGTTTTTCGAGATATTTATATTATAATTTTAATTTTTTTCTATTAATTAGTAGACTCCCCCCCTCCCCCTTGACTAATACTTTAAATAGAAATTCCGTATTTCATTAACACCTTATTCCCTTCTTTGTTTTCAGTGCCAGATGCTTGGGAAGGAATATAAGACAGCTCCTCCGAATTATTCAGAAGGTCGCTTCATCTCTCCCTACCATTCCTACCTTAAACCTTTCTTATTCTGTCCAACACCATGTTTTTGAAAACTTAAACGAAATAAATTAAATTTTTCCTGAAAACATATGTACTTCCTTATTTTACCTTCACCTTTATTCATTTCTTTTGCATTCGCAGCAGCCCCTACAAATTTTCGAACTCAGGATTGACAATTCCAGTCGATCCAGTCTTTTCGCGGTTGTGTCGAGGAAACGGTATTTGCAACCAAAAATCCTTGCAAAACGCCTTCCCTCCGGCCGTAACACCCTAATGAGAATCTTGATGCTCGTGTGCACTCAAAAAACTGATGCTCACTCAGCAGCGAGAAGCAAAGTATAAGTAATAGCACACGCATAGACTACGTTGTAGATACACAACGTATGAATATGCGCCAACTCGTATTTAAATGGAAGCGGGTTCGTTCTTTCCACTGGTGCTCACAGTGCTGTACTCTCATGGTCAGTGCACCATTGTTGATACGGAAAGGCGGTATCCCTATTACCAGCGCACGCGCTGCCCTGACTGACTCTATATGTGCGGACTTTTTTCCGTGTAGCTTTCGTAAAAGGCCAGTAAAAAGAAAAAGGGGAAAAATGGTTATTGAAATAACAAATTTACTGTATGTTTTATAGTATATATACATGTATTTTTTTATACTCTACAAAATTATGTTATTCTTATTTTTTTCTATTCTTAAAATATTCTTTGCTCGTTTTTTTTGTGCGACCTGTACCGTCTTTGTCTGTCGGCTTTTCCCTTTTTGTTTAGGGCATCCTGGTTAAGAGGGGGTGGTTATTCGATAGACATTTCGGGTAAAGGATTCTCGACATATTCTGGGAAACCTTGAGTATTCAGATCCGCGTCCGCCCACATATAATGAAGCTATTTTAATGCGTCCTCAGGGGTACCGAAATAACTATCCGAGCTGTCCACTGTAGGTTGGAAGACAAAAAAAAAATTCATTTATAATAACTGTTGCGATAGATGTGTTATTAGTCTATTTGGATGAAGATTATGCTTAAACTTCGCCGTTTTATTTTAATTTTTTCTTGGGGGAGTTTTTCTTTTATCAAGTCTTCTAGTTTTTTAACTCTATTTTTTAACTCTATATTCGCTTTCCGCAATTTTTCTTCTGAAAACCGTTCTATATACCCCTGCTCAATTAGGTGAATATAGCATAACTGAATGCGCCGTCGTTCAATTAAATATGTGATTAATTGGTTTTTTAATGGCGTGTGTTTTTCCACTGCGAAAGAAAAAATAGGTTCATTTTTTTAGATGCATATTTTACTTTATAGAAGCTTTGTGCATCTTTATTATTATTATTATATATATTTTTTTATTTATTATTATTGTATGGAAATATAAAAATGTTGCCGTTTTTAGAGGTTGTATGTTTTTTCTATAGGGTAAAGGAGTGATTAGATGTATAAGAATTTATGATAATTACGGAGCACTGATGATTGAGAAGAAAAAGAATTTATACAAATTTTTGAATGAATGAATTTATTAAAGTGAAAATTTTTGTTGAAAATTTACTTCTCTTTTTTTTTTTTCCTTCAAGAGCACAGGTCTCAATTTGGTATTGCTGTCATTATTTTGTTAGTAAATAGTAACGGTAACTAAAAAGGAAAAATTTTAATGTTTTTGAAATAATTAAATAATAATAAAAAAAGTATATAATTTCAACAGATTTCTTTTGTATTATCAATTTTGAGAAGAGATTTTAAAAAAAAAATTTGTATAAAATATTGTTAATTTAAAATTTATTTTAGGGAGAATTAATTTGCTTCTCTCCTCCAGATACCTTCAAGTGAGCAGGGCTCCGTTCGATATCGCTGTCACCGTTTTGTTAGTGAATACGTTCGGTGACTAAAAAGGAAAAATTTTAATATTTTTGAAAAAATTAAATAATAAGGTATATAATTTGAACAGATTTTTTTGTATTAGAAATTTTGAGAAAACATATCTAAAAAAAATTCTATAAAATATTGTTAATTTAAAAATTATTGAAAAAATTTTAATATTTTTGATAAGATTAAATAGAATGGTATATAATTTGAACTGATTTTTTTGTATTATAAATTTTGAAAAGATTTCTAAAAAAAAATTGTATGAAATATTGTTAATTTAAAAATTAATGAAAAATTTTATTATTTTTTGAAAAAATTGAAAAAAGGTATATAATTTGAACATATTTTTGTGTATTATAAATTTTGAAAAGAGATTTAAACAAAAATTTATAAGATATTGTTAATTTAAAAATGATTTTTGGGAGAATTTATTTGTTTCTCTTTCTCAGATATTTCCAATTGCCCAGGGTTCCGTTCGATATCGCTGTCATCATTTTGTTACGCTCGAACCCGGGGTACTTATATGAGTACTCTGGATACTTACGTGAAAGGGCGGTCGACCTTGAGAGTCGACTCTGGGTTCTGGGTGAACGGAGATGGCTGCGCTAAAGAAAGAAAGTCTGGGGAGGTGAAACAAATATCGCTAAATATGTTGACATAACAAATTTATTCAAGTGAAATCGTGATGCGAAATACAGGAAGGAATAAAATGGAGGAAAGTCAGGGGGCGGCAACAGCGGCTGGTTGAGATTCCCGGTCAGGAGTCAACACCGGAAAACTGTGCGACTGAAAAGGGAGAATACACCACATAAGAATAGTGACCCTAAATATTATTATTAGTAGAAAATAAGGATGAGGAAAAGACAAGGGTAAAAAAAACTATATTTATATACATTGATAAATACCGACCTAATAAAAAAATGATTATTATATAGTTATTCTCTTTGTTTGGTGTAAAAAAAATTGTAAAAGAGATTAACACGTTCGTCTCATTAAAAATAAAAAATATATATAAAAAAAAAAATTATTTTACAATTGTTGCCGTAGCAACTCGTCTCTTTTCGGGCAATAAGAAAGAGGGAAGGATGTGTTGATAGGTTTTTGATAAAAAAAACAAACTCACTCTTTGTTCTTCACGGCTGATCTTCTGGTCCTTGTTCTTGGAGTGGGATGTCCTTGTTCGGACGTTCAGACTAATCTCTTACAAACTGTAATAAAATACGTGTTTCGAATTAGCGGACATTCGTATTGCCAATGCGATAGGAATTTCGGTACCTACTCTTAGAAGCTAAAACGGTTAGAAACAATTGAAACTCAGGCTGAGTATGTTGATTTTATTCGCAATGCTCGTTCTGTATCATTTACAATCGGAGAAAAGCGCGAAGACTTGTTACAAGACTTTGAAAAAACTTTGAAAAGTAAATTTTCAAAACTGAAAAATTTACAAATTAGTAAAGCTTTTGTTCTCTATTTTTTCCCGGACAAAAAAGTAAATATTGTCACCAATTATATCTGCGAAAATCAAAGTTCCTTTGTTTTTAATCCTAATATAAGATTTAATTAACAAAAAGCCTCCTCAAAATGGACGAAAAGAGTCCAAAAAATATAGCCCTTCTGGACAAGCATAGTTAAAAAAAAATTAAACTACAGAAGATTCTGACGATTCTGACAATGAAAGCTAAATAAGTGTTCGTCCATTCACCCAAGACAAAGGTGGCGCTCAATCTGTCTTGAAGGACCAACATGTTTGGGAAATAGGGGCTTTAGGATGGACTGTATACGGCGCAAGTGCAATTAATAAATAGAGAGCAGGCTGAGGGCCCTGCCCCAGACTTTGCATACGTAAATGTAAAGATATAAACGTCATATAAATAAATAGAAATATTAATTAACAGTAATTAACAGACTAATTATTCCCGAAATCATTTTACATAAATTGACACAGACAAGTCCGGACACAGACAAGTCCGAGCGCCGGGGTTCACAATCAACCGTCCGCACCTCCCGCAGTCTTGGCCCAAAGACTGTCACACGCTCGAGATCTGACCGCTTAGGATCTTCCCGATGAACTGATTTGAAATGCCCTCAACGGGCTTATTTATATGTTCAAAATTTAACAATGAAACGGCAACAATGCACGAAAAGAACACTCCAGTTCTCCATGCACAGAGGCTAAAAATCTCCGCGCGAATTATTTCATCCGCGTCGTAAACTTTATACATCAACCATTTTTTTTATGATATTCCGATTTTTATGAAACTTTCCAAAAAACTTCTTCATATCTTAGCGAAGAACTTTATCACTTCAAGTTTTCGGAAGCTCGAAAGTAGCTCGTGAAACGAAGCGCTTAACGTTTTCAATACCGAGAATTTACATTTTCTTGGAAAAAAAATGCATATCTTTTTTGTTTATAAACATATGAACTTTGTTATTCTTTATATATTTTCAGAAACGTCTATCCTATAACCTCCATTTTGTTTTATTCCGAAATTTCTAAAATTGAGCAAGTTACCACGAGTTGAAGTGAAAAATATCGGTAATAGTTACATATAAAAAAACTTGGTTTTTCTTATTTATTAAGAAAAATACAACCCTATAAATTTTTTTCAAAGGAAAAAATATAGGCCATTTTATTCTGCATATGGATTAAGCGATAAAATTTAAATTTGAAATATTAAAAAAAATCGACTATTGGACAAAACTTTTCCGGCCGAATCTGCGCACATGCCCTTTTGATCGCCGGAGGTTCAATTACATGTTTGCTGAATAAAAACATTAGTAATCAAATTTGTTTACATAACAAATTTTTTTCTTTGTATGGACCACTGGGCTCTAATATTTCCAGTGTAACATTTTATTTCGTATGCAAACTGTGATGAATTTCGCATAAAATTATATTAGTGGTAAAGAAAGAGAAAACCGTACTTACAACGTATAGTACTTAATGTACAAAAAATGTATGAAATAATGTGTTTCAATGAAAATAGTTAACAATTGGATCAATGTTAATCATCATTAATTGACATAATTGTGTGTATTATGCTTTTTGTGCCTTCTTTTAATATAAATATAAATATTCCTTTGTTATCGCAATACTTTGTTTCGTTATTTTAACTATTTCTAATATATTTTCTATTTTATGTAAATTCGTCAGCTATCAGTAAAGGTATCTATTTATTGTAATTTGTAAGGTTCGTTGTGACACATGTTTTACAAAATATTCAAGATATACTACTACGTACTCGCAAGGTAATACATTTCATTAATATATCAAATATTGTAAGTCAATATCCGTGAGCTAAAATAATCATACCCTGCGGGGCAAACTTCAATAGAACCTTGTTGATAATCAGCTATGCTACCAGTTCGCATGTCAATATATACATAGTCCATTTATTTCCACGAGTATTGAGAAGTCAAATTATGATACCAGGAAAACGTTCTATAATTTCATGCTGTGTGTCAATAAATATTAACACGATTTACATGAAGTTTATTCTTTTACTTGGTAATTTACATCAGATCCATTTATAGTATATAAAAGTCAAGGATTCTAAGCGAATTTAATTCATAAAATAATCTATAAAATATTACAACCATGAAAACCGTTTCCAAACTTGCTTACGTGATCATCAGCATAGTTTTGTATACTGAAACAAACCAGCTACATAATTACAGAATATACACTGATACTGATTTTATAATGAGAACATTTAGGTCCGCAAATGTTGATGGAAAGCACGTATTCCCTAAATCTTCGCAATTTTTGGTGAGTACATAGAGAAACTTCTTCGTCACTATAAATTTTCAATTCAATTATAATTTGTTCAATCATAACTTGAAAACACTGCTCTTGTAAGTGAATATTAATAATCCAATCACATAGTACATTTCTCCGAAACCTGATGATTATTTTGAAGAAATTGAAATATTTCGAAAGCACCCTGTAAACGACAAAATTTATAAATATTTACCTACCGATACAGCATATTGCAAAAAAGACGAGAAACAGCAACGAAATGAAAATATTTCCACACACACATTAAATGTAACCTGTAAAAATTTCTTGTAAGTATTTTAAAAAAGAACTTAAAAGATCGAAAAGAAACAAAAGAACCAAAAATCAACAGTGACATAGTAATACTACGCAATAAAAGTTGTTTTACGCCCTACTGAAAATAATCTTATGATAAATTATATGATACATCACATGATAAATCACATGATAAATCATATGATAAATCATATGACTTTTTGATATGATAAATCATATGATAAATCATATGATAAATCATGTGATAAATCATATGAGTTTCCTGTTCGATTTCTTACGGGATAATTAGGAAATGTTCCTCATAGTAATCGCATGCTCTCAATAGAAATTTATTCCTTTTGCATTTTTAAGGATTTGCGTTGTTAGAGGAAGAAAACATTGAAATTGTGAAGGTACAAATAATATATTTATAGTGCATACTGTACTGCGGTACATGGTTAACACTTTTTACAATTATAGAGGGTCATACGCGAGCGCGAGTTAGCATGTTCACGAGTGCTTGTGAGAGGAAGCAAACTATGTGCAAGTGCCTATAATTACGAATGCACATCGGGGCCATTCATAAAGTACGAAGCGCTGTAGGGGGTGGGGGATGAGGTGTGTGTGTGTGTGTGTGTGCGAGGTACCTTGCGACAGAACGTTGGGGGCGGGGGGTATGGAGGTTCGTGACTTCACCCACAAAAGACCATTTTTATGTTTCCCCACGTGATTTAAGTTCCATGGATTATTTCACGTTATCACGTCATGTGCAAAATGGCGTTTTAATATTGTGGAATGTAGGGACCGAGTTCTGTGCGTCATCTCGCATTTAAAAGTGGGAATAGCCATCGGACCCCGCGTACCTTGTATCGTTGCCGCACTGGCAGTTAATAAAGATTCAATTATAAATTCAAGCTTCATGTTTTCCTAAGCCCGATCATGCAGGAGCAGGCCTGCGGTAATTTCATTACCCATGAAATGTTGACCATTTTGCTATATAGAAAACTAGTTATAAAAATAATAATGTTGACAAATAAAATGCAATACAAATTCCATATACCTACAAAAAAATAATAACTTTTAAAACTTCTCGAAAACCCAGTCCCACAGGAAGTTATTTTAAAAGCAAGCTTTTTTCACATAACATTACTTTATACGCATACCCTCCAGTATTTTGCCATCTGTGAGAAAGCAAATCTAGTGCAATTGCCTATAATTATGAATGCACCTACGAGTTCATGCTAGTGTGTATGTTTCTACTTTTGAAGGAAATTAACTGAAGTCTTTCTTCGTTTTGTCGGTCATTACTTTGGGTAGGTCGTAAATGAAACCCCGATTGTTGAAAAAACGTTTATATTTGTCAACGTTTCATTTACCACCTATCCAAAGTAATGACCGACAAAACGAAGAAAGACTACAGTTTAAGATATTTTCATGGCGGTCGAATAAACCACCTCAAATTATTGAAATTAACTGAATTACGGACAGTTAATAGCAGAACCCACCTTTTGTAATTTTTTCTATAATGTATTTCAAAAATATATAAATCTCCATTCTGTTCTCACTCCAACTATTTCTCATTCATTCAGACACACATACTTGTGAGCAGAATAAGAGTAGTTTATTTATATTCCTGGAAACAAATTTAGACTCTGCTCGTCGATGGTTATTCACAATACATAGAAATGTGTTCAGTTTCGTTTTTATTCTATAATCGAGAGAAATTGTAATCTATCCCTTATTATTTGATATGGTTTCAATAGTGAAACTAGAGTTCTAACCTGCCGTCGACCCGTCTGCTTACAGTAATAGTGCTTATGGCTAAATCATTGGGTAATTCAATATACAAAAATTTGCGCTTATGAGAAAATTTCCATTGTAGCATAGCCAGCACAGCCAGGGGGGGGGGGGGGGTTCAAACATAGCTTGATGTGTTGTAATAATGGAGTGTTTCTTAAATGTATAAAATTTGGAAAATTAACATTTTCAAAACTTCGTCCCCGACCACAGACCAGCATAAGTATTAATAGATAACAATCCGCCCCGCCCCATCTTCCTCTCTCTCTCTCTCTCTCTCTCTCTCTCTCTCTGCGTATAGATGAAACAAATTTATCAAATCTAGTGCTTCATTTGGCATCCTTAATAAGAGGCATACAAAGAACCATATTTTTTACTTTCTAGAGAACCCGTCCTTTCAGAGTGGCGTTGTAATGCAGACACCCCTATCCTTCCTCGGAGTAAGCATTATAATCTTATACTCCAAATGTGCAGGAAGTACTTAACTATAAATGTTTCTACGCAAATGTCTCCAAATACAATGTTAAATCATGCCAGAACTTGCAGGACACACGTCAAGTCGATTATTTTCATGTTCACTCGCTATTTAAGGCATTAACGTTGACTTTACGAACAAATTGCATTTGACTTTTTTGTAAAGAATTTGATGCTCTATCGTTTTTATTTGAATCATTTTTTCGTATCATATGCAATTTCGAAAGAACAATGCAAAAAACCTTTTTTTTTTAAGTTTTTTTAATCGATCTTCCCATAATCTAGTACAGATCGGCTCCAAAAACTAATCAGCTAAAAGTTAGGCCATGCCAAATAAAAATATAGGTGCACATTATAAATCCGTCTTTCCTTTCGCGAGTTATTGCGCAAACAAAAAACTGCATGATAAATTATTATCATGTTTTTCCGTCTTTCGCGGGTAGGCGGAATAAAAAGCCGAGGGAAAAAAGAGACGTGAAAAAAAAAGAGCCATAAAAAAGCCATGGAAAAAACGGCAAATGGAAAAAAAAGCCCACGAAAAAAAGAGCCACGGAAAAACCAGCCCTGGAAAAAACAGCCATGTAAATTAAAATAATTAAAATTAAACGTCCCTGTGCAGATATAATAACATTTCAATACTTCAGGTAGTGAATCGTCAATTTGGAAATGTTAAGCGGCAATATAAGTAATGCAGAGAGTAGTAATTACATAGATTGGAAAATGATAATGTCAACCGTAGTAATAATATAGATTTAAAAATTATAATGTCGGGGGGGGGGGGGTGCAGGACGCCGTAAATATTGATGGGCTGCTTCGATTTCGATAAAAACAAGAAGAAAGTCGTTACCCGTAAAATGCGAATATATTCATTGGGCTTTTAATAGACCTGCTCTGATATACATCGGACTTTTCGCGGACCTTGGAAATTCTAAGAATTATTGGGTATAGTTCACGGACCCAGACTAGACTAAGGCATATCTAGGTATGCCACAAAACGAGATTGAGGCGAGGTTCCATAGGGGTTGTATTTGCGGAGTCCTATTTGCGGAGCCCCCCCCCCCCCCCCTTCCCCTAAGTATATTCCTCATATTTCATTCCTGGGCTGTTTTTTTCATGGCAGTTTTTTCTTGGGCTTTTTTTTCAGTCGGCTTTTTTTTCCATGGCTCTTTTTCCTGGCTTTATTTCCCGGGTCTTTTTTTCCCCCGGCTGTTTATTTCTAGAACCTCTTTTGCGGGAACACTGTTGATTTTACGAAGAAAATGCATATAACATTTTTGGTAGAGAATTGAATTCTGTTATTTATTACTGTTTAGAACATTTAGAACATTTTTTTATGTGATGTGTATTTTTATAAAATAAATTCAAAAAACTACCAAAAGTGTAATTTTTTCACTTTCTCTTAATGCGACCACCCCTTTGTCTAGTATGGATATACTCCAAAAACTAATCAGTTTTAAGTTGGACCATGACAAATGAAAATATAGGTCAAAATTTGAAATCCACCTTCCCGTTGTCGAGATATCGCGAGACGATAAAAAACGGGACGAATGTACGGAAAAACATGAACATTCAGTTAAAGAGGCCAGCTCGCTTATCACATTTGTTCTTCCCAGATATATTTTTATCATGTACATTGTATTTATGTCTTTATTATAGAAAATCTTTATACAGCACGAACAATACAACGATACAGTAAATTGTTCCAAGATATAAGAAAGCTTTTTATTCCTTGTCTAGGTATTTTGTCCGCCGATTTCTGACCTGATTTCCAATAATACAGTTCACTTTAGATAACTCCTGCTCCCAAATCTTTGCGTACTTTCCTCCTTTTAAGAAATTTATGTACAGTTCTGGAAAATAATTTACATCAAAAATTTTGCGTGTGTCTGCATGTGTTTAATAACTTTAATAATTATTCAATATACCTTTCAGCCTCGTTAGTTTTTTCGGTGTGAATTCCTTTCGTGGAGATCTGTTTGGCAACGTTAATGACGCTTTATCAATACTAATGCATCTATATATGAGCGTTCTGTCATCCCAGAAAAGAGCAACTATTTCTCTAAGAAAAACACTGCAACTTTTTTTTTTCATAAAATTCCATGTGCCCTCCTCAACGTATACACCAGCACGTAAATATACCTGTTCAACAGATTGATTCACCACTCTTTAATTTTTGTATTAATTTATTTTTGATTCATTTGGATTAAAACAGGCATTATTTTGCTCAGTCATGTATTGATGTATGGATTCATTAATTCTGGTAATTAATTGATATTATTTATAAATTCGATTGTATAGAAAATTTATCGTTTCAATCTTCATTTGTATTCAGATGGATTCACTACTTTTGCCTTTTTGCGTCAATTATAAATGAATTTATATGTATTAATACGACATATTTTCAATCACGATCATGGATTAAATTGTATTCGCATTTTTAGGCGTTTCTATAACGCTATTATTTATGTATTCATTTGGATTCATGTGGATTCATATTTTTATATTAAAATAATAGTAAAGTATTTTTGGATTCGAATGTATTCAAAAAGTTCAAATAGCGTATTCGAAAGCGGAAAAATGAATCCAAGTTAATACATTTTCGATTACTGCGTTATCAGTCGACAATAATTTTAGATCTGTATAAGAATTAACCCCTTCGCTGCGGCGAGAATTTCACAAAAAGTGCCCAAAATGCGGGAAAAAAAATGTGGTTAGATTTTACTGTAACTTGGTGTATAGGGATTTCTTGGGACGCCTATTACGAATTTGAAGTCAGATTTCAAAAATTTAAAATGGCGGATTCGAACTGATTTCGAATCTTATATCAGTTTTTGCATGTACAATATTACGGCAATTTGTTATTCATCATATGTCAATAATGCTGCTCGTGGCAGGTTGGCAATAGTAACACTCTCGTGATTATTTATAGAATATTTGTACCGAAACGATTTTTATCAAAATCTTTTTCGATTCTGCAGCTACAAATATATATTTTTAGTTTTTTATAGATATTTTACAGAGTTTATTATCTATCCAGATTATTCCATGTAAATTTCAAAATGTTATGTACTCCCGAGTTATCGTGTTACATGTGGGAAAAAACACTGATTTCTAGAGTTCAATATGTTACAGTTTTTATTTTAAAAATAATTTTAAACAAAAATATATAAAAACAGAAAAAAATGCACTTTGAAGACCTTTCTCGAACCTCCTCGTAGTAAAGTGTGTAAGTACATATTGTATATCGAAGCTAACGGGGGAAGGCTAACATTAACCCGTGGATCCGCCATTTTGAATTTTCAAAATATATCATCAGATTTGTAATCGGCGACCTCAAAAACCCCTGAGTAGCAAGTTTCAAATGATTTCATTAATTTTTGATGCAGAAATTTACCTAATATGGCGACATAGCTCATGACAAAGATTTTTACAAAATCGTAAAAACAACATATTTTAAGAACTTGTATCTTTTTTTTGACAATATGTTTTTGAAAAAGGACAACGGCATGTTGTTCGGTATATCTTAGGCTGACTAGAAATGGTCAAGTTTTTAAATTGGATATATTATTGACTTCATTAGACGAATTTATGTCATGACAAAGATTTGCGTTTGTGCCGCAGTCAGAGAAAAGTCCTAAATGACAAAGATCTTTGTCATCCGCAGCGAAGGGGTTAAATAAAATAATAAACAACTGTGTGGTTACAATGTCACTAAATTATGCCAATGAATTTTCGACTTATTAATAATTTTAATATAATAAAAAATAATTGAAATACTTCCAAGAATTGAATATATCCATGAAATACTTCTTAAAAGTATTCAGAAACATTCAAAATCAGTGAAGTGCAATAAGCATTCAGAAGTATAGAAAATATTGCCATGAATGCTTCTTGAAGCATTGCGAAGCATTCACTTTATAATTGTAAGATTGAAGTATTGGGAAGCATTCAAAATTTTATGCCAATACTTTTTTAAGTATAGCAAAGCATTCACTTTATAAATGTAAGCTTGGAATATTGAGAAGCATTCGAGAACAAGGAAATGAATACTTCCATAATGATTACAAATGATTGAAAATAGGAAAGTATTCACAAAGGCCAACAAATAGCATTCAAAATATAAATGTGAATACTTGGCAATACTTCTGAATGCTTTTTCGTTTACTGGGGAATGAAATGCATTCAGAAGCATTGAAAATTCGAATGAATTTAAATGCCTTTTTTGTCATATAGATGTATTGAAATGCATTAATATGTACCACTAATAAATCAATATTATATTTGCATTCGCATGTATTCATAACTTACAACACTAATAAATGAATATTATATTTGCATTCGCATGGATTCATAATTTACAATACTAATAAATGAATATTATATTTGCATTCCCACGGATTTATAATTTGTACCACTAATAAATCAATATTATTTTTGTATTCATAAGTATTCATTGTTAATTCGATAATAATAATATATATTATATTTGCATTCGCATGGATTCGAAATTAATATGGTCATTATGACATATTATTTATGCATTCTAATGAATTCAAGTTCTCATTTGTACATATTATTTTTCGATATGAATGAATTGATATACATTCAAAATTTTATCGAAAGGACCCCGCACAAAACAACGTTAAATTGGTTCCCGGTGAAACTAGCTGGAATTGAAATATATTGTAGATCGTTCAATTCTAAACAGATTTTTCCTGTACGTAAACGTCCAAAAATGTGTAATTTCTTGCTGTGAGCAATTCAAGATGCGATTTGTAAGCGGTAACGTCCATAACCTGAACGTTCGATTTGACGTCAAATTCACGCGGCGGAACGTGTTCGAATAACGACAGCCACTAAATCTCATGAAACTAGAAAGATGTTTCTCTGATTGCATTTGCAAATAATATATAAAATAATTATGTAATCGATGATTTACGACGAAATATAGGCATTCATAACTACAAGTCTGACGAACCAATTTTTCTGTCTGACGAATCAATTGTAATTGAGTCTAAGGTATGCGTTTGGACATAATGTTAAAAGTAATTTCGAACATGCACGATTATACCCCCTTCTGCTACAAGAAATGTAAATCAAGATCCACATAATGAGCATCTAGCATCTAGCATCTAGGTACGTGGTATTAAAAAATATAACAGTAGATCACGTATTTAAAAAATTCGAATGAATATTTGAAGTAATCCCGATCATGGGAGATTAATTCTCCATTTCTTACGAGTAATGCAAAATTCAAATTCCATATAATGGGCCTCTAGAGGAGTGACATTGAGAAATATCACAGTAGATTATTTATTTGAAAAATCTAATGAATATTAATAGTTGTTTCGAACGTGCAAGACTATACTCCTTCTGCTACGAAAAATGTAAAATTCAAGATCCACCTTACAATGAGCCTTTAGAGGAGTGAGTGAGAAATATTACATAAAATATATATATATACACACGGAACGAAGGATCTAGGTTATGTAGCGTGATTGTATTCCATTGCATTGTACCATGTATTTTCCCAATAATCGATCATAATTTCTAACCTTTTAGTAGTGATGGGCTTTATGAAATTTATGCGTGTCACATATGACACTACAGTTATAGCATGCTTAAAAAGCAAGGTGTTTACATTCATAAAGCGTGGCTATACATTATCGCATAATACCTCAGGCTCACGCTATTTGAGGAGATGAGTGTCCTGGAACTGAAAATAACGCGGAATGGCGGAATAGGGGATCAGATTTGCCGCGAAACTGCGTGCAGTATATGACAATCGAACTCTTTGAAGTTGCACATATGTACCCCGTATACCAGTCGTGTAAAATCTCAACATTTTTGAAATAATAAGAATTAAAGTTTAATAAATATCAAAACATGAATTTGAATATGTGGTGAAAGTAGGTTATAATTCGAGTATAACTAATCGGTGCGCCCAATCTGTTGGCATTTTCTGGCAGGTGCGACCGGAATGGCGGAACTAGTCGAATTTGGACTGCGCGATAGGAACGAGCGAACGAAACCGATCAGTTCCAGAAGTCGCTTATCCTAAAATAGGATGAGCGCGAGGAACTGTAGGATGAGGCTATATTATGCTGTATTTACATAAACTCGCTGCTTTAATAGTATGGCGCCCTTGACATATTACGATGTTAGGTTACCTTTATTAGCTCGTAAACAGTCTACGCTTTATAGGAGTGAACTCATACTGCAATAGAGTTCACTTCTAACCAATTTAGCAAAATAACATTCAATGCTTTCAAAGGGTCAGTTTTCTGCTATGAAAACTAGATCCTTCGTTCCGTGCAGGGTGTCCAAGAACTGGGTTACGATATTTCACAAGGTGATTCTCCATGATATTCCAAACAAAAAAGTCCTGTACCAAAATTGGATCTGAGGCTCAGAATTTTAGTGACGGGCCGCTGAAGTTTAGAAAAAAAATTACTTTTTTTGCAATAACTCGGCTCGCTTTTAAGTTATTTCAATAAGTGAGGGCTTATTTTAAAGCTTTTTTTAAGCCCTACAATTCATCCTTAAGAGCATTTGACCTGCGATGAATATTTATGAAGTTATGGCTTCAAAAATGGTAAAAAAGGCCAATTTTTGCGGGTTTTCACATCTAACTCATTCGCTAAGTAGCTAACGAAATGTCACACATGAAGAAGTTGTAGAGCTTGAGAAGACGAAGAATTTTCCCCCTCATACGTTCAATTTCGATAAAAATTGAGTCCGCGGGAACATTTTAAATGTCATAAACGATAAATGCGCATCGTCAGTACTAATCGATTTTTTCGCCAATTCTACGACATTCACAGTGTTCCCGCGGACTCAATTTTTATCGAAATCGAACGTATGAGGGGGCAAATTCTTCGTCAAATGCTCTTTTAGATGAATTGTAGAGCTTAAAAAAAGCTTGAAAATGAGCCCTCACTCATTGAAATAACTTAAAAGCTAGCCGAGTTATTGCAAAAAAGTAATTTTTTTTTCGAAACTTCAATGGCCCATCACTCAAATTCTGAGCCTCAAATCCAATTTTGGTAAAGGACTTTTTTGTTTAATGGAGAATCACCTCCTGAAGTATCGTTACCCAGTTGTTGGACACCCTGTATAATATATCTATATAATAATAAATAATATACAGGGTGGCCGATTTATCTGAAGACATCGAAATATCTCGAGAACTATGCACAGAATCAAAAAAGTTGACGGATGAAAGTTGTTCGACACGAAGGGGGGCATCCAGTGATAATTAAATTTACCCCCTCCCCCATCCCCTGGAGGTGGAGTGGGGGCAAAAACAATAAAACTTAAATAGGAACCCCCAGTTTTTATTGCAGATTTGGATTCTGCGGAAAAAAGTACACCAATTTGACCTAGGAGCTATTGCATTTTGGTTCACAGGTGGCGCTGTAATCGATAAAAATCCAAATTTATCTGAAGACATTGAAATACCTCGAGAACTATGCACATAATCAAAAAAGTTGTCGCATGAAAGTTGTTCGACACGAAGGGGGGCATCCAGGGGGCAAATAGGAACAATTTGATCCCTTTATGAAAATTTAATATTAAGAATTCTAATATTAGAATTTTTAATATTAGAATTTAGTAATATCAATTGCGAAAATTGTTATTCTGAATATGAAATTTTAATAATGTCCATTCGAAAAATTAAGATTATGAATAATTGATATTCTTCATATTAAAAATCAAAACTGATTACATAAAAATTGTGCATACAATATGGAAGCAATTTTATAAATAAGTTTTCTACCTTCAATAAAATTACATTTTAGGTTTTAAATTTATTATTTAATAAACAAAAAGAGGACATCACGCAATCCATTAAAAAACGCGTCATGTCCCTTCACTCAGTTCATTCATTCTCTCTCCGTATGTTTTTTCCGAAATGAGAATAAATAAGCTGAGCATTGACGGTCAAACCAGCTTCTATTAAACAAAACGAAACTCTTACTTCATTTGGGGATTTCGTCGCCATCTACCGGACCCCGAGAGAACTCACGTGGTTTCATACATGTACATCGCTTGCATTTCGGCCATCACCGGCGCCGGTTCTGTTACATAACGCTAGAGGGCGACATAACTCGAAAATAAAGTAGCATATCATTTTATACCTAAGTTGAGTCACACGTAACCAGTTCACCTACCTTCAATGAAATAAGGATCAATGAGTTTATTTCCTATGATTCCACACCAAACGTTCACCGACCAAGGACGTTGATGATTAACTTGTCGTAACCAATGGGGATTTTCTACGCTCCAATAATGCATATTATGCCTATTGACGCCACCATGGTTCGTGAATGTAGATTCATCTGAAAATAATACATTAGCAAAGAAATTGTGGTTCGTTTGCATTTTTTGAAATGCCCATTCACAAAACACCACGCGGTTATGAAAATCATCGCCATCTAGTTCCTGGTGCATTGAAATGTGATATGGGTGAAACTTATGACGATGCAATATTCTTTGATAACTGTCTCTGGAACTGCCGGAATCGCGATGTAATTGTCGTGTGCTTACGTGTGGACTTTGGTGAATAGCTGCTAGTACAGCTACTTCGTTAGCTTCTCCTGTAACTGTTAAACTTCGCTTCCTTCGCGACGAAATCTCCAAATGAAGTAAGAGTTTCGTTTTGTTTAATAGAAGCTGGTTTGACCGTCAATGCTCAGCTTATTTATTCTCATTTCGGAAAAAACATACAGAGAGAGAATGAATGAGCTGAGTGAAGGGACATGACGCGTTTTTTAATGGATTGCGTGATGTCCTCTTTTTGTTTATTAAATAATAAATTTAAAACCTAAAATGTAATTTTATTGATGATAGAAAACTTATTCATAAAATTGCTTCCATATTGTATGCACAATTTTTATGTAATCAGTTTTGATTTTTAATATGAAGAATATCAATTATTCATAATCTTAATTTTTCGAATGGACATTATGAAAATTTCATATTCAGAATAACAATTTTCGGAATTGATATTACTAAATTCTAATATTAAAAATTCTAATATTAGAATTTTTAATATCAAATTTTCATAAAGGGACCAAATTGTCCCTATTTGCTCCCTGGATGCCCCCCTTCGTGTCGAACAACTTTCATCCGACAACTTTTTTGATTCTGTGCATAGTTCTCGAGGTATTTCAATGTCTTCAGATAAATTTGGATTTTTATCGATTACAGCGCCACCTGTGAACCAAAATGCAATAGCTCCTAGATCAAATTGGTGTACTTTTTTCCGGAGAATCCAAATCTGCAATAAAAACTGGGGGTTCCTATTTAAGTTTTATTGTTTTTGCCCCCACTCCACCCCCAGGGGATGGGGGAGGTGGTAAATTTAATTATCACTGGATGCCCCCCTTCGTGTCGAACAACTTTCATCCGACAACTTTTTTGATTCTGTGCATAGTTCTCGAGATATTTCTATGTCTTCAGATAAATCGACCACCCTGTATAAATATAAATATAATAAAAAAAATCATTCACATAAATATCACATAAATAAAAGATCCGCCGTTTTTTTTTATGATTAATAAGGAATCATTAGCTGTTAAGGTATATAGTTGACACTGTCCTGGTTGAATTGGTACCAGTATTTTCCTGTGAATTTTAAGATCAGTAAGTAAATAAATAGCGTCTCTATAACCTATATCTTCGATTTGGAGTTCTACTTCTTGAAACCATTCATGCAATCAGACAAGATCTGACACTTATCACCGTCATTGTTTTGATAGTTTTAAAACAGTGGTGACGTCCTTTACAAAACCAAGATGATTTATTTACATTTTCTTTTACTTTTTATTATTTTATGACACTTGAGTAGAAATGTTTTTCGCTTTAAATCTTATAGTTGCCCTCGCCGTCGGCTTGCAAATCTCACATTCTGAGATAAAATACTTTCATGTTAATGTCATAATCTGGTAATAATTAAATAGGATAGTTTTAATGTTTAACGACATTATTTATGTAATATTTTGTACAGATATTATATAGAGAAAGCAATATTAAAAACAATATTATGTCTATAATTTTTATACAGAGATTATCTACAAAATGTTGGCGACAAGAAACATTATTATAATTATATTTCTCTGATTTCATTGACTATAAACAGCTTACATGTTACGCTAATTCTCATTTTTTAAATTGTAACTGGAAGAGGTAGTCTTTCAAATTCGTCTTTTCAATGAATAAAAAAGATTGTTACGGACGGAATCGATGTTTTATCAACTGCGGTACCCGGCGTAGGTTTTTTCCCACAGAGGTGGTTTTCCCTACGCCATTGCACACCCGAATGGGGGTACCTCTCAAAATGAAGCAGGCCTGTTAGGTAAATTATGTAAAAGGCCCTTCGAAATGGTGACGATCTCGATAAAAGAATTTGTATTTCGAATAGTATAATCGATATATAATATGACGTTGTAGTCTATTTAAATGTTCGAGAAATTGAAAAGTCGAACTAAGATGTAAAAAATTGACGATCGGGTTTTTTCAGTACGTTTAGGGATGTCGTCGGGTTAGGAAGTTCGCGTCGCGATCGGGTCGTCACCGATTGATCGGAATAAAATTGATTTTTAGTTTGTGGCCGATCAAATCACGCGTTTTATTTCACAGCCCTTCCACCATTCGTTAACGAAATGGTGCCGAAACCCGGGAGCAATCCCGGGTATGGTGGAAGTGGCTTTTTCGATAATTCACGACCGTACTTTGTGTCGCGTATATGCGTGAAACTGTGGCGCACGATTTGTGATTCCGTGATGCATCACTTTTTGACCGTTCGGAGATGTGAAAGTGTCGCGCAGGACAATTTGGACGTCATTTGGAGGTTGCTGAGGAAGATATCTGTGGGATCGATTTGACAGGAGGCCTCCAGAAAGCAACACCGTCATCTATCTCCGTGTGCCGCATGTGGATTGCAGCGATCAGCTACCGGTACCAGTGGAAATGCAACATCGATAAAATGAAGTTTGGCATGGTGAGCTGTACGCTTTTTCCGGTTCTGTAACGGAGTAATTTGCATTTTGTAAATTTTTGATTGCGCGTTCGTTTTGCGACTCCATTTCATGCTTGTGACGCGTGATAGTGTTTTGTCTTCCTACACGACGCTTCAATGACAGTTCGAAAATTCATGATCGTACTTGGTCGGTAGTTTGTGTTAGAAACAGTTGACGCGCTTCGTCGTGTATGTGCGTACATGTATCTTACGCTGTCTGATTCGCCTTTTAAAGTAGGAGGGTTTTAAAGTTAAATAGATACCGCTAATTTTATGAATGCCTTTTTTTTGAAAATAATTCGGAAATAATTTACTTCAGTTGGAAAATCAAAATAAATAATAGAAAAATTACTCTTGCGTTCGATATTATTAATTTGCACATTGCCATGACACAAGTATGACGTTGATCTGTTTATGTCTAAGATAAAAATAAAGTTCTATAAAATTTGATAATATGTGCGGTGATAAATGTGATTTGGCATAAACATCACATGTTCCAGATTTTCGCAACAATACGTTACCATTATAAGTATTGATATCCGTTTAATTTAAATCTTATATATATATACAGTACTCATATTCAGACATGAACGCGAAATTATCGACTTCCCTATAGTTCGTCGGTAAGGAAGAAACCATTGAAATTTATATCGTAAATGGTTTATTTACTTTGGAACCCTCTCAAAACGAATATCTATTCCAAATATTTTACCTGTAAGAATGAACGTTTATTAATAAAGTATTTCAAGTGATGTAACCGAATAGTGTATTTAAAATGGAATGAGTTCTGCAAGCTCTGTTTGAATTCGCCAATATTCACGATGATTAATTTATTCAAATTACAGGTTGAATTGAATAATTTATATTAATAACGAATAAGAATTCGAACAAATTTTAGAATGGGGATAAATTTTAAATTCTAAATTCGATTATATTGAGAATCGAACATAAATACGGGCATATATGCAGGGAAATAGAACGAAAAATCATTAAGTCAATAATTGTAAATTTAATCATTAAAAGTGTGAATTGTGCGAGGTTGGATGACCAAATGTTAGGCATCCGATTACGTACAGATCACTCTACGATACGTTTGGCAAAGTTTTCATTCAACGTTGCAATTCGGTAATTTAAGCCGAAATATCGATCTTCGAGTTTATTGAATATTAAATACAAATCAGCGCCTTTGACAGGTGTTCTGACGAACATCATCTTTCTCTAGATGTCCGTAAGAACATAGCGCCTTTATAAATGTTGAAACGAAACTGTTTACGAAAAATTTGCGAGCTTGACCGAGCGTGTTAGTTCACCCATTTCGAATATAAGTCGCGTTGAGAAAATATAATAGTTTTGGTACACATTCTAAAGAATGTCGTATTTTAATCGGGGTTTCTGAAGTTCACTTTGGCAATTGATGTTTGAAGAAAACATGACGGTGATTGATAATTGACTTTATCATGTAGATTAAAGAAATTTGATTTGTTTTTAAATATGGAAACAAAGTACTACGATGGATGTGTAATAGGAATATGATTCTAATTGCTAATAAAACCGAAAGTCGACCTTTTCGTGAAAGGTTTGGTATCGATTTCAAGTAAAATTTTGTGCGCGATTGACAATTTGAATGATAATAACTTAATATAAATCCTAGTACATATTATAATGATTGTTCACGTTTGTGAAGGTCATGATCGATTGTGCACAGGTCCCGGTTTTGGACGATGCAGCGCGGGCCTGGCGTATTTATAGTTGCCCTTGCCTTTGATTGATATGTCCCATTGTTGGATGTTGATGATGACATGATGAATCGAAATTGAATTGATTAAAATTTCCATATGTAATTTGGGCTCGTATTAGAAAACATGAGCCTTTGAATTATTGATATTCGAATTATTAATATCCGTTTTTTAATAGAATTTTCATGAAAACTCCTCGAGACGATCGCAAGAGTCGATGGTCACGAGCAAATCGCCTACCTACTTACGAGACGGTTGTATTGTGCGAAATGAATCGCTTATGACGACTTTTAAAGGAATGCATTTCAAATGTCTGCGTAATTTAGGCATTGTCGAGTCAGCCGCGATAGATTAAAAGATGAAACTTCAAATGAAATTGATACCAAACTTGAGCTGTTGTTAATGCCTGATAGTTGTTCAGTTCGTGAGTAAATAGCAGCTAGTCAATTATATGTTTTTCTTGTTTTCTGAAATGTCATAATGTTACTATGACAATATAATATGAACAAAGCTTGCAGATCTACAACATGATGTGTTTTAAGAAATGTAATTTGGTAGATGTCGAAAACAATACACAAACGTAATCGGATAAGTTGAGGCAGTAAGGAACAACAATTGTTGCGGACATAATTGTCATAAACATAAGTAAAGGTACTGGGCAGATTTGTAAAGGTCCTAAACTGGCGACGATATGAATTATTACGCTATGTAAACTGTTTTTAAAATAGTTTAAAGGCAATTCGTGAAATGTAAAGGATAAATATAATGCATGTTAAATATGAGGTGTGGAATGAAGCTCTAGGTATGAAATTGAAACTGGACGCAGAATCAAAAAAAGAATGGTTCGCGATTAAAAATACTAAGTTTTCGAAAAACCAGCAACTCTGAAATATAAATTCATTCATAAGTAACAATAATTAAATAGTTGCAATGAAATAAATAACAATTTTTACTAATATTCCGAACATGTGGCTGCGAATATGCGGTTAGTTTCAGTTTCATGTTTTTGAAATTCTTGTATGTGGCCATTGTCTCACTTCTAAATGGACAGTAGCTCTTTGGTTTCGAGCACGTGGATTCGAAGTCGCGCTTCGAATTTTGGTCGGTGCTGGCCTTTGAGTGAACAAGAAGTTTAGAGGTTCGTAGCATGGCATTTTGATTTGGTTTGAACTTATTATGAGAGCTCACTGTGAACACGAAGTTCATAAGTTTGGATTGCGGATAATGTCCGATTTGCCACTGTATCGCCTCTAAATGGATAGTAGCCAGTTGGTTTCGAGCACGTGGGATGGAGTCGCGCTCTGTCTTTGGTCAGTGCTGGCCCTCTGGTGAACAAGAAGTTTGGAGGTTCGTAAGGTGGGATTTTTATGTAAACCAAAATTCAAATATCCGTCGATAAAGCGAATTCCTATCATTCGAAATGGAGCGTCCTTAGCGACGAAATTTGTGTTAGCAATGGTGATTGCATTTTTTGTCTGGGCAGAATCTCGCGAGCCGAGAGCGAATTTTCGCGTCCGTTGAAGAAGTTCGTATCGTCGACAATGGCGTCGTAAATGGTTTTGGAGAAATAAATTTCCTGTTTGTTAAAAACCCAACACCGCCGGAGTAATTATTTCATCCCGTGTTGTTACAACAATTATTTGCTAAAAGGAAAATTACATTATTTCGACAACTTGAAGTGAAAGGTTGTCGCTATTTCCGGACACTTGAACAGAGCCGTAATCCGAAATATTATTAATGAATTTATTTAATCACGTGACGGTTTTCTCCAGATTTTCACCCGATTTCAAACGAGGTCGGCGATTATATCGGTGAGAAATCATTTTGAAAGATATCAACAAAAAATATGTTTCAATGACAATCATTTGATCAATCGACCGAGACGACAATTGAAAAATTTGTATTCCTGGCTGCCTTAACTTTCGTTTGGTGATTTAATAAACACCATGTGTGACATGGGATGATTTCGTCGAAAATCCATAGAGTCATCAAAGTTAATATGCAACTTGTAAATGAATAATTCTTATAGTTGGATGCTTAAGATGTGGTGAATTTTACATGGTCATGGCGCAATGTGTCCGTACTGATTGCGAAGATGTGTGGTTGCTATGTGCGAATTTTGTCGATGATGTTCTTAGCGGGGGGAGCAGTAATACGGTATGCAGTACGAGGTCTTGTGAGAATGTACATCTTCGTTATAAGACTGACTTGAATGACTTACAACGCTACTATGAAAATCTCGACTTGTTTATCGTAGTGTAGTTTCATAGAATATGAGTAGTATTTTGGCGACCTTAAGTAGTATTTGAGTATTTTTACATACATCTGTAAGCCTCATACAGTAATAGCGAACATTCTTTGGCATGGTATATGCCTTCTTCTGACTTTGCTTTATGATCACTAAGTTTGCCTTTGTTTTTGATATTATTTAAGTAATTTTGAAGTAGTTAGTGGACTTACCTGCTTTGTCTTTTTTTACTGACTTTGGACACAAACACTGATGATCACGACAGAACGGTGATGCGAAATGCCACCTGATGTTATGGTGAATTTGAATTTATGGATAGCTAATTGGAAGCTATACTGATGGAATCGAATGGAATAATATTAGAGAATTGGAAATGAATGAGCGAGATATTGTACTTGGTTGCTAAGTTATGATGATGGTACTATCTGATAGTACAATGCGAGTTGAAAGATGTTAATGCAAATGCGTGACGTGTGAAAACTTCAATGATGATTTGAATGGGTTATGAAAACATCGATTCTAGTGAAGTGTACGAGTCCGTGGACTTCGTACAGGGGGGAGAATGTTACGGACGGAATCGATGTTTTATCAACTGCGGTACCCGGCGTAGGTTTTTTCCCACAGAGGTGGTTTTCCCTAAGCCATTGCACACCCGAATGGGGGTACCTCTCAAAATGAAGCAGGCCTGTTTGGTAAATTATGTAAAAGGCCCTTCGAAATGGTGACGATCTCGATAAAAGAATTTGTATTTCGAATAGTATAATCGATATATAATATGACGTTGTAGTCTATTTAAATGTTCGAGAAATTGAAAAGTCGAACTAAGATGTAAAAAATTGACGATCGGGTTTTTTCAGTACGTTTAGGGATGTCGTCGGGTTAGGAAGTTCGCGTCGCGATCGGGTCGTCACCGATTGATCGGAATAAAATTGATTTTTAGTTTGTGGCCGATCAAATCACGCGTTTTATTTCACAGCCTTTCCACCATTCGTTAACAAAGATCCTATTTATATGTTTTATTTACATTATTCTCTCCTGTTTTACTCATTTCTTCCATAAGGAATACTTTTGATGCAGTATTATATGTTACCATTAGCAACCGAAAAAGCAAATTCATCGAAATGTAATTTTTGTGGTTAGAAGGTATACAGAAAAAGTAATAATTAAAAAATGTAAGTGTAATTAACATATAAGTTTGTGTGAATATTTAGCGAGGAATTATAATCAAAACATTTAAAAAACTTTTTTATTATAACGACTTCACGCATCGGACATCCATTTACTGTAAGAGTTAATATTAATATTATACATAACATAACATAATAACAAGTCTATAACAAAAGATATTAATCGATACATTTATTGCAATTAGATTAAATTGATTATGGCTGGGCGAAAACGTTTACATTGTTACGTGTGCGATCAACTCTTTGTACGAAATGTAATGAGCCGACTAGAAGGAGACGATAATGCACATAAACGTGATATCGCCATTCGTAGACGAGACGAATTCGAAAGACATGCACTTATTGTGACAAATCATACGAGGCTTTGTATAACATGTAATCTGTCAATTCTTAACGAAATCAGGGAAGTAGAAAGAGATCGAAATTGTTTACGACTTAATGTATTGACACAAACAGCAAACCGATCGTGTGTTATTTGCAACGCTGATGTCGACGTGCACCGAATATCTCTCGAATGTAGAGTAAACGTTTTTATTTTACGGAATATATTTATTCCTACACTTGTTCGATCATGTCAACATCACCTCAATGAAAGAGGTTATTTTCACGAAGCTTTACTACTAGGTTTGACATATATAAATAGACCATATGTTATTACTGGACAAGAGCTTCAAGTATTTTTACAAGGTCTCCGAAGTGCAGCAGTACAGCAAAGAACATTCACTGACGAGAGTAGCTTTACAGATGCCGAATTTCAATCCTTTTCTCCAATAACAAAAGATGAATTTTTGGAGCTATTTGGATATTGCACTCCAGTTCCATGCCAACGTGGTCACAGATACGTTCATAAAAAAGATTTATTGATGTTTTTATGCAAGTTACGACAGGGACTTTCCGATAGATTTCTTTCAGTAATATTTCAGTACTCTAGCAGACAAGCAACAAGTTTAGCTGTTGCCACTGTTCGGAAGTCCTTGATGCAACATTTTGTACCTATGAATATAGGCTTAAATGCTATAACTAGAGAGGAATATATAGAAAGACACATCACCGAGTTTGCCAATGAATTGTACAACGGTGAACCAGACACTCCGCGAGTAATAGCGTATGTTGATGGAACGTATAGCTACATACCTAAAAGTAGCAATTTTCGTATCCTTCGGCAGTCATTTTGTCTTCATAAAGGACGACACTTGTTAAAACCAGCACTGATAGTCGCACCTGATGGTTACATGTTAGACATTCAAGGTCCATATTTTTCAGACGGACGAAACAATGACGCTGAAATGCTTAAAAACGAATTTCGCAGACACGTTGAAAGATTGCGTGAATGGTTCCAAGAAGAAGATATCCTTATCGTAGATAGAGGCTATAGAGACGCTACTGATTTACTTAGCAATCTTGGAATTAACTGGAAAATGCCGGCACTAATTGAACCAAGGCAGCCTCAACTTTCTACCGAAGCAGCGAATGAGACCAGATTAATAACAAAAACTCGATGGATCGTGGAAGCCAGGAATGGGCATATTAAATCAATTTTCAAATTCTTCGAAAAAGTAATACCGATTACTCATCTTCCTCACCTAGGAGATTTCTACCGAATTGCTGGCGCTATAATAAACAAATATCATCCAGCTATTAGTATGGAGAATGCAAATGCAGAATTGGCTCAACAATTACTTCAAAAAGCGCGGGAAGTAAACATCGTTCAAGCTCGTGTTGAAGCAGAACGTTTACATACTCGTAATGCTCAAAGATGGATACAGTTGGATGGACAATACATTACTGAATTTCCTATCTTAGACATGGACTACTTAAGAGACCTAACAGTTGGCGTCTATCAGATCCATTTAGCACCGTCTTATTGTCAGGATAAAATGCAAAGAAACGACTCAGAAGAATTTCAAATTGAAATGTTACGAGATGAAAACCGAACGCCTGAACCAGGTTTTATAAGGGTAAGAGTGTTCTCCCGATTTAGGAATGCCACAAAGCATCAACTGTGGATAGCGTATGTACCAATTACTGATCATGCCAATAACGATGGAATGGACATCCATAACGATAACCCGATTCAAGGATACTATTGCACCTGTAAATCTGGTGCTCGAACAGTGGGCACATGTGCACACGTCGCAAGCATTATATGGTTTCTTGGCTTTGCACGTCACCAAGAAAACGTTCGATATCCTTCAACGAAGCTTCTGAAATTCGCGATGCAGCAAATCGACCAATGCAAGATTTTCCACAAATAATTAGTCCTTGAAATATTTGTATTCTGTGTATCATAGTATTTTATTCCATATTAAAAAAATGTATTGGCATTGCAGATATTACTAACATGAATCGTCAGAAGGCGGTATAATCTAACGCGTTCGAAAATGGTTCTAATATTCATTACATTTTTAAAATAAATCATCTACTGTGATATTTTTCAGTGTCACACCGCTAGAGGCTCATTATGTGTATTTTGAGTTTTGCAATTCTCGTAGCAAAAAGGTGTATAATCTTGCACGTTCGAAACTACTTTTAATATTCATTAGATTTTTCAAAAAAAAAAGATCTACTATGATATTTTTCAATGTCATTTCCCTAGAGGCTCCTTATATGGATTTTGAGTTTTGCATTTGCCGTAGCAGAAGTGGGTATAATCTTGCACGTTGGAAACTACTTTTTATATTCATTGGATTTTTCAAATAAATGTTCTATTGTCATATTTCTCAATGTCATTCCACTAGAGGATCATTATATGGATTTTGAATTTTCCATTATTCGCAGTAAATGGAGATTTAATCTCCCATGATCGTGATTGCTTCTAATATTCATTGGATTTTTAAAATAAATTATCTACTGTGGTATTTTTTATTTGTATTGTAATGGGCTATTGAAAATATTTTTTGTAAAGCTCATAAAAGTGCGCGGGCCAAGCTATTTATTGTTACGTCCGTGGATGTGACCGACGAATTTTCGGGTGTGTTCGGTAAACGGTGCCGTAAGAAGAGATTCGGAAAAGAAGAAGGGGACAGTGTGGTTTTTGACTTCCGAATTAAAAGGTGTAGAGAGGATTACCTATTGTTCTAAAGTGGACATCTGTTCTAATTTTGCCATCGACGCAACCGCAATTTTTCGTTGTGGATTTTATATACAAGGCGATTTTCTATGTTAGACCTTTTCTTCACCCAGAGGAAGGTCACTCGTGGACCTATCCTGAGTGACATCACGAGGAAGCTGCCATCGGTCCCACGCACCTTCGGACCCAATCAGCGGAATCGTCTAGACATACGTTCCGGGCTACATCTACACATGTCGTTTTTTCTATACTTTCGTGAGTGTTTATTAAAAAAAAAGGGGGACTGATATTTCGATGCCATGCATCCAACGCGTGTGCGAGTTACGATTTGCCTCATTATTAACTTTGACCTATTAAAATTTTTGTGCGCGATAGTGGCCTTTACGTTATATCGAATCTTTCGTTTTTACTATTAGACCATTTTTTATTGTGTGTCGAATTTATTCCGATTATCGGTTAGTATTCGTTTGAAACGGAAGTGAAATAAACCTTGTAACAAAAAATCTATTACAATTGGCGACCAACGAGTGGGCACAGGTTTTAAAGATAGTAACCTGTTAGAAACCTATCATATATTATCAAAGGCAATTTAAACAAAAAAAAATACATTAATAATAACAGTAATTTCGAAAGTAGTGAAATTTTGGAAAACATTTGGTTGATATAAATAACTGGCTTATAATTTTGGACTTAACGGAAATTTTTTATCTTGTATTTAATTCATAATTTTGTTTCAGTATTGTGAAATTTAGAACTATAACTCAACGAAGAAGTTGTTATTGTTTTGAATTTTATTTGAACAGCGATTGTGTTATGAAACGATTTGGAGATCATTGTTTATTTGAAAGTACGATTTTCGATGTTTATCGCAGATAAATGATAGGAAATTTGTTATTTTGATATTTTGTTATATGTTTACTTTAAATTACTCATTTATTACAGCCGGAGATTTAGATTCAATTTGAAAACGGTAGAGTATGAGTATAGAATATTTATTTGCGAAGATTCTTCCCTTTGATTCTTTGGGAAGGTTAATATCAAAATTGAAATTCTTATGCGTCAATCGCCGAATCTACTTAGGTTTTCAATTTTAATTATTTAAATCTGGAAATTAAAAATTTATTTAATTTAGTAACAAGCTTACGAAATTACTCCTCGGGGTGGCAATAGTTTGGATTTGGCGTGAGATGATATTTTCAGCATAAGTGGAATCTACGCGTGGAATCTGGATAGGTTGGAAATCCTTGAGACGTAAAATTTTCTTTTAAATATAAGAATTTCATAATACGTTATATTTATACAGATTAAAATTATAAACACATATTTGCGATAAGCGTCGGTATCGTATTTGTAAATATAGGTAGCTTTATGACAGTGAGCAAATAGGCCGAGCCACGCAATTTCAAATTTGAATAAACATTGGAATATATATTTAACTAATAAAATATTTCCGAGAATCGATTTTACCATTCATTACAATTTAGGATTCTTTTACAATAGTGTTTGATTTATGCTGAAGTTGAACGTAAAATTTTGATAACTGGCATTTGATAAATTCCATTGAACGTGATTATTACAATTCCTTCAATCGCATTTTTAGTTAGATTTCTCTGTGCAATTTCAAAAATATCGCGAACAATTTTTTGACTCTTCGAACGAAGTGTTTGGTAGAGATCTTATTCTTATCACATCATTTTAGTGTCATTTATAAAGGTTTATTAGTTTGTCGGAAGTACGGTTTGAAACTCAAACAGTTTGACGAAAGTATGACGATTTCTTGAAATATAGGTGATATATTTATTCCGCCAGTACTGTGCCACGATTGTATGTTCTTCCATTAATAGCATAGATCATTATTTAGGCAGTTTGAAAAATCGATAAAAAGTTCGAAATGGCAAATGACGACATATGCCCCGACAATGTGACACGTTCACCGCCCAGTCGCGCATTCAGTTTAGATTGTGAAATGGAAATTTTAAGGTCAGAAGTTTTAACTTTACGGAGGGAGGTGTATTATCTTAGGCACATTATACTAAATAATCGGTCTCAAAGTCAACAATCCGTGGAAAGGCCCTTTAAAGCCCCTGTAGAAATAACATTGCCGGTGTTTCGGGATGAGTACCAGGACACCCCAATTAATTTTTTGCGTAATCTCGAGCAATATTTAGTGATTAAAGACGTCCCCGTTCACTATGCTCCGCTAGTAATAGAGTCTGCTTTGAAGGACAGGGCTTCTTTATGGTTTCAGGTGGCAAAAATCAAACTGAATTCATTTAATGAATTTAAAGACATGTTTATGGAAGAGTTTTTTTCTGTAGAGACAAAGACTCAAGCAAAAGATACGTGGCGCGAAACATAGTATGATCCGAGTAAACACGGAACATTATTGTCTTTTTTTATAAACAGAGTGGAGAAATAAGTAATATCGACCCTGATATGCGTGAATATGAACGTAATTACTCTATTTTGAAACAATTGCCCCAAAATGTTCAGATGACACTAACTTCAGTGAGCTTGAAAAATACACAAGCGTTTAAAGAAGCGTTATCGCGATAGAATGATGTTCGTAGATATGGTGGGGTAAGAGGTCATGCAGAATTTGAGACGCCAAATACATCTGCGTGGGGGGATGTTAATTTCACAAGGAGAGGACAAGGTGCTCATGTGTATTCGGATAAATACAGAAATACGAGACTTACGGAAGGAAATTGGACAACGAATAGACATGATGGTGACAGAACCAAACAAAACTGGACACACGAAGAACGAAATTCCAATAATGACAAAGACTACTCTTGGCGAAACAAAGGCGGTTGAAATACACCGTCGGCTAATGGGGGCTCCTTTAATACACCTCGAAACGACCACCCACGATATAAAAATAATAATGGCGATTCATGGCGAGATCGAGATGTCGTGAAAAATAGTGGTGACAAACGGGAATACGGAAATAAAAATATAGCTTTCGTTACTGTGCATAGAGAGGACAAAGATAATTCCCTAGATTCTCATAGTACGGCAAGGGATAGTGAGAGGACTAATAATCAAAATTCGGAAAATGATAGCCATTTAAACGAGTAGAGGATTTGGAAATAACGGGTCGAGATCCGAATCCGAACTCTGATATGTTAATCGACCTAATACATGACGTCATTACAGGACCGGAGAATCTTTGCGACGCAAAATGCAGTTACCAACGACCGACCATAAGAATTAAACTCGGTACAAAATATTTTTACGCATTAGTAGATACCGGTAGCCAGATTACAGCGGTATCGCAAAAAGTCTTTGAAATTATAAAACGTTCGAAAGTTTTTAAAACATTACCAGTTCACAACATAACGGTTACAGGTGTTGATGGGAAACGCGCGCAACGCGTCAAATGTCAGATTTTTTGCGATCTTTGCATAGAAGAAATTTCTGTACCTACGGTCTTCCTGGTAATTCCAGGATTAATTTACACGGTGATTTTAGGTAATGATTGGCTTAAACTAAATAAGACAGTTATAGATTATAACAAAAAATATATTTGTATTAATGACAAGGTTCTATCGAACGAATCGGCTATTTTTGGCAAAAATCGCGTGAACAAGAATGAACAAGCAGTAAAATTAATTTCGTGCATGATGATTAATGGAACATCGTCCAATTGCGATGTAGTGAATAATTCTTATACGGAGCTTGTAGAATTCGAAAGTAGAGTACGAGACATGTTGGATGGTTGTATTCAATTGTCAACTAAAAAACGCGAAGAATTGGGTAATTTAATCCTGGAATTTCAACATGTTTTCTCTGACCAACCAGGACTATGTAGAGTATATGAACATTCATTACAAATAAAAACCGATAAGATTAATGCAAAAAATTCATACCCCGTACCCTATGCATATCGCGAAAAAGTGCGACTTGAACTGCGAAAGATGATAGACGCAGGCATTATTGAAAAGGCGAGAAGTCCGTTTATTAACCCTATCCATATTGTCAAAAAGAAAAGCGGGGGGATTAGGATCTGCTTGGACGCGAGGCAGATAAATAAAGTGTTGGTGGCGGATAAAGAAGGTCCCCCTGTGATCGACACAATTATGCAGAGGTATGCGCGAAAAAACGTTTTCTCTTCGTTTGACGTGACCCAGGGTTATCTTCAAATATCTCTCCAGCCAAACTCTAGGAAATACACGTCATTTTTATTTGAAGGCGTTCACTATCAATTTAAACGGGTACCATTCGGTCTTCAAACTGCAGGAGCGGGTTTTATGCGGGCATTGCGTATTGCGTTGGGCGAAGACATGGACGTCGGTTGCGTCGACGACATTACGTGCGCGACGGCTTCTTTTTCGGAGCATATACAAGTTTTACGTAAATTGCTTTCCAAGTTGAGTAACGCCGGATTTATTTTAAAATTTGAGAAATCGGTATTTTGTCTTTCTGAAATATCTTTTTTGGGTATGATTGTAACACCCGATGGAGTGAAACCGGATCCTGAAAGAATTAAAAGTATAGTCAACATTCCAGAGCCGCATACGCGAACAGAATTACAGAGGTTTGTGGGACTATGTAACTACTACCGAAGGTTTAGCATTAATCATTCTATATATTTGGAACCCTCGCGGGACTTGCTAAAAACTAACCAAGTTTTTAAATGGTGTGAGAAACACAGCTTCGCATTCCAGAAGATTAAAGATAACTTTAGTAATTTTGTAGCTTTGAATCATTTTCGTTCTGACTTGGAATCGTTCGTGCAAGCATATTGGGAATCAGTGGAAACCGATGCAAGCATATTGGGAATCAGTGGAATCCTTTATCAAAAAACATCAGATGGGGAGCCGAGTATCATTTCTATTGTGAGTCGACTACTAACTAAATACGAAAGCAATTATACAATAACGGAACTGGAATTATTAGCCGTAGTTTTCGCAATCCGTAAGTTTCACATTTTTTTATATGAGAGGCGATTTACAGTAGTAAGCATTCATCAATCATTGACCTTCATGCTGAAGACTCCATTCTTGAACTCGCGTCTAGTACGGTGGTTACTCTTTATGCAGCAATATTCCTATAAGGTCGTGCATTGCAAAGGGACAGACAATGTTATTGTGGATTATTTTAGTAGATTAGGGCAAGTCGATCGGTTTAAGAGACGAGGGAATTTTGATATTCCTAATATGGAAAATGATATTGCAGATAAAGAAGTTGTTGTATTTCATATATCCGCCATTGCGAAGAAAACCCATGTTAAAGAATTATTGCTTCGCGTTGAAAATGCTCAAGTTAATCAAATAGATATAAAGGATATTAGATCGCGGTTAGAACGAGGCGAAAGTCTGGATTTGTATTTGTTGCATGAACGTATACTTTTTCATAAAACTAAAACATCGACCGAATGGAAGTTCGTTGTACCATTTTGTTTGACGGATAGATTAATTTCATTGACGCATGAGGACGGGCATGGGGGCATGGGTATAAAGTTATCTGCGCTCTGAAGCGGCATTATTACTGGCGCGGATTGGCTCGGGATGTTAAGCAATTTGTTCGAACATGTGATATTTGCCAACGCACAAAATATCTAAACAAGTCAATGGTGGGTGCTTATCAGGGAATTGTACCAAATACGCCAAATGAATTGGTATGTGCAGACTTTTACGGGCCCTTACCGGTTTCTAGAGGCGGCGTTAGACACATTTTAGTCGTCATCGATGGGTTTTCTAAATTGGTGACACTTTATGCGGTAAAACGCGCGACAGCGTTAATCAGTGTTAGGAAATTGTTAGGAGATTATATCGTCCGTATTGGGAGGATATCAGCGGTATTGACAGATCATGGCCCACAATTTACCTCTGATCTGTGGGTAAACTCATTCAAAGGGAATGACATTAAAGTTCGGTACTCATCCGTTCGGCACCCTCAGTCAGACCCCGCTGAAAGAGTTGTGCGGGAACTTAGTCGTATTTTTAGGGTATATTGTAGGGACCAACATACTAAGTGGGCTTACTATTTAACTAAAGTTGAGAAGTGGCTAAATCAAAACTGATTACATAAAAATTGTGCATACAATATGGAAGCAATTTTATAAATAAGTTTTCTACCTTCAATAAAATTACATTTTAGGTTTTAAATTTATTATTTAATAAACAAAAAGAGGACATCACGCAATCCATTAAAAAATGCGTCATGTCCCTTCACTCAGCTCATTCATTCTCTCTCTGTATGCTTTTTCCGAAATGAGAATAAATAAGCTGAGCATTGACGGTCAAACCAGCTTCTATTAAACAAAACGAAACTCTTACTTCATTTGGGGATTTCGTCGCCATCTACCGGACCCCGAGAGAACTCACGTGGTTTCATATATGTACATCGCTTGCATTTCGGCCATCACTGGCGCCGGTTCTGTTACATAACGCTAGAGGGCGACATAACTCGAAAATAAAGTAGCATATCATTTTATACATAAGTTGAGTCACACGTAACCAGTTCACCTACATTTTTCTCTACTTTCCTGAAGAGAAGTAAATGGATATCGCGACTTTCTAATCCCCATATTAAAATTTAGTATTCACGGTCTCTCAGTGTAACACTGTTTTTGAAGTCCATTGTATTGGTAGTAATTCGGTCGGAGGTCACTTTGCTTTTAGAATAACAACTATCCGTTTACGAGACTATTTTTTGTCTACCCTTCATTGCTTAAATCGAATTGCAAGTTAAAAATGAATCCTGCTACAGTTCCCGAAAAAATCGAAATGATTCTTATTTATGGTGAATGTAAGAGGAATATTGACGATGCTGTTGCGTTGTATGCTGAGCGTTTTCCAGATAATGCTCGCTCGGGTTCCTTTTTTTACGAAGTTGTGAATGCCTTTCACTCTGATGGCAGCGTACAAATGAAAAAAAGGAAGCGAAGATTAACAGTTACAGGAGAAGCTAACGAAGTAGCTGCACTAGCAGCTATTCACCAAAATCCACATGCAAGCACACGACAATTACATCGCGATTCCGGCATTTCCAGAGACAGTATTCAAAGAATATTTCTTCGTCATAAGTTTCACCCATATCACATTTCACTGCACCAGGAACTAGATGGCGATGATTTTCATAACCGCGTGGTGTTTTGTGAATGGACATTTCAAAAAATGCAAACGAACCACAATTTCTTTGCTAATGTATTATTTTCAGATGAATCTACATTCACGAACCATGGTGGCGTCAATAGGCATAATATCAATTATTATTGGAGCGTAGAAAATCCCCATTGGTTACGACAAGTTAATCATCAACGTCCTTGGTCGGTGAACGTTTGGTGTGGAATCATAGGAAATAAACTCATTGGTCCTTATTTCATTGAAGGTAATTTGAATGGAACAAAATATCGAGATTTCCTAGAACAAGAAGTACCATAACTATTTGTGGATGTTGCTATGGACCTCCTCATGAACACCCAGGGGATGGAGGAGTGGGGGCAAAAACAATAAAACTTAAATAGGAACCCCCAGTTTTTATTGCAGATTTGGATTCTCCAATATTGACAATTTTCGCCCGCGTAGCGGATATGGAATACGGTCATTCTAACAAAGCCGGGAAAAAATACATTTAGCGTTACCCAGGAACAACGACGTGGACGTAGTATTTTTCTGTTCCCTTTGGGGTGCTTGTTTTACGTGAGTTCCCTTGCCTCTCACTGTCTCACTGTTCACTTACTTGAGTAAGTGTTCGAACTGTTGACCTTCCACTTCAATGCATTTATTTATTCTTTCTTCAAATGACTTTATAGATGATAGAATCATATCTGCAGAAATTTCTTCGCAAGCAGTTCTTATGCGTTCCACCATGTTTTCACGAGTCGTTGGTACTTGTTCATAAACCTTACCTTTTAGGTAACCCCATAGGAAGAAATCCAGACATGTTAGATCAGGTGACCTCGCAGGCCAATTAATGGGGCCACCTCTACCAATCCACCTACTATTGTAATCACGGTCTAGTATTTCCCTTGCTACTCTTGAAAAATGTGCTGGGCAACCATCATGCTGAAACCACATTGTCCGTCGGACGTCCATAGCAACATCCTCAAGTAGTAATGGTACTTCTTGTTCTAGGAAATCTCGATATTTTGTCGCTTCCAGGGGATGGGGGAGGGGGTAAATTTTATTATCACTGGATGCCCCCTTCGTGTCGAACAACTTTCATCCGACAACTTTTTTGATTCTGTGCATAGTTCTCGAGGTATTTCAATGTCTTCAGATAAATTTTGATTTTTATCGATTACAGCGCCACCTGTGAACCAAAATGCAATAGCTTCTAGGTCAAATTGGTGTACTTTTTTCCGGAGAATCCAAATCTGCAATAAAAACTGGGGGTTCCTATTTAAGTTTTATTGTTTTTGCCCCCACTCCACCCCCAGGGGATGGGGGAGGGGGTAAATTTAATTATCACTGGATGCCCCCCTTTGTGTCGAACAACTTTCATCCGACAACTTTTTTGATTCTGTGCATAGTTCTCGAGATATTTCGATGTCTTCAGATAAATCGGCCACCCTGTATAACTGATATCGCAACTTTGTACAGTACACAAATATTGTACAGTGAAAGTGAACCTCGAACGAAATCGCCAAAAAATGTTTAAATGCATTTTTCAAAATATTGAACTAAAATAATTCTAATTACATTGAGAGGACGTGTAAAAATGAACGTTCGCTCTCACGACCACTTATCTGAGTTTTCAGCTGTACATCATATGCTGCTATCAACATATTTCTTATAACCTTTATGTATGTAATTTTTTTACTTTCGTATTTTTTGTGTTTTAAGTACTTTGAAAAATTTTTTATATTTCTGTAGAGAATGTTTGTACTGAAGAAGACAAATGTAATGTCGTCTAAACGTTTAAATAAACAGATTTTTATTTTCAACTTTTGTTGTAACATGGGACCGACACTACCGAGAACAAAACTTTTAAAAATATTAAAAAAAAAAAAAGATTTTTCGACAAGTAAAAAATAATAAACTCTGAGAATGCATTTAGCCACGAATACATTTTAATCTATGATCAGTATAGCAAATGAAAAATGTAATTCTTTCCTATATATTTGAAACTTGATTCTGCCTCTTTTTCAATTACTTTCAAAACGATTTCGATTGGTGGAAACCAAGGTATAAACGTGATTATAAAATAACTCACTCGGGTTCGATCGCAATGCTGTCATAAACCCTCTTCAAGGGTTCGTGGCGACGAACTGCGGCGCCTGCATTTATTTCAACCACGAAGTCTTTTTTCTCAACCAGCAGTGGATCGCGCTGGTGGTTATGTCGCTGCAACTCCGTGAAAACGGTTCTCTATTCTTGACCGATTCCTCCGGCACGAATCTCTATTTTCGCAGTTCCGCGACAAGGTGTCTTTATATACGCATCTTCCCCTATGTGTTTTCGAACGCAGTTCAAACGGCTGCAGTCATTGTATTTATTGTAATTAATAACCAACAAACATTTAAAGCAACTACAAATAGTAAAAATCAATAATCAAAAATAAAATTTCGGTTCTAATCAACACTGAAGTAGAAATTGAAGAAACTTTTGGAAAAATTGTAGGGAGTTTTATAGGGTACTTTATGTGGTTCCGTTGTTCGTAAGGGCTTGAAAATGTTATTCTTTCTTCCTCTTGTCTTAAAAATTAATAATGAAAAATGAAATTAATGTTCTAAAGGCCACAGAAGGAGAAAACTGAAGAAACTCTCGAAATCTGAAAATCTACACTGTTCTGGGAGGTTTTATAGGGTTCCTTTGTTAATGAGGGGTTGAAATTTCACTCTGCCTTTCTCTCTTACTATTAAAATCAATAATCAAAAATAATATTTCGGTTCTAAACAACACTGAAGTACAAATAGAAGAAACTTTTGTAAAAATTGGAAAAATTATGATATTATAGAGAGTTTTATAGGGTATTTTATGTGGTTCCATTGTTCGTAAGGGCTCGAAAATTTAATTCTTTCTTCCTCTTGTCATAATAAGTAATAATCAAAAATTACATTTTGGTTCTAAACACTACGAAAGGAGAAAACTGAAGAAACTCTCGAAATCTGGAAATATACTCTGTTATGAGAGATTTAACGGGTTTCCTTTGTTCATAATTGCTTGAGAATTTTATTCTTCCTTCCTCTTGTCATGAAAATCAATAAAAAAAAATAAAATTTCGTTTCTAAATAGCATTGAAAGAGAAAAGTGAAGAAACTCTCGAAATCTGGAAAATTACGCATAACGCTGTTTTGGGAGATTTAATGGGGTTCCTTTGTTAACCCTTTAGCTGTCAGGCGAAACTCATCTTTGCGTGCCATTTTTGTCTTGGAAAAATAATTTCATTGATTTAGCCCATAAATTCAGTGTTATGGTTTTGGAGGTCGCTGAATCCGAATCTTAAATCGTATTTTCAAAATTCAAAATGCCGGATCCAATTATGGCGGACGCAAGATCGAAAAATGGTTAGATTTTAATAAAAGTGAGTACATCGTCGTTTTTGACGTCGCTGAATCTGAAATCGTATTTCTAACATTTTGAATTGTGGATCCGATATAGCTGAGGCAAATTCGAAAAATGGGTTGATTTCTACAAAAGTTTGTATCTCTAGATGTTCGTGATCGCGAATTTAGAATTTGAGTCCTGAACCCTCCGAAGAGTCCTTTTTGACTACTGCCCTATTGCACTACAGCGCATACATACGTGTCTTATATCACTACTACTCGTGGGTAAGTACACTGAAAAAAAAAATTTACTAGTTTCAAGGAAATTTTACTTGATTCAAGTAAATGGTTTCGTTCAACAGTTGCAACCAAATATTTATTTGAAAGAAAATTTACTATTTACTTGAAGGAAATAAATATCTATTTAATTCAACGAAATATTTTCTTAAGTAAAATAAACAATTCCTTGATTGAAATAAGTATTTACTTACAAAAATTGTAAATTAAAAAAGTTGTTTTGAAAGATCATTTTTCTTTTATTTGTAACCAAACATATATTTGGCATTCACAATACGTACATGCGGTATACATGTAGACATAGAGAATGTAAAGGAATTTTTGTTCTTTCTTTTCAAAAAATTTGTTTTCTTACATACTAGCAAATCATTTGTTTGTTTCAAAAAATGCTATCTTAATTCAAAGAAATATTTTATTGATGTCATGGTATAAAATGTTAAGGAAATGATTTACTTGAAGCAAATATTCTTAATCTTCTCTTAATTCAACGAAAATTTATTTGATTCAAGAATGCAATTACTTTATTCAAGTAAATCGAATTCAAGTAAATATATTTAGTTGAATCTAGTAAATTTTTTTTTCAGTGTATCGTCTTCTTAGTAAAAACTTAAAAATTGTAAATCTGGATGCAAACTCAGCCTCCCTTTAGAAATCTCTACGATTTTCTCAGATTTTATAATGTATCCGAGTTTCAGAAACATAGAGTCAGGATTAAAATTCTAAATTCACCATCACGAACATCTATTTTTCGAATTTGTGTCCGTCATATTGGATACGCCATTTTTTATTTTGAAAATCCTATTTCAGATTCGGATTCAGCGACATTAAAAACCTCAAGGTACTTACTTTCATCAAAATTGAATCAGTTTTCGAATATGCATCCGCCATATTGGAGCCGCCATTCTGAATTTTGAAGATCCGATTTCAGATTCGGATTCAGCGACCTCAAAAACAATAGTTTACCAAATTTCAGATGAATCGATGAAGTATAAACATGTTTCTTTCACATGCGCACATATGCGACATGAGACAAAAATGGCACAAGTAATGAGGGGTTGAAACTTCACTATGCCATTCACTGTTACTATTAAAATCAATAATCAAAAATAATATTTCGGTTCTAAACAACACTGAAGTACAAATTGAAGAAACTATGAAAAATTGGAAAAAATTAGACTATTATAGGTAATTTTATGGGGTATTTTATGTTGTTCCATTGTTCGCAAGGGATTGAATATTTTATTCTTTTCTACCTGAGCTACGCTCGGTTAGCATGGCCACTTTCAGTGCATGAAGGCAAAAAAACCGTATCTGACCCTTGGGAGGAAAATGGACAAGTCTTCCCCACGTGCAAAATCGCCACCCGAGCCGAAGGCGAAGAATATACTATTCTTCCTCTTGTCATAAAAATCAATAATCAAAATAGTATCTTCACCGAGGGAGAGAAAATGGACTATTTTCCTCCCAAGGGTCAGATAAGATTTTTTCTGCCTTCATGCACTGAAAGTGACCATTCTAAAGCTTACCGGGTACCATTCGTTTCCACCCTGTTTTGGTGGTTCTCATAACCCTCATGGATCACCTTTTTTCCTATCTCCATGATGATACTGGAGAATGTTGAAGGAATGTCGGTTCGGACTCAAGATCGGTTCGGATTTGGTCGAAATTCTATTTTATTTCTTCTAAATTTGCAGCTTTGTCTCAACTCAATGGCGATTGAACACGAATTTAATAACAAATTTCAGTATGCATGCGCTGTACTTTCAAACCTACAAAAACATCTCTCAAGGTGTTAGCGCCGTCTGGCGTTGAAATTTTAATGTTACATGTTTCTATTAAAAAAGCACTATAAATCTTATCCTTTTTTTTACCGTTGTTTTGCTACATATTTCATTTTATGCAGTAGAATTGTCTCAAACGAATAACAATGCATAAACTACCCCATAAATGAAAAGGCGTTGGATATGGAATTGACCTGTTCCGTCTTCTTGTTAAAAAATTGCACTCATTTTGAAAAAAGTATATTTTTCAACAGGGAACCACTCTTCTAATTATATTTCAAAATAATATTTTAACATCCAAATTTAATTATTTAAACTTATCTGAATACAGGAAGTTGGGGCTGCTTCAAACACTCCTTAATATTGTCTAATTTTTGTCACTTTTTTTCATTAAATTCATAATTCGCCCTGTTAATCTGCCGTGTGCGATCCGACGGGCGAAAGAGAGGATTAAAAGGGATTACAGTGGTCCCCGTTCTAACGCTTATGTTTCTATCCATCAAAAATTGGCACCCGTCCAAACGCATATCCTCCCTCAACCCCCACTACGGTAAAAGCCTCTTTGCATTTATCACACTCAGCATGCGCGTAGATGTCTCACTAGAAGCGGTAGCAACTAAGAATCGTGTTTTGGGGAGAGGAACAAAGGGGAATCTATGCATTTGGACGGGAAATAAATATGCGTTTGAACGGGAAAATGCTTTAGGACGGTATGCGTTTGGACGGGGACCACTGTAGGTCATGTTACACTTATCTTCCGAATATCTTCGCAAAAAGACATTTTTCACCAAGGCATGTGAAGACAATAGTTTTAGTTTCATTAGAACTATTACAGAATAATATAAATAATTTTTATTTGTGTACATACATATTATTATTTTATTATATAGCTTTTAAAAAATTAAAACTATTGTCTAATGTTAGTTTTTTCGAAAATGATCTCATATGATTAGTGTAAAATGACTTAAAGCCATTCTCTCTTTCGCCAATAGCATCGCACGCGGCATATCAGGCCGAATATCCTCCCAAGATGAGCTTGCAGTGGCAACGTCACGACGCGTATAAACGCATACATGTTTACATATGCTTTAGAGATCCTTTTTTTTCATGGTACACGGTGTATAATACCCGTGATTGCGGTTCCGTAACCGCCATATTGGATTTCGGTTAGTCGAACAATTGCGGCTCGGACAATTGGCGCCTCGGACAATTGACGCCTCGAACAGTAGGCGAGTCGGACAGATGGCGCGTCGGACGCCTGATCCTTACCCCATTTTAGCTGAACGTACATTTAGCGATATCTTTGAGACATCTTTGAGACGCGTCTGAAATTGTTTAGTATATAGCAGTATGCAAAGGATTGGGATATGAATCGACTGTAATCGAATCGAGCGTGACCACAATGTATATAGGTGTATATCATCGTATATACGTATGTCTCATCTGAAGTGCATTCATTCGCCTCCGAATCGCGTTCGATACACCTCGATTAAATATAAATTTTGTATCATTAATTATCAATACATTAAAATTAACCTATAAATTGCTATGTAATTTGTTACTGGCACTTTGTCGGATAACTTTCGAGTGATAAGTTTCGTGAAGTAGCAAATTACATAGAAATTTATTGGTTAATTTTAATGTTTTGATAATTAATGATAAAAAATTTATGTTCAATCGAGATATCGAACGCGATTCGAAGACGATAATTAAGGCATGCACTTGGGATGCGACATATGTATGTATATACGATTTGTATACGATTCGTATACGATACACATACGATGTACCCATGGTAGAAAAAGAAAAGGTACAGCAATCTGAGAAATCGGAGCAACATGAACCAATGGGAGGGTGCCGTTTCGCGGACGGCGACCTCCTATTGGTTAGCTCCTTGTGTTAATCCTCACATTGCTGTACCTCTTCAATTCTACCATGGATTCACCTGAGTCGAACGCGACCATACATATGTTGTACGGATAGCAGGTACATACACCCATCTCCATTAATTCGCGCAGGGAATCTCCGTGGTTTTCTTTGTTTCTCACATAAAGACGTATAGGCAAGAACAAGGACAAAAGTGAGGATTCTCTGCGCGAATTAATGGAGTTGGGTGTACATTCGGAGTGTTAAGAGGCGTTCGAAGCGTCGAAGTGGTGAGACGGGAAAGCTCAGAAATAGGGAAAAACAACATGTCGAACATGGAAGAAAACGCATTTAAATCGAAAATATCAAGACAATGGTGTTGCGTACCAAATTGTAAGTGGTCAAATGAAAAGAACGTGTCCTTACATTATTTTCCCAAAGATAATAAACTTCGGAAGAAGTGGTCCATCGCATGTAACATTGGGAAACCAGTTACGCAGTACATGCATTGCTTTATAGGTACAATACTATACATTTCCTTCGCTTCTGTTTTCAACTTACCCCATTTTTGTTTCACATCCGTACAACTTGCACTCTCTATTTCGCAAGTGGGAATTCTAAACAAAAGTGTACACGCTTATATATTTCTTTATTTATCTATTTGTTTTGCATCTTCAAAGTTTAGACTTGACAAAGAATCTGGTGACAGTGTTGTAACGTTTATTGTAACGTTTCTTGTAAAGTTAATAGTTTTAGGGTCGTGATTAATTGAAGCGATTTTTAAGGTTAAATTACTGATGACCATATTATGTGAAAGTTTTTGTGGTCGATAAGTAAATGTAGGAGAAGTTCTGCTTAAGCTAAATTCCTAAGAAATTATTAATCAAATTAATTTAGGTTATGCGACTGTACACTCGTGTGCAGTAATACTGGCGTTATTTGAACCAAAGCATACAAGTAAACTGAATTCCTTAGTTGCTGATACGCACCAGACATCTGTTTTAGTATGTACAAACCCAATTAATGCAATTAATTCAGTTTTGGTTTTTTCCAAAAATAACAATTCCACTTAATTTCATAATAATGTCGTCTATTAAGCAACAAAATACAAATTATTGCAATGTCGGCACGATTTGGATTATTACATCATTACATTTAAAAGAAAATCGTCCTTTCGTTAAAGCCATTATCTGAGGTTCTCATACTGTATATAGACTCCAGCAACATTTTAAGTACATTTTTTGTTTAATACAAGAAGCAAAGAAACAACAAGAATACGATCATTGTTAAATGATCATTACATTTTAGTTAGTGTCTCGAGGTAAAAATGGCAAGCAAATGTTTTTATATTATGTTATGTTCTGTTCAAGTAATAGATCTGATTAAAATGTATAGAATTTCCAAGGAAATGAAAAGAAACTGAAACGAAGCACATTCAATTCGTTTTAATTCGTTGTTGTTTTTCGGCGACAAATGAACAAATTGTAAAAAAATAAAAAAGTAGTATTACTGTTATTGTTCATTGTTATTGGTATTGTTGTTCATATTGTTTAATTTAAACTTTTGTTTTATTTTTAATGTTTATATATTGTTGATTTTCATAGATTCTTTAATTGAATTCTTATGTTATATAATATATAAACAAGAAATAAAGAATTGGTAACAATACTATATTAAACATAGTTATTCATACTTATTATTACTAATTAGAGGTTAAGCCACGGAGTCGGGAATATGTTGAAGTTATTATATAAATGGTAGCAACAATGATAGTTCTAATAATATCTGTTGCATTGTCTGGTAAAAGTATTTGCAATCATTTTATGTATTTTATACATTGTGCTTCCTCATGTAGTTTATGCCTGTACAGCAGAATATATTGCAGCAATATTGCAAGAAAATTTCAATATTGCAGAATATTTCTGCGATGCTGAAATATTGCAGCATCATTGTATTGTGATATATCATAATATAGTATTGCTGCAATAGTTACGTAATATTGTATAATAATATATCATAATTCAATTTTTCGGAAATATTGCAGCATTATTGTATTGTAATATATAGTAATCCAATATGCAGAAATATTCCATCAATATTGTACAATGATATATCGCAACAACATTTTTTAAAATATTACAGCGATATTGATGTATGATATATTGCCACTAAATTGTTCTGAAATATTGCAGCAATATTGTAGCAATATTGTCATTTTGCAGCAGTGTTACAGAAATATTGACATATTTGAGTAACATCGCAGCAACATTTCAATGCAATATATTATTCTGCAATATTGCTGCAATGTTGTGCTACAAGATTGCAATGAAACATATATCAGTGCAATATTGCAACAGTATTATGTGAATGTATGAAAAAATTACACGAAAATTATTTCTTATATGTTGTTAAAAATAATAAAATTTGTAGTTAAATATTTAAATAAACAACATGCGCAATAAAAAAACTGCAAAAATGTAAACAATAAACATTTAAAAACTAAAAAAACATTTAATGTTGGCCAATGTTCTATATACTTATTAGTTTGGCACAATATCTGCTTTACTAGGCATGAGCCTTAATGGGTTAAACGACTTTTTCAGGGACAAAATGTTTATATTTTTATCTTGTTAACGAAATTTGTTAATAGTAATGCACCTATTCATTTTTTGGTAACGTACTCAACAATTTCGGATTCACTGATTCAGAACATGTTAAAAACCCCTTTGTAAAATCGGAGACATACGACAGGTCTCGCCCAGTAATCGAAAATGCATTCAGAAAAGATTCAAATGTATTCATTTCATAAATTTTGAATCCATTTTCTCTCCCTGACGAATCCGTATAAATACAAAAATAAATTTCCATAAAATTTTGAAAGCATATCAATTCATTCATATCGAAAAATAATATGTACAAAAAAGAACTTGAATTCATTAGAAGGCATAAATAATATGTCATAATGACCATATTAATTTCTAATCCATGCGAATGCAAATATAATATATATTATTGTTATCGAATTAACAATGAATACTTATGAATACAAAAATAATATTGATTTATTAGTGGTACAAATTATGAATCCGTGCGAATGCAAATATAATATTCATTTATTAGTATTGTAAATTATGAATCCATGCGAATGCAAATACAATATGCATTTATTAGTGTTGTAAGTTATGAATACATGCGAATGCAAATATAATATTGATTTATTAGTGGTACAAATTAATGCATTTCAATACATTTACATGACAAAAAAGGCATTTAAATTCATTCGAATTTTCAATGCTTCTGAATGCATTTCATTCCCCAGAAAACGAAAAAGCATTCAGAAGTATTGCCAAGTATTCACATTTGTACTTTGAATGCTATTTGTTGGCCTTTGTGAATACTTTCCTATTTTCAATCATTTGTAATCATTATGGAAGTATTCATTTTATTGTTCTTGAATGCTTCTCAATACTCCAAGCTTACATTTATAAAGTGAATGCTTTGCTATACTTAAAAAAGTATTGGTATAAAATTTTGAATGCTTCCCAATACTTCCATCTTACAATTATAAAGTGAATGCTTCGCAATGCTTCAAGAAGCATTCATGGCAATATTTTCTATACTTCTGAATGCTTATTGCACTTCACTAATTTTGAATGCTTCTGAATACTTTTGGAAATATTTCATTTAAGTATTATATTTAAATTATTTTTTATTATATTAAAATTATTAATAAGTTGAAAATTCATTGGCATAATTTAGTGACATTGTAACCACACAGTTGTTTATTATTTTATTTAATTATTATACAGATCTAAAATTGTTGTCGACTGATAACCCAGTAATCTAAAATGTATTGAAATGTAATAACTTGGATTCATTTTTCCGCTTTCCAATACGCTATTTGAACTTTTCGAATACATTCGAATCCAAAAATACTTTACTATTATTTTAATACAAAAATATGAATCCACATGAATCCAAATGAATACATAAATAATAGCGTTATAGAAACTCCTTAAAATGCGAATACAATTTCATCCATGATCGTGATTGGAAATATGTCGTATTAATACATATGAATTCATTTATAATTGACGCAAAAAGGCAAAAGTCGTGAATCCATCTGAATACAAATCAAGATTGAAACGATAATTTTTCTATACAATCGAATCTATAAATAATATCAATTAATTACTAGAATTAATGAATCCATACATCAATACATGACTGAGCAAAATAATTCCTGTTTTAATCCAAATGAATCAAAAATAAATTAATACAAAAATTAAAGAGTTGTGAATCAATCTGTTGAACAGGTATATTTACGTGCTGAGGTATACGTTGAGGAGGGCACATGAAATTTTGTGAAAAAAACAGTTTCAGTGTTTTTCTTAGAGAAACAGTTGCTCTTTTCTGGGATGACAGAACGCTCATAAATAGATGCATTAGTATTGATAAAGCGTGATTAACGTTGCCAAACAGATCTCCACGAAAGGAATTCACACCGAAAAAACTAACGAGGGTGAAAGGTATATTGAATAATTATTAAAGTTATTAAACACATGCAGACACACTCAAAATTTTTGATGTAAATTATTTTCCAGAACTGTACATAAATTTCTTAAAAGGAGGAAAGTACGCAAAGATTTGGGAGCAGGAGTTATCTAAAGTGAACTGTATTATTGGAAATCAGGTCAGAAATCGGCGGACAAAATACCTAGACAAGGAATAAAAAGCTTTCTAATATCTTGGAACAATTTACTGTATTGTTGTATTGTTCGTGCTGTATAAAGATTTTCTATAATAAAGACATAAATACAATGTACATGATAAAAATACATCTGGGAAGAACAAATGTGATAAGCGAGCTTAAACTGAATGTTCATGTTTTTCCGTACATTCGTCCCGTTTTTTATCGTCTCGCGATATCTCGACGGCGCACGTTCCGGGAAAAGAGATTATTCCTTGCCCGCTCCCACGGGCACCCTACCTCCTTCTTAGCAGCCTGGTGGCTCGCGAGGTTGCTATCCTCTAGGATTACGGGTTCATTGGCCTGATCCTATCCGTCTTGGGCTACGGGTTTATTGCCGTGGTTCCTCCGCTAAAAACCACATCCCGACATCGGTACGGTGACACGCGTTACCTTTTGCCTCCCACTCCTGGGCACGGTGACACGCGGTGCTTGGCTTCTTCCGAAAATCCTTCCCGACAGCGGTACGGTGACACGCGCTACCTTTTGCCTCCCACTCCTAGGCACGGTGACTCGCGGTGCTTGGGTTCTTCCAAAAATCCTTCCGGCAGCGGTACGGTGACACGTGGTACCTTTAGACTCCCACTCCTAAGCACGGTGGCACGCGGTGCTTGAATTCTTCCGAAAATCCTTCCCGACAGCGGTATGGTGACACGCGGTACCTTTTGCCTCCCACTCCTAGGCACGGTGACACGCGGTGCTTGAGGTTCTTCCGAAAGTCCTTCCCGGCCGAGGTACGGTAACACGCGGTACCTTTTGCCCCTACTCCTGGGTACAGTGGCACGCGGTACTTGGGATCTACCGAAAACCCCTTTCCGTCAGAGGAACGGTGACGTGCGGTACCTCCTCCTCCGAAACACGGGACGAGTGGTCCTCGGGATCTCTCCGCCAACGATCGACAAGCCGGTACGTGGGACAAGCTTACCCCCTCCTCGATGGGTCGTGGACTCCTCTATCGCATTCCGTCGGGGCGTATTTGTAGTCAGGCCACATAAAGGGGTCATATTGTATCTCTACACAGTAAATATAATCTCTCTTATTTATCTCCTAGGCAGTCATTTCTCGACCTTCCATCTTACTGTTATGTTTTGTCTGAGTTGCGAAAAGAGGTGAACTACTCGTATTGAACCTGGCGTACCGACTGAGCAGCGGCACGAGCAGTCCGGGAGGAAACCATGAAAATGTGACTATGTGATGTGAAAAAAGCTTGCTTTTAAAATAACTTCCTGTGGGACTGGGTTTTCGAGAAATTTACAAGTTTTAAAAGTTATTATTTTTTTGTAGGTATATGGAATTTGTATTGCATTTTATTTGTCAACATTACTATTTTTATAACTAGTTTTTTGTATAGGAAAATGGTCCACATTTCATGGGTAATGAAATTACCGCAGGCATACTCCTGCATGATCGGGCTTAGGAAAACTTGAAGCTTGAGCTTATAATTGAATCTTTATTAACTGCCAGTACGGCAACGATATAAGGAACGCGTGGTCCGATGGCTATTCCCACTCTTAAATGCGAGATGATGCATAGAACTCGGTCCCTACATTCCACAATATTAAAACGCCATTTTGCACATGACGTGATAACGTGAAATAATCCATGGAGCTTAAATCGCGTGGGGAAACAGAAAAATGGTCTTTTGTGGGTGAAGTCACGAACCTCCATACCCCCCCCCCCCCCCCCAACGTTCTGTCGCGAGGTACCTGGCACGCACACACACACACACACACACACACACACACACACACACACACACACACACACACACCTCATCCCCTGCAGCGTTTCGTACTTTATGAATGACCCTATGTGCATTCGTAATTATAGGCACTTGCACATAGTTTGCTTCCTCTCACAAGCACTCGTGCACATGCTAACTCGCGTGTTTCCGTAAATAATTATTAATAAAAAAATATTAAATTGAAAAGAATTGTATTTTATATTAGTTGGCAAAATACGTGATCGAAAATTTTTGATCCAAAATATTGATTCAGAATGTATATGCAGGAGTTAAAATGAAATAAAAATTAAGACAATTTTTTAAAAAATTAAATAAAAATCGTTAAATGTGTAAAATTATTGTAAATATATTTTTCTAAGCTCCTGTCTATACGCTGAAACTCTTATACGGCTTGTAAAGTATATAAGTTACTATTGATGATTGGCGAGAACACAGTTACCAGCTTACATTTTTAACACGGCTGATTCAAAAGGTTAAAAACCGCCAACAATTAATTTGTTTTTAATGAACTCAATATTTATATTTATATATTATAAATATTACAATAATTTGTTGTTATTTGTGTATGTTTAATATTTTTTCTTTTATAAAGAGGATTTGTTTTTAAGTTTTGGCTGAGATATATTGTAATTACACAAGATTACAAAGGTGAGCATACTTACGTCTTTCTACTTATACATATTGTTTTTATAAACGCATAAATACATAAAATACTGTAATCATTGGAACGCTGATAGAACGGTAGAGTTGAGGATCAGAAGAATCAGAAGTATAGTCAGTTTTCCTTCTAATTTGAAAAATATAACCCTTGGGCACATACTATAGTTACCTCGACTATAGTCCTGATCCTCACAACTACAGCGTTCAATCGGAGAATGCTTCAGCATTAAATAGATATAAAAAGAACTAAGCACATAATTATATAAACTAATATATACTCTTATATGTATAAGATATAGATATGTAGACACCGCATAATCGTGCAAGGCCGCCGGAAAATCCTGTGGCTCCGGACGAATTTCATATGGTAGAGGGGATACGTTTACCATGCAGCACTCACACGATTTTGCCATAGAAGTTGCACTATTAAGGCGTGCCTCTTCACACTCATGGCATGTGTTTACCCACGGCACGAAAATCGGATGACTTCATACTCTAGTCGTCCGAGCGCGGCACAACTATCGTATCGAGTCTGCCACACGATCAGCGTGCCGAACCTCTCATACGATCATCGCTCCACGGGTCTTTCCGTGTAGCAAATATAGAGAGGAAAATTTACGAACATGTTAATTAGAGGTGTAAAATACAATGCAGTAGATATAAACAGTAATTGGGACATAATTATATGAAAGCATGAAAATGTTTAATCCTTTTGTATACAATACATTAAATAATCTTAGATCTTAACTAAATAGTAATATTATATTTAATCCACGTGTTAATGAGAGATTGATAGTATCAAGATAACGTAATACAATCATACAAATTCGAATCTAATCATACTAATTGAACATATTTTGTTGTGTTAATACTTGAAAATGTAAAACAAAGTTGAATACTTAAAAAAGAAAGTAAAGAATCGGTAAGCACCAGTCATAAATGATATCGATACATCCATTAAAAAGGTTATCCATAAAATTCGTAATCCATTAAGGACCAACAGGACGTTTTTTCGTGGTCGATTTCAACGGCGGTATTTTATAGTAAATAGAAGAAAATCCAGACCGATTATGGCTTCGACAAAACTAAAGAGAATCTTATTTTCGAATAAGCTTTCATTCAATGAAATTACTCCATTACAAACAATTTTGATTGAATTTAATGTTTAAAAAGTTATTTATTAATAAAGATAGTATATGAATAATTTTTAGAATGTACGTTTTTTTTAAATATATTATTTAATCTCTTTTCAATAATTCCATCAATAATGAAATTGTAATAATTTTTAACGTGATTAAAAATGTTTCCCGTAAACCTGGTTTTTAACTGATGAGCCTTCTTAACATATTATAATGGGACGATTCTGCAGATAATTGTTACATAACAATTGCCTAAAAAATTTCATCGCTATTTTGTACGAATCACATAATCGGCCCCTTATAAAATGGGATATTTATATCGATAATGTGTAAGGAAAAACCTCAAGAGCATCTTGGTTAACTCTTCCTGTCAACAATCCTAGAAAACCATGCTGTTCGACAAGGACACGGCATAAATCCATCATCGAACTCAGTGTAATTCTTAACCCGTCTTCTGTCTGCTTTGTAAGAAATAGCCCTTCTTTGCCTTTCATGTTTTTCCCCACATATTTAATTTATGCAAAGACTCTTCTAGAATCTGAAATAAATCGTCAGCATACAATACACATAATATATACTGATTCAAATATGACCATAATAATTCTATTTCTTACCTTAAACTGAACTGTGTCCGGTTGTAATCCCACTGATGGAGATTTTGGAGTATTTAGTATATTAAGGGCATCAAACATTTCGTTTATCCACTCGCAGAAAGCTGCAGTAGCCTCACAATCGCTCAGCTTTATGTCGTGTTTCCGGTACTCCCGAAGAGCGTTGGCCATCGATTGGCTGAAAACCTTTAAAAACACAAGATATTTATATAAGATAATTATAAATCAGAAAATAATTATTGACGTATGAAACTTTTTAAATCTTTAGATTTTAAAATTACCTGGACGACTAAGGACACTTTCATTTTTGCTGAAGTAGTCAGATAAATGTGGTTTTCAGTGATTTTCATGCATAGTTTTAAATCACCAGGTAATTGTTTCTCCAATTCGTTGATTATTTTGAAATATTCCCAGCAAATGGGAGAAGTGTCGGGACTCATCTCAATAAATTATAATGGCTGCTTTTTTTCGCGGCCAAAATTATTGTCTCATCGTCCACCGCCCGTGAAGCGGGCTTTGGGGTTTTCTCGGGAAAACCCCGCGCCAGGTGGACGACTCGCTTTTGCTCAGTCCGGCTAGCTGGCAATCTCCGGTAGGGCACGAACTCGCCCAGAGGAGGTCGGCTCCTGCCTCTTACCGCGCCTGAAAACGGGGATCGCGAAATTTCTTTGGCGGCACCGCACACCGCCCGCACAAACTACGACAGGGGGTGTAGGCAGGAAGACAATAGTGATAATTGAATATTTTAAAAAAGGATATGAGGCCCTCGGCCCATCTCAATTTATTGTATAAAGTTTCCAGGTGTGGCCCACGGCCGACTTACAATTTTATTTCCGCTTCGTACAAGGTGGTTGGCGTCTCACCCGCTCGCCCTCAGAGTGGCGTCTCGTCCTCGCTACGACGGCAGGCCTCGTCCTCGATATTGACGGCCGGTCTCGTCCTCGATATTGACGGCAGTTCTCGTTCTCGACTCGCTCCAGATGTCCGGATTATCCGGCCCGTTCTCTCCACTTGCGACCTCACACGCTAGAATTCTTTTCTACCCGCTTAGTCGCACGGTCCCGTCTGCTTGGAAGGTTACTCTCTAATCGAACTATGTCCTTCCTACTCGAAGGTTTAGTCGATACTGACTGCGGGGCTCGCTGCTGCCGCGCATCTCCGAGCGCCGTCGCCGGCGGCGCTCGGGCATTTTCGGGGCCGTTCGTTCCTGAAACGATTCTATTATCGATCGATTCGAATTGATGTATCACTCCGCGCTCTCGCGACCGCGGCACGACTCCTGGACAACGTAACCCCCCGTTACAAACCCTCCTACCTCGGGATTACTCTGAACTCCCGTCTAAGGACTACCGTACCTCGTATCTCGGATTAAGAGTTTGCCCAGGAATCCGCGATCGTTCTACGCTCTCCTTCTAATCCACTCTTACCTCCTCCGAAGAGGGCGGGGAAGGGAGAGACTCGACCTTCCCCCAATCACGGGCGGTTTACTCCTTCCTCAGGGCTTCCCTTTTGGCCTCTAAGACCACCATCTTCTGCAGCGGGGGGAGCAGCCCCGCCAGCCGATGGGCCCACCTGAGGGCGTCTCCCTCGTCGACTCGTCCTGCGACGAAGGCCGCGGTAGTTGTCCCCAAACTGCGGAGCAGGGTGCACTGGGTTCGGAGCCGCCAGCGGTCTGTGGATCACTGTTGTCCCTTGCGGGTGATGCCACGATCCGCTGCTCAAAATGACATATGTCGTTGGCACGGCATATGTCATCGTCCCTACTGGATGATCGAACCCTGGTCTGGCGATGTCCACCACTCCGGGTGACACTCTCGAACCCGTTGTGGTCCAGGTCGGCTGGCTGCTCACATCTAGTGGCGTGCATGTCGAGGTGGCTCGACTCGTAGCCGTGGACGTCCTCGTGTCCTTCGTCACGGCTTGACAGGTGACGATCCTGGTCGAAAACTCCTTTTGTCCCTCGATGTCCCTCGATGGTGTACGTCCCTCCGGGATCTGGACGTGAACACTCGTTTCGGAAGCGCCGGATTTCATCGCGCTCTCGGCCTCTCCTTCTGAGAGTTCCTCTGATTGAGCTCTCGCAAGTCGGGCACGTAGGACCTCCTCATGTCCGACTGTACTCAGCCCTACAGCTCTGAGCCGTGCAATGACCTCTCTGCGGGTCAACCCGACCGGATCCTCCACTCCTTGCGAGACTTCACTCGTGAGTTTCTTCGAGGCGTTGGTCCTCTTTTTTGTCATCGCGATGCCCTACTCTAAATTTTTCGCCTAGTGCGGCCTCTTGCGATCGCGGACTATTCAAGGTCACTGCACTCTACACTGACCTCCACGGCACTTCACTGCTCTTTCTTTTGTTTTTATTGATACTTTTATTCACTCGCGTTTCTCTCCTTCGCACTCTCTCTCCACTCTTTACAACAATTTGGTGTGCTCTGTGCACTGTGCACGCAATTCTCCTGCACAGCTGGAGTTATCCGCTCTCGTACGCGGATACTCCACCTAAACGTGGGCCGCACTCGAGTAGCCCTATCCGACGTCTCGACCTCTGCGATTGGTCGCGCGATCTGCCTACTCTATTTCTCCCGTCGCGCACGCGCTCAACGGAGGAACGGGCAAGCTTGCGGTTCGACTGGTTTGAAAGTCAACTGACGTGCGCGCGCGGTTTCGCGTTGTACCTCGCGGATCGCAGTGGTTGTCGGACAGCCTGGTGACACCCGATTGCCACTCGCTTCGCCACTGTACACAAAGAATCTCTTTCTTTGCGGTTTGTATCACTTAGCCTATTTAACTTAAATCTAAGGGAAGGGTTAGGTATCTCTCTTTTTTTTTTTTTTTTTTTCTTCAATAACAAATTACAAATTATTATCTAAACTTCTTATTCTAATTACGTACTACTTATTCGAAATATAACTTTATTATCTTAGTAATCTATTCTAAATTATTAATTCTCATTCAATTTCTCGCGGGAGGAACGAACCGGACGGATTTACCGACGCGCTCCTGTCAACCGCCCGCGGCGCTGCGACCCGACGCTTTTCTTGTCGGCCTCTCTATCCGACTGCGCGTTCCGCGGCCCCTACTCCGGTGGGGGATACTCCCACTCGGCCCGACACGCTGCCTCTCTGCAGGCAGGGGAATCCCGTTCCCACTCTACATGAACCGTCTCGTGTTCCCTGCCGGGGGGAACTTCTCTCCCGCCCGACGCGCACCGTTTACGCGCACGAAAATCCCCACGTGGCTCGCTCCTTTGGACAAGCACGGTGCTTGCCCAAGTCCCCGCGCGGCGCGTCCCTTTGGACAAGCACGATGCTTACCCAAGATGGCGGCTTTCACCCGCGTTCGCCGGAAAAATGGCGAACTGCCTCGTGGCCGAGACGCTGAAACTTTTCTCTAAATTTCACTCGCGCACTTTAATAAAACCGGTGCCTAATTTAGACACTTTACTTCAGCCCCGCGTTGTGGCGCCATTGATAATGGCTGCTTTTTCGCGGCCAGAATTATTGGCTTGTCGTCCACCGCCCGTGATGCGGGCTTTGAAGTTTCTCCGCGCCAGGTGGACGACACTTTTTTGCTCAGTCCGGCTAGCTGGCAATCTCCGGTAGGGCACGAACTCGCCCAGAGGAGGTCGGCTCCTGCCTCTTACCGCGCCTGAAAACGGGGATCGCGAAATTCCTTTGGCGGCACCGCACACCGCCCGCACAAACTACGACAGGGGGTGTAGGCAGGAAGACAATAGTGATAATTGAATATTTTAAAAAAGGATATGAGGCCCTCGGCCCATCTCAATTTATTGTATAAAGTTTCCAGGTGTGGCCCACGGACGACTTACAATTTTATTTCCGCATCGTACAAGGTGGTTGGCGTCTCGCCCGCTCGCCCTCGGAATTGGCGTCTCGTCCTCGCTACGACGGCAAGTCTCGTCCTCGATATTGACGGACGGTCTCGTCCTCGATATTGACGGCAGTTCTCGTTCTCGACTCGCTCAGATGTCCGGATTATCCGGCCCGTTCTTTCCACTTGCAACCTCGCACGCTAGAATTCTTTTCTACCCGCTTACTCGCACGGTCCCGTCTGCTTGGAAGGTTACTCTCTAATCGAACTATGTCCTTCCTACTCGAAGGTTTAGTCGGTACTGACTGCGGCGCTCGCTGCTGCCGCGCATCTCCAAGCGCCGTCGCCGGCGACGCTCGGGCATTTTCGGGGCCGTTCGTTCCTGAAACGATTCTATTATCGATCGATTCGAATTGATGTATCACTCCGCGCTCTCGCGACCGCGGCACGACTCCTGGACAACGTAACGCCCCGTTACAAAATAAAAATGTTGAAGTTTTATATTTCCCGGTATGAAAAAGTTATCATTTACATAATTAATTAAACAAATTTTTTGCAGGTCTATAATCTAATTATGAAATTAAAAATAAAAAATTAAAAAACGGCTTATATCCTACGAGAAGGTGAAATTTTCGATCGGCTCGCGACCATCATCAGGAGTAACAATATTTACAATCCGTATCTTCTATTATAATAAATCTGAGACTATTATAATAAATCTGTGACTTTTTGAGAGCTACAGGAAAGAATTGGGCTGCGAGAACAGAATTAATGAAAAGACGAAGACGACGTGAAAGTTTATAGGCTTTCTGAAAGCGACCAGAAGGAATTGGGTTGCGAGAAGTGAATTAATAAAAGTGAGACTCGATATTAAAATTTGGAGGCTTCCTAAAATTGAAAGGAAAGAATTGGGCAGCGAGAAGAGAATTAATGAAATAGAGGACACTACATGAAAAATTATGGGATATTTTAAAGCAACCAGAAGGAATTGGGATGCGAGAAGTGAATTAATGAAAAGAGAGACACGTTAAAATTTGGAGGTTGTCTAAGATCGACCAGGAGGTATTGGGCTGCGAGAAGTGAATTAATGAAGAAAGGGACACGACATGAAAGTTTATAGGCTTTCTGAAAGCGACCAGAAGGAATTGTGTTGCGAGGAGTGAATGAATGAACGTGGACTCGATATTGAAAGTTGGAGATTCTCTAAGATCGACCAGGGGAAATTGGGCTCCAAGAAATCTGAAATTATAATATCATAGATGGAAGGTGATTTAAACATTTTTTAATTATTATATCATCAGACGACAGAGAGAGACTCTTTCCATTTTATTTTATTAAGGATGTTCGATACCCTAAAATCATGCCATGAGTATTTTCACGCCTTATTTTTTTGGTAATATTTAAAAAATTGTTAATGATGGTATGGTTGAACAAAGAAGGCCTAATTGTTCTTCATAAAAAGTGGTTAAAATTTTTTAATAACTTACTGATTTTTACCAATGACGACTTAATTTTTCAAGAAAATGATTCTCTACAATTTGTCTAACGTAATACTCTAAATTTAGTTTCTAACATGTTTAATTATTAAAAATCATGACAGTAAATCATATTTTTTTTTAACCGGGCTCTATATTTAACTTTATCCATATAATTGTAATTTTTAATTTTTTTCAGGAACAATTATGTCTTCTTTGTTCAACCATACCATCGTTAACAATTTTTTAAATATTAACAAAATAATTAAAAAACGAAACACGAAATTATTGTGTGTGGTGATTTCAACCTTCCACACCTTCGGTGGTCGAACAATCCGCTTTCGATCGACGTGATTAATTATCTTACACCAGATCGTAAACGATGTGCAGAATTAGTTCATCGAACCTTCTTCTTCTTGGGTCTTAGTCAACTTTATGAGGAACACCCTGGTAAAGGATATTCCCTGGATTTGCTGTTTGCACCAAAGTTTTTTGAAGTTTTTGTACCTGTGAGTTCGAACTTACCGAATCGCGTGTTAACTTTTGATTTTTTGCGTGGCAATTATGATGCAATTATTAATTCTCTTGGAGATATAGACTGGAATGTATTGTTTTGTGATTTTAATGTTAATATTTATTTAGATAAATTTTATAATGTCCTTCATTCAGTAATTAATACTTTTATACCGCGTAAGAAGGCAATTACTAGTACGTAACCTCTATGGTATTCCGCTGAACTAATAGAACTTATTCGCGATAAGAAATTAGCACATATTAAATGGATAAGTTCACATTTGTATGCTGACTTCTTGGAATTTAAATGCTTGCGTACTAAATGTGTTAGGTTATCACGCTTGTCATACAAATCGTATATTTCGGGTATTGAAACAGGCATTCACAGGAATATTAGATCTTTCTGGAACCATGTTAATAAACTTAACAAAAATTCGGGTTTACCGGGCAATATGTTTTGGAATGACAAGCTAGCCACTGATAGTCACGGTATAGCTGATTTATTTTCTGAATATTTTTCATCGGTTTATCGTACTCCATCGCCTTGTAGCATAAGCTCGGTACCTTGCGATATATTTATAGATTCGATCAGTTTCACGGCGGAAGAATTAAAACTTGTTATAGCAAATTTGGAAGACAATGTCAACTCGGGTCCTGACCAGATTCCACCTTATTTCGTAAAACGATGTGCTAATGTGTTAATTGAACCCTTGCTGCTCCTCTTCAATAAATCTCTCCGTTCTGGTATATTTTCTAACGCGTGGAAATCCGCATTTATTTACTCCATCTTCAAGTTGGGTAATAATCATGATATATCCAATTATCGACCAATATCGCTACTAAGTTGTTTTTCCAAATTATTTGACGCTCTTATTACTAAACATCTTTCTAAATTTTTTTCCCGTATAATTGTTAAGGAGCAGCATGGCTTTGTTCGCGGGCGCTCAACGGTCACAAACCTTTTGCTATATAGCGACTATATAATTTCATCGTTTAAGCAGCAGTATCAAGTTGATTCGGTTTATTTCGATTTTTCAAAGGCCTTCGATTCTGTTAATCATGGTCTATTACTGCACAAGGATTGGAACTCTGGGATACGAGGTATGCTCTTTTCTTGGCTTAGGTCATATTTGGTTGATCGAACTCAGTCAGTGAGGATCGCTGGCGCTGTTTCTGGACCTGTTACAATTACATCTGGGGTCCCTCAGGGCTCCCATCTTGGTCCTCTATTGTTTATTCTTTTCATTAATGATCTACCTGACTGTTTCAGATCAACCAAATATCTCATGTATGCGGATGACATTAAACTCTTTTACACTATTAAAAGTCCAATGGACGCGTTGAAATTGCAAATGGACATTAATAATTTGTTTACGTGTACGATTATTTTCTAAATGATACTGCATTGACTTTAGCTGAATCCACGTTGGATCTAGGTGTCCTCTTCGACAAAACACTGTCTTTTTCTGGACACATTAATTCAATTATTGTGCGAGCCCTACGTGTGTCTGACTTTATAAAAAGGGTTACGATAGATTTTCATAAGCCTGAACAATTGTATACTTGTATAAAACGCTTGTTGTACCCATCCTAACATATGCGTCTGTTATCTGGTCGCCATTTACGCAAGCTATGTTTGCCCAGCTTGTGGCCGTACAGCATAAAATATTAAGATATATTTCATATAAAACGAAAAATCCAATGCGTTTTGTTGATCATAATTATGAACCAATTATGACTGATTTAAATTTGATGTCTTTGCGGCAACTTCATTCATTCTATGATTATATATTTGCATTTAAAATCGCTCGTAATTGGTTTAACTGTACTAGTGTATTTGCATTATTTTCTCATCGCGAGATACTGTATAACCTCCGAACTCCGCGTATTCTTTACGAATTACATAATTCTGCGAATTATGAATTTAATTCATCTGTCCATCGATTGCGACGCCTGTGGAATATTATTCCACCGCATCTAAGGGAGTGTGAGTCTGTTAGTGCCTTTAAAGCACAAATTCGTGCCTTTGTTATGTGTACGTGATGGTAATTTAAGACTTTGATTATTTTTGTTTTTTTTTTGCGTTTTGTATAGTGTGCCGATGTTTTACTTCGTATGTTTTTCGTTTTCTTTACCGGCGATCGACTATTTTATTTTGTTCTGTAAAAAGGGCCTCTAGCCCGTTTAATTAAATAAATAAATAAATAAAATAATAAGGCATTTTCATTCATGGCATGATTTTAGGGGATCGACCCTCCTTAAAAAATGGAGAGATCTCTCTCAGACGTTTCATCCCCATCCACACTGTCGTCTGATGATATAATAATAAAAAAATGTTAAAATGACCTTCCATCTACAACATTTAATATATAGTCCTTCAATGAGCGCCCGAGTGGTGTCGTGGACAAAAAATATTTGCAAGGCGTAAGCCGCTTATCATTATTTATATTTAATTATTTACATATTTTAATTTAGGTTAGTATACATAAGTACCTGTAATTGTAAATTATTATGCAGTCTATTGCGAATAGTCTTAATAAGATGTGGCGTATCTGAAAAGACAAAAACTTTTCTGTCGGCGACAGAACGATGTTCGAAATAGTTTTTAAAGTCTTTTTTTCATCAGCACAAACACCAACAATTGTCCAAAACCCTCTGTTTGTAGATGCACCATCTGATATGACCGCATGAATTTTTGCACCTGCCTTTTCTAAAATTATCAGACATTGGACGACCAGTTCAGCAATTTTTTGACCACTTGCCGGTCCTTTTGACGCAAAAACTGCAACAGGCTGGGTATAACTGTCGTTAAACGGTTGGAATAGAAAAACTAATCCATGATCTACCTGATCCCCTGCAATGTTGCTGTGACTACCCGAAGTTTCATCTCCAAAATCAGGTAATCCTTTATATGATAAATCCGATGTATTCACATCTAAAGACGTGCGTGTGTGTATTTCTACAATCAGAAGTGCCCCGTATCTTTGATTTTCAGATCTTTTATCCATTTCTAGTTTAACCAGCTTAAAAAACTGCTCATCGAAGCCGCACTGAACATTTGCAATAGAGAGATATCTAAAAAGGTACACAATTGAATAGATATACTTAAAAAAATTGTTTAAGATTGAATAACAAAAATAAATACCTTCGAATTGTGCGAATACTTGGAACAGGCAAAATGTGGTGGTCTCTTAAAAATCTGTAACCTGCAGGAGATCTTATATGCATCAGCATGCATAACAATAGCCATTGCTCGGAATAACTTTTACCTTTATTTGAGTTGCATTTTGCTGCTTTAATAATTTCCTTTATAACAACTTGTTCGTTACATGTGATCTTTTTTTCATTTAAAATATTTTCAATATCTGTATCTGTTATTTTTTTAATGCCCGACTTGCTGTTATTTAATTGTGGTTTCAATGCTTTAAGCGATCTCAGAGCTCGTAATTTTTGTTGTTCCGCAAGTTTTGCTTTTTTTCTAAGCGCTTTAATGCATTCATTACTTACTTTTGTCCTAACAATTTTTTTCTTTTGTTTGCTATGTTTTCTATTACGAGACACACGTTTTGCTAAAGTCTTTTTTAAAATTTTACAATATATACAAGATTTTATCTTTGACACAACAAGTGTTCACTTGTTGTGTCTCCACGTGCCCATTCTGTCTTCTTGGCCGACTCTAATATATAGTCAAATTTAAACATTGTATACTCTAATTCATGAATATCTGAAATTTTTTTATCGGGCATATTGGCGATTTCTGTGGGTGTGCACAGTACTAGGAACTTTGGGCACATGTCTTTTGCAAGAATAATTTCTTTCGAAATTACCTAAGACCAAAATCCACCGCTCAATTGTTCTATTCCCCCTTTAAAAAAACTATACGTCAATTCACCTTCGACAAAATTATGCTGTTGGATCCACTGTGCTGGTAAGTTAATGTTGACAGCCTGTAAATCCTCAATCGTCATATTTTTCTCCTATAAAAATAAATTATGAATAAATATAAATTGCAAACAAGTGTAAATATATTTTAATCATTTCCGAATGATATTCATAATACAAAAGATGTTTTGATGAAATTCGTTTTCTTGTTTTTGACGCAAAAAATGAAACATACGTGTTTCATACTTTACATTATGCATTTCAAATATAATTTTAAAGAAATATGATATACGGCTTTTATATATTTACAATATTCACATCATCCGCTGTCTCCTCCACTGCCATTGGTTGCAAATCTAATGTACTGTCGTTTATCTGCAATCATTATTTTTTATTTTTTTTTATTTTTTTTTGACAGAGGGGGGAAATGCATTAGGCACCAAAGAGGGTTGAAGATGTTGTGTAACCCCCCGTGTGTCGGACTCCCTCACCTTTGATGTTAACGGCAAGGTTTACCGACTAAAACCCTAACCTCCCTTGGCCCTCCAGAATCCAAGTGTGCAGTCTGCAGCAGAAAAGTGGCTCTGATATCCATCTCATCCGCTGCAGACTGCACCGGGCCATTTCGTTTGCAACTGTAACCACTCCCTCTACCATTGGGTAAGTGGTTACAGGATCTCGTGTGACCTCAGTAGACGGAGAGATCCCAGTAGCACTGCTTTCTGCATTCGGCCTGCGATGGAATTTGCATGTTCTCGACAGGCCGGAATGCTTTTGATGTTTTGGAGGAAAATTGGTCTCATTCCTCCCAGCACTCTAATTATCAGCACGACGAGCTTGATTTAAAAAGGTTAAAGAATAAAGGAAATGAATTATCCCCTGCTTTAATGACATTTTTTAGCCTATTCGCGGGTCGGCTCTCGGGTGGATTGGTCGGACAGACTTTCAAAGACATTACAAGACAATACTTTTTTTAGACAAACACAAGGATCACCCACCCAGAGCCAGTCCCCCCATTACTGCGCCCCGTAGAGCGAATTGACCCCTCTGTATCGCATTTGCACGGGGTCTGGGAAAACTACGAAAAACCCAGACAGATACAGTCGACGAACTACTTTATCATCAGAGTATACCCTCTGATGGTAAAGCAGCCGTGTCTCCCACTCAGCAATCGGCCTGCTATCTTTGCCGTAGCGGGCGCAACGCCCGTTTTTTTTATTTTTCATAGTCACCCTTCCAAGTATGGATCCCTATCAGGAACCTTTCACTTGAAAGAGCGACTGTGCGTCGCACCGACCACAAGGCAATTGCTGTTGGTGACGAGCTTGATTTTGAATCCTCGATACAGCTTGCGAATCTCGAACAGGAGTTCCTGATATTTCATCCGTTTTTCGTCCTCTTTGCTGACTATATTTGTTTCTGCTGGTGCAGAAAACTCGATGACGAAGATGGATTTGTCATCGAAGTCAACAAGGACGATGTCAAGCTTATTGGCTGATATTTGCCTGCTCGTCGGGAATGAGTAATTCCAGTATATTCGGCACGACTCATTCCCGACTACGGATTCAATATCAGTGGGGACGTACGGCAAAACTGGGGTTGCATCAACACCATAAGTGCTGCGAAGATGGTAATACAGCACTCGAAGAGCAGCATTGTGACGTTCGATGTATGCTGAAACTGAATATATAAGACATGCTGCCAAAAGATGCATTAGTGTCTTAGCATGACATCTACACAATCTACAAAGCGTACTCTGTACCGCCTGGTGTAAGATGTTCTGGCGATACGCTAAGGCATTGATGACCCCATCCTGGCATGCGAAGATAAAACCCTCGGTCTCGGATTTGAAGCCGGCTGATCTTAAGAACGAGAAGGTCATCTCTGCCGACAAGCCAAGTTATTGGATATTACGAAAGAATTGTCCATGCAATGGCTTGTCGATATGCCTTCCCTCCAACATACGGAGTTGTTCCTTCCGTATGTTAGCCCTGAGACGCACTGGGCACAGATTGATGACTGATTCAGCTTCCGGTGCACCACTACGTCCCACGTTGAAAACCAGACCGAGGTTTCGCGCTGCTCGTTCCGCCGCGTTGTACAAAAACGCCCCCTTCCCCTGAATTTCATGCTGATGAACTAGCATCATCAGGGGATCCTCCGTTCGATTAATCACGTCGCAAGCTGTCGCGAGGACCAATCGGTCATGCATACACTCCATGCTTAAAAGGCCACGACCTGTCCATATTTCGGGGCAAATACAGTCGTTCCACGGAAGATCTTGGATGCAAACTGCGTTGCATACAAATCATCTTCCGTGTGCTTCGGTCAAGATCCCTTAGCTCGTCAACGTTCCACTTCAGTGCTCCAAATGAATAGAGCACTGGTGATACGGCCAACATATTCGTGGCTGCCATCTTATTTCTCCCGGTCAATTCTGATGACCAGATCTGATGGAGAATGCGCCGGTATTTCTTAATGATGGTGGTTTTAGCAGCCTGCACATCCTGGATATGCCTTTGAGGTACGCTCAGGTATGTGTAGGCTTCTTCGGCGCTAATGTGGCGGATGACATTTCCGTTGACAAGCTCCATATCGTTGTTATGGGAGCCTGACCTTCCTCTGTGCAAATGAACGACTGCACACTTGTCCAATCCGAATTCCATGCCGATATCTCTCGAGTATGTGATGGTGATGTTCAGAGATCGATGTAATTGATCCTCGCCTGATGCGTATAATTTAAGATCATCCATATAGAAAAGATGGGTGATCTTATATACACGTTCACCAGGCGGTCCACACATGTACCCTTGAGATTTCCGGAGAGCAACGGATTGAGGCAATAGTGAAATGCAGAAGAGCGGAGGACTCAGAGAATTTCCCTGATAGACACCTCTTTGGAATTGAACCAGTCTAGACATGGTTCGACGCTTGCCCGATGTCATGACAAAGCGTGTTTTCCAAAGAGGCATCAGATCTTCTACAATTCTCACTATGTTTGGGTGGACATGGAGGCGTTTGAGCAACATGCTTAAAAGCTCGTGCGATGTTGAGTCATACGCCTTCATATAATCCAGCCAGGCTATCGACAGGTTACGTTTGTACTGGACTGCGTCCTGACAAACACACCTGTCGATAAGCAAGTTGTCCTTGCAGCCGGATACACCCATTTTGCAGCCTCGTTGTTCTACTATCCGTTGCCACACCGGTTTCTCGGATTTCTCAATACGTTCGTTCAAGATGTTAGTGAACAATTTGTATAACGTATTGAGACACGTGATCGGTCTATGGTTTTTCGGATCGGACAAGTCTCCCGATTTTGGGATCAGTGTCGTTCGGCCCTCCACCAGCCAGTGCGGAATGGGTTGGTCTCCATTTATATAAGAGGTGAATATTCGGGCTAGGTGTTGATGGAGAGAAGTGAACTTCTTCCACCAATAGTTGTTAATTCCATCCCAGCCCGGCGAGGAGAAATTCGTCGCTCCTGTGATGGCATTTTTCACCTCTAATGCACTGACGGGTGGGCAATCTTCACTTTGTTGTGTGACTTCGTCGCACAACTCGGTGAAGATTTCAATACCTGGAGTGTCTGCATTAAGCCTAGATGTTTTCTCGTAGATGCTCCCCCAGAATTCCTCAACTGCGGCCATCGACGGAAACTCGCTTGAGGCTGTGATACGATGTTTGAAGAGGTTGGAAGGATTCGTCCAAAATATTGCATTTTGTCGAATTCCATCCTCCCGTTTTTGCAACCTTTTTTTTGGCATCCGCCAAAACCCGAATTTTATCCGCCAAACGTTGCTTGATGTTGAGCAAGTTCAGCTTGTTCAGTGTGTGATAGTACGTCCGCAGTTGTTGTGCGCACTTCTTGACTTTAGCCGTAAATGAACGGCCAGATGTTAAATAGTCGATCACACACTGAATTCGGGAAGCGAGTTTCCGTGTCAGTCGAATCTTACCGTTCAATTGAGACATGCGTTTTGTAATCTGCCGACTCCCCTATATCTGTGCCAGATTTCGCGGAGTCACCAGATCACTTGCAGCCTCGTAAACGGCACAATTGACTTGCCACAGGTCGCAGTCATCTGGAAGAGCATCCAGAAGTAGGCTATTTGCTCTGTCTAATTCTCGTTGTTTAGGCAAAACTTTTGTTGTCAAATTTTGCCTAAACACGAGTGTCGTGATTTCATAACGTGGAGCATCTCTCTCAGCACCGCGTACGGGCTCAGTTGTTATTGCCCGCACATCCGGTACCGGTTGACAGCTGGGAACAACGAAACCTATCCGCCTCAGATAGGCCACATAATCTCTCAGTTGTTGTTGAGAAAAGCGATCTGCCAGTTCGGGATGCATTACTGCAAACCGACTGTGCATTCGCGCCATGTAGCCTCTCTGTTGCGGACAGCTCTCCTCGTAGCAGCGCATTAGATCTTGCCTGAGATCCTCGGTCCACTGAAATCGTATGTGGGTACGTAAAGGTCGTTGTCCCGGTTCACCTGTTTTGGCTTCTCCACCTCGGGACTGGGCTGAATCCGAAGCAGCCCGATGGTCAGGAGCCCTGCGCGTTCTATTTGTAGTAACCGCATATACAGGGAGTAGGGTGGTTGGCCCTACCCCCTTTTGTTATGCCTCTCTCGTTTATCTCTTACCTCGCGATCCACTGGGGTTGGTTACCCAATCTCTGGCAAGGTTGCTAAGAGTCCAGGGCCCACCGACTTTAATAAGCACACGTGGAGGTGAGAGTAGGCCATTTGGGAAGATAGGCAAAGATGCAGCTTTTTGCATAGCCGCATTGTGTTACGCATCATTCCCTTTGGGCCCCTATTATTACTCTTATGGTTATTGTTATTATTATTAATTAATATGTTAATTCGTGAAGGTAGCATACGATGTTAAATACTATTCATTTAAATATTTTAGTTAAAAAATATATAAAATATAGATAACTATAATTTTAATAAATATAATTTCATTCTTTACGTGTAATAAAAATTATCTTTTAAATTACTGAAATAAAAATACTTAAAGTAATGGAATAGTAAATGGATAGAGTATCACTCTTTAGTCTGATGACAAATAAAATGTTCATAGTTATTTTCATATTGTAGGCGTAAAAAGTTCAACTTTACGCCCGCAAATGAGGGCGTACAATCGTACTGTAAGCCTACTATGGCGAAAAATATTTTCCATCTGTATCTATTCTAATATAAAGTCCAATAACGAGCATCCGACTGGTGGTAATTTTTTACTTAGATATGGTCCACAACAATACATTTTTAAAACGGACATTTGCACAGCTTCAGCCTCATGTATTTAATATAATATATGCTTACAACTCCAAGAATATTTCCATCAGCATCTTTTAACTCTTTTCTTCTGACAATGCTGTTTTTTGCGAAATGATGCTCGCATACACAATGTTTTGGTGACAGTTCCACATCAGTTCGACGAATGGCATGTTTCCACAACAGCCTCATTTCTTCATTTCTTGGCACTCGAAAAAAAGCCACCTATTCATTATTGTTGCGGTAACCTGAAGTACATCCTAGTACAATGCAGCCAGGCATGTCTGAAATAAATAAAATGTTTTTAAGCAAATAAATATTCTTAATTACAACAACAGAAATAAATATTATGCGAAAAGAAAATTAATACTGCTTTTTTATAAACGATAATTGTGTCCTGTTGATCTTATTAATTTCCCTGAAGATGTCAGTAACTTTTTTTCACAATGAAGTTCATTTCGTCTGCACTTTGTGAAACCGGCAAAACTGCAGATGAAAACCACCAAAAGCAGCGGTATCAAGTTTAGGTTAGAAATACTAAACCAGCGCTGCATATTCCATCAGCACACCCATGCGATTTAGTTTCAGTTTAGCGATGAGGGGAATGAAGAGCATTGAAGGGAAGAGAATCATTGGAGACACCAGAGGCACACTCCTTTAACACAGAAGGTTTATACACTGTCACCCCCCTGGATTTTACGATCATTTTCACTAGAGTACCACAGATTAATAACAGATCGCTAAAGGTCCCGTTTTCTTGTAGTCAAAAATTGACGCTGGTTTCAGCGCCAATTCTGACGTTCTGAGCGGCCGTTACTGTAACTAAAGCAACATCTGACGTGTTCCTAATACAGTCGGTATTGTCACATGTAAGCATACGAAACATATTGTACTTTTCCCGTGCGATCGTTTTCGACCGAACGATATTTATAGATTATACTTGTAACATTAAATATCAAAGATTATAGACACAAAAGAGAAGACTGCGTACATATGGGTCTATATTTGTTTATTACATACATATATATCCGAATTATAATAGGTATATGATATATTATTTATGAAATGAGGCGTACAAATATCAACCTTTCTTTTTTCCTTACGAACCTTGCACACATATTAATAATTGCATTTCAATTATTTGTGAACAGTAGGAATGATTATTTAATTTTACAAGGATATAATGACAAGAATATTATTTTTCGAATGAGTAATGGCGCACAGAGGAGGAAATCTTTTATACCTCACATAAACGATGTATTGGAGCATTTCTCCGTTCCATTGTGTAGGTGCGCGTGTAAAGGCTCACGTTTTTTATTTTTTAACGGATCGGGCATCGGCAATTCTTCGAATTCCACCTATACGGAGAGCAGAACCCAGGGTAGAACTCCGTGCAATGGCTAAGTAGGAAGTTGGTATTAGGTTTCCCCGCGGAATGGCGCGGCGACCATCAGAAAGGGCGCGGAGCCGTACGTCAAACTTTCGTATTCCTTGACATAGACTTTCCCCCTATATTTATATGTGGTAGTTTGTGCGTGCGTCGGTGCGTATGCGTTCCAGTGTTATCGTTGCGTCCAATATTATTATAGATTTGTCGTTTATCCGTAACTTATGTATTCGCGCATACCACTATATGGCACTGTATTATTTACTTTTTTTCTGTTACTTATGCATATTTTGTTATACTTACCCCTTCAATTGTAATTTTGTTTTCTTTAATTTATTATGTCTTCTGTACTTTTTGAGAGCGATTTCGCCCGTTAATGATTTAATAAACAAATAAATAAATAACCACATAAAACAGTATTTTTCCTTGCTTTTTTTAATAATATAGGCCAACAAAATGAGGCCGGTGTCCGTGCCCAGAAAAAGTACTACACTTTTCGGAAGGTTTTCCATGAGATAAATCCAAATTTCACTGCCGAATTGTTCTATGACGTCAAGATTTTGAGATATCTTAATCAAAAAGTGAAAAAAAAAACACTGTTTTTCAGTCAGTTTTTATTGCGGAACCAAATTCTTGTTCGCAATTTGGCAAAAACCAGAATAAAGTGCTATTCATTCGCTTTAAAATGCTGTTTTACTCATTACGATTTTCTGTCGTCGAGTTTTCGAAGTTTTTACTAAGGCATGATTATGATTTTCGTTGTTTGCACTTTTAGGTATATATAAAATATTGTATATAAAAAAATATAGACGGAATAGAACAATTCTGTGACGAGATTTGGATTCGTCACATCGAAAACCTTCAGAAAAACATACTGCCGCTTCTGTCGCATGCATTTTAATCTGTTTTTTTTTTGCAACTGCAATACAAATGTTGGCACTTTAGTTCAGGATATCTCAATATGTTGACTTGATAGAACGATTCTGGATACAAAGATTGATCTCATTTTGTTCGTTATTTTCATAAAATTATACATTTACTACGCATTTATTTTAAGGCACAGAAATTGTGTGTGGAAAAAAAAATTTGTACGAGGAATTCATAGTATTATACTTTAATAATCCTGAATATTTGATCGATAAAACATTTTGTTTTCTGGAAAAACGCAAGTTGTTAAAATATATCAGTAAATAATAACGTTGTGAATATTTGTAGGCGTTTTCATTAATAAAAATTCACCAAATGAAACCGAAAATCAAACAAAATGTATGAAATGCACAAATCTTGTACACAATTGCGGATATATTTTTAAAATTTTATTCGTTTTGTAAATAATTTTGTATCTACACCGAAAAGTTTCTTATACCCTTTATTATAATACCATCGAATTCCTCGTCCAAAATAACAGAAATAATTATTTTGTATTCGTTAACAAATACTTTATATCTATACATCATATTTTAGGTCTATACCAATAAATTATCGTATAAAATTGATGAAATATGATTTGTGATAAATTCGAATCAATACAAATCAGTATTATGTATTTTTACCGTTAATTTTAACGTCAATCGAAAAAAGTGATTTCAATTTTCATATGATTAATAACGTTGAGGAGTAATTTTGTTTAAAATGAGGTTGACGACGAGAGTCGACGTAATATATTTCAAGAAATTAAAAATACACGATATTAAGTAAAAGGACGTAAATTACGTTTTCAAATTACAAATTCATTTCCGTACTTTAATATTTTCCTACAGAATCCTCTCACATAAATCGGTTAGCACTTCACAACACTGAAATATATTAGACAGATATATTTTAAAAAAAACGCTCCATTTTTCCATCGTCATATGAACTGATATGCGGAGACAAGCCGTTTTTAACGAAAATCGAACATTAAACGTACAAAATCTTAAGTAAAAATGCTTCAATTGCTATATTTCTTTTCATAATTTAATATTTTATTATTACTATGAGATAAGTGTTTTACAATAGGAAGATATTATTTGTTGTTAAAAATTAAAAATTAAAAATCGGCAATAAATATCAGAGACATAGAAATTAAAACTATGGGAAAATGACCCATATATGTATTTATGGAGGGGAATGGATAGTTAAGAAAATATGATAGTAAATAATATAAGTACAAGATCATCAGATTTTTTCATAAAAATTGTAAACGATAATTCAAAAAGGTGTTATCTTATGTAATTTTTCTTTACAATATCTTTTGTATTGAAAGCTTTGTACTTCAGATACATGTCATAATATTTTATTCAATGAGGGCGCATTTTATGCGGAAACCCGTTGTTCTTTTGCAATTATATACAAAATTTTACAATTTTTTCTTAAAAAAGTTGTACGAAAAAATAACGTTAAATTTGCACCAATTCAGATGAATTGAATTTATGCTCCTGCAAATGTTCCGCACTAAGCGTTGTCGATTTTCGAAAATTCGCCTTTTTCGTCCCACCCTAGTGTATAATAATTAGTAACGTATTGATAGGATAACCATTTATCCACATGTGTTACAATTGACGTAGTACTTACTCATATGCAATTGTACAAAATGAAGTATACAAATTTGTTGACCATTAATGAAATGGGTTCTTGTTAATTTATGCAAATGCAATAATGTCCAATAAAAAATGTTTAATATGAATTATCGGTAGTTTACAGTTTATGCAAATACATTCGTATACTTGTATTGTATTTATTTTTATAAAAAATAGTACACTTTCAGAAACAGATATATATATATGGGACATTCTTTTACAAACCGAACACTTTTTTTTTTCGACATTTTTTAAATCGCTCCAAACTTTTTTTACAAGTTGTAGGTATAAAATGAGCGAACACGTGTATCGGGAAATTTTTTTAAAAATTTTATTTTCGAAGATAGAGCGATATGAAATTTTGGCGTTTTGCGTTTTGTGGTCATTTTCAAATCAACGTATCTCCGTCATTTTTTATCGTACAACAAAAATTTTATAGCATTTCATTACAAGGTTATTTTTTGTCTGTATTGTCCGAAAATAGAATTGTTGAATTTTTCAGAAAATCTTTAAACCAATTTCAATGAAATTGAACAAGGAAAAAAATGTTTGCTTCCGACGGGGAATCGAACCCCAGTCCACATTTTTCAAATACGTCAACTTATCCCGCACTTATCAATTCACCGATAAAATCGGACATATAAATTTGATGTTGTACTCATGCTAAAATAAAATTGATGCAAGATTCTGACTATTTTTATAAAAATATTTTAAAAAAATAATTATACAAGATTACAAAATAATATCGCAGATTATTATTATATTACAGATTTATTCATTACATATTGAGTATAATAAATGCCTATACATACATATATATGGGACATTCTTTTACAAACCGAACACTTTTTTTTTTCGACAGTTTTTAAATCGCTCCAAACTTTTTTTACAAGTTGTAGGTATAAAATGAGCGAACACGTGTATCGGGAAATTTTTTTAAAAATTTTATTTTCGAAGATAGAGCGATATGAAATTTTGGCGTTTTGCGTTTTGTGGTCATTTTCAAATCAACGTATCTCCGTCATTTTTTATCGTACAACAAAAATTTTTTTTTATTCTAAAGATAATAACATCAGCTTTCTAGTGACATTTTTCTTAATTCTGTAAATTGATAAAAAAGTACGTTTTTTTACAAATGAAAATTTAAAAGTTAATTTAAACAATGGCGCCCCACAGATACGAAGTTTTAAAAAATACCATTGAATTCCTTGTCGAATTTCCTATAAGAAAAGTTTTTATCTGGAATGGTCACTTTATTTTTACTATCCCAAATAAAATTAAACGTCCGCTGCACGGGGCTGGCTCTCCCTGTGCCAGGCTGTATTCACGTTTGTTCCCTTGACGTAGCCAGCGAGCTATCCCCACCACCGCGGAAGAACTAATCCGCAGAGAGTCGCCAGCGTCATTGAGGTATTACTACTCCCCGTCTACTTGCTCCCGCGAATTTCAAAAGTATACTTTCATCGCTATTAGTATTTTGTTGTATCTACGAATTTTCTTATTATGATGCATGTTATAGTTAATTTTCTGATTACTGTAAATATTCTGATTATAAGACATATACCTAATCAATATATTTATATTTTATCGTGTATTTTATTTAACTGAAACGATCATGAACTTTACCAAGTAAAAAATGTAAAAAATTTCAATATATTCAACATAAAGATAGTACGACTAAGAGTTTGGCATTATGTTGATTATTCTGGAATCTTGACTATCAAAAAAAGATAAACGCTCTGTTAGTAGAAAGTTTAAATCTATTTCTACTTCGATACAAATTTTATATTCTTTATTAATGATTTAATAGAGCTCTGAAAAAGTTGTCTTGAAAATTTCTTGAATTGCAATTTTAATAATTATACTGTCATCAATAAATTATAAAATACAATTTAGGCAACGATAGTGTATTTTAGCTTTGAGTGTCTTGTACGAAAAATGTTTTAATGCATTTCTTGTTCGATAAAGAATTTTCTGTCTTTATGTTTTGTATCGATGATCTATTTGAGATTTAAATACCATGTTTCTAAGTTTTCATGCTGACGCATTATGATGCTAATTTCTTGACCGTTAATGATTGAATTTGAAATTGTGGATTTTTGGTAGAGACGGTCTGGTTGTACGTTTTTAAAATAAACTGTTACACTTAGTTGACGTTTCGGCCGTTGATGACAGCCCTCTTCGTCTCGATTTACCTTGTCACGACTGTCAATAAATTTCTGAAGAGGGCTGTCATCAACGGCCGAAACGTCAACTAAGTGTAACAGTTTATTTTAAAAACGTACAACCAGACCGTCTCTACCAAAAATCCTCAATTTCAAATGTTTCTAAGTTGCAGTATATATAAACTTTTTAATTAATAATATCTTTAATATTGCTTAAGTAAAGAACTAGTAAACATAAAAGTTCTGTACTGGATGCAAAAATGAAATAAAACTTGCATCTTGGCAAACATGTCGATCTGAAATTATTTTTCAACGACTAAAAAGTTCAGGTCTAAAATATTATAGTAATACAAATAGTATTGGATATTTCAAACTTTCATTATTATTATTGTAGTTTAGTCCAAAAAGCATTGTAATTGACAGATTCATTTACTGCTTACAAATAATTCTTCAATCTAAAATAAATCATCGATACAGAACTTTTGGATTAAAAAATTCTATACGGAAACAAAATTAAAACAAATCTTTCTTCGCAGAAAACATTCAAATATATACATGTACATTGTAGAATACTACTTCTATCAAATCATAAACCTTTATTGAGATTGAAGAGAAGTGTGCATTTACGAAGAGATTACTTTTGATATGTAAGTTAAATTTATTCACATTAAATGAAATGAATTGATCCTTTGCTCGTTTAAGAAAATTGTTATACAAATAGGTGTAAATATGTAAGGATATATATATGTAACAAAAGACACTTAAGTTATGCAAATGTGTCCTGTGTTCGATGGCTAAAATTCGCTTATTTATATTCTAGGCCAGCAACGTTCTTGTACATATTAAGTACTGGTTATATATGTGTTTCTTTTTCTTGATATATTCATATTGAAAGTGAAAGAAATATTATGTGCACTTATGTGGAGATTGTTTTTGATGTGCAATAAAAGACTTAATTTATGCAAAAGGGTTCTACATTCAATGACTAAAATTCCTTTACTCGTGTTGTAGGCCTGCAATTTTCTTGAACATATTAAATAATGTTTATATCTGTTTCTTTTTCTTCATATATTAATATTGAAAGTGAAAGAAATATTATGTGCACTCAAGTGGAGATTGTTTTTGATATGCAACCGATAAAACAAATGAATGGATCGTTCGCTCAGTTTAAACCAAATTCTGGTACGCGTAGCTATTCGATATATTGAAATTAGTCCCAGATACGTTTATATTTATTTTTTTCAATTCACAGATCTTTATTAACAGTAAAAGAAACAGGTTGATACTTGTAAGGGTCATATCTGTAACGACAGACACTCAAGTTATGCAAATAGGTCCTACGTTCGGTGTCTAAAATTCATTTATTTATGTTCTAGGCCAGCAACATTCTTGAACATATGAAGTGTTGGTTAAACATGTTTCTTTTCCATTGTACATTCATATTGAGGATGAAAGAAATATTATATGCACTTAAAGAAAGATTATGTTTGATAAGCAAACTCTCGAATGAAGTCAATGTATCCTTCGTTAGCAAAATAACTGTACACGCAGCTATTGGGTACGAAATAGTTAAATATTTCCTGGATATATTTGATATCTATTTCATTCAAGCCCCACACACACACACACACACACACACACACACACACAAATTTTGAACGAATTTTTTTGTAATTCTATGATTTTTTCCAAAGAAAATGCGGGGTCGTTGAATCGAAAATGACGGATTTCAGTTGAATTAGAGCGCTTTGAACACAGATTTTTGTTTTCATAAAAATTTTGCAAAGCAAATTCATTTTTACATTGTTTGTTGCCACTCATTCGGAAAAAATCAAACGCTGTAAACCCACGTGTCGCTTGAACGGCTTGAACGGCTTGAACCGAGCGGGTAGCAAAATCGGGTGATTTCGTGAGCAGTCGTGAATCTTCGGGACATACCACAGTTCCTGCCCTTCTTTAAGGGAACACGAGAAATTTGCCAGTACCAGCCCCGTGGTCCGCTGTGCTCTGTCTCGCCGTTACTGTCGCGCTGCGCCAGACCGGCCGGCGGCGTGACAAATGCCGCACCTACATATATTTTGCTATATCTATATGTACACTATACCGAATTGTAATACTATTTTGTAAATTTTAATATTTGTGAAGAAATGATTATTAATTATTAATACGTAATCTTTTTATCAATACAAAGTGAAGGTAAGGAAAAATAAGTATTGCTTAAAAATTGTGTTAGGCCATTTATTTCATGATTTTAACAAGTGAAGATTTTTCAAAAAGTGAAAATGGTTTAGCGTGCAATGTCGTTGTTGTTACGGGAATGACGCTATGATAATTCAGTGTTCCTTTTATTGTTCTGGTGTTAATTTTTCTTCCTCCTGGTTATACTGTTCGGTTGTGAAATAACTGCAATGAATGTTCGGCAAAGCTTCCCGTGCCCAAAGGAATAGCTCTTTGGGTGTCTGTATTGAATTATTTATTCGTTGTAAGCTTGCTCGGGCAGCAAGCCTTTTCAATGTTCCACCTATTCCATCACATGGTGCTTTCCCGTGAGACGTGGGAAAAAAAATGCCACTCGGCTGCGATGTTGAAATCCCGCATGTGACGACTTAAATTGATAAAATTCTTTCTATTTTTATATTGAGCACTCGCCCCGTCTGAAAAGTATATGATTTTTTTTACTTTTGTTATGTTATTTTTTATAAAGTCCACAATTTTGGACTGTAAAAGATGCACCGCAATTGTGTCATGGTTCAAACATTCCGATATTGATACAAGGCTTTTAAATTTCAGTTCATTTTCGTCTTTATAATAAATCGCAGTTGGATGAACGGTGGCCTGATTATTGTTCCAATGAACACCTTGAATCGCGTTTTGCACTACGAATGAATAATTCTCCGCATCATTCATTGCATCATTCCCGTAACAACAACGACATTGCACGCTAAACCATTTTCATTTTTTGAAAAATCTTCACTTGTTAAAATCATGAAATAAATGGCTTAACACAATTTTTAAGCAATACTTATTTTTCCTTACCTTCACTTTGTATTGATTAAAAGATTACGTATTAATAATTAATAATCATTTCTTCACAAATATTAAAATTTACAAAATAGTATTACAATTCGGTATAGTGTACATATAGATATAGCAAAATATATGTAGGTGCGGCATTTGTCACGCCGCCGGCCGGTCTGGCGCAGCGCGACCAGCAGGGTTGGGTATTACGCATCAAAGAAGGTATTCTACCGTAGCATGTAGAAAATCGGTAAACTACGTAGAACGTGTAGAAAACATGTAATCTGCATGAGAAATGTAGAGTACTAAAATATACAAAAAAAAACATAATATCTATTTAATCTGAAGCTCATAATTCGAGTTGCGAGATATTGAAGATTACAAAAAGAAATCACTTTGTTTTGCAATGACTCTGCTCTTTTTGAAGTTATCTTAACGAAACGGGCTCATGTCATAGATCATTTCAAGCTTTACAATTTATTTATGGAGCTGTTTCAACTTCGGCGGCTTTTTTACAGTTTGGTAAGATAGATAATAATTTTAGATGGCAACGGATTTAAAATTGTTCGTGACAATAAAAAAACATTTGCAATTTTCTTGGAATGTAATGAAATACGAACAAATACAGGAGCTTGACGGACTACAAGCACACAGGTTAGTTATAACCATAGATATAATAATTTATTATATATGCGTTACCAATACGTCTTAACGATGCGTCCTACTGAAAATTGGCAAGAGACCAAAAAGTTTCTCAAGCGAGCATAATGTAAGGAGGACCTGTCGAACTTTTGAAAAAATCAAAGTTAACGACCTTGACAGCGGTGTCAAGGTCGAACTCGCTAAATTTTCAACTTTTTCAAAATCCGACTTCGGATCCTTCAATCATATCGAAATCCTACAACTTTTCGTTCCTTGCGATTTTTTCCTATCTCTGACCGTTAACCGTCGAGATACTGCAAGTTCAAAGTTTGCTAGATCTTTACGCGCCGTATGCGTTAACAATACGCCTTAACGATGCGTCCTACCGAAAATTGGCAAGAGACCAAAAAGTTTCTCAATCGAGCATAATGTAAGGCGGACTTATCGAACGTTCGAGAAGTTAACGACGAACGAAGTTTCTCGAAATAATAAGCCATCATTCGTTAAAATCCGTTCATTTTTTAAAAATTCTCAACAGCGGAGAAGAAAAAATTTGAAAAAATAGCAAAAGTTGCTGAACAAATTATTTTTGCACATTTCAATTTTTTTTTCAAGAAGAATAATGCTTTCACTTTTTAACAATATCATTAATAATAAAAATTAAATTCTTGGAAATGTTGTTAAATATTTTTCGTGAATATATGATATTCTGGGGTCTAACTACCTTAAGTAATAAACCAATTAATTTTATATTCCTGTCGTAAAAAATAAATTATAATATTTGTGAAATAAAGTTTATTAATTTCTAAAATCACAAAAGCATTTTTCAAAAATAAGATAACCTCCTTAGTGGTGACATTAGCGAGGTTTTAAAAGTAGTTTTGATAATATTTACATCATTTGTAACTAATATTTTATGGATACCTTGTATCTTTTTTGATTTTTCAATCTTCAGTTTGATTTTTAACTAAAAAAAATACACATATAACTGCGCCAAATAAATTTAAAAGTTTGATGTAGACTACCTTCATTTTTGTAGAAAACAGAAGATGTAGTATCTACTCCATATTCGACACGTAGAACACTGAAGTAGTTTACCTCCAGTAAACTACCAAGCCAACACTGGGAACCAGTGTATATCTGCCTCGTAATTTTATATGGTTAAAAAAAGACAGATTTGCACTGAGTGCATTCTCAGTGCGTCATTGGAAAATGATATTAGTAGAGATCAGTACAATCTCTGGCTTTGTTTAATTCCAAGCAAACTCCGTCCTTTGCTTTCCCTTACTGAAAATATAGTACTCTCCTTTTTCATCATTTAGTTACAGGTGGGATTCGCTCGGGGCGCCACTTTACAGCGTTTTCAAAATCGGCTCGCTGTTTTCAGCCAACTGAGCGAGCTTCCCTTTAATCTCTCTGACGATACGTTTCGTCTCATTTGTACACCCAACTCCATTAATTCGCGCAGGGAATCCCCGTTTCAGATGACCTCTAAACGTCCAAGTAGGACGCTTTCTTGTATTTTATAGTTTGTGGTCGACGACGAACTCTTCGAATTTCTTACGACTAAGTCGTAAGGTGACAAGCCAGCAAGAGTCTCGGCGCGCGCGCGCGCAAGAGAGAGAGAGAGAGAGGGAAGGAGAGAGACGGAGAAATGGACACACACACACATCCACATCAGCACCTCATCTATTGCACTCCGTTTTACAGAGGAAGGAAATAATTTACAGTGATATTAGGGAAGTCATTGTTTTTGAATATAAATTATGTAATATAAAGAATGTTGCTTTTCTGTGTTTTGTTTTTTGTTGTAGATTTTGTTGCTGCAGTTCCTACATTACGGCGATTGTTTTGAAATATTTTAGTTATTTTGAGTTAAATTAGTTCGAATCCGGCGCATATTTAGTTTATCTGATCTGTGTGAATTTAATTCCTGCACAATTTTATTTATGGATTGATTGCAGTGACAAGTTTTATCCGCAGGTTTTTAATAAGTGATTTTAATAATTCACTGTCTTTTGCACAGGTTGTCATCTGTTCGAGGTTTTATTTTGTGGAAAATATTTGTGGTGGCCTCACTTAGTGTTTACGTGTAAAACAATTAGTGATTTTTAATAACTGATAAAACGAGACGTGTGTATTTTGAATATTTTATTTTATCGATATGAGTGCAATTTATGAGTTTTAATTGTGAACGTTTTCTGTCACTGATATAGTGTTTACATAGTATTAGTAGCCTCTATTGTCCTCGATTATTTACACATTTCGTCGCTGCGTTCAATTGTGTTTATCTGTCACTTACATTCAAATTTATTGTTTGTGTCTCGGTATATGTTCTCGTCGTGCGGCCGACCTGAGCGTTTATGTGTTTATGATTTTACCGTCGGTGTGTCAGAAACTATGTGTTAGTGTAATGACTTTCGTGTGATTGTAAACAGTTCTGATTATAGGGATGGTGACTGTATATTTAACAGTGTAAATAGTTGAAATTTTCAACCTAACTCTATTCAAGTTTTCGTGATACCGTCTGCGATATAATTTGTTTTTACTCCTGTTTATTTGTTATGCCATGAATGGGCCACTCAAGAGAAAAGCAGGACACAAATCGGGACAACCTGATTTATTGACGGAATTTGTAAACGGTTCGCCTATTGCCAAACGACTCCGTACGAAACGATTATTGTCTGACGCAGGCCCTGCAAGCAATAAAATATCGAAATCGAAAATGAGTGAGAACGTCAATAAGGAGAACAATGTTCTGGGACCAACTAGCTCTCATGCACAGAGTGTGAGCTGCCCGAGTAAACATCAATTTCCGAACTGGCTAATTTTATTCGTATTTCGTTCGAAACCAATAACTCTTCACTTTCAGAAATTAAATCCCAGATGTCCAAGTTCTCCAACCGAATGGATACTATGGAGATCCAATTACAATCATTGTTAGAACTAAATACTAAGGTCTCTAATATTGCTGACAGAGTCTCCAAATTGGAAAAATTGTCTGAAAAACAGCCTATCGATGTAGACGAGTTTTTGGATGAAATCGAGGACAGAATAAGTAGATCTTGTAATCTTATGATCTACGGTATCCAAGAACCAAATCCTCCAAATGACCTAAATGCTGACCTACAATGTATCAAGAACTCATTGGCTCCGATCCATAATATAAATCTGGAAGCTATTTCGATGCGCCGTATTGGGACTTTTACTGCCAGTAAACTTCGCCCAATTGTCGCAAGTCTTGTGTCTCGTGAAGAAGTTCTTCGCGTCGTGAAAAACCGCCATCTTTTATCGCAAGGGATTTCAGTTTCGACGGATAAAACCGTAAAACAGAGAGAGCGTTTATTGGCTCTAAAATCCGAAGCCGACGAGTACAATAATAGTCATAATTCAGATCCTAAAGTAATTAGGTATGTAAGAAATAAGCCCGTGTTGGTTACCTCCTCCAAGCCTCCACCACCTGGATCTTCTAGAACTCGTGCTAATTTTTGCCCCCGATCGCAACAAGAATTTGATAATTTATTATCAGAACGTTCGATCTCTCAACAATAAACTGTCTTATTTAAAAGTAAATCTTCATCAACTAATAGTCTTGCCGGATATTTTATTATTGACCGAAACTTAGCTGAAACCGCACACTGAGGACTCGGAGTTAGGACTCTCAAATTATGCCATTTACCGTCAAGATCGATCTCCGGAAGTCTCACGGGCTACCCGTGGCGGCGGAGTTTTGGCGGCCATCAACAAAACCATTCGTGTTACCAGACTCAATCCATTAATATCCACGGAAGCTTTATTTCTTCAGTTGAAGATTGCATCAACACGCTATCTCTTGATTCTGGTATACATTCCTCCTGCCTCTAATGAAGAAGCCTTCGAAGAATTTCTATCAGCTGTTGATAGGATATCCTCTCAAATGCCTGATTATGAATTGATAGTTTGCGGAGATTTCAATCTTCCAAACCTACGTTGGTCCAACAACCCGCTTTCAATGGAGGTCTTATCTTATATATCACCGGATCGCCGCCGTTGTTCAGAATCGGTTCATCGATTCTTCTCTTATATGGAACTATCACAACTCTTTAACGCACATCAAACTAAAGGATATACTCTTGATTTACTTTTTGCTTCAAACCTAAATGTGAGCAGCCTTAACTATCAAGATCAACTGTTTCTCCCGGATGAACATCATTCAGCAGCATTTTTCGACGTATCAGCGCCTTCATGCGTGGATCAACCTAGCCGTAACGTAATGTTCGATTTTGTGCGTGGAAATTATGATGCACTTACTGTAAATCTCGAGGATATTGACTGGAATGTTACTCTCGTTAACTCTAACGTAAATGACTGTCTCGAGAACTTTTACAATGTCCTATATCCATTAATTGATCTTTTTGTTCCTCGTAAAAGAGAGTATTCCAGTACCTATCCTCGATGGTACTCCGAAGAACTAAAGCACTTAATCTATGATAAGAAATCGGCGCATATAAAATGGAAGCAAAGTCACTTACATAGCGATTTTACTGAATTTAAACGTCTGCGAGCAAAATGTGTCCGTCTGTCGCGTTTAGCTTACAAATCTCATATTTCGGCGTTGGAAAACGGAATCCATAAAAACATTAGATCGTTTTGGAATCACGTTAATGCTTTAAAAAAGAACCCGGACTTGCCCACTAGTATGCACTGGAATGATAAAATCGCTTTAACTAACCATAGTATCTCGGACTTATTCTCGGGGTATTTTGCCTCAGCATATAAGACATCACCGTCACTGTACATTAACTCTGCCGACTTCGCGAGCGATTTTATCGTAGATTCTTACTGTGTTACGGAGATGGAGTTAAAATCCTGTATAGCAAATCTTGACGATAGTTTCAAGTCAGGCCCAGACCAGATTCCGCCGTATTTTATCAAACGGTGCGCTGGTCCGTTGATTAAGCCATTGTTGCTCCTCTTTAATAAATCGCTCAGTTCCGGAACATTTCCGAATAAGTGGAAATCTGCTTTTATCTTTCCTGTTTTTAAATCTGGTGACAAACATGAAATAATAAACTACAGACCTATCTCAATTCTTAGTTGTTTTTCTAAAATATTTGACTCCCTACTTGCTCAATATTTCTCCGACAAATTCTCTCGATTCATTGTTGAGGAGCAGCACGGCTTCATGGTTGGACGCTCCACAGTGACAAATCTTCTGTTATATAGCGACTACTTACTTTTTTACCAGAAATTGTACCTAATTGTTTAACGTTGTACCCTGTGTAGCAGTTGGCGCAAAAAGTAGGCTTTTGAGATTTTGAAAAATCTCGGGGTATTATTGGACAGTTGTGTAAATTGATAAAAAATGCAAATTATTGTTGGTCAACATTTATTTCTTGAGAAAACGGAAAGAACATAATAAGATGAACAAAAGAACGTAAAAAATATGTTGAAATTAAAAAAAAAAAAATTATTGCGGATCACAATTATGGCATCTGAAAGTGTTCGGTGCACTCCGGCACAACTCAAGTGGACACATCGATCACAAGCGACACAATAGGCAGTGTTTCGCCGATTTTCGTTCTTCGGCATATTTTTCATGCAAATTATGCATAAGTCGATATCTTCCTCATCCTCAGTTTCGTGTAGAGGCGGGATTTTTGTTTGGGGAGTGTTTGATTTTCCACGGCCTTTTTTCTTCTTTGCGTTGTCTTTTTCCTATAAACTTAAACGACTTTTCTCGGCCTTATCACGTTGGTCAGACAGATTTTCTGGCGATGTCAAAACCACCGATTTCAATTGTTTACGGCCGCGATTTGACTTTTTGGCTGGCGTGCGAAGTTTTAATGGACCAACCGATTTTAATGCGCCGCGTAGGTCTTTGGCCGAAAGAACAGAGCTGGTAGATGGTTCAGATGTCACAACTTCTTCATGTGCTGTGGCTGGTATGACTCGATGTTGATTATTTTCATCTTCTTCATCATCGTCGCACTCATTTTCGCCGCTCAAATCCGAAGCGATGACGTCGATTTCCGTGAAGACGTGCGGATCAAATGGAAAAATGCCTGTTGCTCTAAATCCAGCCTTGATGTTCTTTGGGGTAACGGCAGTGTCTAAGCATTGGTTGACAATGAGTGGCACATGGTGCAAATAAAAAGCCACGCCGACGTTTGATTTCTTCCAAGCATCATATTTTATGGTGTACATTGTCTTGAAAGGGCCAAATACCGAAACATCGAGCGGCTGCATACGGTGAGTGCAATGCGGTGGAAATGAGTACATTGTAATCCCGTGATCCACTGCTAATTCAAGGACGTCAATCGACAAATGTGACATGTGATTGTCGAGAAGCAGAAGAGTTGGTGAATCCTTATTCGCACCGGCGTGTTTGACGAAATGCTTCATGTATTTGAGGAATTCATCGGCTGTCATCCACCCAGAACCATTTACCACGATTACATTACCCGATACCAACTGCACCTTGGTTGCATGCGTTATGAACACATCTTTCATATTTTTTCGCGGAAAGATGAAAAACGGCGGAATTGACTGCCCCGTTGCGCTGACGGACAATGCCAGAGTCACGTTTGTACCTCTCTCGGCTGATGTTGCTGTGCCCATCCGTTTCTTTCCTTTCGGTGCAATGATTTTCACAGTTTTCGTTGGGACAGTTGGACACCCAGATTCGTCCATGTTCCAAATTCTATGCGCTTCGAACGGTGTAGCATTAAGCACAGACGACAGATTGCTGAAGAAGGCATCGACATTCTCTTTGTTGAAGGACTTCGAACGGTACTGGCTCGCTTGTTCCGGTGTTCGTAGTAACAAATTTCGATTACGTTTCATGAAGCTCAATTGCCAATCCGAACTTGCCTCTCCTTTGACTTCCCATGAGTCCGGAAACGAAATGCCGATTTTTTTAGCATATTGGTATGCAAGTTTCCTCAGCTCCAACAAACTCAATCCATAATTAATGTCGCTGGCTTTCAGAATGTACTTCATGATCGCACGCTCTTGCACTGCATTGAAAATCTGAAAAAATGAATAAATATAAATAAATAATTAAATAAATAAACATAAATAAATTTTTGTTTAAAATTCAAAATAAATTTATTGGTGGTTCAAAAAAATTAGGTTAAATCAACTCACCGTTTTGCCAGTCTTTAAATGATTTAACAGCAAATTCTCCATTACATTAACATTTGCAGTAGCAACGTCAATTTTTTCTTTCTTAAAATTTCCAATATGCCAAGCTAACGTACTTTTGGGTATGTTGTGCGCCGTTGCAGCTGTTCGTATCGAGTTGTTATGAATTTTCACCGACTTAATCGCGTTCAAAATCTTTTCATTGTCAATTGTTTTTTTCTTTTTTGCATAATAACGTGGTATTCTGTCAAACAAAGTTTAAATGGACCAAAAAACGAATGCATTGTTGAAATTATGCATGAAAAATCACTTATACGCATCAAATCAAGTGTCCAATAATTCCCCGAAAAAAATGTCCAATAATACCCCGAACGCTTATTTTTCAAACATGTCGGCGTATAAGTAACACAATGCACATTTCATACAAAACTCGTAGTATCCTTTGAAAGCTTAAAGTTCAAAGAATGTAATACATATAGTTACCTGACTTAGTTCGTCGAAAAACCGTGTTAAAACAAGCACACCAACGGGCCAAAAAAACACTTTGCAATTCACAAAATTCGGACGGCTGTGAATGCGAGGTAACAAACGTGCTCAAACTGGTTAATTGCACCATAGATAATGAGGGTATGACGAGACGAAACAATGGTAGACGGTATAGACGACTAGCGGTAGAAACGTGAAAGATATCGCGCTGTCCAACAATACCCCGTCTCCAAGAATACCCCGCCTTCCCCTATGTATACGGGTTGGTTGAAAACGATACAACTGAATCCAAAGTTCATAGCAATTTTCATTTAATAATCATTGCAAAATTGTAATACACTATCGGCGCTGACATGGTTAAAAATAAAGTTCGCAATAATGTAGTCAATTGGGAAATTTTCGACGGTTCGAAAAATTCCTACTTTTAATATTTTGCATGCGAGTGAGTTCAATATCATATAACTGAGTCCAAAGTTAATAAAAATTGTAATTTAGTACTCATTGCAAAATTCTGCTACACTATCGGTGCTGACATGCTTTAAAATCAAATTCGCAATAATTCAGTCAATTTGGAAAGTTTCAACGGTTAGTAAAATTCCTACGTTTCATATTTCTGCATACGGGTCAGTTCAATATTATATAACTGAGCCCAAATTTCACAAATATGCATATAAAAGAAGTTCGTATTAATTTAGTAGATTTGGAAATTCTCAACGGGTCGTAAAATTCCTACTTTTGTTTTTTATGTATACGGGTCAGTTGAAAATCATATAAATGACCCCAAGGTTCATAAAGATTGTATTATAGCAGTTGTACATATATTTCCTACATATTAATTGTAACCTACATTTTCATATTAATTCTAGTTTTTTTTTTTTTTTTTTTTTTTTTTTTTTTTTTTTTTAAACATACGGGCGTGAACGCCCAAAACCAGAAATATAAAATATTGAAATGATAAAATTTCTTATATTTGATGGTATCATTTTGAGCCATGACAGAAACGAGGAAGTTATTTCATAAGCAGTAAGGAAATGTTAGTATCACCTAAAACCTTATGTTTCATTTTATTTTTCATGAAATCCAACGACACCGCTGATGGCAGCTGTTCCAAGCACGTTCCAAGTGGCAGTTCAAGTCGCATTCTAACGAAGTGAGAAAGAAATTTCACGTACTAGTGACCTATTTCCCTTAAATGTAGTTTTGTATTTATTGTAGGTTGGTTTACTAAAGTATTGTTTAGTTGAAATTTTTTATTTTGGGATTTTTCGACGGGTGTGGTGGATGAAGGAAATAATGTCTTGAAAATGAATTGCGCTAGAGAAAGCATGCATGAAATGTGACATATGCCATTGGTTGCAAATGTAATAAAATTAAGAATAATCACTCTTTGTGTGTTCATTTTAATGAAACAACTTTTCATTTCTTTCACTGATACAAACAGAAAGTGTTAATGACCTATGCCAAAATGTTTTATCCATAAAACTGTATTACGTAATTTATAGTCACTTTGTATGGTTTTGAACCGACCCGTATACATAAACATAAAAAGAAGGAATTTTACGACCCGTTGAGAATTTCCAAATAGACTAATTTATTACGAACTTGCCTTTTAAGTATATTTGTAAACTTTGGCCTCAGTTATATGATACTGAACAGACCCTTATGCAAAAATATGAAAATTGGGAATTGTACGACCCATTCAAAATTTCCAAATTGACTACATTATTGCGAACTTTATTTTTAACCATGTCAGCACCGATAGTGTATTACAATTTTGCAATGATTATTAAATGAAAATTGCTATGAACTTTGGATTCAGTTGTATCGTTTTCAACCAACCTGTATACATAAACATAAAAAGTAGGAATTTTACGACCCGTTGAGAATTTCCAAATAGACTAATTTATTACGAACTTGCCTTTTAAGAATATTTGTAAACTTTGGGCTCAGTTATATGATATTGAACTGGCTCCTATGCATATAAATGAAAATTAGTAATTTTACTTCAGAAACCGAGTCTAGACGATTATTTTCTGAATGAAAATAATGTAATAGGTTTAAAAAAAGTTGTACTTACCAATATTACACATTATGTTGCCATTGAGTGCTCAATGAGCTTCGGCTCATTAGCCAGACGTATACCATACCAGGTCTGGTATACCATTAATCCGCCTATATATCCTTGTTCGGGCAATCGAACAGGATCAGGCAGCAAACTGTGAGGAAGCGTCTGCGTTGACAGCTGTTTTCGCTATCCCAGGAAATCTGCAGATGAAGCGATTCTTCTGAAACGGGGAATTAGGCATGTCTTGCGCTTCCTTCTCCTCGTCTGTTGGTGCTGCTGTTATCTGGATATATTTTCCGCTGATGGTTGCTGGTGACAGAAAATAAACAAGAATCATACCCTATTATAAAAAATAATATTACACTGATATATCTTTACACTGACCTACTAAAATGCAGATACCGAGGACGACATGGATAAAGTTACAGACCTGGACAATCTCCTGGGAACCGTTGCAACAGGCATCGAGTTCATCGAAGTGGATGTGAGAGCATTTCTGGCAGCACATTTAAGCACAATCGACACACCAAGGCAATTATTCGTTGCAGCAACAAAATCTACAACAAAAAACAAAACACAGAAAAGCAACATTCTTTATATTACATAATTTATATTTAAAAACAATGACTTCCCTAATATCACTGTAAATTATTTCCTTCTTCTGTAAAACGGAGTCCAATAGATGAGGTGCTGATGTGGATGTGTGTGTGTGTGTGTATTTCTCCGTCTCTCTCCTTCTCTCTCTCTCTCTCTCTCTCTCTCTCTCTCTCTCTCTCTCTCTCTCTCTCTCTCTCTCTCTCTCTCTCTCTCTCTCTCTCTCTCTCTCTCTCTCTCTCTCTCTCTCTCTCTCTCTCTCTCCTCTCTCTCTCTCTCTCTCTCTCTCTCTCTCTCTCTCTCTCTCTCTCTCTCTCTCTCTCTCTCTCTCTCTCTCTCTCTCTCTCTCTCTCTCTCTCTCTCTCTCTCTCTCTCTCTCTCTCTCTCTCTCTCTCTCTCTCTCTCTCTCTCTCTCTCTCTCTCTCTCTCTCTCTCTCTCTCTCTCTCTCTCTCTCTCTCTCTCTCTCTCTCTCTCTCTCTCTCTCTCTCTCTCTCTCTCTCTCTCTCTCTCTCTCTCTCTCTCTCTTCTCTCTCTCTCTCTCTCTCTCTCTCTCTCTCTCTCTCTCTCTCTCTCTCTCTCTCTCTCTCTCTCTCTCTCTCTCTCTCTCTCTCTCTCTCTCTCTCTCTTCTCTCTCTCTCTCTCTCTCTCTCTCTCTCTCTCTCTCTCTCTTCTCTCTCTCTCTCTCTCTCTCTCTCTCTCTCTCTCTCTCTCTCTCTCTCTCTCTCTCTCTCTCTCTCTCACTCTCTCTCTCTCTCTCTCTCTCTCTCTCTCTCTCTCCTCTCTCTCTCTCTCTCTCTCTCTTCTCTCTCTCTCTCTCTCTCTCTCTCTCTCTCTCTCTCTCTCTCTCTCTCTCTCTCTCTCTCTCTCTCTCTCTCTCTCTCTCTCTCTCTCTCTCTCTCTCTCTCTCTCTCTCTCTCTCTCCTCTCTCTCTCTCTCTCTCTCTCTCTCTCTCTCTCTATCTATCTCTCTCTCTCTCTCTCTCTCTCTCTCTCTCTCTCTCTCTCTCTCTCTCTCTCTCTCTCTCTCTATCTATCTCTGTCTCTGTCTCTCTCTCTCTCTCTCTCTCTCTCTCTCTCTCCCTCTCTTGCGCGCGCGCGCGCCGAGCCTCTTGCTGGCTTGTCACCTTACGACTTAGTCGTAAGAAATTCGAAGAGTTCGTCGTCGACCACAAACTATAAAATACTAGAAAGCGTCCCACTTGGAAGTTTAGAGGTCATCTGAAACGGGGATTCCCTGCGCGAATTAATGGAGTTGGGTGTACAATGTACATATGTGCAAGGGTTTTGGCTGTAGTGTATTTTTAGGTAAAAAAGAAAAACAAACAATAAAAGTGTTATATTTAAAAAAAGTAGCGAATATTTTTATAATTCAGTGGCCATGTGGACATTAGTGAACTGCGAATCCCTAGGTCTCGACAAAACTCGAGTTTTTAAAAGAAGGAACTTGCAACATATCGCAGAAGACACATACCATGCCACATTGCAAGGAAAAAATATTCCTTGTAGGATGATTTGTAAAAGCAGTAAGTATAATTATACAAAGTCGACAGAAAATTGTGTTAAAATTTGATATAATTTAACATATTCATCCAAAATATATTTAACATTATTAATTTTATCAGTAATTATTGTATTTACATTATTTTAATTCAATATTTTTACAGATGACTTCAATGCGTTGACTACAGCAGCGAGAAACACCAATTCGATTTCTCCGAAACTACAAATTACTAACAGTAGTGAGTCATTGTGCATCTCTCTTTCTCAATTTCATTAATTACATTTGATCTAATATTAACAAATAAACAATAATTTTACAATAAATATACAATAAAGTAATAAAATAATTTATAGATCACATAAATATATATACAGGCTTCATAAATGCTAAAACGACTAAAAATTGTCAAGGGCGTAACTGTCATACAATGATTTTATTGAATTATCGTATAGTTTCTGGTTAAATATTAATTAATTTGAAGAAATTTTATTATTAAAAAATAAAATGTTATTTAATATTACATTTGAGTTACTCTGATATGGGCATTCATGTTGGAATATGTTCATATAAATTTTACACAGACGGTTCCAGCTGTCGATATTTCGATTTTATGAATACGTTCTGTTGATTTAAGTTGATTGTTTTTTTTTCGTTTAGAACCAAACTTTGTTGTTGATTATTGATTTCCATAAGAGGAAGATACCATGAAAATTTATTATTAAAGTCACACGGACAATAATAAACAGTTGTTTTAGAATTTATCTTTGCGAAAATCTGTTACAATGTCCACTCTGTAACCATATACCACTATTGTGTAGTTGTAGCGTGTATTTCGATCTTTTCGGATATTGTGGGAAGGGGGAGGGGGGACAATAAAACTTAAATAGGGACCCCCCATTTTTTATTGTATTTTTGACACACAACCAAATCCATGATTATTTTTCAAATAATTTCCATTGTAGCGGCTAGAAAACACATTACAAGAATAATTATAAAGTCAAAGAAAAATGAACATTTCGTAGTGGTGGCATTGAATAGTATTTTTAAAATAAAATACGTCTACTATTATTTATCAGATGTAATGTGAATTCTGAAGACGTCGAATTTTAGTGATTATTTACTTTCGCTTTTTGTCGACTACAGCATCACCTGTGAACCACAATGTAATAGCTCCTAGGTAAAGTTGGTGTACTTTTTTCCGGAGAATCCAAATCTGCAATAAAAAATGGAGGTTCCTATTTAAGGTTTATTGTGTTTCCCCCACCCCACCCCCAGGAGGTGGGGGAGGGGGTCAATTTTATTACTACTGGATGCCCCCCTTCGTGTCGAACAACTTTCATCCCACACCTTTTTCGATTCTGTGCATAGTTCTCGAGATATTTCTATGTCTTCAGATAAATCGGCCACCCTGTATAATAATTTAATAAAAAATTTAATGCATAACATGTTTTGTTGTGTGCCGAGAAAAAAGTAATAACCTCCATAGCGAAGCATTCAGAAGCGTTCAGTAGTATTCAAATTCGCTGCATTCAATACTTTCTAATACTTTTGCAAGGATTAAAAAATAGCATTTGGATGTATTCAAAATTTCAATACTTCTAAATGCTTTTTCATTTGCTGGGCAATGTACACCGGCGTGCACGGAAAGCAAAAGAATGACAGATTTACATAACCACCAAGCTATTACTACGCAAGTTTCTTGGACAAGCATATGGTGTCAAAGTCACGTGGGATACCAAAGTGTTTTCAACGTTGCAACATTGCGTACAATTTGTAGTATGAAGGCAACGTAACTTTAACAGTTTTAACACATAGCGTTAACATGACTCTTTACCGATATAATATGACATTGAATCGCGCCACAACGTAACTAAAAAATAGGATGGCACGGGAAATTTTCCATTTTATTAAAAAAGAATTCATATATATACATTTTCTTAGATTTATGTTTATTATAAGTACATGAATATTTACATATTTAGTTGCTACATGCAATGAATTTTTAAAATTTACTAGCAGGCATGGGTGGATGTCGGGTAATTCATTAATATTTTTCATTATGCGGGTTTCACGAGTCTCGATGTTATATGCGAAACAGCTTTCATCAAAGTATTTATTAATAAGAATTTGTAAAAAAACATATGGCTATCCATTTTTAATAAATATTTGATCGATTTTTCCAAAAAGAAGTAAGTCGTTGTCGCCCATTTCCACCACAACGACCATGCCGATTTTGTACGTAACACCCCTAAATTTGGTGTAATTTACGGAACTGATCTTTTCATCTACTGTACAGTTCGGAAAATATTTTTTTCTGCCGCAAGCATCTATGGGTTCAGCAGTTTCTTTTGCTTCTTTAATATCAGGATGTAAAATCTGTGTAAGACGTAAATACGCCAATTGCAATTGGCTTTTTACACTTAAAGTTTTTAACAGATTCCTACGATTACTACTCGTCACAGCTGTTCATTTTAATGGCCGGTGATTTGATTCATATCGCATTGACCAAAAGCCAACTGCAGGTCCATTTTTTAACATTATGCGCGGTAGATGAGTCATATTGTGGAATTTAAATTAGAGATCTCCGTACAATGTTATATATAGCGAGAGAAACTGGCCAATCAACGTTTCTAATGATATAATATGGCCTTCAGTGAATCTAGGCGACAATATTATGGATATTATTTTTCGCAATAAAATATACAGCTTCCATGTATCATTATCACAATCTACTTTATCACCAATAAATAATCCAAAATATCTGGTAAAGCAAATCATCTCCGATGCAGACATTTTTAATTTCTTGCTAGTCTGAATATGATCCTTTTTTATAAGGGGTACTTTATTCGAGTTTTCTAACTGACCATATTCAAATGCCTCTATTCTATCATTTAAAAATTGTAAAGAAAATAACTGCTGCTTAAAAATTAAGTCGTTACAAATATTAACCATCGTGTAATTCGCAGTGCCTTCGAATACATCATGCATGATGTCAAGCGTGGCGTTTTCGCAAACATGATAGCTACTACTTTATTAAATATACATTTTTCATTGATACCTGAATTTGGTGGGGGGATACCTTTTTCGCAATGTGCATCGTATAATTCTTTTGATCGTAGAAACTCGACCTTTTCACTTGTAAGTGTTTTCATTTCTTCCACAGTTGCATTGCATAATCTACAAGGTTTCCCATGGTTGAAATTGCAAGAGAAGCCCAGCATTTCGTTTAACCCTAAATTGTCTCCTAAAATTAGAAACAATTGGAAATAAATGTTGTGCTTTTCTCCATTAACGTTCAAAAGTAATCCTTCTCTTCTTAAAACATTTAATTCGAAAATTAACGGAGCAAATACTTTTGAATTTCCAAATTTCTTACGATCATTTGCGTAAAAGAGTGCGACCAATAAAATTAAATCTAATTTGGCCGTAAAATGTGGAGGAAAGCAAGGGATAGAAGCGTATACAGCACCTAACTTGTTTTGTCCTGCATGAGATCAAAGCGCATTTCCACATTCAAAATCATCATGATAAACTAATAATGGAAGTACTACATTGTTACCAAAACTTTTTGATTTATCCGACCACAGGTGAACATTGGAAATAATGCTACCCTCAGATTGCAATTCTTGCATGTATGTTTTGACCATGTCAAGTGTACCTGGAATTTCGAGAAGAACTTTTAAACTCCATTTTAAGGGGATGTATTGTGCTTTATTATCTATGGGTGCTGCATATTCTGTAGAATCTATGGTCTCATCTTGCGACGTATATCCAATCCTGTATTCCATGAGCATAGTTAAAAGGACTTTTCGTTCGTATAAAGAAAATCTTTGGTATTCTGTTTCAAAGTTATCGAAAATTGTTTTTGATGTTTCAATAATTTTTTCAATATCTTGATAAACCGATTCACCATATTTCTTAATCATAAAATATCTTATATTTTGTACCATGTATTTTGAATATATATTATTTATAAAATTTATTATGGTTCCAGTAAATAGCTGTACAACGTTTCGGGGGATTATGGGGTTATTATATAACTTTAAAGTTAAAAGCAACATTTCAGTTTCTAAGTTAATGTTCTCCATTTTATATTATCACCAAAAGTACAATTATTATTAATATTTATTCCATTAGAAGTAACAGAAATTAGCGAAATTGTAGAAACGATTTACATAAGTCCTCGTCATTCAAATTATAATTCGTATAACTTCATATTTTATAAACTGCATATGTTATAAACTTATGAAGACATTAAATGAAAACATTTGAAATCATAATGTTAATAATTCCTTCGCGAATTTCGTAACGATCGTATACGGTTTACCCTTTAAATTGTCGTTTTTGTAGATAAATGATTGGAAAAATATCCACACATGCCTGCATTCTAACGTAAATTCGATGTTGAGCGAAACAAAAGCTTCGTAGCAATAATCAACTGCATCTACTATGTTCAGTGAATTAATTGGAAAATGTATGTTATTAATTATGGTATAAACGTCCACTGCTTGTTCTTCGGATTCTTCTGCAGCTATCAAATTCCCAACAATCGCTACATATGGACCAGGCTGACCGTTGATGTTTCGTTGAGTTTTGAAACGTTCAAGATGTTCATGAGACTGTACAAATTAATATTAATTGTAGATATGATACACAAAGAATACTTAAGATAGATCGAGCAATAATTAATCCAGGACAGAATTGCATGAATTATTTTTGAATTATATTATATGCTACATTTTAGACCCGGTTATCAAAAAAAGAAAATGAAACAAACAAAATATTACATTGTCGCTAATTTACATCAGATAAATAGGGCAAAGTACGATGTTATACCTTTTTGTTTTGTTAATAATACTGTAAAATGTAAGGTATTCGCCAAAAACGTGTATATAAACATTTGGATAATAATTGTATTTCGATTTTCAAAGGCTGACTCTACGTCCATGCATGATCCTTTCTTTCCATTTTAAAAACATCGAATGATTGAAACAGATATTCAATTATAAACGTACACAAATAACGAATTTTAATACGAATTTCAAAATTCATAAATTTGGCGATGTCATTAACGTCGTATTGCGACGTTTTGTTTGCAAATTTTGTATAATTCAAATGAAATGTATTAGGAAAATATATTAACGATTAAAAGGGCCACTAAAAACTATTAGGGTGAAGTGCTCTAAGAATACGCACTTAATTTACTTGTAAGCATTACTTTTTATTCTAAAAGTAAAAATTCACAGAAAACTGATCAAATTATAGCGAAATATCCTTAAAGTGGATACACTATATTGAAAGTACAAATATAATCATATTTTTTGGTAAAATAAAGAATTCAGAGGGCATGCCATTTGCGTACTCTGCGGAATGATGTGCCTAAGAGTGTGCAGGTTGTTAAATTCAGTAATTACCATAGGAAACGAACGTTTTCTGTCCGTTTTCCTTTTATATCTTTATAATCTGTGAAATAAAAAAAAAAAGAAAAGGAAAAATTTTAAATGGTTCAATTTACGCTTACTTTTGAAAATCCTAACTCCATCTTAACCTGTACCCTTCCAAATTTATCCTTTACTTTCTTTTCTTATTTCGTAGATTATAAAAATTTAGGAATCCTACAATTCCCCGATATCTCGAGCCACCTTGACGAGGGTTTACAGTTTTAAATCGGTAAAGTAAAAATCTATCTGAAAAAGTTTAAATTAAAAATGACTGAAACCTTTGTTTCAAAAGTTCGACTCTTGCACTATAATTCTTCACAAATATATCAGGAAAAATCAATCTATTTCAAATGTGTTGTGATGCAGATTTCTACCTTACCTATTGGGTGCTTTAGAAACTACCATTAAGTGAGCATTTGATAAAATTACCTCAACATTAACGATAAAAGCATTTTGTACTTCTTCAACAATTGTTCCGAAAGTACTATCATTGTTTCTTCTTCGCACAATAACTCCCAAAATTCTAGGTACATAAAGAAGAGCTAAAACATCTGTCTTCCCAGCAGACAGTAACGATTCGTGTGGAGGATGTGATTTCTTTCTCCGCTTCGAGACTTCAATTATTTTTGGAGCCAGATCCGTCCAATTAGATTTTAAATTATCTTTTGATGCCTCAAAAATGTGGTTGAAATCATTCGCTAACTAAAATATTATAAATCCTTAATTAATTGCAACAAAAATGATGCCAATTAGATTAAACTATAATATGCTTAGGTATAAATTTACCAAAATGTGGCCAATACTGGAACGCAGGCACTTAAAATCATTGAAATATTGGACGGCATTTCTTGGTCGATCCCTGGTTGAAAAAGTTTCACTCCATTTTCTTAAAACATCTTCTTCTGGCGTATTATTATTTTTTAGCCACTCCACATCAGTATTTTCGAATGAGAATGAATAGTCTGTACATACAAATGATAATAACATTGAATTATATTGAGCACCTCATTGAATTAGTATATTTCGACATAAATGCGAAAAGGGTTATTCCAAGACGTAAGACGTGCGGAGGAACAAGAAATAAATGCATAACGTGAGCACTTTTTACACTGTATCAAAAAGATTAGTATGAATTACCTTCAGTCAATAGTTGATCATTCGTAATGACTTTATATTTGATTAATTTACGTCGAAGTGTTATATATTTCTCATATAACACACCGCCGGCATTAATGGCTTTCCTGAAAGCTGTCGTTTTTTGGTAGGGGAAATGGAAGAATTGTGCGGTTTCTACGTCTGTCTTATTTGGCAATTTAAAAATAGCAGCCAATTCCGATGCTAATTGAAGAAATGTCTTTGAAGTTATCCTGAAAACAATTTCATTATTAATGTACAGAACAATAATTTAACGAAATAAAATAATACGTATATGGGTTTCGATAAACATTTTTTAAGACGTTATCATTATATAACGAATTCGATAATAACATGTAGTTGCTCTTCATTCTATATAGAACCATTACCTATAAGACCCCGTATATTCGAATTCATGTTCAACTACAACGTCCGATATAAGACGCGCATCAATAACGTTTTCTTCTTGGTACATTTGTTTAGCAATTTTCCCTCTAGTAGTAGATTGTAAAAGTTCTTGCACAGTTTGTTTGCGTATCGCTGTTGGATAAACAGTGTAAGTCTAATTATGAAGAAAACAATAGCATCTTATGCACCAAGAAAATAGAAAAGGGCTGGAACATTTAATATCCACTCAGAGAAATATATAAATGAACATTAATACTATAACTGTAATCGCAATTTACTATTAGTATTAATTATTAGCAAGCCATGTTAATTATTATTTAGATGTTCATATACTCTCAAGTTATTATTTTTTAATATATTATATGTTAAAAATGTTGAAGACGGAGGGATTGTAGAAGTCGAATGTATGTATGAATATTTTCAGTAATTTAAAAAGTTATTAATACATGCATATTCATAATAATAGCGTGTAAGTAGGAAGAAGAGGAATTTCATAATTTCTGTGTTAATTAAAATCACAACATACGCAACACTGCAACAACACTTAGTGCACCCTTTTCGTTAGATACTGAATTAAAAGATGATTCAGTAGGCGTTAATGAATTAGAGGAAGGATTTGGTTCATTTTTCGAGTGTGGGTCATCATGATGGAAAGGTGATAGTGATGAGATAGGATTTGTCTCCATTGCTGAAAAACCCTCCGAATTTTTCTGCCATGCTTCCATTCGTTTAATAAATTTTTTTTTTAAAACCACATTCACTTTTATCGAAAAGTACGTTTAGTATATCAACATCCATCAATTCATGAAAAATTTCTTGATCAATACCTGCTTCTGTGAAAGAAAGAGGTTTTCTTAACATATTTAAATTCAAAAGATAAAAAAAAAAATTACGACCAGTGAAGATCGTAACAGCCATGGTTAGAAGCTAAAATCCGATTAACGATGGTTATACGTGTATGTGGAATGTTCACTGTAAAATATGCGAATATTTAATTTAAAAAATAACAAAAACGATAGATATATATGGGTATGTGCATAATATACAGCTGTTTTTGCAGGTTATATACCTAACCTATGTACAAATCGAAGCTATATTTTTATATTCAAGCTTACGCACCATAATTTTATTAACTATTTGTAACATATTACAAAAAATGGTAAAAAAGAACAGATTGAATTTGCAACTTACTTTCACATCGTTCAGTTAGGTTATCCAGATTCCACTCCTTTAACTTCGTTTTTACGAAGTCATCCATCGTTTTCAATCACTTTAGTAACTAATTTATTGGTAATTTAGTACACTAAATAAAAATATACGTCAAGTTGCACGCTTCAGAAAACCGGCACAAAAACACAGTGAGAGAGAACTTACGTATATCACGTTATTCTAGTGTTCCAAGTTCATAATACGTTGTTTCCATGGTGTTTCAACGCGGGTCTCGCACCGTCGATTTTTTTTTGGGAGACAAGTATATCGAACTAATCGACCAACGTGGAAACTGATGTATCGACCACCGAATCTAACATCACACTAACAACGTTGTTTTCGCGCTGATCTGCCATGTGACACTGACATCATTTTCGTTTCAGTGTGCAGGGACTCACAAGTCTAGCATGATATATAGATGGGCGACCGTATTGGCAAATCCGAACATGGCGAATCTTCTATGCAATTTTTGTTAGTTCATGCTTGTTTAGGAAGTGGTAACGGGTCGTAAGGAGAATATTCTGTATGTGTATCATTACGAACACATACGTGAAGTAGGCAAATGGCGTAATGTTTTAAAATGTGCATAAAAAATAAAACACATTGGCGTTTATAATGTGACCAGAGTGTGTATTTTTTATTGACAATGTAATTGCTCAATATAATTACATCTTAGGGATATTATAAACGTAAATATGTTTTATTTTTCATACACATCTCAAAACATTACGCCATTTGCCTATTTCCCGTCTGTGTTACACATATAAAATAGTTGCGGCTTCTATTTACGACCGGTTTCGACTTGCTAAAACGGTCGCCCATCTATGTCATGCTAGTTGTGACAGAACTTACAGTCGGGCGCACATTCAGGTTCAGCATAATACACGGAGAGAATATTTGAATGATTTTACGTCAACTAGTTATAAGGTAAATAGCCCCAATGCCTCTTCCAGGCAAAAGCGGTTGATATTCGAAGCGCACCGCGTCGATAGCATATCGAGGCATCAGGCCCCGACGATCGACTTCTCACGCCTCGACCGATCAACGTAAAATCCGCCAAATCGCCGAGGTAGCGCCGCGGAAAGGAGGGGATGGAATGAAAAAAAAAAGAAGGGATGGTGCCATCCCCTCCTTTCCGCGGCGCTACCTCGGCGATTTGGCGGATTTTACGTTGATCGGTCGAGGCGTGAGAAGTCGATCGTCGGGGCCTGATGCCTCGATATGCTATCGACGCGGTGCGCCTCGAATATCAACCGCTTTTGCCTGGAAGAGGCATTGGGGCTATTTACCTTGTAACTAGTTGACGTAAAATCATTCAAATATTCTCTCCGTGTACTTGAATGTAAGTAATGTGGGCATTCGCTGAGAGTATTTAGAAAAAGATTTTTATTAGGGGGTCCATTTTCATATTCTTTACATCATACATTTCATATATGTATACTTCTTGTATATAAATAACCTTTTCGTTTTTCCTCACTCCAATTGATGCACCCAAAAAATCTCGCTGGACAACGGAAGAAAAACAAAGAGTGATGGACAAATTTAACGACAAAATAATAAACGGACAAACTGCAACAGTAAAAGACATCGACCAATGGAAAAACGATGAAAACATTTTTCAACACAAATCTGTAGCAGCTATATACATGGATATATACTCAAGTGAACAAAATGAAACGAAGCGTTAGCAAGATTTATCTTAAGTTTTAATTTCTCTTTTAATTTACGCTACTGATGTTCATATTTATTATTTTTAAAACGTAGAACCTATTACCAATAAGCATAAAGTATTGTATTACATAGAATCGTATAGAAATCGTCAATAAGATTGAAAAAGTTTATTGAATTGGATAATAGGCCATATTTCAGTAGAAATATAAGTACTCTAAAAAAATGTGACTATTTTGTAATAAAAAGATATTATAATATATGTTTGTTAAAATACATTATTTTTAGGTATTAAGTTGCTATGTGCAGTTGTATAATTTTTGCCCCAGTTGTTCTATCATTTTTATTTGCCGTAAATTCAATCGATATTGTGTGTCACTTCAATATCTAATATATACGCCGGAAATTGATAATAATTGTCATTTTAATATAATCGCAAACTTGTAACCGGTCTCTGTTACAATATAGTTAAGGACATTAGTCGACGTATAGACATTTTTTAATATTCAATAATGCAACACAGCCCGGTTACAAGTTTGCGATTATACTAAAATAACAATTATCATCAATTTCCGGCGTATTTATTCGATATTGAAGTGATACTTTTATTAATTGTGTATAAAATCAATATCGATTGAATTTGCACAGATTTAAAAAATGTCGTGAATTGGGTTTATTCTTACCGAGAAGTCTTTCAACAGAAATTTAAATAAAGGACATAAAGCACGTCCTTGTGGGACTCCGTTATTCAGTAAACCTTTTTCTGATCTTATTATCTCGGAAAGAATCCTTTCTGTCTTCTAAAAGATTATATGCAAATTTTATTAGGTACATAGGCCGCTTTAAATCAAGCATTTGTTGAAGTAATTTTTTAAACAGTTTCCAGGACAATGACTTTTTCGTAATTTCTACATCTTTGCTCCATAATCCGGGGCGTATTATAGTGGCACCTCCAAGAACACGTTATAAGTGATAGATTCAAGAATCTACCATTAACGATAGATGCCACGATATCTGACTAATGACAGCAAGACATTTATATTTCCTGGACATTCCCGCAATAGCACATCCCGAGAGCTATTTATTCATATATTATTTAATTTATTAATTTATAGCGGTTTTCAGGACTCTGCATTATTTATCAGTAAGTACCAAATTAATTCTTCCCGCAGCACTTCACAAGTGATTCATGCCAAACCTTTCTGAAACCTTAGATACAATGTAAACGCATTATTCTGGCTATGTAAAATAGGACGGATTTACACATGTGGTTTCACGGACACATTCGTCAGGGCTACATTCAACATATGTTGCATAATAAGAAATGGAAGAACACGAATATTATCTAGAATGATAATCGGCAGTGACGAAATACTGCACGCACTTCAGGACGGCACTTCCCTGACATTTTTAAGACATCCATCCAATGGCAGATTCCAGGACAATTTATCTTCTCATACATTCATATAATGGCAGTTTCCAGGACAATGACTTTTTCGTAATTTCTAGATCGTTTCCCCATAATCCGGGGCGTAGTGCAATGATACCTCCCAGATCATTCCCAGTAACTACATTTTCGTACACTTTACAAACATATACTGCTTCTTACATCAACGAGTTTTGCAGAAGGTGGTTATTAAAGTTTCATTAATATCTAGTGATAATTGATACGAGATCTGAAATATATCGCTCGATTCAAGATGATAACTGTGACATTTCTTATATTCATATGGAAGAGGTTCTTTAATAATCGAAGAATAATGAATTATTAAGTGGTTTATATGATTGTTCATCTGATTTAATTAAAATTACTAGTATTTTCTCGACCGTTGGAATTAAATTAAAATTAAACTAAAATTAATCGTGGAGAATTTACGGTCACCAGAATAAAAAAATCAAAAATTACAAAAAATTAAATTTTACGTTTCGGCTCTGTTTTGAAGCCTTCTTCAGAAATTAAAGATATGGGTAAAAAATGATATTCAAAAATTAACAATTTAACCAAGAAGAAAAAAATAATTATTACGAAAAATGTTTTTTCATTTTGCTTCGGATAGCCTGCAAGGTTGTTTTTTGCAATGACGGTATATATATCTATCTATGTACATTGTCGGCCATTTGAAGCAAACGAAAAAGCAGCAGAATGTTGTACGAAACAACTGCATTATATATATTTGAAATTTTCAAAATATGTATCGAGAAAGGTTGATGTCCAAATGTGAAATTACTGTACTACATGTGGTTGTTTTTGAGTGAAATAACATTAAAGTAAAGGGTTGTAGATTTCAGGAAATTTCGATTTCTCAAATCTAATATTCACTGATTTTTGTTGGTTTTTCTTTATAAAGAAGTTCTCAATTTCCCTTCTTTTAATGTCATTTTTTTCTTTGGCTAAAATTTGCACATTTTTGTAATCAAAGTTGTGATCTGTCTCGACACGATGTGCGGTTAAACCAGTATGATGTTCCTGGTCAAGTTTGATGTTATTTTTGTGTTCTGTTAACCTTGTTTCTAGTCTTCTTTTAGTTTGGCCAATGTAGTATTTGTCGCACTGCTGACATGGTATCCGATAAACCACATTACAGTTTTTTAGTAACGGCAGTTTATCTTTATAGGGCTTGATGTTGCCGATGTTTTTCCCTATCGGTTTGGATACCAATCTTATGTTTTCATGTTTTAGTCTGTTTTGAATTTTCTCAGTAATGCCGGCTACATATGAAATTGAGGATGTTTTTTTGATGTCAACATTCTGTATGGAATAATATTTTTTTGCTGAATTATTCGATTCATGTATTTTCTTCGAAATACATTGGTTAATGAGTTGTATTTGGTAGCCATTCTCTACTAAGGTGCGTCTAACTATTGTTAAGTTTTTTTGTCTGAATCTTATTTCGGACAATTTTACAGCTCTATCAACAAGCCCGTAAATCACGCTGATCTTATATTGAAGTGGATGGTTGGATTGGAAATGTAAGTATCTCCCGGACCACGTATCTTTGTGTGTCCAATCCGTATCAATGAAACCATTCTCTTTTCTAATAATTACCATATCCAGGAATCTAATGGTGTTATTCTCTTCTAGTTCTTGTGTGACGGAGATTCTGTTATCGAAACCTTTGATCTTTTTTAAACTATTGAAGGTGTTCAAGATAACGTGTTCTTGTACTACAGGATAAGAGAGTAGAATATCATCTACGTAGCGTAGGTAAAACGGTATTTTGAAATTAAGTTTGTCAATTAGTATATTCTCAATGAATTTCAGTACCATATTGCAAACAACTGGTGATAGGGGCGAACCCATGGGTACCCCATACACTTGTTTGTAGTATTGGCTTTGGAAGGAGAGCATAGTATTATCTAAAACCATTCTAAGGCCCTTTTTGAATTCTGTTTTTGGAATTGATGTAATTTCACTTATTAGTGGCCACTTCTGATCTATTACAAGAAGAATGATATCAACTAATTTTTTGTAATTTTTAATTTTTTTTATTCTGGTGACCGTAAATTCTCCACGATTAATTTTAATTTAATTTTAATTTAATTTTAATTTAATACCAACGGTCGAGAAAATACTAGTAATTTTAATTATTTATTGAAGGAATCAAAGGTAAACATGCACCGCGGCTTCTTTGTTTACATTAAACATAGATACGACGCAAAGGTTGTTAACCTCTTGAAAAACTGGATTTATACATCTACGATAATGGCAAAATTAATAAATCAAAGAATTTTTCTATTACAATGCCGTTACAAAAATATTATTCCGAAACATATCTCCAGTTATTTTTCTAATATCAAAGTGGCGTCATTTTTCTCTGACAAGGTTAAGAATAAACTAACTAAATTCTGCAACAAATCTCATTCTTTATTATTAAACTTGGAAATATCAGATATACACTATAAAATCAGTTATTCTAGAAATGAAAAACACAACTTATTCCGATTAATTACACAATCCTTACCCTTTCATTTATACAATTCTTTCTTTTATACCCAAAACATTAAATACAATAGAATTTTCAACACACATTCGAATAGAATGTTTAAAAAGCTACAATGGTTAAAAAAAATACAACACAAAAAACAAACTAAATTCACAATCCCTGCTACACAACCAAATTGGATACAAAATTATACAAATATAGATATTCCCAGTGAAATAATAAATATACTAGCTTTAGGCGATAAATTGGCTCTCCCCATAAATATCATGAATAAATTTCCCATGCACAACTTTATTGCCTCTATAGAGGACTGTTTAACTAAAGTTGACAACGTGGTAGATGAAGAAGGAAACATTTTAATCGATAAAAAGAATATGGTCAGAAATGACTATATTCAAATACTTAAGAACATAAATAAACCGATTAATCAAAACAATAACAACTTTCCTAAACACATACTAGATTCTCTGAGCGCCTTCCTTGAAAAAGAAAAGGACATAATTATCACCTATGCAGATAAAGGCAACACGACCGTCATATTAACAAAAACAGAATATTTGCATAAAATGCACGGAATTCTACATGATAATACCACATAAAACCTCAAAATTTGAATACACGTCAACAATTTCAACTCCACTATAACGAATTGGGTAAAGCGCGAATTTATAAACCCAAACATGGGAAAGTTCCTAAAATCTTATAATGGGGTAATCCCACGAGCATATGGGTGGCCAAAAATACACAAGAGCGGTATACCATTGAGATTGATCGTGTCAACGATAAACTCCCCGACTTATAATCTCGCCAGATTTTACTCCAACATACTACAAAACATCGTAGGCAAAACCACATCACATGTTACTGATAGCTGGCAATGCAGAAATAAATTGAAGTCGTTCAAAATCCCTCCAAGTCACAAATTGATGTCCTTGGATGTCGTATCCCTATTCACAAACGTATCAGTTGATATCATTCTTCTTGTAATAGATCAGAAGTGGCCACTAATAAGTGAAATTACATCAATTCCAAAAACAGAATTCAAAAAGGGCCTTAGAATGGTTTTAGACAATACTATGTTCTCCTTCCAAAGCCAAAACTACAAACAAGTGTATGGGGAACCCATGGGTTCGCCCCTATCACCAGTTGTTTGCAATATGGTACTGGAATTCATTGAGAATATACTAATTGAAAAACTTAATTTCAAAATACCGTTTTACCTACGCTACGTAGATGATATTCTACTCTCTTATCCTGTAGGCCAAGAACACGTTATCTTGAACACCTTCAATAGTTTAAAAAAGATCAAAGGTTTCGATAACAGAATCTCCTTCACACAAGAACTAGAAGAGAATAGCACTATTAGATTCCTGGATATGGTAATTATTAGAAAAGAGAATGGTTTCATTGATACGGATTGGACACACAAAGATACGTGGTCCGGGAGATACTTACATTTCCAATCCAAAGATTCAGACAAAAAAAACTTAACAATAGTTAGACACACCTTAGTAGAGAATGGCTACCCAATACAACTCATTAACCAATGTACTTCGAAGAAAATACATGAATCGTATAATTCAGCAAAAAAATATTATTCCATACAGAATGTTGACATCAAAAAAACATCCTCAATTCCATATGTAGCCGGCATTACTGAGAAAATTCAAAACATACTAAAACATGAAAACATAAGATTGGTATCCAAATCGATAGGGAAAAACATCGGCAACATCAAGCCCTATAAAAATAAACTGCCGTTACTAAAAAACTATAATGTGGTTTATCGGATACCATGTCAGCAGTTCGACAAATACTACTGTTACGGACGATAGTACGTACCTCGCCTTATCAAATAGTATATTATAATTTTCTATAATATTTAAACCATTATAATAGATGTCAGGTTGCGAGTGGGATGAGCGAATATCGTATTTAACGCAATACAATATTCGTACATCCGGTGCACGGTTACAACGTGGACCGAGCAACCACAGCAGTTTAATTCTTTATAAATTGCTCAAATGAATGTTCGTGGAACCTGTAAGCAGTTTTCGGTGGCAACCTGCTAGCGTTTGCAGATCGCATGGCCACACTCAGTGTCGACTAGCACCCTAAAGGAGCTGTCGTCAGCGGGTTCCCACACGAAAACTGTATATCGCGCGAGTGACCGGATGGACCATCCGTCTTCATCGTAGACGGATCCCGAAAAGCGCGATAGTCTTTAGTCAGTCAGATCACCGAAAGCAAAGAGGCAACTTCGGGTCCTTCGCAACTTTCATGCGAGGAATCTAGATCGCGAGGTACTAATTCCAGTCGGGACTTAGTCGATTTCATACATCTAACCTCAGCGATCTGCCTCTGGAAGTCATCCAACTCGTGGCTTCCGAACGCCGGGAAAACCGAGTGCGCGCTCTGGTCGTTTACTATAGCGCGCCGATAATAATCATTTCTGTACGGGTGCAGGTCGGGATAATAACAATAAATAATAACTGTGCGAAGAGCATAAAGAGAGTGTTCCTTAAATCCCGACCCAAAGAAATCTGCATCCGTAACAACTACATTGGCCAAACTAAAAGAAGACTAGAAACAAGATTAACAGAACACAAAAATAACATCAAACTTGACCAGGAACATCATACTGGTTTAACCGCACATCGTATCGAGACAGATCACAACTTGATTTCAAAAACGTGCAAATTTTAGCCAAAGAAAAAAATGACATTAAAAGAAGGGAAATTGAGAACTTCTTTACAAAGAAAAACCAACAAAAATCAGTGAATATTAGATTTGAGAAATCAAAATTACCTGAAATCTACAACCCTTTACTTTAATGTTATTTCATTCAAAAACAACCACATCTAGTACAGTAATTTCACATTTGGACATCAACCTTTCTCGATACATATTTGGAAAATTTCAAATATATATAATGCGGTTGTTTCGTACAACATTCTGCTGCTTTTTCGTTTGCTTCAAATGGCCGACAATGTACATAGATAGATATATATACCGTCATTGCAAAAAACAACCTTGCAGGCTATCCGAAGCAAAATGAAAAAACATTTTTCGTAATAATTATTTTTTTCTTCTTGGTTTAATTGTTAATTTTTTAATATAATTTTTTACCCATATCTTTAATTTCTAGAGAAGGCTTCAAAACAGAGCCGAAACGTAAAATTTAATTTTATGTAATTTTTAATTTTTTTTTTATTCTGGTGACCGTAAATTCTCCACGATTAATTTTAATTTAATTTTAATTCATCTGATTTTACGGAATCATTCGTCAGGGTTACATTCAACATACGGCGCATAATGAGAAATGAAATAAAACGTACGTTGTCCAGAATGACAATTGGCAATGATACGATGAGATAATGCATGTACTTGGGGACTACTCTTCTCAAGACCTGGCATTTTTAAGACATCTCACTAATGGCAGATTCCAGGACAATTTCTGTTCTCAGACATTCTCATAATGGCAGTTTCAATGACTTTTTCGTAATTTCTACATCTTTGCTCCATAATCCGGGGCGTATTACAATGGTACCTCTCAGAACACTTCACAGGATAACAGAAAAAGTGCTAGAAACTTCCATATATTAAGTGTTCCGGAAACTACCTTCAGTTGAGTGTCCCGGAACGCAACAACTGTACTGTAATCTGCCATTAGTCAGATGTCCTGGAAGCTGCAATGTCCTGGAAGCAACTGTCCTGGAACGCACTATTTCGCCATATCTTCGATAATTCTTGTCATTTCATAATGTATATATGTGCAAATGGTAAGACTATCCATTATTTATTAAAAAAAGCAGTTTAATGCAATGATTAAAATATGTCCCGAAAACTGCCCTTTGACCTATATAGGGATAGACGGGGTAATTACGACACACTGGTTAATTCCGACTCTTACGTTACTTCTTGTATAACAACACGCTACAAAATATTATTGACATTTTTTGGAACATTAATGCATATTAATATTTTCACTGCGAATGGCAATGTTTTCATTTTATCCTGAACCAGATATCGAGAAGGTTTATTTTTTGTAATGGCTTTTGTCAAATATCAACATCTAAGTAAAGCTGTAAATTTGGTAGGGAATCAAATTGCAAACTAAGGAAATGTAAGTGCTTTTGAAAGTCATAGGCTTCTTCTTAAAAAAGTGAATATGTTGTATGGTGAAAGTAGTCAGAGTTTTAAATTAAACGTAAACTTTTCAGAAACGAGCTTGCGGAGTAATTGCGACCTGCACTCGTTTTTTTAACGTAACGTAATCATTTAACATATGCTTATACCATAGTAGTGTAACTAGGCCGGTCCTGGATACCCCCACCCTACCTCCCACATCCGTTCCTGGATACCCCCACCCTACCTCCCAGTCGGTCCTGGATACCCCCACCCTACCTCCCATCCGTTCCTGTATACCCCCACCCTACCTCCCAGTCGGTCCTGTATACCCCCACCCTACCTCCCAGTCGGTCCTGTTTACCCCCAACCCTACTTCCCATCCGTTCCTGGATACCCCCAACCTACCTCCCAGTCGGTCCTGTATACCCCCACCCTACCTCCCAGTCGGTCCTGTATACCCCCATCCTACTTCCCATCCGGTCCTGTATACCCCTACCCTACCTCCCATCCGGTCCTGTATACCCCCTCCCTACCTCCCAGTCGGTCCTGTATACCCCCACCCTACCTCCCAGTCGATAGTGTAAATAAACCGGTCCCGTATACCCTCACCCTACCTCCCAGTCGATTTATTTAAACAATTAATTATTTATTTGATGATGTCACGCATGACAGGTGAGTAGGGGGGACAAAGTCGCGAGTGAAAGGGAAATTGTAAACAATTTCGTAAACAATTTCATAATCGAAGATTGTGAAGGTTGAGAAACATGTGTACTACATATTATTATTCCATATAATTAATGACCTAATCCAACCATAGGCAACAAATTGTTATTAAGAATTTACTATTATCATGAATAAACATCCGCGGCCGAAGCCCGTCGCCTGTAGGAATACCAACGCAGATCGCTCTATGCGCGAGGAACCGCAGTGATAAGTAAAAGTCCTCGTCATGCTGTTTACTACTACCTTCTCTCTCGCACTCATTGCCGAGCTCATATTTGTCGTGACAAGAACATTTAGTTTTCACGGTCATTGATACCCCACGTTCGTCATCTGTACCTCTAAACTTTCTAATGCGTACGCCCTTGTAGACAAGTTATGACGCGTCTCCCGGATCTTTTCGTCGTACGTACTATTCTCCACGTAATTACTTTTGAAATGTACGAATAGACCTACACCAGACGTGGCCCACATATATTTTTTCTAAATACATCTAATTAATCAGTCCGTAGCATTTCTCAATTTTCGGCTCGAGGCCTTGTTGTCAGGGTTTCCACACGTCTTAGAAATACACGGTAAGTTAGGAAATTTCAGGCAATCAAGCGTAAAATTGTAAGGACGTCTTCCATCTGTTTACTACAGAACCCGTATTTCGTTAATGACCTCTAAATTTTTAAACGTGTGCGTGTGTAGAGAAGTTTTGATGGTTCGTTTCTCGGTAAATGGTTAGAATATTACAACATTGTTGTAAACAATTTTCATGGTCATTGATTTCCCATAGACAACATTCGTCATATCTTAAAATTGGGGAGCGTGCGCGCATGCAAACAGGTTATGATTCATGTTTTGTTTATATTATGTAACCTTCATTTTCCACAGGCTTAAACTTGCTTCAATTCCCACCATGTCCCGTCAATCACTTTCAATGAAACTTTTGACGTCCCACAATCCATTTTTCCCAAAGATTGAGAAATAGTATGCAAGTTCTACAATAAAGTAGTGGGAGTATATTATATATATACCGATCAAAAGTTAGCGTTTTCCATCAGCCTTTGTCAACATCTTTTCATGCACTCCCGAAACGTGCACATAAAGTCACTGGAATTACGCCAAAGAATTTTAACATTCTCAAATAATATTAAAAAAGTAAAGTCCGAACTTCAACAGTATTCGGATATTATATTAATTGTTAGAAGAACGGATAAACTACAATTAGAAAAATGTCCTGCAATGGAGCACCATCTTCAGCAGCAGCAGTAGCAGCAGTTGCGAAACTGAATCAGCTCAATACAGCAATAAAGTTTTTACCAACCGTAAAGCTGGCTGTGCTTGAGAAAGGACACATTTATAAAGTGACTAAAATTCGTCAAATTTCAACACGATATGGTACTCGCATCACTGTCGACTTGGATGGACAAGTTTCGTGTTTCCTTCCACCAAGATTCGCTTCATTATTTGAGGCTGATGTCGAAGCAGTCGAAAATTTTCAGCGTTTCGCACATGAAAATCATTTACATATGGAATATATCGGAGGACCGATGAGCAATTTAAAATTCCACAATAATGCATGCAGTAGCGCCAGCACTGATGACGTCAAACCTCCGGAGGAGCATAGAAGCAAACATCAATAAAATGAATTTATTATAAACGTACATTATTATAAGTATTGTAAGGAGATTGAAATAAGAAAAATAAATACAAATAAATAAATTGAATAAAAGATATACACGTTTACAACTTATTAACCTTTCACTCTTCAGGGTCATTAATTCTATTAGACTTCTTAGTCTTCCATATTTCATATATAATCTTCGATATTTTCCTCTCATTTTTTAATGTCTTCACGCTTATACTCATAGAGGTTTTGACGGGTGTGAAAGAAATTAATCGTTCAATAACGATATAGTATCATGCGGTAGAGGGAGGGTATAATAATAAGATAACATAGAATGTAATTAACTCGTTTTATTTCCATATCTCTTTCATTACATTACAATATATGTAAATAATACATGTACAATATGCATTGAATATGTGAATAAATGTTATTGTTATTTGACGTTGATTAGCTAGTCGTTTCCCAATACAGAAATTGACATTTTATACAATCTTTAATCATTGGTGGAAGTCCATCGATGACGTCATCAGTTGTTTCGAAATGATTGTAACATCGACGACATTCTCGAATATCACGATGCATCTGCATTGCGAGCGGTAAATTGGTCCAGGCTTCTTCTACTTCATGTGCAGCAAATACACATATAAAATCTATAGGGAGATATTCAATATCCTTTGTTTCCATTAATGTCAGACGTTTTACATTGAAATATATCTTCAAGGAACGCTGGAGGGATGCAGGCTGATCTCGAAGATTATTTACGATCCAACTTTGAAGTAATTTGACATTTTCGATTGCACAATTATTATTTTTATTGCATACATGTTTGTCACAATTTATCGACACTCTTCCTTGCTGCTGTTTAAGCTTAGCCAAAGATGGACAGTATAATGTATCAATGTCGACAACATTATCAGAGGATAAAATTTCCTCTAAGCAAAGTTTCTTTTCATATCCTTTAACGTACATTTTTAATGCATATTTTAATGTCATGACAATCGTTTCTTTGATTTTCTCGAAAGGGATGTCACCGACAGTCCAAGACAATCCATGAAAATTACGTATTAGCCAATTATTTGTACACTTGTATTGCACAGGTAACCAATTCCACTAATACGGAGGTTCAATCACGTAAGAAACTGGCTCACTGTCATAAAAACTAATTATTGCAATCTCTTTCGGTATGAACCTATTGCCAGGTCCTTTGAAACCTTGTACGTCTAGTATGTACTCCATCTCGAAAGATACTGATTTATTATTGAAAAAAAAAAATGTATTTCTATCCAATTTATAAATTGACGCATGCGCAATAATGACTACCCCTCTCAAACCAACTTCTTTACGTTTCCACTTATGGGATTATATTCTACAATACGATCATGTAAAATTAAACTATAGGCAGAAGTGTTTGCAGGAAAATTTTCTTTTGAATCAAATTCAAGCCGCACATCGACAGGTGCGTGTTTTAAAGCTTCGTTCTGCTTAGAGCAATCAATAATGATTAATGGAGCTTTCTCTAAAAATATTGATTTATTCAATATAGGTTTACCATTAACATTTTTATTATAGTAACTAGCTTGAAAATTGATATACATATCGTATAATAATGAAAATTGATTATTTGCAATATCAAGGTTTAAATTACCATATGGATAATATTTTGAATTCAAAAATACTTTAACATTACTAATGTTACAGTGATCAAACAGGCTAGCATTTTTCCCCTTGTTATTTTTTCGTGCTGTTTGGAAGCCGATAATAATATATCGTGGCTTTTCTGGTTGTGTCGCTGTTTTCACAGACCACACGTGGGATGATGTTACCGGTAATAGCGGATATTCATAAAGTTCCCATGTACGGAAACAAGATATGCAAGGATCTTTTTCAACGAAACGTAACAGCTGTATCCTTTCCCTATCAGCCAACGTCACATATGGAACTATCCATTCTATTTTATTCATCTCAATTTTGAAATGTTATTCTGCATTTTGTATAATTGCATTATCATCATGTTTAGATCTTGTTAAAATAAGTTCGTGCTTCGCGTTTACAATTATCTTACGATAATCTTCAGCAAATCCGAGAATCATACTCAGAGGCATGGTCACATCAAAATAACCATTATCATTTGTTATCTTTAGATTTGAGCTAGATATCCAACCTGCATTGATTAAAACGGGTTCATCATTTGGTGTGTAAGAAGGATACCCCTTCATCAAGCTAGTAATACCAACATTTCTATTTCGATCAATTTCAACACCATTCAATTCATATCGCGCCTCATCAAATAAATGACAGATTGCGTTAGACGTTAGATTAGTATTATTTGCTTTAGTTCCGTCGGTTTTCGTCAACCTTCCACTAACATGTATCAAACTTTTACACGGTAAAATACATAAATCTTGATTTTGTACAACAATTCGAATTTCATCATTTTTACCAAAAGAACTTGTATTGTAAGATTGATGTGAATGCAGCTCGTAATGAGCGACAGATTCGTCGAAAACGACTGGGTTTTGAATGCTGAGTATTGGATCCTCCATTATTGCTATTATGATAACGTGCTATAAGTATGCAAATACAACAACGACAATAACAATTTTTATTATTATTATTCACTGTTTGATATTGTGATGATAATGTAACTTGAGTCCCAAGCTTTTCAGAAATAGAGCGTTCCGACGTGTTAACGTCTTGCGAATTTGACGACGACTGATATGTTTTCTCCATGATGGGTTATTATTATAGTAACTATTAAGGTTCTGACCATTATACATAATACCCATTGTTACGTAGATTTAAGATGGAGTCGTATTGTAATTGTTTCACCACGAAAATTCACCAATTCACCGTTCTGATCAACAATACGCAATTGAATATGATCTATTAATCTGACGGCAACAGGTAGGTAAATGACGTGATTCGGCACTTCCACAATCTTATATCCGGGCGCCACAGTAGGAAAGAATTCATGAATCGTGTGCGCTCTACTGCTATTAATATAAGCGCCTGTAGTTATATTGCGTTCCACGCGAAGTGCATTAACTTTAATTATGGTTACTGGCAAATCTGAAATGTGCAACTTGTTTGCTTCCAAAATTCGTCTATTAAAGCCCAATGTTCGTCCAATTGAATCGATTGGTGTAAAATCAATGTCTCGATTAGATCTGATTTCACTACGTAGTGTATTATTATTCGGTTTTATATCTAGCGTAATATCACTCCGACAGCTTGTTTCTAATATATTCTGCTATATCCTCAATTTCATAGCTACCGATCGGCACAATAATTTCATGGTTACCAATATGAAATTTATTATTAACGTCAACATTTGGGATTGAATTAAACGTTAAAAGTTCTATCAAACCCAATTCATAATTCTTCTGCGGTGAAAGTTCAATAGGTGGAAAGTATTGCGCTTCCAATACTGAAGACTGCCCCGAGAGCGTCAACGTAAAAGAATCATTCATACTGATTGTTCAAATTACACTGATTATCATAATATTTTATGCGATATATTTATACAACTGATACTTGTTTGGACAAAACAGCTGATTGCATAAAAATTTGAGACATAAATGCCCACAATCAAAAGTGGCATAGTCTTGAAATTTTTCACGGTTATACATAATGCTACCTACACCGAGATATTTTCCCAACTCAGCAGGTGGGCTAAGGTTTCCAACGCTGTCAAAATAAACGACTTTAGAACCACGTTTTCGATATGCTACCCAATGTGTCCCCGGACCGCTTGCATCGTCTAAATTTATGACTGCACATTCATTAACTTGGGGATTTTTTGGTAAATTATTACGCATAAAGACACCTCTAAAATTCGGAATTCCAGCTTCTTTCGAATATCTCAATATATCTACATCGGTGAGTGCTCGATGCGGTAGCTTTACAAGTTTTTTCGATTTTTTCTACATTTAACACCTAAACCTGTTTTATATGGTTTTAATTTCAAACCGAGACCATTTTTATAAGGTTTAAGATATAACCCTTTACCTATAGCTATTGTCTCCATAGCATGATTATGCCTCTCACTTTCATGTAACTGCTGTTGAGCAGCTTTTGCATCATTAACAGCCTTGGTTATACCCGCTGCGCCACCGGCTAATGCACCTACAGCACTTAATCCAGCAAATATGGGTGCTAGGAAAGGTAAGAATCCTCCAACCTTTGAAGGTATCGATAGCTGTCGAGTTTTTTGAATGAATCGTTTGCCACCTGCTTCTTTTACGGCTTTACGTGCCCCTTTCAAAGCGCTCGATATAACACTTTGAACATTATTACTTGGTGACATTGACATTTTAGCAGCCGCAATAATGTTGTTCAATGATGTTGTTGTTTTCTTTTTTGACACTTTTTTCTTCTTCTTTTTCAGTCCCATGCCTAATTTACTTTTTAGTTTCATTATGTTTGCAACACCCCAAGCTGCCGCCTTTTCTGCAATGCTTGCGTCTTTTGCTAAAACTCGCTTCCAAGCCTGCTCCGCTAATATTCGATCAGCCTCGCTTCTACCGGTGGGATTTTCACGAGTTTTGGAATAAGCAATATCGTGTTCCTTGCAAGCCTTATCTAACGGATTTATCCCTGAGTCCCCTCTTGCTAATCGTTGCTTTAATTTTGTACCAGGTCCGCAGTACTGATAACCGGGTATATGGAGTTCTACCGGTAATTTATTAATTAAAGAATTGACCAATCCTGTCCCACTCTTTATACGTCTTTGCTTCTTGTTTTTACCCACATATGTAATCATTTTAAGATGTGCATAATTCAAGTAACAAACAGTTAATGACTGACATTACATATAAAGGCGCTACTTATACTTTTATGATCAGTTATTATCAAAATGCGATTTCATAAACAACCAACAAAAATCCCAATCATCAATTTTGATGATTTAACATCGTCTGTACAAAATAATGCAACTAATCATAAACGACATGGGGAGTTGCTGCCAAATAGTATACGTGCACTTTTCTGTGGTCCGTCTAATTGCGGAAAAACAAATACACTACTCAGTCTAATCATCGATCAGAATGGATTAAAGTTTGAAAATATATATGTATATTCGAAATCGTTAAATCAACCGAAATATCAATTTTTACAAAACTTACTCGACTCTGTGGAGGGTATAGGATACTTTCCTTTTCACGATAATGAACAGGTAGTACCACCCGTCGAGGCCAGGCCAAACTCTATTATTATATTTGATGATGTTGCCTGCGAGAAGCAAGATAACATTAGATCCTTCTTTTGTATGGGTAGACATAATTGCGTCGATTGCTTTTATCTCAGTCAAACGTATGCTCGCGTTCCCAAGCACCTTATTCGAGATAACGTAAACTTTTTGATTCTATTTAGACAGGATGAAATGAACCTTAAACATGTCTATAATGATCATGTAAATACAGATATGCCATACAACACTTTTAAAGATATATGCACACAATGTTGGACAGAAAAGCATGGATTTATTGTAATCGATAAAGATAGTGAAATAGAAGAGGGAAGGTATCGAAAAGGTTTTGATTGTTTTATAAGCATAAATGATTTTAAGAACAAACAAAAAGTGTTGTAACAAGTCAGTGCAGAGTGAGACTTGCATGCATTAACATGTCTTCTCCTCTTAAACAGCAGCAAGACGTTTTACGTGAAATTGTCAAAGCTAGCGAATCTATTCGCCGAAAACATCGATTACTAAAAATGGGTAAAGAAACGCATGACCTTGCGATAAGTGAAACGCTCAAACCTCTGATAAGTCCATTGAAAAAATAGCAGACGCTACAACAATGTCAATCAACAAAAATGCGATTGATGATATAAACGTACAGAATAAAGTAACAGATAGCATAGAAATTAATGATGTTAACGATTTTGATGATGATGATGATATGCTTGATGGATATAATACCCCTTTAGAGCAGACATTTAGCAGTGATATTAAAACACCTACGTATCATACTGAAGAAAGGTTATCAAATAAGTTTCTAACTTTACTGGTGAGAAATATTCATGAGAAAAGTGATATTATTGATACAATTTATGGTGTTCGCATAGAAGGTGGTACTACAAGAATCGGTGATTCGGCAATAGAATTTAAGAATAAAAATGTCATTGTTAAGGATAACAAATTTGCTATTACTGAAGGTTTGCTAGAGTTATTATTTAAGAAAAAAGCTGATATAGCTATAATCCAACAGTCTGATTTAAACAATTACAAAAGTATACTAATCTTAACTAATGCACATAGGAAAGATTGGAATCAGGAAAAACCTATTCGGTATAACGCTTCCCACAAGTATCGAAACTATATCAAGGAAATGTTCAAAGATGTTCCGAAAAAGGGTGGTAATTTGCCTGAATACATGATTGTTGAACAAAACCACAAAATTGACTACGTGCATTGGGATGATCCAAATGAACTTGTCGATCGTTTGCGCCTTCTAATAGCATCGAAAGCTGCTGGTCATTCAAGTATTTCGAATGAAATTTTATCGATTATTGAAGAGTTGCGTGAAGCTAATATAATCTATTAATTGCGTGATAATTACGTCAGTATCATAATGAGCATCGATGTATTTGAACGTTCGTCTCAACGAGCACGGAAGCAAGTATTTCAAAGTGTCGAAATTGCTACAGATGGTTCTTATGATTTTAAGAAAAGAAAGTTATGTAATATCGGAATTCCGACAGATTCGGATGATGCCATTACTTTGAGAATGTTCCACAAATCTATTCGCGATATTAAACAGCAAATAGATGAACTGTCTAAAGGTGTAATTAAAAATAATGAGAAGATTGAACATTTTGAAAAAAGTATAAATAAAATGCAACAAGATATCAATAAAAATTACAATGAAATAGAAAAGAGGCGGATTATATCTTCAGATTTTGGAAATTATACTATTGAATTACATCAGGAAATAACTAAACATACCAGTAATTTAAACAAAAATAATTACACTCTTAGCAATCTTACGAATAATATCACTGTCTTAGAGCGGGAAGTAAAGAAAAATAAAGATGATTTGAATAAAAATAATGGTTTGATTGATAGTCTTACTGAAGATATTGCTAATATAGAAGGAGACTTGAAAAAACATACCTATGACATAAGGGAGAGTAGTACTATAGCTCACGATGCTGAGAAATTAATTTTTCTCCTAGAACAAAATGTCAATAAAAACAGTAAAGCCTTAAAGAAGATTAATGCAATAACTGATGATATGAAGAGGGACATTTCACATTTGTACTCCTTACGGAAGAATTAATTAGTTAGTCTGAAAAATGTGAATAAATAAAGTATCTGCAACAATCCACCCAACAGTTTTAATCAAGACGTTGCCTTATCTGTTTAACAACAATGACTTCTAAAGAGAAGAGAGAAGTCGTGAAGGAGCTTCATAAACCAGCAAGAAAAAATTATACAAGACGGCGAGTAGATATTCGCGGATTAGATGAAACTTGGCAAGCTGATCTTGTAGAAATGATTCCATATGCAGATGAAAATAAGGGTTACAAATACTTGTTAACTGTCATCGATGTATTCTCTAAGTATGCATGGGCCCGCCCAGTAAAAAGAAAGACTGGCGATGACGTCACAGCTGCCATGAAATCAATATTTAAAATGGGTCGAATTCCAAAGAATCTACATACCGACCATGGAAAAGAATTTTATAATTCAAAATTTTCAAATTTAATGAAAAAACATGACATCAATTTATATTCTACATACAGTAATCTAAAAGCATCAATTTGCGAACGCTTTAATCGTACTTTGAAAAATAAAATGTGGCCACAGTTTAGTCTTCATGGTAATTATCAATGGCTCCATATCTTACCAGACTTGGTTAATGATTATAACAATAGGAAGCATCGAACTATTAATATGAGGCCGAGCGATGTAACTAAACAAAATGAAAGGGAAATATTGGAACGTGTATATAAGGCAAATGTTAATAAAAAGATATGTTCAAGGTTTAAAGTGGGTGATCAAGTTCGTGTTAGAAAATTGAAGCATGTCTTTGAAAAGGGTTATACGCCGAACTGGACCACTGAGATATTTAAGATTTACAAAGTGAAAAGAACGCATCCTATCACTTATTTACTAGAAGACGATGATGGAAACCAGATATCAGGAGCATTTTACGAGTACGAGTTACAGAAAACTAAAAATCCAGATGTATACCTGGTCGAGAAGATTATACGACGAAAAGGTGACAAAGTATTTGTCAAGTGGTTAGGTTTCGAAGATAAACACAACACCTGGATTGAGAAGATGGATCTGCTTCATTAAGATTAATGACTTTCGAAGAACGACGAACTGTCTTTTCATATATAAACATTGAAGCATTGGAGGGAAACAGAAAGGAGTTAATAATTAAGGTAAGACAAATTTTATTGATATAATTCTATTTATTTATTTACATATATAAATACATACGTACACGCAGAAATCACTCATCAATCTCCATTATGTCCTTATGTCCCCACGGTAAAGAATCGGTATGATTTTTTATCAAATATCGCTTGTCATCATGGGGACTTAAAGCTATCTTTGAATCACAAATGGTGTATACATTATGTAATTTTGAACGTATGCACCGCTGCTCACGCACTTTTTCACATTCATTCATCAGACAATCCAGATAGTCGTCGAAAGTGATAGTTTTCTTAACCACTATCTCTATTACACCTTTCGCTCTCTTATTCTCTCTCTCACCCAATACACGTAATGCATACATTTTAGATCTTAATCCTACAAACTCAGTCATTATTTTTCCCGCACACTCATCCTTTATCAGACCCAAAACTTTTTTATTTACAAGGGGCATACCATACTCATTATAAACATCGTAGTCACTCGTATCAAACTTATATATATCTCGTTTCATACATTCATAGATATCATCACACTTGAATTCATAAATAAGGCTGTCGGTATCTGTGTATAATACTTTCGCATTTTGCTTAAAAGTAGGTATTACATAATCATAATGAAATTCGTATACTTTCAGTTTTGAAATATCCAATATAGCCATCCCGACATATATTGGCTTATCAATAACGACTTCTAATTTAGTTAGCTCTAACGCAACCAAGTCTTCACCGAATATCGCTACTCGATGAAAATTTGGTTTTGATACTAGGGCCTCAACACCATACCTTCCATCCCATTTCGATTTAATTTTAACATCAACCCTATTCCGGACATTCTCCATGGTTTTACCAAATACCGCGTTGTTCATTAATTTATAAAGGTTCTTTTCGAAATCATTTGAAGAGGCGGTTCTTAAAGCAGTATTTAAGTCGATGTATGGCTTCAACCATGGAGATTGTTTAAACTTTAATACGCGATGTATTTTAGTTAATTCAATACCGTGGGCGAGTGCTTGCTTTAAATTCCGGTAATGTATTACGTATTTAAATTTTTCATTCAAAGTGGCTAAGAGTTTAGGTTGCTTTGATCCGGGTGGAACGGCTCGTTCTGGACATAATGGGAGATCTTTCTGCTCGTCGTGTATTTTTTCAGGGTAAGCCAAGTCGACTTCAAGGATATATCCAATGTTGGATTCATCGGGTACATTTTCAAAGTCGACTTTGTCGACCCATTCGAAACCTCCGGTACGTAACGGTTGACTCATTGCCCAGCCGTATAAGTTGTTAATATCGAAATACATTAAATATTTCGACTCTTTAGCTGCGTCAAACTCTGTCATATACCTATTATTTGCCTTTGCGTAGCGGTTTGAGCACTGTGAAAGACCTCCTCTTATCCCCCGTTCAATGAACATAATCATATCAATGTCTTGCAATAATAGTAACTCTACTTGAGTATACATGAGAGCACAGTCCCAAGTATACTCGGGTAATGTAAAATAGTGCGCGGGATCGAGGCTGTGAGATTTTGAAAGTGTGATTCTAAAGTTCTCGAAACCATCCGCGAGCAATAAAATGTCCGTTTTTAAATATAAATCGGAATACTCGCCCAAGGTTTTACAATCAAACGTGTCCCACACATTTATTGCATGCATATAATCACTTTCACTTACATCGCAATCATTCAATTTGTTATAAAAATTATCTCTGGAAGGAAGATGTGACTCATTCAGGACGTTCATTTCATTTACATAATCATAAGGGAAAATACCCTTACGTGTTAGTAAATTGAATTCATTATCGTTTGGAAAGTATGATTTTAAAATGATTTTACTTTCATTTTGCAAATATGACGCCAGTTTTTCTAAGGGGCAGTTTAAAAATCGAATGGAATCTAAAAACGTGAGACGAATTTTTGTTCCCGATACAAATTTTATAACTGAAATATATTTTTCCATGTTACATGGAATTACATTTATATTTCCCTGAAATGCATTGGCGATATCGCGAATGATAAAATGAATATCGTAGCCACTTAGGTTATGAAAGAAGATCGGAATATTAAATCTGAACTTATGATTAATGTTGCAGGCGTTGTGGGCTGCTCCACGAAATTCACCGGTAAGGTGGTCATGGTCGCGGACCTTGGTATCAGTCACGGTGGAGGGTCCCCCGCAGATGTGACATTTCACAGACGTGTGGAATGCCTTCCAATTTTCCGGCGTTGAGTTCATCGGCTTAACATTGCGCAAGATCTGGAATCATAAAGATCAATTTAGATAAATTAAGAAATGTAGAAAAATAACTATTAAAAGTAATTATTTTAATGAAATTATTTACTTATTATACATACATTTTGTAAATATGAAATAAATTTGTATCCTTGGTTAAGTTGCGAATATATTTTTATAAAACCTTACCTCATTGACTTCAATTGAAATCCCATGCAGTTCATCTGCAAACCAGGATGTGCAGTCTGGGCCTCGCTTGGACTTGTATCGGGACAATGATGGGTCGTAGTTACAGTGTAGATAGTAACCTACACTATATATCCTATGTTCTTCGTAGGCTGTCTTGGGTACCGTCTCCGACTCTACTTTTCCGAGAAGACACTCGGTATCGGCATAGATGACAAAGGGGACAGACATTGCACGACCGAAACTTTTAAATTTAACCGTATTTTATTTAGGCAGTTTCACGGTGCACTTGTTAATTTTACAACACTCGAACTTGTGTGCATTAAGTATTTCTTCACTACGAAAATAGTGCAGGCAGCGATTGCAAATGTGCTTTTTATGGTCACGATTACTACACTGTTTCCCGACTAGTTTGGATAAATTTTTTATATAGCAGTAATGAGATACAACATTACTATGGTCTTCGTCTTCTCCGGTACATTCATCCAACACAAAAGATGAAGATGGACGCACGGTTTTGTTCTCAACCTGCGTTATTAGCAGCAGATTCACGTGTCGTTCCCTTTCGCATAAAGTGAGATGTACTGGTAATACATGTTCATTTTCAATCACAAAAACATTCACCGAAATGGCATTTTGTTTTTCAAATTTCGGAATGTCTTTTAACGCAACTTTGAAACTTATGCCATCGAATTTTAAGTATTGTTGGTACGGTGGGTAAAATGATGGTATATTTGAGTTTATTTTTGCGGGGAACAATGCAGATATTATTGCCCAAGCAAAACAGGTATCATCAAAGGTTTGGACGTTGATGACTGCCTTCTTATTCTTCACCCACTTTGGTAAGTCAATCCAAGACCCGGCACGCATTGGATTATACTTTACTATTTGTATTGCAAGTGAATTAATGACTGATAATGACCAGCCCGAATCACGTTCTTGGAAATCTTCAAGTTGCGGCAAAATTGACCCCTTCACCTTTTCCTCGAACCACTTGTCTAACTCCGATGTGTCACATAATTGTTCATATTGATTATTAAAGTACTTATTGTCTTCCTGTTCACCGAGTACAAACTGTCCTGAGAATATTGTGCACACCTTCACGCAGTTGTATTCGTTTATTGCTTCACGAACATACTTTATAATGATGATTTTTGCATCATTCATAAACTTAAGGGGATCCAAATATTTTATGTTGACTACGAGTCCGGTGCGAAGACGATTTTTGAAGGCCGATTGGACGTCATTTTCAAGAACAAGTTTTCGTTCAGATTCCTTTCCTTCGTTAAGCGTCAGTCTTTCAGTTGCTGCAGTCCTCAGAGCCGTAATACGATACATAATTGCCTCAAGTGACAATTTTATCCCAATCGGCATTCGTGCATTTGATTTTAGGTATGCCATAATTTTTGTAATAGTTGTACTAGACTCCTCGATGAATGCGCCAAACTGGTCCTGAGTAGAGTCATTCTCCAGAGTTTGGTACACTCTCTTCAAAGCTTTCTCCATTGACGAAAAGATTCTCTTGATATCAACCATTTTGATGAACGTTTCAATTTTACGTCAACGAAAGGATGGTATCTCAAGAGGAACTATTACAATTTTTTGTCCCCATGTGCTTTTATACCTCTAGTTCGAACTGTTTTCCATAGGAAAATTTCACACATTATTTTGTATTTATTCTAACCTTCCTTTCTTGCAATATCTGACCTTTAATGAAGGCGACTTTTGAAATTTGATTTTCGACACATGGCAATACTAATGTGGAAAGGCCAACACTTTTCAATCTCTCTGATTGAATTTTGTAAGATCAAGCATTGGAAAGACGTCATTTTCAACGATAATGTATTGATTAACCATGGTGGGAATTGAAGCAAGTTTAAGCTTGTGGAAAATGAAGGTTACATAATATAAACAAAACATGAATCATAACCTGTTTGCACGCGCGCACGCTCCCCAATTTTAAGATATGACGAATGTTGTCTATGGGAAATCAATGACCATGAAAATTGTTTACAACAATGTTGTAATATTCTAACCATTTACCCAGAAACAAACCATCAAAACTTCTCTACACACGCACACGTTTAAAAATTTAGAGGTCATTAACGAAATACGGGTTCTGTAGTAAACAGATGGAAGACGTCCTTACAATTTTACGCTTGATTGCCTTAAATTTCCTAACTTACCGTGTATTTCTAAGACGTGTGGAAACCCTGACAACAAGGCCTCGAGCCGAAAATTGAGAAATGCTACGGACTGATTAATTAGATGTATTTAGAAAAAATATATGTGGGCCACGTCTGGTGTAGGTCTATTCGTACATTTCAAAAGTAATTACGTGGAGAATAGTACGTACGACGAAAAGATCCGGGAGACGCGTCATAACTTGTCTACAAGGGCGTACGCATTTGAAAGTTTAGAGGTACAGATGACGAACGTGCGGTATCAATGACCGTGAAAACTAAATGTTCTTGTCACGACAAATATGAGCTCGGCAATGAGTGCGAGAGAAAATGTAGTAGTAAACAGCATGACGAGGACTTTTACGTATCACTGCGGTTCCTCGCGCATAGAGCGATCTGCGTTGGTATTCCTACAGGCGACGGGCTTCGGCCGCGGATGTTTATTCATGATAATAGTAAATTCTTAATAACAATTTGTTGCCTATGGTTGGATTAGGTCATTAATTATGTGGAATAATAATATGTAGTACGCATGTTTCTCAACCTTCACAATCTTCGATTATGAAATTGTTTACGAAATTGTTTACAATTTCCCTTTCACTCGCGACTTTGTCCCCCCTACTCACCTGTCATGCGTGACATCATCAAATAAATAATTAATTGTTTAAATAAATCGACTGGGAGGTAGGGTGAGGGTATACGGGACCGGTTTATTTACACTATCGACTGGGAGGTAGGGTGGGGGTATACAGGACCGACTGGGAGGTAGGGAGGGGGTATACAGGACCGGATGGGAGGTAGGGTAGGGGTATACAGGATCGGATGGGAATTAGGGTGGGGGTATACAGGACCGACTGGGAGGTAGGGTGGGGGTATCCAGGACCGACTGGGAGGTAGGGTGGGGGTATCCAGGAACGGATGGGAAGTAGGGTTGGGGGTAAACAGGACCGACTGGGGGGAGGGGTGGGGGTATACAGGACCGACTGGGAGGTAGGGTGGGGGTATCCAGGACCGACTGGGAGGTAGGGTGGGGGTATCCAGGAACGGATGTGGGAGGTAGGGTGGGGGTATCCAGGACCGGCCTAGTTACACTACTTACCGTTTTCGAGTTTCAAATGAGTTGTTAATATACTTGCAAGGAAAGTCGATCAAAGAAAATAAATGCCTGTAGTATTTATCTCTGCGTACTTACTGATAACATGTTTTCTGACTTAACTTTTTTAAAACTTTCAACATTACAAAACACATCTTCAAAACCTTTAAAAACGCGTTGGTAAATGATCTATGTAGCTTTGTTTCTTTAGAGTTCACTTCAGTTGAAAATAATAGGGGAGGCTGGAATTACCCATAGGTTTACAAAATATGAAAAATTGTGATTTTGTAAAAATCGAGATGTATCTGTAAACTCAAACTCATCAAACTGTTGATAATATCGATAAACGGTTACTCACGTAATAGACTTTAAAAAATCATACTGTACGTATTCATGAAATCATAGTTACTACTTTAAAAATCAATTTTGCTAAGGCAGGTCGGAATCAGTGCCGTCAGAAAGGAGCGGTTTTCAGCTGAAAGGAGCGATTTTTAATGCGCACCTTCCGCGCGCAGGTTGCTTCGGCAGTCGTCGGCGGTCTGAGCTTGGGGGCCCTCGGGAGGGGAGCGGAGCGAGAGGAAAATATATGGTCGGGCGCTCGAAAGTATTAAACCAATGACGGGGGGTTGAACTTTATCAGATACTTCCAAAATTAAAATCATGTATACTCGTCGTAGTCGAGTGGTACAAGCGCATGGAATGAAGCGCGGCGCGTTATTTTTTTAGTTCGATTTCGATGTCGGGTTTTTTTTCTCTTTTTTCTTTTTATTGTTCATTTACTCAACATTTGTAACGAAAATATTTTATTACTTGTTTACTATTAGTTATTTTATTTACAAAAATGAATTGTGAAAATAAATTTTAAAAACATTAAACAATATGTTTTTGCAGAATGACATTTGTAAGAATCGTACATTTTTTCTAAAAAAGTTATTATAGTTAATATAAGCTTGTAATTGATTATTTTTTATATGTTTTAAATATAATGTAGACCTTCCATCTAATTCCTAATATCGGGCGGTATCTTTATTTATATATACGGCAACAGTTTATATTGCATTTACGGTAAATGGAAACATCTTTTACAGAATACAGAGTAAACGAAAGTATCGTGGAAACAAATTTAGGAAACAAATATTTGGAATAATCGATTAATGTCATATTAAAATAAAAAGATGTTTTTTTACTTCTCCAATGAAATTGTACTAAATTACTAACTGCTTTTTTGAAATATTTCAATATTACTATACAATAATATTTTTATCCCGTTAGAAAACTTATATGATTACACTAACAGCATTCTGTAAATCAGTATATCTGTATAGTGTAAAATCTTATTTAAATTAGTTATACATTTTCACCAATATTTTTTAAAACATTTAAACCCTTTCACGACAATTTTACTTACTTTTAATTAAATTGATTTCAAGAACGTATCACTCAGCAAGATGGTTATTCGTCATTCATTATTTACTTTGTTTTGCCTACATTATGCTATTATTTATAGCTATGGGTTTTCTTTTACGTATTAATTAATTAAATAAATATATTATACTAATAATATTGTAATACACCGATTAAGATATCGAAAATTAGTACATTATGTTTCAGATACTGATTTTCTAAAAAACCACATGTTAGGCACAAGACTGGGTATATGGTCTTTTATTTATCAACAAATTGTCCAATTTCATTGCCGACTAGAAAAGGTGATAATTAATTCGTAATAATCGTTTCGTTAAAAAATGGTTTAAATCTTATTTTTCCTTTTATAACAATATACAATACATTTAGTTTACTATATTTATAACAAAATAGTAAAGAAACGTTCGCAAAATCCAAAGGTTTATTAATAAATAGGTTGTATTAACAAATTTCTGAATTAATAAAATATTTGTTGCAATTGCAAATTTTAAGAATAAGTTATATACTGATTTTTCAATAACATTTAAGAAAATGCAAATTTGGAATTGAGAAATTGGCAAAAACAAATATTCATGTTAGGAAAGAAATTATTAGAATATATATATGATCGACACCATCGCTTTAATACACAAATTAAAACTATATGTTATTTATAGTGTATATGTTATATGTTAAATATAACACAATTAGGATTTACTATTTTACCGGAATGAAGATATCTTTTTTAGAAAGATTATTTGTAAAAGGGAATGTTGCCGATATTTGTTTAATTCTTGATCACATTATCGATTTTAATATATTATTATTAAATGAATTCAATAGATTCATTATTGTCAAATTGAATTAATAATGGAATTAAAGTAAACAAAAAAATTATTACATAAGCTCAATGTATCTATAGACATATTCGACGTATTGTCAACCTTTATAGGTATTCAGCTTGTGCAAATAATTTTTTCGTTGACTGTTATATTAAGTTTTTAATTCAATTTAACAATAATGAATCTGTTGAAAAGAAGAAAATGTTATTCAACGTAGTTATCATTCATATTTTTAATGTGATATAATTTTTGATTGTCGTTATAAAAAAGTGTATCACATTAAAAATATTTGTGATAATTACGTTGAATAGAAACATCATTTTAAAAAAAATATTAAAATCTTAACACAGAGTGCACGTTAGGAAGAAAATATTTGCATTACTCTATAAATCCTTGTATATATATATATGTATATATATATATATATATATATATATATATATATATATATATATATATATATATATATATTATCTAAGATGTCACTGTATAAGATGAAAGAAAGCTGAGTAGTCAGTAACTCCAATTATTTATTATTATATTTCAAGTCAATTTCAAAGTTATTTTATACACAGAGAGAAAAAACCTACTTAAATGAACCCTTTAACGCTCAAATACACAAAGTGGTTTCATGGAGTACGATACTACATTTAATTTATTTATTTAAACCCCACGAAGTAAAATTATCAAGTAATTTCTTATTGCCCAAAATGGGCAATTTCTTCATGAAGTTTGACCCTGGTAGAAAATTCATTTTTAACATGATATTTGTCACTTTTAGATGTATGGTAATGCCATTGCCCATATAATAAAATTCGATAAATTAAAAATAAAAGCGAAATTTCACGCTTAAAAAGAACGTGTATAACTTTTGTAAAGAGCTAATTTTGGGCAATAAGAAATTACTTGATAATTTTACTTCGTGGGGTTTAAATAAATAAATTAAATGTAGTATCGTACTCCATGAAACCACTTTGTGTATTTGAGCGTTAAAGGGTTAATTTAGTAGGTTTTTTCTCTCTGTGTATAAAATAACATAGTATATATATATATATATATATATATATATATATATATATATATATACAAGGATTTATAAAGTAATGCAAATATTTTCTTCCTAACGTGCACTCTGTGTTAAGATTTTAATATTTTTTTTAAAATGATGTTTCTATTCAACGTAATTATCACAAATATTTTTAATGTGATACACTTTTTTATAACGACAATCAAAAATTATATCACATTAAAAATATGTATGATAACTACGTTGAATAACATTTTCTTCTTTTCAACAGATTCATTATTGTTAAATTGAATTAAAAACTTAATATAACAGTAAAAAAAAATTATTTGCACAAGCTGAATACCTATAAAGGTTGACAATACGTCGAATATGTCTATAGATGCATTGAGCTTATGTAATAATTTTTTTGTTAACTTTAATTCCATTATTAATTCAATTTGACAATAATGAATCTATTGAATTCATTTAATAATAATATATTAAAATCGATATTGTGATCAAGAATTAAACGAATATCGGCAACATCGCTTTTTACAAATAATCTTTCTAAAAAAGATATCTTCATTCCGGTAAAATAGTAAATCCTAATTGTGTTATATTTAACATATACACTATAAATAACATATAGTTTTAATTTGTGTATTAAAGCGATGGTGTCGATCATATATATATATATATATATATATATATATATGGAGTGCACTTCCGGTAACGTTCGATGACACACGCTGTCAAATTACGCTCCAAGTTTCGTATAATATTGTGCTATATTGTCCATTGCATTGTCCCGTGTTAAGCCGTTTGTAAAGCCTGGAAGCCGCCTCGCAAGATTGCTGCTTAATTTTGGAGTTGTTGTTGAACTGTTTACGTTTTTTCCATTCGAAGTGAGTCTGACGTCGTCATAACCTCACCCTACTCACCACAAGGTCGCTGTCAAATTTAAAAAAAAAACTGTGCTAGGACGTCCACTACACTATACACTGCCGTTTCTGGGGACAGTGTTCTTTTTTAGCCAGGACTGTATCAGGGTGAGTTTCTCGTTTTCAAAACTCAACCGAGTGTATACATATTATTAACACGTGTCCTGTCAAGTTGTGCGCACTTCTTTTGCGCACCTCTGTCGCTACTTCCGTAGCTAGTACAATCAAAATCCCGTACGAGGCAGCACGTCTCGGGCTCGGTGCTTATGCAACAGGAGGATTCGGACACGCCTTCCCTCTCTCCACCGTCTACACCTGTAAGTGCGATTGAGCAGGGGTGGAGCCGCTAATTACAACTCACTCGCTTACATCAAGAGTAGGGCGGCCCTCGACTGCGTCAAAATGGCTCGCATATAGAGACCCGCAAACGAAACCAATTTTGGAGTTTTTCCCGCGTATGAAGCGCGCCTGCTCGCCTGAAACTTCTCCGCCAGTCGATACAAAAAATTCTGCACCTAAGCGGCGCTGTACTCCGGCAGCAGACCCAAACGTACAGTCCTCTAACAGTATACTGCCCAAATCGAAAATGGAAGGCCAACTAAAAGAGATGCAAGATGCAATTATAAGAACCCTGTCCGCAAAGCTAGACGAAAAATAGATGCTGCGACGAAGACGAACCTAGATGCAATATCGGACCTCAGGAAAGAGGTTCTCAGTGAGGTTACCACACTCAAAGCCAAGCTAAAAGAAAAAGATGCCCAGATTGCCCATTTGACCAACGAATTGGAACTTCAGAGTAAGATTCAAAAAAAAAGAACATCAAAATTCGTGGGCTAAAAATCTCTGGAGATCCGACTGCTTGTGTTGAAAATTTTTTTGCAGAGGTCTTCGATGTAACCAAATTGGTCGACACGTCATTTCTTGTTCGGAAAGAACCACCCATCATTCTAGTGGAACTGCTCTCCCATCGTGCCAAGCTTCACATCATGGCCCAGAAGAAGCGTCTCCTCATGGGCAAGGATATATACATCGACGCTGATCTTACGGCCAGGGAGCGCCGCATCGACTTTCATGCAAGGCAATTAATCAAGAAGGCAAGAGCTGACTCTAAAAGGGTCGAGCGTCGGTACCAGAAGGTATGTGTAGATGGAGTATGGTACGGCTGGTCGGATGAGGCGGGAGCTTTTACACCGGAAGTGCTAACATCGTCTCCTAGTATAGCGGCCGATCTCCAATCTTCTCAGCCAATTTCGACAGAGCCAAGCACATCCCGACTATTTGCCAACCAAACGCATCAAAAAAACGCTTAACTGCAGCCCCGTACACCAGCTTTAGGGGTTGCCGAGTATTCCACCACACTAGAGCTCACCGGTTGGGTTCTTCTCCTTTTACGCCGACGCTTCGAACTCCTCGTTCTCTAATTCAAGTGGCGCCACCTCCTCTGCAAGATTCTTCGTTTTCTGTCGCTTTTTGGAACATCCATGGTCCACTGAACGTTGCAATGGCTAGCAAGTGCCAACCACATGGGACTATGAACTTTTCAGAGACATGGTGTTCCGAGCCATCTACACTTCCTGGGGACCAAAGTGTAGCGAAATTTTCAGTCCCAGCTACGCGCGAAGGTTCCAGAGGAAGATTTAGCGGCGGATTGTCGACATTTGTTCCGTTGTCGGGGTCACCGGTGCTGATTGAAACCTCCTCGCACTGGCTTTTTATATTAATCACATCTCACCCACTTCCGTTAATTCAAGGCTCATTTTATTTTCCGCCGAATTGTGATTTAGTATCGCTGCTTTCTTCACTCCAACCCATTCTCGATTCCTTTTCAGTTAAATTTCCGGACAGTATGATTATTTTAGGAGGTGACTTCAACTCGTGGACCGGTGACCTCGATTATGAATGCGAATTTTTGAACTTATTCGAGGAAACTCAGCTCGGAGTTGCCAGGCAAACCTGCGATAACCGTTGTAATGTCCGTATTAAATGTCTTTATGAATTTATGTTTAGTAATAACTTTGTACTGTTAAACGGTCGTTCGCTTAGCGATTCACCAGCGCAATTTACTTTTTTAGATTCCAAGGGACGAAGCATTGTTGACTTAGTCTGGGTCTCCGCCTATCATCTGTACTTGGTGAATGACTTCGTAATAGTATCCGATGGTGGAGGCTCTGACCATTTTCCGGCAATTGCTTCGTTGTCCCTCTCGTTGCCAAATGTCCAGCCTGCGCCTCATCCTTCGCCTTGTCAAGCACCGAGGTACAAAGCGACGTGGTCACCCGAGGGCGAGGAAAAACTCGCTAAAAGACTGACCGAAGTCAACCCATATCTGCCATTTTACGACCACATGTCACAAAGTCCATCCTACGACCTTTTTTGTACGGGTTTGCTTAGTCTTCTTATCCAGGAGGGCTTAGTAAAACTTGCCAGTTCTTCCGGGGGAAAAACCAACCCACCACGTTTTTTACCTCGGTGGTACGATGCGTCCTGCAAATCTGCCAAGGGAGAAATGAACAGAGCCCTTCACCTCCTTCGGTCGAACCACCACGAGAAATCTTACGAACTCTCTTATATCGCGGCCAAGAAGAATTTTCGACACACAACGGTGGAGGCTAAACGTCTTCATGTTTCTTGCTTGGCGGATGCCTTTGCTGGGGTGAGGGACGCCAAGGGTTTCTGGTCCGAGGTTCGGAGGCATAGGCGGGCTCCTGTCGGAAGAGCATGAGGAGATTGAAGACGGGTAAAGCAATAGGGCCGGACGGTATCCCGGCTGAAGCGTGGAAACTACTCTCGGGTGACTGGTTCTCGTATGTTTTGGACCTATTTAACTTGATTTTAACCAACGAGCTACCGCCCGAAGGGTGGCTGGAGGCCGATCTCTTCATGCTCTTCAAAAAAGGTGACCGAACCGCCCCTGAAAATTACCGTTCGATCGCCATAATAAATGCATTTACGAAATTGTTCATGCAAGTGCTTGCTGCGAGACTGGAGAACTGGCTCCCTCAGCGTGATATACTACCGGTCGAACAAGCCGGTTTTAGAAGAGGACGCTCTGCGGAAGACAACATTTTTATATTAAACGCAGCTGTTCAGGTCCAGCTTAGAAAAAAAGCCTCTAAGTGCTACATTCTTTTCGTAGACTTTCGCAGGGCGTTCGACTCTATCCCTCACACAAAACGTTGGCACAAGCTTTTCAGCATTGGGATAAGCGCCCAAATGGTCAGGGTGCTTAAGGCCTTCTACGAGTCTGCCAAATCTTCCATCGTCTGTGCCGCTGGTTCTACTGAGCGAGTTAGGGTGACAGAAGGGGTCCTGCAGGGAGAAATCTTGAGTCCTTTGCTCTTTATACTGTACATCTCCGACATTGTAGCATACTTTCGTAACCAAGGCTTGAGAGGCATTGACTACACAATTACATATGACCTTATGATGCTTCTCTTCGCCGATGATCTGGCGATCTTCGCTTATTCTCCTGCTGACTTAAGAATAAAATTGAGGACGCTCGAGTCCTATTGTAATCTTAACAGCCTTGTAGTAAATACGACTAAGACAAAAATTATTGTGTTTAGAAGAGGTGGTTCTCTCGATTCCTCCTCTAGACACTTTTACTATAGTAATCAGCAGGTGGAGGTTGCGTCAACGTATCCTTATCTAGGAACAATCGTCTCTTCATCGGCGAGTGGGCTGAGGGCAATTGAAAACGCTATAGCCAAGACTCGCCAAGCTACGGCGTCTGTCTTGGCTATAATGGCTTCAGCTAAATGTGATTCGACCAGTGCGGCTTTAAAACTATATGGAGCCTCTATTCTGTCCACCTTACTGTATGCTGCTCCCTGTTGGTCCCTCGGCCATCTACGCTCATTAGAATCCGTCCAGGTCGAATTTTTTAAGAAGTGGCTTAAGCTTCCTAAGTCGACGCCGCCATATCTCTTGCGCCTCGAACTAGGGCTTTACCCAATGGCGGTCGAAATAGTGCGCAGAACGTTAAACCTTGTGCTCAAGTACCTGCAACAACCACCAAATAGTCTCCCTCGTCTTGGCTTAACCAGGCTTTATGAGCTTAGCTCTAGAGGAAACGACGATCCGGCAATGAACTGGTTCTCGAGGTTGAAGTTGATCCTAGACTCGCCAAACTACAATGCACTCTGGGAGGATCTTTCGGCTGCAAACTGGGAGTCCCACGTAGCGTCTATTTGTGAAGCCTTCGCTACCGCTCAGCGCAATTGTGACCTCCAGCGTTATTTTGAGTCAGATTCGATCCAGATTCCTCTTTTCAGGCAGTTTTCCGATGGGCTGGTCTCCCTTGCTCCAGAACGCTGCCAGCTTTCTCACTTACGCTTAAAACTCCAGCTGAGAACGGCTACCATTTTCTCGCGTTCGTTCTGTGTCGGCAGTACTTTTTATGCCTACAACCCGAGCGGTCCGTGTTCGATTTGTAACTCGGGCGAAAGGGAGACATTAATTCACATCTTGTCCGAATGTCCCCTCTCCGCTCCCTCAAGATCTATACTCCGACGCAGTGCCATTATAGCAAACTGCACCGACGAGAATATGTTGGCCTTCTTGTTACTCTCTGCCGATCCTCGTGCTCTAAAGGTCCTCTTTGGATTTGTTAGCTCTTGTTTTACCAGGAGACAATTCCACCTGGAGTCGTAGGCCAGCATGCGAACATGGTAGCTCTGGGGCCGGTTTTCTCTTTTATTTTCCTGTAATTTTTGCATTGCTCTAGTTTCCGTTTAGACTTGGTGTACACAGTAATTTTAGCGCGAGTTTTTCTTTTTTTAGCGTAATAAAATTTATAGCGTACCGGAATCGTGTGTGTAGCGTTATCTCTATGTATTTTTAGAGCGTGCTTTTTTATGCAACCGTATTAGTAGCGCACCGGATTCGTGGTTAAAGCGTCCTTTATATTCTGTAGATCGTATGTTCATTTTCTTTTTTGTAAAAGTATTATTAGCGTACTGCCTTCGTGTGTGCAGCGTTCTTTTTTGTATTTTTAGCGCGAGTGTTTTTTCTCTTATGTAATTCGTATTAGTAGCGCACCGGATTCTTGTGTACAACGTGCTTTTACGTATTCTTCAGAGCGCGTGTCATTTATTTATTTATTCATGAAATTGTAACAGTAGCGTACTGGAATTCGAGTGTACAGTGTTCTATCTATGTATTGTTATATTATTGTTCGGTGCACTCAACCCTTAAGAATTTTTTGTAATTCATATATGGGAATAAACTTATATTACTTCTACTATATTACAATATATATATATATATATATTCTAATAATTTCTTTCCTAATATGAATATTTGTTTTAGCCAATTTCTCAATTCCAAATTTGCATTTACTTAAATGTTATTGAAAAATCAGTATACAGGGTGGCCGATTTAACTGAAGACATCGAAATATCTCGAGAACTATGCACAGAATCAAAAAAGTTGTCGGATGAAACTTGTTCGACACGAAGGGGGGCATCCAGTGATAATTAAATTTACCCCCTCCCCCATCCCCTGGGGGTGGAGTGGGGGAAAAAACAATAAAACTTAAATAGGAACCCCCAGTTTTTATTGCAGATTTGGATTCTCCAATATTGACAATTTTCGCCCGCGTAGCGGATATGGAATACGGTCATTCTAACAAAACCGGGAAAAAATACATTTAGCGTTACCCAGGAACAACGACGTGGACGTAGTATTTTTCTGTTCCCTTTGGGGTGCTTGTTTTACGTGAGTCCCCTTGCCTCTCACTGTCTCACTGTTCACTTACTTGAGTAAGTGTTCGAACTGTGACCTTCCACTTCAATGCATTTATTTATTCTTTCTTGAAATGACTTTATAGATGATAGAATCATATCTGCAGAAATTTCTGCGCAAGCAGTTCTTGTGCGTTCCACCATGTTTTCACGAGTCGTTGGTACTTGTTCATAAACCTTACCTTTTAGGTAACCCCATAGGAAGAAATCCGGAGATGTTAGATCTGGTGACCTCGCAGGCCAATTAATGGGGCCACCTCTACCAATCCACCTACCATTGTAATCACGGTCTAGTATTTCCCTTGCTATTCTTGAAAAATGTGCTGGGCAACCATCATGCTGAAACCACATTGTCCGTCGGACGTCCATAGCAACATCCTCAAGTAGTAATGGTACTTCTTGTTCTAGGAAATCTCGGTATTTTGTTCCATTCAAATTACCTTCAATGAAATAAGGACCAATGAGTTTATTTCCTATGATTCCATACCAAACGTTCACTGACCAAGGACGTTGATGATTAACTAGTCGTAACCAATGGGGATTTTCTATGCTCCAATAATGCATATTATGCCTATTGACGCCACCATGGTTCGTGAATGTAGATTCATCTGAAAATAATACATTAGCAAAGAAATTGTGGTTCGTTTGCATTTTTTGAAATGCCCATTCACAAAACACCACGCGGTTATGAAAATCATCGCCATCTAGTTCCTGGTGCAGTGAAATGTGATATGGGTGAAACTTATGACGATGCAATATTCTTTGAATACTGTCTCTGGAAATGCCGGAATCGCGATGTAATTGTCGTGTGCTTACATGTGGATTTTGGCGAATAGCTGCTAGTACAGCTACTTCGTTAGCTTCTCCTGTAACTGTTAATCTTCGCTTCCTTTTTTTCATTTATACGCTGCCATCAGAGTGAAAGGCATTCACAACTTTGTAAAAAAAAGAACGCGAGCGAGCATTATCTGGAAAACGCTCAGCATACAACGCAACAGCATTGTCAATATTCCTCTTACATTCACCATAAATAAGAATCATTTCGATTTTTTCGGGAACTGTAGCAGGATTCATTTTTAACTTGCAATTCGATTTAAGCAATGAAGGGTAGACAAAAAATAGTCACGTAAACGGAAAGTTGTTATTCTAAAAGCAAAGTGACCTCCGACCGAATTACTACCAATACAATGGACTTCAAAAACAGTCTTACACTGAGAGACCGTGAATACTAAATTTTAATATGGGGATTAGAAAGTCGCGATATCCATTTACTTCCCTTCAGGAAAGTAGAGAAAAATGTAGGTGAACTGGTTACGTGTGACTCAACTTATGTATAAAATGATATGCTACTTTATTTTCGAGTTATGTCGCCCTCTAGCGTTATGTAACAGAACCGGCGCCGATGATGGCCGAAATGCAAGCGATGTACATGTATGAAACCACGTGAGTTCTCTCGGGGTCCGGTAGATGGCGACGAAATCCCCAAATGAAGTAAGAGTTTCGTTTTGTTTAATAGAAGCTGGTTTGACCGTCAATGCTCAGCTTATTTATTCTCATTTCGGAAAAAACATACAGAGAGAGAATGAATGAGCTGAGTGAAGGGACATGACCCGTTTTTTAATGGATTGCGTGAAGTCCTCTTTTTGTTTATTAAATAATAAATTTAAATCCTAAAATGTAATTTTATTGAAGGTAGAAAACTTATTTATAAAATTGCTTCCATATTGTATGCACAATTTTTATGTAATCAGTTTTGATTTTTAATATGAGGAATATCAATTATTTATAATCTTAATTTTTCGAATCGACATTATTAAAATTTCATATTCAGAATAACAATTTTCGCAATTGATATTACTAAATTCTAATATTAAAAATTCTAATATTAGAATTTTTAATATTAAATTTTCATAAATGGATCAAATTGTCCCTATTTGCCCCCTGGATGCCCCCCTTCGTGTCGAACAACTTTCATCCGACAACTTTTTTGATTCTGTGCATAGTTCTCGAGGTATTTCAATGTCTTCAGATAAATTTGGATTTTTATCGATTACAGCGCCACCTGTGAACCAAAATGCAATAGCTCCTAGGTCAAATTGGTGTACTTTTTTCCGGAGAATCCAAATCTGCAATAAAAACTGGGGGTTCCTATTTAAGTTTTATTGTTTTTGCCCCCACTCCACCCCAGCTGATGGGGGAGGGGGTAAATTTCATTATTACTGTATGCCCCCCTTCGTGTCGAACAACTTTCATCCGACAACTTTTTTGATTCTGTGCATAGTTCTCGAGGTATTTCAATGTCTTCGGATAAATTTGGATTTTTATCGATTACAGCGCCACCTGTGAACCAAAATGCAATAGCTCCTAGGTCAAATTGGTGTACTTTTTTCCGGAGAATCCAAATCTGCAATAAAAAATAGGGGTTCCTATTTAAGTTTTATTGTTTTTGCCCCCACTCCGCCCCAGGGGATGGGAGAGAGGGTAAATTTAATTATCACTGGATGCCCCCCTTCGTGTCGAACAACTTTCATCCGACAACTTTTGTGATTCTGTGCATAGTTCTCGAGATATTTCGATGTCTTCAGATAAATCGGCCACCCTGTATAACTTATTCTTAAAATTTGCAATTGCAACAAATATTTTATTAATTCAGAAATTTGTTTTTCTCTGTTTTTCTATTTAAACCCCACGAAGTAAAATTATCAAGTAATTTCTTATTGCCCAAAATTAGCTCTTTACAAAAGTTATACACGTTCTTTTTAAGCGTGAAATTTCGCTTTTATTTTTACTACTATCTCTAACGGGATAAAAATATTATTGTATTGTAATATTGAAATATTTCAAAAAAGCAGTTAGTAATTTAGTACAATTTCATTGGAGAAGTAAAAAAACATCGTTTTATTTTAATATGACATTAATCGATTATTCCAAATATTTGTTTCCTAAATTTGTTTCCACGATACTTTCGTTTACTCTGTATTCTGTAAAAGATGTTTCCATTTACCGTAAATGCAATATAAACTGTTGCCGTATATATAAATAAAGATACCGCCCGATATTAGGAATTAGATGGAAGGTCTACATTATATTTAAAACATATAAAAAATAATCAATTACAAGCTTATATTAACTATAATAACTTTTTTAGAAAAAATGTACGATTCTTACAAATGTCATTCTGCAAAAACATATTGTTTAATGTTTTTAAAATTTATTTTCACAATTCATTTTTGTAAATAAAATAACTAATAGTAAACAAGTAAAAAATTATTTTCGTTACAAATGTTGAGTAAATGAACAATTAAAAAAAAAAAGAAAAAAAAAACCCCGACATCGAAATCGAACTAAAAAAAATAACGCGCCGCGCTTCATCCCATGCGCTTGTACCACTCGACTACGACGAGTATACATGCTTTTTATTTTGGAAGTATCTGATAAAGTTCAACCCCCCGTCATTTGTTTAATACTTTCGAGCGCCCGACCATATATTTTCCTCTCGCTCCGCTCCCCTCCCGAGGGCCTCCAAGCTCAGACCGCCGACGACTGCCGAAGCAACCTGCGCCCGGAAGGTGCGCATTAAAAATCGCTCCTTTCAGCTGAAAACCGCTCCTTTCTGACGGCACTGGACTCGGAATTACCCCATTTTCCCCTATACATATATATACATATTACATGATTTTTTATTTAATTCAGATTAATTTTCAGTATATTGAATCAAATATACGAATAACATTCATAAACTTCGTTTTGGTTTTACATTTGATCGGTTACCCTCCAATTTTGTTTTTTCAATTAACCGATCAAAATAAAATAAAATTTGACTAAATAATTGAGGATGGATTTGAAAAAAGCCCAATGTTTCCGAAAAAAATTTTGTACGATTTTTATAACATTTTGCAACAATTCCTCATAGAATATTATTAAAAAATAATTTTTTAAATATAACGTATTGCCGAAGAAAATTTAATAAAGTTGCTTAAGAAAGTTGTACATTAAAACCCTAGAATGTTCATTTTTTATTTGCACATGTTGCAACGATTTTAATTTTCATTTATAAACTTTTTGGTGATAGAAGTGAGACCAAATTATCTGCGCTAGTCTATATGCGAAATATAGTACGTAATTTAGTAGTTAATTTATCACTTAGCAATAGTCGCTTCACACTTTCCATATAATAATAGAACTGTATTTTGAAAATTTATACAATTTTAAATTTAAGCTAGTTTAAGAAAAAAAATAATAAATACATATTTTCTTTTTTAATATATCATTGTTTTGCATAAAACGGCAGAACAGCAATGAGATGAATGTATACCAGTTATCAAATAAATTACAACTTTGTCAATCGTCGATATTTTTGTCTCATATATACTCCAAATGACTATATTTTCATTAATTTTTCTAAGAAAATAATAAAAACAACATAATAAAAGAATTAAAATATATGTCCAAAAAATGGCCCAATGTTTATTATTATTAGTTTAAGTACATGCTAATTTGAAAAAATAAAAATGATGAAAATATCGCTTTATTGTTTAGTTGTTTCTATTCTTTTTCTATTCATAGACGATATGACAAGAACCTTGACACAAAGAGGTAAGTGAAAATACTTCTTAGTTATTTATAAATATTTTTGTCGAGTGTTTTTAGCTTCCAATTTTTTAATTCATTTTTATTTATAGAAACATTATTCGTATAACAATATTTTGTACACTTTTTTTTTTGCAAAAAATATTATAATTTTAAAAAAAAACATATAACATATTCCATTTCCGTATGGTTGAAATCGCGGTGTTTTTATAAAAAAATCACTCGTATTTTGGCCCGTCCAAACTTTTTAGCAGGTTTTATTTATTTCTTTCTTTATTTATTTTGTTTTTTTTAGTTGACTTTTTTTTAAGACCCACTATTTACAGCCTGCGCTTTCAGTGGGATCATCAAAAATTAATTATGTTATTAAAAGTAAGATACTGCCAATCACGTTGGAGAACATACCAAAATTTCCAGGATCGGTTCTTGGTCAGACAGATTTAACAAATTAATGTATGTATGTATGTATGTAATCATATATTATACCATGATCCAAAGACCGTATGGTAAAAATACAAAATGGTTGACAAAAATAAAAATATAATAATAACAATATAAATAATAAAAATATAAATAAAGAAATGATCAGTAGGATACGCGTGACAATATAGTGATGAATATTCGGTAGACGCTGAGAATATGACTATTTTTAAGGAGGTTCACCAGGTTAAAGAATTAACATTGAGAATTTAACGAAAAAATTACAGCAGATTAAACAATGAAAGAAATTAATGCCTGCAAAGTTTCAAGCCCCTAGGCACCTTCAGAGCAGAGAAATTAATAAAAATGTTCACGATACTTTAACATTGGGTCTTATGGGAACATGTGTATAGTCATGAAATTCGTATTGAATTAACATTGAGTTTTTCATAAAATTTATACAGCTGATAAAAAAATGTGTGACATGATATTTGCAGAAAGAATTAAGTCTCTTCCTACCTTTATGGACGAGAAATAAAATAAACAAATAGCTAAAAAGGTCGTTTACGGTTATGTGGATGGACGATGCTCAAGGCGCGGCAACGTCGCAATATTTCGTGGAATAGCGCGGGACATTTGAAAAGAAGCAAACGTTAGATTCACTTGAAATATAGCATGACCGTGACACGGGCGGAATAAAATGTATATAAATACTAATTACAGTTTCAGAATTATGGTTTCTTACATATATTGTATGTTCATATGTCGTTTTAACCTTACCTGTACGATGCCGATCCAGATCAACACCTTTGTCATTTTTTTTTATTTTTCAAGTAATCAAAATCTGATTTTGATCCAAATTTGCTTCTTTATTTTCACAAAATATTTAGAAATGTAAATAATTTAATTGTTTTCATTATTATTATGTTTATTTGTTGATTGTATTAAAAGAAGTACACAAAATATATATTTTTGTTAGAAAAAATGTATGCTGAAAAGCAATTGCTGGTACTTCATCAAGACAAAATTTGTCTCTCGGGGGTTTTTGGGATTGCTGGTTACGAATCGGACCTCAGATTTGCAAAATTCAAAATTAGAGATTCAAAATGTCAATCAAATAGTTTTTTGAGCAATTTACTTAAATTAAAATAATTTTTTGAATCTTGCTGTTAGTACTGAGTTGTAAAAACAAACAGTTAATATTCTTTGAAAGAAGATGCAGTAAAAAGTAATTACGTGGCATAAATTTTAATTTCAATAGGTTATCACAGAAATGAATAACAAACTCTATATAAGTATATTTTGACAAATGATGACAAAGTGTAACATATTTTCATAATTTTTAATATTATTATATTATTATATTTTTTATATTAGCCAGGGTTTTTAAATGCACAATTCGTCGCCCTTCAAGCTCAGCTTCCTTCTCGTCAGTTTCCAATTTTTCGAGGTTAGACACTAACTTTTTGGGACTTTGAAATAAATTTCGTCGATTTTACCCGATGGTTTTTCAAAAGCACTTTCTCGGTCACCCGCTTTCCTTTCCAATAACACCATTTTCTTGACATTTTGATATAAAAATACAGGGTCATTGGCGGGCACGAACGATTGTGTTGGGGCTGTGTGGGGGTTGATTGGTAGAAGGTGTGAATGTATGAACGCGACGTTGCCAAGTCACTTTTGTCTATCCTACCACGGAAGTCATAATGGCGATAATTCTACATTTGACTCGGTAGGTACCTGGTGAACCTCCTTAAAGATAAATAGTATGTTAAGCAATACAAAATTACAAAAGAAATCGCTAAGTACAAAGACCCGAATTAATGCGGTAATCGACAAAATGACTTCCCACCACACTAGACCCAAATATTCTCAATGTTATTTATAGCAAGAAAATTAGCTAGTTTAGCTTTAAATTGATCATATGATAGAGTGAGTTTAACATTATTTTTATTTTAGAATGCGCCACAATTTAATAATGGTATCATAAAAGACTTCTGTCTGAAATTAGTGCGACAGTGCGGCACATGAAATTGGATGGCCTAAAGACGAGCTGATCTACGTACATCAGTCCCGAGTTCAACAAAAAGTTCCCGCAGATAGCTTGGTTTATTCATCGTGAAAATCTTATAACCTAAAAGGCCCAGGAAATAAGTACGCCGCATCGTAACTGACACCCAATTTAACTTGGTCCTATAGACTGTTATACTCGCATCACGCTTAAGTGAAAAAACAAAACGGACCGCGCAGTTAGATAATCTTTGTTTAGTATTCAAGTACTGAGATGCATCGGTATATACTAGACAAGCATAATCGATGTGCGGCACAACCAATGTATTTACCAGCATTGACTTAGTTCTTACAGATAGCAAATTACCACGGAATTTTAGGGCATGCAAAGTGCCATGTACGGATCTGGATATCTTTGCAACATGACGGTTCCATGACAGATCGGCTGAGAGGATGACCCCTAAGTCTTTGACACTTTCCGCAAATGGAACAGTTTTACCGTCGATGATAATAGGAGCAACTGGATAAGTCCTCAATTTGGTTTAATTACGAGACCAATCAAGAATAGCATTACCATCGAAATTCAATTTAGAGATGGTAGTATTAAGATGCTCAAGCGATGACGATAGATGTATTTGTAAATCATCGTCAAATAGCATTGCAGATTCTTTACAAAATACTAAGGACATTAATATAAAATTGATAAATATAAGAAAAAAAATTGGCCCAGGATTTGAACCTTGTGGTACCCCGGACGTATTAGGTAAAGCACACGATGGCTCGCCCTCTAAATTTAGAACACGTTGTGTGCGACCTGACAGGAAAGAAAAAACCCATCTGATAACTGGGTTAGATAAACCCATGTCTTTCATGTAGGAAAGTAATAAGGCATGGTTTCTGGAGTCAAAAGCTTTACTGAAATCAAATAATATTAAGATACAATATTGACCACTATCGATGGCTAAACGAATTTCCTCAGTGATTTTTAAGAGTGCCGTTTGCGTACTGTAGTATCGACGAAAGCCCGATTGTAAAGGATTTAATAAGTTATTACTCTCCAGAAAGTTACTCATCTGCTGTACAACAAGCGAATCAAAAGGCTTTGCTAAATGCGAGATGTTAGCAATGGATCTGGTATCTGATGGCGATTTAGGAACCGGTGCCTTACTCATTGGTAAAATATAACAGTTTTTCCAAATCATAGGATAAATACCTTGGTCCAGAGAGGCGTTAAACAACGCTGTTATGAATGGAATGATTTTCGGTAGAATATGCTTAATATAAGAAAAGGGAAGACCATCAGGACTACGACCACGAGATTTAGCAAGTGAAGAATTAATTGCAAGGAAAACTCGGGAATTGTCCAAACGCGAGAAAGAAAAACATGGTTTATTAATTGATAACGGCTTATCTAAAATGCTTTGCAGAGCTTCTGGGGAACAGGGTGTATGTTTACAAGTAACTGATTGATAGTGATTGTTAAGATCAGATGCTGAAAAATAGTGTAATGGGTTAGACGAGGATGCCTTAGTAAGACCTGCCTTTTTAAGTGCACTCCATACTTTATTCGGACTTGCTGCGTTTTCTATTAAGTGGGTATAGTAACCATCACGAGCTCGTTTAATTTCCAAGCGAAGATTTTTACGCTCTAAACGGTAAAGTTGGTAAAGGTATGAGCTATTTGTGTGACGAGACTTTTTATACATCTTGTCTCTATCCTTTTTTTAACATCATTAGTTAGCCATGGTGCAGGTGGCTTAGAGGCCGTCTTAGTACGGAATGGGGCATAATGATAAAGCACTGATAGAACAGTATAATAAAAGAAATCTGCTATTGAACCAACATCTCCGTTATCTAAATTGTATCCGTTGAGATTGGAAGTGACTAAATGATTTAAAGATTCCAAATGGCATTTAGAGAAATCACAATATTTGAATGTTACAGGGCATGGCTTAGAGGATAATAATTTGTAGTCAATAAAGATATAATCGTGCCCTGCAATAAATGGGGCTTCAGATTTCTCGACGCGTTGTACCATTTCACTTGAATCTGTAATGATGACATCGATTAGGGTATCAGTACTTTCGACATGATGCGTAGCGCCATGTGGAACACGATAAAGTGAAAAATCATTAATAAAAGAACGAAGATATTCAGACTTATTCGGTGTTAAGATGTCATAATTAAAATCACCCAGGATTATTATGTCACTATACTTATGTAAGATCTTATTTAATTTCTCAATAAAATTATAAAAGACATTACCACCGGGACGACGATAGACAACTGCAAGTAATAAACGAGATTTGACGTTAGGTTTAACTTCTAATAATAAAAATTCGGGATCGTTTATTTCGTTTATCTGGGAAGACTCTAGGACAACGTATTTATACCTAGTACGTAGATAAAAATCAACGCCCCCTCCTCGGATGTAGTTACCATTCGTATTAATGAGTCCTCTATCATTGCAAATAATGTTGAACCCAGGAACTTGCAATAAGTTTGTTGGCGAACGATCATGAAGCCACGTTTCAGATATACCCAGCACATCAATATTGGAATTGTACATAAATGAATGAATGCTGTCAATGTGACCAAGTAAGGAATTTGCATTTATATGAGCAACACGAATGTAAGAGCAAGAAACCTTATTATTATTATTAGAAATTGCCGGTGACCGTCACAATAATTTAGCTAGGTCAGATTCGTTATGAATTATAATAATTTCAGAGCTATCATCTTTGCGAGCACATATTCTGCCCGAATTTACCCACACATATTTATAATTGACACTTTTTGCCATATCTTTGGTTTTACGGGGTAGTAAATACTGTTCAGAAGACAGAAACTCGTTTAGGTAAATAAATCCGTGATTAATTTCTGGAAAAATATCTTTAACGCTTAATCGACCAAATTTACGCCTTGTTTCGACGATAAAGTTGCGGACCCTAATTGATTTAAAAATGACGAACCAGAAACGAATATGTAGGAACCGTAATTTGCGGTGACGATGTTTACCTTTCTAAGTGAACATTTTCGGAACGCGGTTTAACATTGACAGGACGTGTCGATAGTATATCGCACATCAAATTGTTCAAGTTCAACTTAGCTAAAATTTTGCAAAAGATTTCATAATGTGATATTGTCACAGAACGCGGCACTCCGGAAACTAAAATTTCGTAATTTTCGGAAACATAGGTACGTGTATTCTTAATTTCCAACACTTCTTGACTTAAATGTACTATTTCATCCGAATGCTGTGCTAATGAAGAACTGTGTTGTTGAACAGTATAATTAATATTATGAAGTTTATGTCCGTTTGTAATGACGTGCCGAAACGATAAAGCCATTTGGTCGGTGGGTGTTAAGGCTCCTTACTCCGCAGCGAGGGGTGCGAGAGAATCCGTTTGCATCGGTGCTAAGCCAGATGAAAAATACGACGCGGTAGAGGGGAACTATCTCCCGACATAATTGACGTAGATTTACTTGTAGTAGGGACGTCGGCGACGAGGTGAGGCAAGACGCGGAGGGGCGATGATAACAAGGGTGACGTCAACGACTCGTCGATATCGATTGAAACAAAATCGGATCGCTTCACTAACGTATGGTTATCTCATTTCGGTATGGTTAAAATCGCGGTTTTTTTATAAAAAAATCACTCGTATTTTGGCCCGCCCAAACTTTTTAGCAGATTTTCTTTCTTTCTTTCTTTATTTATTTTGTTCTTTTTAGTTGACTTTTTTTTTAAGACCCACTATTTACAGCCTGCGCTTTAGTGGGATCATTAAAAATTAATTAGGTTATTAAAAGTAAGATACTGCCAATCACGTTGGAGAACATACAAAAATTTCCAGGATCGGTTCTTGGTCAGACAGACTTAACAAATTAATGTCTTATTTAAAATCAAGTATTGGTATATACCGGTCTATTTAATAAAAAGTAAGTGGAGGGCATGTATTAATAAATAAAAAGGTTATAAAGAAGGGCAAATTATAAACAAAAACAAAAAAAAAACACAAGGAGTAAATTAAAAATAAAAAATGAAAAAAAAATTTTTTTTTTTATTCCTGAAGAGGACTTAAATAAGAGTCGAAACGTATATATATTTTTCTTATTTTTGTTTCCCTCCATTTATTCCTTGTGTTTTTTTTTTGCTTTTGTATATAATTTGACCTTATTTATAACCTTTTTATTTATTCATATATGCCCTTCACTTACTTTTTATTAAATAGACCGGTATACACCAATACTTGATTTTAATTATTATTAATAATTCGGTCGAAACTAATTATAATGAAAAATAATATCTTGACTAAATTCGCGATGAATTCCAATCCATTTCCGTTTACTCACGATCACATGCGCCAACGAGCTGGGTACTGTCAATCTTTTAAATATAATAATAAATTTTGAATGATCCTACTGACAGCGCAAGTTATAAATTGAGAATATTTACTAAAAACATCTCGACATTCTCCCAAAATGGAATTTGAAAAAAATTTTGGGCGTGAAGTAAATTATAATAGGATAAATTGTTTTTTTTACACTTTCATTTTTATCCGCGTTACAGCGATCAAATACGGTCGAAAATGAATTATAATATTCCATATACTTGTAGTATCGTGGATCACCTATATCGCTAAAAAATGCTGGATTTTATTTACTCGAGTCGTATTGCATTTTATCCGGTTAGGAATGTCACTTTACAAGGTCGCATCATGCAAAATTCGTGTAGAAAAGTGTACAATGTCTTTGATATAAATATGCATACAATTTTCCTCAAAGTTCCAAATTTCTAAACCGACTTTGAAAACGCCGGGGTGTAAGTAAGGCTACTTATAAAATTTCTTATATTCATGGAAAATTTTAGAAAATGTAGAAAAACCAATTATGTCCTATTATAATTTACTTCACGCTTTAGACAGGGAGCGCGGAAAAACAGAAGTTACCCAAAAATAATTTTAACCTCTAACGAAGCGTGATTTCATCGCATCAAATTTCAATATTTATTATCGTAATTCTTACCTTATGGTATGACCATCTCGCCCTCATCGTGCTTAGAACCTGCATCTGAAAAAGGTCATCCATATATTTTCTAAATTTTGCAGGAATATTCGCAGACGACGCACGTGTACGTTGCAAGGAAACGCGAACGACTGAACCAAAAAACAAATGTGAGATGACAGATTCTTTAACCATACATATAATACAAATCCTCAATATTTATTTTCAATCGCTTCCTAGCCACAGAATGTATTCAAAAAGACTGAGTCGGTAGAGAATGTAGTGAAGAATATTTTCATTCAAAAAAATTAGCTGAAAAGTTCTTTGTAATGCTTAAAGATCGGCGCAAAATTTTCACGGCTTTTTTCTCGCTTCTGACGTAACTGGTCTAAATCTATTTTGAACGAAACGAAATTTCGTAGAAAAAGATCTAGAAGAGCCTTTGTCCCACTTTCATTGCAGTTACCTTTGAGAAAATACTGGACATTTCCGGGCATTTCATATTAAAAGTTACAACTAATTGCTAACTCTTTAAAAGGATTCTCTTTTCACTTCTGTGTTGGACGTAACAAGTGGTATTCGAATGGTTTTGAGCCGATAACTGCAAGTATACTTTAGAGACTAGTGGATGTAATGTCTCGAGTTCGAAAAATGTACTTTGCAGGCGCCGTCCCGTCTATTATCGTGCCAAACACACCACGTCTTTAGAGCCAGAGCTAGAGCGTACCCAACCCAATCTACCTACGCAATCTACTCCAAAATCTCAAACGTTCAACTACTACGGTCGGGCATTTTCTTGGCATTTTTAAGGCATTTATTTTATGAAAATGCCACAGGCACTTACAACACTAATTAAATGAAATTAACTGTTACGTACCGGTAGCGTCCGTCCCACCCATATTATATCATTTATATTATAATAAATCAACCTATTATCAAAGTCCACCGTGAGAATATGCACGGCTTGCGACTTCACATAGAAGTCAAGAGTGCAAGCTCAGCATAGTCCCACGGTTGGAAAGTAATGCGACGACGAGCTCCGCTGCGCTCTCGATTCGAGACAGCATCGGAGAAGTCAGTTGGTGAACGGCGTACACAAAATAAACGTCGCGGTTAATAATTTAATATCCTACCACACCGCTCACAACCATAACATTAACAAATTATAATTCGAAACTCAGACACAGCAGGAAAGTGAAATGACGCCGAAAACCTATAGTAAACTTTTGGAAAAACTCCAATAAACAAGAAATCTTTACAATTCATCACAGAATATACAGGGTGATCCAAAAGTCCCGGAACAGCAAAATATCTCAGCGGGAAGGCATTTTCGAGGAAAATGTTTCAGACAAAAGTTTCAGGATTTTTCCCTGGCTATTTAATGGCGATATTGAATTTGACCTTGAACATGACCTTGAAGGTTATTTCAAGGTCAAGTTAATTTTTTTAAATGGGAACCCCTATTTTTTTCATGGATTCTGAAAGAGCGGGAAATTCTACGTCCGAGTATGATATGATCGATTTTTCCGGCAAGGTCATTTCAAGGTGAAACTTAAAACTCCCGTAACGGCGAAATATCTCAGAGGGTGTGCATTTCTTTGGAAATTGTTTCAGACAAAAGTTTAAGGATTTTTCCTGGGATATTTAATGGTAGCACAGAATTTGACCTTGAACATGACCTTGAAGGTTATTTCAAGGTCAAGTTTGTTTTTTTTAATGGAAACTGCTATTTTTTTTTCACGGATTCGGAGAGAGCACAAAATTTTACGTCCAAATATGCTATGGCCGTTTTTTTCGGCAATGTCATTTCAAGGCCAAACTTAAAACTCCCGGAACAGCGAATTAACTCAGCAAGAGGCACCATTGAATTTAACCTTGAAAATTACCTTGAGGCTTATTCTAAGCTCAAGACTATTTTTTTTAATTGGAACCCCGTTTTATTTTCGTAATGTTTCCAGAGTTTCCAGAGTGGAATGCATTATCATTGTTCCCGGATAAAAATATACATTTTTTTTTACATCCGATACGTTTATAAATACCGTATGTATGGGTAACATTTTTACATTGTTTCCAATGCTACCGCCGGCTTTAGCATTACCCAAGATGTACCGCGTGGAGGTAGCACGGTCGGGTTTACACCTCTTCGGGGTGCTTTGTTCAGGTGGTTCCCCTCGCCGTCACCTGTGCGTGTGCGTGTGCGTGTGCGTGTGCCTGTGCGTGTGCGTGTGCGTGTGCGTGTGTGTGTGTGTGTGGGTGTCCCCAGACAGTTAAGGCAAGATGGGTATACTAAGATTTTGATGAAATTATGTATCTTACTAAAGCTTATGCTCAAAGTGATTGCCATGAACTTCTTGGCAATATCCCAAGCGATACGACTTTTTTAATCATATCTGGTTCTATAGCCGCGATCTCATCCCGTATTCGTTGTTTTACTTCCTCAATATTCACCGGTTTTGGTCGATACACTCTATCTTTGAGATAACCCCATAGAAAATAGTCAAGGGGCGTAAGATCCGGAGATCTTGGTGGCCATTCTATTACACCCCTTCGACCTATCCACCGTTCTGCGAATACATCACTCAAATAATTGCGAACATCTGTTGCATAATGGGGTGCTGCACCATCTTGCTGAAACCAAGTCTGATCGAAATCCTCGCCTACAATAACCTGAATAGCAGGGATGATGTCGTCCCTCAACATATCGTGGTATTTTTGACCAGTAAGGGTACCCTCGATGAAGAAGGGCCCAACTACCGCATTGTTTATAATACCTGCCCATACGTTTACTTTTTCAGGATATTGAGTAGAACGACTATCGACCATCCAATTAGGATTGGTTTCACTCCAATAAGACATGTTATGTCTATTGATTGCCCCATTTAAGAAGAATGTAGCTTCATCAGAAAATACGATGCGATTCAAGAAACCGGCATCAGCATCTATTCGATTCATCATTAATTCCGCAAACTGTAGGCGTCTATCAGGATCGTCTTCATTCAATTGTTGTACGAGTCTAACTTTGTATGGGTGAAATTTTAAGTTTTTAGTTAAGATCCGTTGTACTGTACCGTAACATAAGTCGTGCTGCTGTTTAACTTTCCTGATGGAAGTATGAGGATCTTCCGTTATTGACAGCGCGACATTCAACTCATTTTCTTCAGTTGATGCTGTTACTGGACGACCTGCTCTTGGGAGATCCTTCACAGTACCGTGAACTTCAAAACGATTTATTGTTCTGCTAACAGTAGATTTAGAAATCGGTTCTCGTCCCTCTCTAAATGATGCGTTAAATAAGGTTCGCACATTCTCTAAAGATCGCTGGTTATCACCCCAGCCTCTCATCATGAGAATGGTTATTCTTTCTCGTTCACTTAGCGCAGCCATTGCTCTTTGTACGAAATATACGTATGTATTTTGTTACTGAAATGATGCTTAATACGTTTAGATAGGAAAGGCGTTTAGATAGCAAATCCATGTATCTCACAAAACGATAAAGTTAAGACCAAAATGTAACCTTATAAGACTGTACACGTATGTATAAATTCAATGTGAATGTATGTTGTTTATTTACTTCGCTGGTGACTCGTGCTCTCTGTCGCTGTTCGCGCGCCCAAGTTCACTTTACACAAGTGTTGCGTAAGATGTATGTATACACTTTTTTTAAACAGTTTATTATTCTATTTACAAAATTAGAGGGCAAGCGAGGGACAGAAACTGATTCCTAAATCGACTTTTGGCAGAACAATAAATTGTTTCGAAGTTTACGGCACTGTAAAGGATCTCCCTAGAGCAGATCGTCCAGTAATAGCATCGACTGAACAAAATGAATTTAACTACTCTCAATACCGGAAGATCCTCATAACTTCGTTAAGAAAATGAAACGGGGTTCCAATTAAAAAAAAAAATAATCTTGACCTGAGAATAATCTTCAAGGTAATTTTCAAGGTCAAATTTTATGCTAGCATTAAATATCCCGGAAAAAATCCTAAAAACTTTTGTCTGAAACATTTTACCCGAAAATGACCTCTTGCTGAGTTAATTCGCTGTTCCGGGAGTTTTATGTTTGGCCTTGAAATGACATTGCCGAAAAAAACGGCCATAGCATATTTGGACGTAAAATTTTGTGCTCTCTCCGAATCCGTGAAAAAAAATAGCAGTTTCCATTAAAAAAAACAAACTTGACCTTGAAATAACCTTGAAGGTTATGTTCAAGGTCAAATTCTGTGCTACCATTAAATAGCCCGGGAAAAATCCTTAAACTTTTGTCTGAAACAATTTCCAAAGAAATGCACACCCTCTGAGATATTTCGCCGTCACGGGAGTTTTCAGTTTCACCTTGAAATGACCTTGCCGAAAAAAACGGCCATAGCATATTCGGACGTAAAATTTTGTGCTCTTTCCGAATCCGTGAAAAAATAGGGGTTCCCATTTAAAAAAATTAACTTGACCTTGAAATAACCTTCAAGGTCATGTTCAAGGTCAAATTCAATATCGCCATTAAATAGCCAGGGAAAAATCCTTAAACTTTTGTCTAAAACATTTTCCTCGAAAATGCACTCCCGCTGAGATATTTTGCTGTTCCGGGACTTTTGGATCACCCTGTATATTACAATTTTTTAAGATTATTTTCGGAAATAATTAAAAATTTTTAAACAAAAATGATACAAAATTTTAAAATGTACAAAAATTCAGAAAAAATTCAAAATTATTTCTTGATGAATTTTTACAACTTTTTATTCTTAACATTTTTATCAAAAGGTTATAGTTTTTGAGTACATTGTACAGAAACTTTTCAAATCGAGATCGTGTAAATGATATGGGGCCGTTCAAATAATACGTGACGCTTTTCTGGAACTGTTTTGACCCCCCCCCCCCTCTACCATGTAATGCACCGTAATTTTTCGACTGACCTCCCCCCCCCCCCCCCCGGACGTTACGTAACTTTCACATTATAAGTAATCGATTAAAGAAAATTGTATTTAATTTGAAAATAAAATTTTACTCTTTAAATCTTTTTATAATGCTTCCTTCTATATGTATCCGCTTATTATTATATTTATAATAATTTTTATTACTTCTAAACATTCTGGTCATTTGGACAAAACTTAATAATTTTAATAGTACATTACGATACAAGTGCGTGAAGTAGGGGTTTCACGCACGAGCGCTGTTGCCGCCCGAGCGTAGCGAGCCCCTACTTCACGTATTTGTATCGTAAGGTATTTTTTGTAACGGCTTGCGTGAAGTTCGGTTTCTTATATAAAAGGTAGAGTGCGTGAATCAACTGATTTCCGCACGAGCGTAAAGCACTGGAAGTTTCTTTACACACGCTGGTAAGTACTTTACGCACGCTGGCAAATGCTTTACGCACGTTAAATTGCTTTACGCACGCTTGTCATTCGAGTGCGGAAATCAGTTGCTTCACGCACGATACCCTCGCATGAGGAGCCGAACTTTACGCACGCCGTTACAAGTACTTTACGAGTATCGAAATATTGTTTATGTACGTCTTTTCGGTGCGTAAAGTAAACTCGTGCGTAAAGTAAACTTTACGCACGCGATTATACTTTACACACGGAAAAGCCGTACGTAAACAATATTTCGGCACACGTGTGTATGTGTAAAGTTCTTTACGCATACGCACTTGTATCGAAAACTACTATTTTGTTACAGCGTGCGTAAAGTGATTTTTTCGATTTTCAAGGGCACTTTCCGCATGCTGCAACAAAAAATATTGTTCGGCACATGGGCGTAAACGTTTTTCCAACGGACAACTTTTACGCCCTTGTATCGAAAACTACTATTACGCAACGGTTTTCCGTGCGTAAAGTAAAAACGAGTGCGTAAAGTTTACTTTACGCACCGAAAACCGTTGCATAAAATCATTTTATGCGCGTCTTTTCCACGCGTGAAGCAGAAATTTCGTGCGTGAAGTGAATGTCGTGTGTGAAGTAAACTTCACGCACTCCGTCCACTTCACGCACTCAATTTGGCAACTTCACGCGTATAAAATATCGTATGAAACTCGTGCAATGCGTGAAGCATTTGCATTATCAATAACAGATGAACAGGCTGTATATAGGATAGCGACAGCAGCGCCAACGGAACTGATGGCACTACTTGTCACAGATGCGGCGCGTAATTCAAATTTATATAGATCACTAAACAAGTCAGAATATCAGATAGAAAAACGAAACGTTACGTAATAAACCCTGCAGACCCCTCCCTCCCCGTAACTTAGCGTAATATTTTCGCTGACACCCCACCCCCCCCACCTCAAGGCGTTACGTATTATGTGAATGGCCCCTATGGGGTATAAAAGTAAAATGTTACCTAAAATTGAAATAATTTGTCCACCTTTGGCCACAGTTTCAATACAATTTCAATATTCTCACAGCTACAAAAAAATTGAGAAAAATAAATATTTTATAATTTTTCGGCATTTTTTTCGGTCAAATGTGGGTCGATTTTTTGTCAAATGTGGGTCGATTTTCGATCAAATGAGGGTCGAATTTCGGTCAAATGTGGGTCAATTTTCGGTCAAATACGAGTCAATTTTCGGTCAAATACGGGTCGATTTTCGGTTAAATACGGGTCGATTTTCGGTTAAATACGGTTCGATTATCGGTCGGAAGGAATCGTTATGATCAATTATGGGACGATTTATGGTCGGATTGACGCACAAACCGCCCAATTTTTTTAGTTAATTTTCGGTTAATTAACCATAAGTTGACCGGCGCTTGACCACTACTCGACCCTTTATACAGTTAACCCATGATTGACCCATCATTGACTTTAAAAACGGGTCAACTAGGTCCGCTAGGGTATTGCTGTATCTCTCTCCCCCTCACACTTTAACACTTTTTCTCTCTCAATCATCAATTGAACAACTGATAAAAATCATAGTAGTTAAGCATAATTTTACAATCGTGTCAGTAAACGTGCAGAAATTTATGATACCTTTTGTATGTGAGAGAGCAATAATGTAAGTGTTAAATAAATGATGTATGTATTACACAGTAATTGACCAACTCACACAATGCCGTAAACAAATTAAAGAACCAAGACTTCGACGGCCGAAATAACGGAAATTATGTCCTGATTGTCATTCATAATTATTAGTAAGCCGCCTGTTAATATCTGGAGTAGCTATAATTTTTATCTTTAAAATATGAATATTACACGATTACGCCATAGTCGAAATGTATGTGCTATGGAAATATTGAAACTATATAAATGAAATTAAGGAATATTAATAGTATGAGGAATGTGAGCAGAGACAATGCGAAATAAACTTATAATATAAGAAAGCTAATGAGATATAAATGGAAAATTCAAAATAATTATAAATTTTGAAAGTGAATACGATTGAGATGTATGATGTTAGGAGAATATTAGTGAGAGTATAATGTAATAGTAGGAAAATAATAATGTGTATAAAATTATTATTAACTATTAGTAAGGGTTTAATTAATGTCTTGAGCAGCTAGAAGGTAACTTTAAAAAATACATATGATTCGTATATACTACTCACGGTGACCCTCGATTAAGTTTAACACAAAAAGTCCTCCCACTCGAAATTTTTTTGTAGATATTTGTTCATTTATGAAATTAGAAGATTTTAAGCCGAAAACGCTTAAGTGAAAATGTTTGTACGGTTCCCGCAAACTAGGCGAAAAACTTTACTAACGCAAAAAAGGCGAAATTCATGTTTTTTGGTGGTTGTTTAGAAGAATCACTATACGTTTTATTCCGAATGCAAAGAGTATAATATTTATTCGAAAGCTTATGAAATTCCCAACAAAATGGCTCTTCTATAAATTTTTTATCACTTGTTAGTGAGAAGATATGGCCATTAAAACTTCAGAAAATGGGATAAAAAAATGTGGTTCTCGCAAAAATTGCGCTGTAACTTTTAAAGGTTTGTAAATTTCGAAAATTGTCAAAAATACTTTTTTTGAAGAAACTAGTCCTAGTTCCGTCCCAATCGCATGTTCCAAACCAGAGATATAACGGGGCTACATGTAGCGAGCTTCATTTACGTTGCAATAACAGAAAACAAATATTTTGAGTTCTCTTCCTTGAAGTTTCACTAACAGTTTTTCTTAAATAGAACCTTTTTAATTGATAATTGTTGTGAAATTAAAAAAAAAAAACGGAAAACCAGTTTTTTACCCATTTCAAGTTATATCTCATAACTAATGCAATAAAATTCTATTCTAATAGAAAGTACTTAATGTAAATATTTAATTATTTAAATTTTATTATCATTATATATATATATATATATATATATATATATATTGTTACGGATGCTGGCTACACACATAGCAATCGTAACATAGACAATACTTGGCTTTGTAAGATAGCCAACACACACACACACACACACACACACACACACACACACACACACACACACACACACACACACACCGAAGAGCCCGATTCGGCGTCGCACATATATTGCACACGTGCTGTAACTTACACTGGGAACCACGGGTTCCTCTAGCTCCAAGCCCAAACGGTCAAGAAAAGAATGTGCCACGCCGAAGCTCGAAGTAACACAATCCTTAAGATTGTGACTCACACACGCACACAATAGCACACGTTCCCCGAATCGCCAAGGTTACCGATAAGTCAAAAGGGGTGAGCGATTCGTGGAAGATGGCACGTGGCAAACAATAAGTGCAGGTGTCCATCAAAAAGGACGATGATCTCATCGACATCTACCATATAAAAAGGGCAATCGCATTGCCCGAAATCAGAGTCGCCCCGTTAATGATCGAGTGAAGATCTCGGTGCAGAGTCGCCCCGCGATTGACGCCGTCAAGATCTCGGTGCAGAGATCTCGGGACTTAGAAGCTTCGCGACACATTAATCCGCGACTCTCCGCGAATCAATACCGGACTTAGTACTTATATACCCGGACGATCTGTACGACCTGAAGTTGGAATTTCCATAAGTTAAAATAAAGTTATCATTACTAAATTCGCCAGTATTTCGTCACTTGGGGTGTCGATCCCCTTTATGCGGAAGATCCCAAAAACGATTCTCAGCTACCGAGAATCATCCCTTACAACTCCTGATCCTGATAAAAATTGCATTACGATAAACATAAAAATCGTAACATAAAAAATGGTGGCAGCGGTGGGATCCGCAAGTGACTGGTGAACTCAAAAATAACTTTTCAAGGAAAATCAGAACGGGTAAACGGAGTCCGGTTCGCGTAAAATAAAGTTGTGAATGAACACGAGCTGTTTGGAGACGCAGCTATCCAGGATTCATTGCTTCAGAACGCGGAGGAGGCCTTATCCAATTCAAGATTCACGAGGGCGCTTCACTAACCTGAGGGACTGTCCAGTAACTTGAGGAAGCTCAACGCATCAACTAGAGCAGAGAAGACATCGAGGACGCTGATTGTCTACTTCATGAGTGCAGCTACGTAAGTAAATTTGCATTTCTGTACAAATTTTCTCAAATAAAAATTGTTGGAATAATTTATCAATCTTTTGCTCAGAAGCATATTTAAATTTCACGAACAAAAAGAGAGAAAATTTGTAAACTATTTAACGATTGTTGTGAATTTTATGAACTTTGAAATATTGTTGATTTAAAAAGGAAAACTATTACAATTCATTTTGAAACACTATTGTAATTCATTTTGGAGTGTTTATTCAATTAATGTTGAAATACTGTGACAATTAACCTTGAAATATTGTTATAATTAACTTCCAAATATTCTTTTAACTAACTTTGAATATTATCAAATTTACGATTTGTTGCATCGTGCGAACATTTTTTAACAAAAAAAAGGGAAATTTTGAATACGAAACAAACGCGAATCAGAAATTAATAATAGCGACTTTCAAACAAAAATATACAAAAAATGGCGGACTATAAAAGCGGAATAACGACAAGCGGTAGCCACCAAGTGGCCCCCGCAGGTCCGGTATATGTGGTAGCACGAGCACCACCAATTGCGGAAGCAGTGAGCAGTGTGCCGGAATTTGACGGCACCCGCGAAAAATTATCAGACTTCGAAAGTGCGTGTCGCGACGGATTCGGATTATTATCGGCCGACGAAACCCGGATCTACCTACATATGATGAGAAAAAAGCTTATCGGGAAAGCAAAAATTTTTTGCGAAAAAATTTCGACATACGCGACAGTAGAAGCCTTTCTGGCCGATCTAAAATCTGCCTACGGCATTTCTAGTGATCCGCTTAAGTTGCTAGCGGGATTAAAAAATACTTACCCCGGACCACGCGAAAGTCTAGAAGATTTTGGTTACCGTTTATTACGCGATTATCGAGCTCTCGAGAAAGCTATAAACTCGTCGAGAGATTTTGACGCAGTTGCCGGTCAGAGATTATTAACTTTGACAAATCGTGACGGAAAGGACCATTTCATTTACTGCGCGAAAGGCCCTATGGAAGTACGCCTCACGCAGTTGAATCCAGATACGCTCGAGGCTGCCGTAGAACACGCTAGAAAACTAACTGAAAAATACAGCGCGAAAGACGCAGGATCCGATCCTATGCTAGGAGGTCGCGGAGAAAGATATTATCAAGCGTCTGCTCATTTAGTTTCGAAAGGTTCGCAATATCAGCATGACTATTTAGACCGGCCAGGACGTTATGAAATCGATCCTGAATGGCGAAATTATAACGACATTCAGTGTAGTTATTGTAAAAGAATAGGGCACTCTCGAAAACAATGCCGAACTCTAAAAAATAGGAATTTCCATACCCAGGACATGCAGAGACATTGCACTTGGTGCGATCGCATAGGTCACACCAGAGATAACTGTCCGGCGCAAAGATTTAATCAACAAAAAATGCGAGTTTTGCCAGCGAATGGGTCTTGTCAGTGAAACATGTTTTTTTAAAAACGGCATGAAAAAAAAGATTTTAGAGAAAAAATTTCAGGATAAGTCAAAAAATAGGTTTGTAGAAAATAACCAAACCTCTTTTAATAATGATCGCCGGGACGAATCGAAATTCCGGAATAGGGAAAACCTCCCAAGTTTTTCTGGAAATCGTTCGTTTTCGGGAAATTATCATTCGTCTCATCAGACTAATGATAGATGGCAGAGAAATAAATACGGGAATAATCAAGAAACGTATAAACGAGAAAACATTTCATCTTACAGCCAAAATCACAATCATTTAAACTCCAGGGGCGCTCGACAGCAACCAGCAATGTCGAGCGACGCCCGAGACAAAAATTCCACTCGGAAAATGCGCGCCGTGAAAGCGGAACGGCCAGAGTCCATTTCGGGCATGTTAGTTTTTCAGAATGCCCACGAATAGACATATCTAGCCCCGATCTGCATTACGGAAACGGAATATTCTTGGTTGACTCCGGAGCAGAAATAAATCTTATAAAACTGAGTAAATTACGTCGAGATCTGTACCCCGATCAGGATATCAAATTCGATTTAAGCGGAATCGGCAAAGGAATAATCGGTACGATAGGTTGTGCAGAAGTACAATTTAATGATGAAATTATAGAGTTACAAATAGTGAGAGATGACTTCCCTATCGATGAAGATGGAATCATGGGAAATCCTTTTTTCCGAACTCTCGGAGCAAAAATCGATTACGAACAAGATTGTGTACATATAAGAAATGATATAATCCCATTTATTAATGAAGAATTCATACAGATTTCGCCAAGAAGTCGCAGAGTAGTTCGCGTAGAAGTTCTAAACAACTTAGACTTCGGATTTGTACCAAAAGTCAACATCTGCAGTGGTTTATTTTTTGGTAATGCCCTAGTAAAAAATCGCGATGGATACGCATATCTGTATGTCATAAATACGAACGACTTAGAAATAAAATTTACCGTCCCACAAATTGAACTGGAAGAATGCGAAGTAGCAGAAAATATACAAAGAGAAAATAATGTTATAAAATCCATGCAGGATCTTAAGAATTACGAAAATAATCGGAAAAAACAAAATCACGCAAAAATACAAGTGGCTATGGGACATGATAAACAGAGAAATAACGATGTTTTGAAGCGGATAAATGTGGACGGCTTGTCGGACGAAGAAAGAAAAAATGTGGAGAATCTCGTTCACGACTACGCTCACATGTTTCACCTACCAGGGGAACCATTAGGCGCGACTTCCGTATTCAAACACCGCATTCATACCACAAATGATGTGCCGATACGCGCTAAACGTTTCCGGCACCCACCTGCTATAAAAACCGAAATGCAGCGACAAGTGGACGAGCAGCTCGAGGCAGGATTGATTAAACCGTCCTGCTCTCCATATGACTCTCCAGCTTGGGTTGTCCCTAAGAAACCAGGTCCTAACGGCGAAAAGCGATGGCGTTTAGTTATCGATTTTCGCGATCTCAATGAGAAAACAATTGGGGATGCTTATCCTATTCCGAATATTACTGACGTTTTGGACCAATTAGGTCAGTCCGTGTATTTTACAACTCTCGACCTTAAATCTGGGTTCCATCAAATAATGATGGATGAGCGAGATGCACATAAAACTGCGTTTTCGACCCCAAACGGTCACTATCAATATGAAAGAATTCCGATGGGAATAAAAAACGGCCCCAGCGATTTTCAGCGACTTATGGATCTAGTATTAAGTGGCTTACAAGGTATAGAGCTGCTAGTATATCTCGATGACATAATTATTTACGCAAAAAATTTGTATGAACATGAGGTTAAATTTAGACGCCTCATGAAACGACTTCAAGACGCAAATCTTACGTTGGAACCCGATAAATGTCAGTTCCTACGCAAGGAAGCCGCGTACTTGGGGCACACTATTGGTAATAATACAGTTCAGCCGGATGCGAAAAAGATCGAAGCGGTAAGGAAATATCCGGTCCCCAAAAATCGAAAAAACGTTAAACAATTTCTTGGACTAGCGGGATATTATAGACGATTTGTTGAGGGATTCTCAAAAATCGCCCACCCGTTAATTATCTTATTACGTCAGGATGTCAAGTTTACATGGGGTACCGAGCAGATAGAAGCGTTTGAGAAACTAAAGGATCTGTTATGTAATACACCAATCTTACAGTTACCTAATTTCGACGAGCCGTTCGTTGTCACTACGGACGCCTCGGGAGTAGCACTTGGCGCTATTTTATCGCAAGGCAAGATTGGAGAGGATCTACCAGTTGCCTACGCATCACGAAGTTTGAAAGGAGCAGAAACGCGATACACTACATCGGAAAAAGAAATGTTAGCTGCAGTGTTCGCCGTAGAACAGTTCCGTCCATATTTGTATGGTCGAAAATTCACTCTCGTAACAGATCATCGACCGCTAAGATTCCTTAAAACTATGAAGGATATGAATTTGAGATTACACCGTTTTCGCATAAAATTAGAAGATTACGAATACGATGTGGTATATAAAGAGGGGAAACGTAATGTAAACGCGGATGCATTATCGCGTAACCCAATCGATAGATCTGACCTTGAAAATGAAAATGAAAATGACGATGAAATAGATATGATCGATAATAAAATAAATAAAGAGAATAAAACGATTTAAAAATTAAAAAACGCACGAAAAACTGAAAAATCGTGTATGCCAATTAAAGGCGGTAAAAATGATAAAGAAAACAAAAAACGATCAAGAAACGCTAAGAGACTGCGAGTCTCAGATGGTGATGGGTCAGGAAATCCTGCTCCGAAAAAACGTGGTAAGGATTTCGATGAAGAAACCGATACGTATGGAGATGTTGAAGACAACGTGACTGACTGCGACAAAGAGAGCCAGAGTTCCAATGTAGAAATGCTGGGAGTTGGAAAGACAGCTCGAAAGAAATACATAACCGAGGTCGAAAAACTCGAATTGCCAGCCTACATGAAATTAGGAAACCATAAAGGAAAAACTCGGTCGAGACAGCAAGACGGATCAACTTCAATGAAAAAAACTCCTACACCGGTGAAGAAAAAACAAAGAAAACAATATATAACGGAAGTAGAAAAACTACAAGTGCCGGATTATTTGAAAATTGACCCTACAGTAAAGCGAACTCAGATAAAAGAAAAACCAAAAATAATAAAAAATGATGTGCTATCCGAAGCAGAAACGAAATTAAACTATAAGAAACGGTTTACTGATGTTCGAGACCGTTGGAGGGAAATAGAAGAATTCCCTACTGAGGACGAACTTACGTCACAAGCAGATACAGAAACCACGTATTCCGAAATGGAAGAGCTAAGCGTCAGAGAAAACTCGAAGAAAAAGACGAAAATGAAAAATCGAAAAAGTCATACGTCGGACAACGAGGACCTAGAAGATTCTTGGTCGTCGGATTTTTCCCTCGACCCGCCCGAAGAAACAATACGCTTACTTCCCCATTCGACGCCCAAGGAGAAGGGCCCATCTAAAAATAGTTCTTACTCCCAAGCGCAGAGAGCTAGAGAAGCTACCATCGACGGAGAGGGACACGCTCACCCGAGCACCGACGAACGGCCCGGAGATCGGGACGAAACGAAAATCCTCGACGAATCAATGGAACTCGACGAAATCCCCGTTGAACCTAACGAGATCGGAGAAAATGAAATGCAGGTCGACGAGATGACCATGCGTGCGTCTGAGAATGATGAATTTTCTCGTAATTTAAATTATTCACTCTCAAACTTATGTATGGAACCCTACAAAACTCTAAAGGAGTATACTGATATAGCGAAAGACGGAAATTGCCTTTTTACCTCTTTAATAAAATTACAACAGTTAAATATGAGCCCTCAAAAATTAAGAGAAACGCTGAAGGACAGCGATTTTCTATTATCCTGTGCTGAATATGTACGTGCATTTTCCATACTGGAATCTACATCGGAATTCGGCGACGATAACATTTTAATGATATTTGCACGACATTTCAATACAAATATTTGCGTACATGAGCATAGTCCGAATGATAAAACACAATTTTATCTCGTAAAACCGGAAAATGCACACCAAACGCACCATCTACATCTCGATAGGCTACACTACACCCCACTCTTGCCCGAGTACATAGGCATGTTGGGACTATCAGACGCGACGGTAGGACATAGGTAATCGTACGTCGGGAATTTCCCGAACGCAACGGAGCCGATTGAGGCAGGTCACGATCCCAACGTCTCGACACAGCAACGTGGAGGGAATGGCCCGAAATGTAAACAGAAGTCCTACGATCCGATAGACGCTGGGAGAAACGAAGACTTTTACGAGCCTGTCGATTCTAAACTAAGAATAAATACTATAAACGATCACGTATTCAGTAAAAAGGGACATATTGTCTACTTTACCACGGCCAATGGACATTTAGATAGCGAAATTGGTCTAGGCCTTGTGGAACGACATTTAATTAATCCCGACGAATTGTCGTTCAAACGATTAAAAATCGGTGAAGTGATGGTACTTAAAAAAGGTAAGACCCGACTCTTCGGACTTGTCGTTAAACAAAACCTTGATGATCGAGCCTTGAAATCAAACATTGTCAAATCTATCAATGTATTGGATGCCCTTTTAACAAAATTTGAGATTTCATCCATAATAATCGGGCAGGATCGCGACATGTTCCAACATATTCAATGGCGAGATATCCAAGATACAATTCAATCACTACTTGGCCGACGAGAACTAACGATCACCTTTTGTAAGGACAACCGTTCCATACCTCCAGTAAGCGAGCGATTCGCCATAATAAAAGAACACCATGATTCAGTTATAGGAGGTCACAAAGGAGTGACAAAAACGTATCGTCGCTTATGCGAAAATTTTTTTTGGCGAAACATGAAAAGTGACGTCATGGAATACGTAAAAAGATGTGCCGGATGTCAAAGAAAAAAACTCGTGCGCGTAAAAACACGATTACCAATGGTCATTACAGACACACCACGAAACGCATTTAACAAAGTGGCCCTTGATATATGCGGACCAACAGATATCACTGAGAGTGGAAATCGGTATGTATTAACCATACAAGACCTACTCATGAAATACTCCATTGGAATTCTGCTAGCGGAGGCATCAGCAGTAGAAGTCGCGAAGGCGTTTGCAAAACATTTTATTTGCAGTTTTGGAGCCCCTGTATCTATTCTTACCGACCAAGGTCGTTGCTTTATCGCAAAGATCATAAAAGAATTTGCGAAAATTTTTAAAATTAAAACATTTGTGACATCTGCTTACCACCCGCAAAGCAACGGAAGCCTAGAAAGGAGTCACCAGGTGATGGTCGACTACCTGAAGAATTTTGTCGAGAAACGTAGCGATTGGGATATTTGGCTTCCATTCGCCATGTTTTCATACAACACGAGTGTTCATGAAGGGACAAACTACTCGCCACACGAGCTTGTATATGGGACAAACGCACGATTGCCAAGTGCACACGCCACCCGCGAGAAGCTCATTACATACGACGATTATTTAGCAGAATTGACCGAGAGAATCACGGAAGCACGGACGTTAGCCGCGATGAATCTCTCACAAATGAAACATCGGTCGAAAAAATATTATGATCAAAAATTGAATATTTGCCATTTTCGCGAAGGTGAAATGGTATTATTATTAAAAGAGCCCCGGAAGAGCAAGGTAGACGACGAATACACTGGGCCCTATGAAATTATTGAAATATGTGGATCACGAAATATAAAATTACGTATCAATGCGCGAAAAAACAAAATAGTACACATTGATAAAGTAAAAAAGAACCATGACCTGTTGATGGATATTTGTCTATAGGAAATTAAAAAAAGATGTGGAAAAAAGATATATACGATAATGATACAAAAAAAAAATATAAATAAAAACTTAACGGCTATTTGTCTATAGAAAATTAAAATAAGACGTAGAAAAATATATACACCAACGATAATGATACAAAAAAAATATAAAAAGTTGATGGATATTTGTTTATAGAAAATTAATATAAGATAGAGAAAAATATATATTAAACATAAAAAAGTGGATAACCGACTAACCCACACGTAAAGATACACATACTCGGAACATTGGAGAAATGAAAGGATGCACTACATTTTTACGCATCTTTAGAATTTACCATCATTCCTCCGTTATACAATCACAGAATCCGTGGACCAGATATAAGCTGACGATTTCAGAACAGTATAATACAAGCACTGAAACAACACCACGACGCCGGGAGGGCACCAACGCCTCCCCCGGAATGCACGGGAAAAATCATAAACGACGAAGAACAAATAGAAAACACTTGTTAAATTTTTTATTTTTTTTCAAAGAAAACACTCTCTCTCTCACTTACAGAAGAAATCGGCACGCAGAGGAGCGCCGATGATTCAGTAGGCACTATAATCCACTCTGAACACACCAGTCGACGCATCATCTTAGTAAGCACAATAAGAACTGAAAACGAGATCGAAACGTAGGAAGACGAAAGTGCAACTATCGATACTGAATCAATCCACACCTGCTTAACTCAAGTGGAAAGATAACATTTTTTCAAGCTATTTCTAGAACAGAATCCCTATTGTCTAGGACCACACGGATTGAGTAGAAAAGCGAAAGAATCATATAAACACTTGAAACTCTCAAGTTACATTACCAGTAAAACATTATCGAAAAATGCGATACGCGAGGAAAGCGAAACCTGTAGAGTGGGCCTCACACTTAAGAGAGAGAAGAAGAGAATAAGCCGGAGAGGCCCAAGTGCAGCATAGGAGTAACTCGCGCACGCGTTTTCTTATGATCTTCATCCTTTCACTTTTCTCCTCAATACATCGACACACAATTGATGTACTAAATATAAATTTTGGACATTTTTTTTAAATATACCAAATAACCCAGGATATACAAATTTGCTGCGAAACGCAGATATCCAAAATCAGCCTTAACAAAGTGAACGTCCGTATATGCCATTTGTTGTACAAAAATAAAAATTATTTTTTTTTCTTATATCAAACGGTCATTAGGACATGATTATATTAAGAATACGCGAACAAGATGATATAGAAGTTCTGCGTATATAAGATTTTTTGTTCTTTAAAAAAAACTTAAACTTTAGAGATAATATTCAAACCAAATTTTTTTTTTTTTTGGAAATTTCATTCATACATACGAGTATTTCAATCATATAAGTTTTTCAATCATAATATATATAGGTATTTCAAGAAGTATTTCAATTATAATAAACATAGGTGTTTCAATGAATATTCCAATTATAATACACATAAGTGTTTCAACAAGTATTTCAATTATAATACACATAAGTGTTTCAATTATAATTCACATAAATCTGTTCAATTATGATACATAGAAGTATTCACAAGAATCGTCATGTTTGGTTGTTCCATGGAGGTGTCAATAGCAAAATCTCCACGGAGTAGCAAAACTCAGAAATGCATTTTTACAACGCCATAGACAACATAATGCGCAATAGCATAATAGCAGTGTTAGTGATGTGTAGTGTCAAGTGTGTATAAGATATAAATAGACTTCCGAACACAGACCACGTTACGGCTAGCCCGGCGTCCGAACGAGACAAGGAGGCGCCATAGGGCTACAGCGGACTTTTTTATGTATGCACACTACGGGATGCGTCATAACATGTCATTTTATAAGCAATCCAATACGAACGCCTAAGCGCATATAAATATCCATAGATTAAGATACTTTGGAATGTATAAGATGACCCAATAAGACAATAATGTAAAATATTTCTTACTAACAATAGCCAACTGAAGGTCACGCGTATAATTTAAGTTGCGTATTAATTTTTTGTACGACCATTGATTGACGGTGGATCGTCAATTTTTTCAACCCCGGGCGTGTTACGGATGCTGGCTACGCACATAGCAATCGTAACATAGACAATACTTGGCTTTGTAAGATCGACAAGACACACACACACACACACACACACACCGAAGAGCCCGATTCGGCGTCGCACATATATTGCACACGTGCTGTAACTTACACTAGGAACCACGGGTTCCTCTAGCTGTAAGCCCAAACGGTCAAGAAAAGAATGTGCCACGCCGAAGCTCGAAGTAACACAATCCTTAAGATTGTGACTCACACACGCACACAATAGCACACGTTCCCCGAATCGCCAAGGTTACCGATAAGTCAAAAGGGGTGAGCGATTCGTGGAAGATGGCACGTGGCAAACAACAAGTGCAGGTGTCCATCAAAAAGGACGATGATCTCATCGACATCTACCATATAAAAAGGGCAATCGCATTGCCCGAAATCAGAGTCGCCCCGTTAATGATCGAGTGAAGATCTCGGTGCAGAGTCGCCCCGCGATTGACGCCGTCAAGATCTCGGTGCAGAGATCTCGGGACTTAGAAGCTTCGCGACACATTAATCCGTGACTCTCCGCGAATCAATACCGGACTTAGTACTTATATACCCGGACGATCTGTACGACCTGAAGTTGGAATTTCCATAAGTTAAAATAAAGTTATCATTACTAAATTCGCCAGTATTTCGTCACTTGGGGTGTCGATCCCCTTTATGCGGAAGATCCCAAAAACGATTCTCAGCTACCGAGAATCATCCCTTACAACTCCTGATCCTGATAAAAATTGCATTACGATAAACATAAAAATCGTAACATAAAAAATGGTGGCAGCGGTGGGATCCGCAAGTGACTGGTGAACTCAAAAATAACTTTTCAAGGAAAATCAGAACGGGTAAACGGAGTCCGGTTCGCGTAAAATAAAGTTGTGAATGAACACGAGCTGTTTGGAGACGCAGCTATCCAGGATTCATTGCTTCAGAACGCGGAGGAGGCCTTATCCAATTCAAGATTCACGAGGGCGCTTCACTAACCTGAGGGACTGTCCAGTAACTTGAGGAAGCTCAACGCATCAACTAGAGCAGAGAAGACATCGAGGACGCTGATTGTCTACTTCATGAGTGCAGCTACGTAAGTAAATTTGCATTTCTGTACAAATTTTCTCAAATAAAAATTGTTGGAATAATTTATCAATCTTTTGCTCAGAAGCATATTTAAATTTCACGAACAAAAAGAGAGAAAATTTGTAAACTATTTAACGATTGTTGTGAATTTTATGAACTTTGAAATATTGTTGATTTAAAAAGGAAAACTATTACAATTCATTTTGAAACACTATTGTAATTCATTTTGGAGTGTTTATTCAATTAATGTTGAAATACTGTGACAATTAACCTTGAAATATTGTTATAATTAACTTCCAAATATTCTTTTAACTAACTTTGAATATTATCAAATTTACGATTTGTTGCATCGTGCGAACATTTTTTAACAAAAAAAAGGGAAATTTTGAATACGAAACAAACGCGAATCAACAATTAATAATAGCGACTTTCAAACAAAAATATACAAAAAATGGCGGACTATAAAAGCGGAATAACGACAAGCGGTAGCCACCAAGTGGCCCCCGCAGGTCCGGTATATGTGGTAGCACGAGCACCACCAATTGCGGAAGCAGTGAGCAGTGTGCCGGAATTTGACGGCACCCGCGAAAAATTGTCAGACTTCGAAAGTGCGTGTCGCGACGGATTCGGATTATTATCGGCCGACGAAACCCGGATCTACCTACACATGATGAGGAAAAAGCTTACCGGGGAAGCGAAAATTTTCTGCGAAAAAATTTCGACATACGCGACAGTAGAAGCCTTTCTGGCCGATCTAAAATCTGCCTACGGCATCTCTAGTGATACGCTCAAGTTGCTAGCGGGATTAAAAAATACTTACCCCGGACCACGCGAAAGTCTAGAAGATTTTGGTTACCGTTTATTACGCGATTATCGAGCTACCGAGAATCATCCCTTACAACTCTTGATCCTGATAAAAATTGCATTACGATAAACATAAAAATCGTAACAATATATATGTATATATATGTATATATATATATATATACCTGAATTTTATTGAAAATAATCTTACTAAAAGAATACGGCACATTATGTAATTGTAATCATTGCTCAAGATGCAGTCGGTTGTGCTACTTATTAAAAAAAAAAGTACATAAACTGCTGAATGCAAAGGACGAAGATAGTTCTCGAACTGCCGGCCTTGCTAAAATTATTACGGTAAAAATTGGGGCAACAGTAATGATTAGACGAAACATTGATGTAACATTGGGCCTTGTTAATGGAACAATTGGAACAATAGTTTCAATATCATATTCGCCGAATGGCAGTGATAGCGATTTGGTGAAAATTAAATTATCAAATGGAATAGAACATTCCATTGAAAGACTTAGTGTCAAATTTGAAGTCCTGACCAAAGCGTTTGTTATTAGGAAACAGTTTCCACTATGTCACAGTTATGGTATAACCGTTCATAAAAGCCAAGGCCTCAGTTTGAAAAATGCAGTTGTGGATGCTGGAAATACTATTTTCAGTTGCGGGCAAATTTACGTTGCTCTTTCTCGAGTAACTACGCTGCAAGGTTTACATTTGATTAACTTTGATCCGCATTCTGTTTAAGCCAACGAGTCAGCTATTTTAGAATATAACAGACTTAGGAAAAAATATCGGGCGGATTTGCTACCTATACAAGTATCAACAGTGCGAGGTAGTAAAGTAAAGGATTTCATTTGGGCATTACCTAAAGATGTTGACGAATGTCAAGTGCAAAATCAGCCAAAAAAAATACCAGCAAACAATGCAAAACTTGTTCAAGGTTTGCTAAATAATGATGGTGTATCGTGTTATGCGAATGCCCCACTACAGTGTTTATTACATTGTCAATCAATAGATGTTCAGTGTTTTTACGCGAACGAAGTCATGAAAACTTTCATTGATTCATATGTGAAGAGAAAAATGACAAATTGCTTAGCCGTTAGACAATTCGCAGGAGACATATTCTCAGAGAATATTCAACACGATGCGTGTGAATTTCTTTTGGCAGTAATGGATAAATGTAGTAATATCAGCAGCGTCTACGAGCATGTGTTAATATTGACGAGACGATGTACATCATGCAATTATACTCGAAGTACTTCCGATAAAAATTATATTTTTGTATTGTATTTACCCTCGGATTATTCAAAGCCCTCAACATTGCAACACATTGTTCAAAACAATTTATCTCATTGGAGCCACGTCGAAGGACAATGTAGTAATTGCACTTTAAATAATTTTTTACTTGAGAAAGTAGAAATAACATCAATTAATAAAGACTTGATTCTGCAACTTGCATTATTACAGAATACTAATAGAAAAATTGAAAAAATATCAAACTGCCACATAAAATCAATACCATCGTTTAAAATTACATTGTGTGGGAAAACATTTAATGTTGCTAGTGCTCTCTTCCATCACGGAAATAATTATGAAGAAGGGCATTACACGAGTATGTTACGTGATGGAAAGTCATGGATTCATGCTAACGACAACAATATAACAACAAAAACATGGTCAAGAAATGCTAAAGATGTTTACGTTCTTAATTTACATGAAGTATCTGTAAAGTTAGCGAAAAGAACTCATTAAAGATGTATTCTCATTTAATTTAATTTTTCTACCTTCGCAAAAATGAGTGAAATCCCCCAAAAAAACATTTCTATGTAAAAAACTTCGCCAGGTTCTTATTATCAAACAATAAACTACTTCGTGGCAAATTTGTTATCGAAAAAGGTTATATATTATTATTCTTAAAAAAAAAGTGAAATCATGTAATAAAGCCAGGTTCTTTCTAACGAAAGAAAGTATACAATGAAATGTCAGAGAATTGCTAACACAAATTCATTGCTATACATAGTATAAATCAGAACACCTAATTTAAAAAAAAAAAAGTTATATGAATCCAACGTAGTCACGGTTAACAATAGACAAAACAAACAACATTACAAAGTAATGCCAAGCATTTGGTTAACAAAAATATAATTAATGAAAAAATATTAATTGAATAAATTAATTAACTTAAAAAATTAATACAATAACAAATTACCTATATAAATATATAGACCCTTATTGCAAGCATTTCTCCACTGGCTTGTCGAAAACCTGGCTGCCCTTTTGGCAAAGTTTTTCGTAGAATCTTACTCAGGTAATTCTTAAAAACATAGTGTTTATATGAAAGAACCAAAATCATTTCAAATTTGTAATGGTTATAAGCCATATCGCTTCATCATGTTTCGGATGAATGCGTTATACCAACATTCATTGCGTGCTCTGTTCTGGATACACAAAGAATAACATTTGACAACAGACTTAATTCGGACTAATGCTGGATTATTCAGAAATTTTAAATTGTAATGATATAAAGGATAGGATAAAGAATAAAGGACGGGATTTGTTCAACTCTTTAATCACCGAAGTCTATTCGCGGGTCGATTTTTAGGTGGTAACGTAACATAATTTCATCCAATCAACATCACAAGATAACGAAAGAGTAATTCAAAATGGTCCCTGTAGTGACTTGTTTCCCGTTGTATCGTGTTTGTAAAAGGGTGGGGAAGCTGCGAAATACCCACGTCGCTGATAAAGAGTCGTTGATGTATCAGCAAAACATAACATTTCAATTATATTGGTTGGCTATTCGGTAGTTGAATGACAAGTAGTAAATAGAAATACTTTTTTAGTTAGCAAACTCTGTTGATGAGGTTAATGGTAATTCTACTTCTACGTTAATGGAGAATATAATAATAGATGATCTGTTATGCAAGTTGCTGGTTTGAATTAATTTGCTTCATAAATCATTGCATAAATTAAAATTTCTCCTAATTAGACCAATTTCAGGAGGGACCATTGGGTGAATCCGGAAGCGATGGCTCTCTGGAAAGATTTCTTTTTGGAGCGACGTAGCCTGATTTCACTGCTTGGGTCTCACAGGATGGGGCCTCTCCACTCCCTCTGCTTTTCTTGTTTTTTTTATTTTTTTTCTCCTCCACTCCAAAAATTTTGACAAAAGGGCAGCCAGGTTTTTGACAAGCCAGTGAAGAAATGCTTGCAATAAGGGTCTATATATTTATATAGTTTGTAACACGGCAAATAGCGTGTTAGTGTGCGTGAGTACGCAAGTATGAGAGTCCGCGGAAATCGCGAAAAGCGCACGTCTGCTCCACGGGCAATTCCGAAGAAGCGACCGGTATTTAATTCTAATGCGCGAAAGCGACTTATATGTTTCAGGTGAGAGAGACAAGGAAGAAATTGGCGAACGTTGCGACGAAATGGTAGCGATCGCGCGAAGCGCGAAAGAGAGAAAGAGAGCACGCATAAGTGCCGAATGTTAAGAAAAGATAGGTAGCCTTGTACATATCCAATTTTGATTGACGGGGCATCATGACCTGTCATTGGTTGATCCGCGGTACGGCACTCGACCCACCGAAAAGTCTGACTGAATCTAGCAGCAGACGTATCCGAGCCGTCGTGGTCTCTAATTAAAAAAAAATATTAATAAGGTCGGTCGAAGTGTGTGCGCGCGTCCCAGGATCGCCAAAATCAATGTTATCGTTGGGGAGAAACATCCCAATTGAGACAAGGGCTACCGGAGGCTAACGCCTGATCTGTATCGAACCCGTGTAGGAGGTTGCAGCCTGATTATTGTAAGTAGGCAATTATTTATTCTGCGAGATCCGTTTCGAAAGGGTTTTCCGGATTTTTGGAAAACCGTATCGAAAGAGATCGCGCCGTTTTTCGAAGCGCAACGTTCGCCAAGACACCTTCGCGATAAGGAAGTTATTCCGATTCTGAAATACGTTCTTTTTTTGAAGTGGCCGGTAAATAACGGTCTGCGCGGAATCGCAGAAATTAGATTAAGATTCCGATCGTTTCGCGGAGATATGAATTGTTCATCGAATTATATTTTATATTTTTCTTTTTAATAAACCTTTGTCATTTTATATAGATATCGTGTAACCTTTTTTAAGAACCCAGCCCCTCTCCGCGGTCAATTCGAACGATTGTTCGAATTGTGCAAATATTGAGCCGGTCGGCCAAGAAGTTTGGTTCCCGGGTTTCAGCTCGGAAGTTATAACGGGTGTAGTTGCAACCGAATTCATTTCGGTTGGATGTAGTCATCGTTGTAATAAAAATCACAGTTACAGAACGTAAAAGTGTCCTTTATAAAATCTGCCGTTATAAAATTGTTTTCCGTTATAAGTTAATTTGTTATTGTATTAATTTTTTAAGTTAATTAATTTATTCAATTAATATTTTTTCATTAATTATATTTTTCTTAAACAAATGCTTGGCATTACTTTGTAATGTTGTTTGTTTTGTCCATTGTTAACCGTGACTACGTTGGATTCATATAACTTTTTTTTTTTAAATTAGGTGTTCTGATTTATACTATGTATAGCAATGAATTTGTGTTAGCAATTCTCTGACATTTCATTGTATACTTTCTTTCGTTAGAAAGAACCTGGCTTTATTACATGATTTCACTTTTTTTTGTAGAATAATAATATATAACCTTTTTCGATAACAAATTTGCCACGAAGTAGTTTATTGTTTGATAATAAGAACCTGACGAAGTTTTTTACATAGAAATGTTTTTTTGGTCCTTCTTATACACCAAATCATGAACCCGTTTTAATCAATGCAGGTTGGATATCTAGTTCAAATCTAAAGATAACAAATGATAATGGTTATTTTGACGTGATCATGCCTCTGAGTATGATTTTCGGATTTGCTGAAGATTATCGTAAGATAATTGTAAATGCGAAGCATGAACTTGTTTTAACAAGATCTAAATATGATGATAATGCAATTATACAAAATGTGGACGAAAATTAAAAAATTGAGATGAATAAAAGAGATTGGTTAGTTCCATATGTCACGTTGGCTGATAGCGAAAAGATACATCTGCTGCGTTACATTGAAAAATATCCTTGCATATCTTTAAGTTTCTGTACATGGGAACTTTATGAATATCCTCTATTGCCGGTAGCATCATCCCACGTGTGGTCTGTGAAAACAGCGACACAACTAGAAAAGCCACGATATATTATTATTGGATTCCAAACGGTTAGAAAAAATGACGAGGCGAGAAATGCAAGTATGTTTGATCACTGCACCATTAGTAATGTTAAAGTATTTTTGAATTCAAAATATTATCCGTATGGTAATTTAAACCTTGATATTGCAAATAATCAATTTTCTTTATTATATGATATGTATATCAATTTTCAAGCCAGTTACTATAATAATAGTGTTACTGGTAAACCTATATTGAATAAATCGATATTTTTAGAGAAAGCTCCATTAATCATTATTGATTGCTCTAAGCAGAATGAAGCTTTAAAACATGCACCTGTCGATGTTCGACTCGAATTTGAATCAAAAGAAAATTTTTCTGCAAACACTTCTGCTTATGGTTTAATTTTACATGATCGCATTTTTGAATATAACCCCATAAGTGGAAATGTAAAGAAATTGGTTTGAGAGGAGGGGTAGCCATTACTGCGCGTGCGTCAATTAATGAATAAACGCGGTTATACTTTATTCACTAGTGAATCAGTTTCATACGAAATGGAATACATTGTAGACGTGCAGGGATTCCGCGGGCGTGGTAATCGGTTCATACCGAAGGAAATGTCTACAATAAATATTGTCGACAGTGAAATTGTGACTTGTGTGTTTAAACCACCATATCAATGAGTGTGGTTACCTTTGCACTATAAGAGAGTGAATAACTGGTTGATGAATAATTATCACGGTTTACCATGGCAATCTGGCGACGTTCCCTTTGACGCTATAAACGAAACTTTGGAGGATATCATTAAATGCGCCAACAAAATTTATGTAAAAGGAGTCGATAAAAAATGTTGGTTGGAGAATATATTAAACGCAGAAAATGTTATCAATCTCGACATTTTGGACTGCCCATCTCTAACAAAACTGAAGCAGCAGCAGCAATATCAATTGTTGGAGAAGTGTGAAAATCATACGATTAATGGAACATGCGCTAAAGAAAATGTAAAAATACTTAAGAATTGGGTATTGGAAAATCTATGTGAACAACCTGCATCACCACAACGTTCATTAAGGATTTATTACGAAGTAAAACTCCTCGCATTGATGGAAACAAAAGATATCGAATGTCTGCCGATTGATTTCATTTGCATGTTTGCTGACCGGCAAATTGAAGAAGCATGGGCTTGCTTGCCACCTGCTATGCAAATGCATCCTGATATACGTGAATGTCGTTGATGTTATAAACATTTCGAATCAAGCTATGATACGATAGATAGTCAACCACCTATGATTAAAGACTGCATCAATTGTAAAGTTAAAAGCGATGCATTAGTTGATGATATTGAAAATATGAATTTCATTTGATTGCTATTGTATATTGTTATGTTTGAATATGAGAAATAAAAAAATAACATTTATTAAATATATCTTCTATATTTTCTTCATCCTCCTTCCTGCATGATATTGTACAAAAAAAGAAAATGGGTTATTTAAAATGGTCATATAACAAAGGGGTCGGTGATTAACGTAATGACTAATGGATTTTAGACGTGTATGGACCTGTATACCATCTTTACGAGATATAGGTCCCAACATATTATCTAATATTCATAGAAATTGCATGTGCTTCCCAAATATGGGAATGACTAATGGATTTTAGACGTGTCTCAACTCGTATACCATCTTTACGAGATATAGGTCCCAACATATTATCTAATATTCTTAGAAATTACATGCATTTCCCAAAGGCGGTCGAAGTAACAGGTGTTTTCCCAAAGATGGGAATGACTAATGGATTTTAGACGCGTCTCAACTCGTACACCATCCATGTGTTTCGAGGGGGGATAGGTAGCATTACAATAATTATTCGCGCAATCAAATCGCGATATCAATTCGCGGTCTTAATTCGCGGGCTTAATTCGCAATGTTAATTCGCGAGGTACCCCTCACGATCCACCGAAACCGCGAGTAGCGTACAACTGTCATTCCCCCACTACTATTAACTTCGTTCTGAATTATCTCGGTGAAATGTAATGTTTTTCGTGTTTTGAAACATAACATCTCCAAATTGTCAAGAGTATAATGAAACTTCCAATAACGGCATGTCAAATAATGAAGGACACATTTTAAGACAATTTCATTCAAAGAAAAAACACAAGTTTTAGTACATTCTACGCTTGTTTTTTTCTCGAATAATGCAGACAATGATTTTTTATTATAATTTAAGAATTGTTCCGGACTACATTATTTGTTGGCAGTAACTTTCCTATAATTGTTTGAGTTAATATAAGTTTAACGTCAAAAAATAATTTATATGAGCCACGAATTTTTACAAACAAAATTTTACGAGCTATAGTAATAATTATTACATATATATATATTCCTAATATACATTAACATTTTTATGTTAAAGAAATGTTAATAATATTAAGCGATAATGTCTGATCAGAAATTACATGTTTGTAATTTGATATCTACGTGTACACAATAGTGAGGTTTGTATGTAGCAGACGTGAGTTGAAACTATATATATCTGTATTGATTTTCTTTCTTGAATTCTTAATATTGATTTATTTTATCATCAATGTATGTAAGTATACAATTTTCAAATTTTGCTTGCTTAATCGCATGATGAAGGCAAATTAAGAGTAGAAGGGGAATGACAGTTCAACGCCACTCGCGGTTTCAGTGGATCGTGAGGGGTACCTCTCGAGATGACTCGCGAATTAACATTGCGAATTAAGACCGCGAATGGATATCGCGATTTGATTGCGCGAATAATTATTGTAATGCTACCTCTCCCCCACCCCTCGAAACACATGGATGGTATACAAGTTAAGACGCGTCTAAAACCCATTAGTCATTCCCATCTTTGGAAAAACACATGTACCTTCGACATCTGGCGCCGGGGCCTGTCGGTCGGTTTTCCCACCACTCATTCGAAGCGTGCTTGAGTAGCGCCGGAGGGAGGTCGGCATCGGCCCTTGAAAAAACACACGTAATTTCTAAGAATATTACATAATATGTATGGACCTATATCTCGTAAAGATGGCATACCGGTCCAGACGCGTCTAAAATCCATTAGTCATTACGTTAATCATCGACCCCTTTGTTAAATATGACTATTTTAAATAACTTATTTTCTTTTTTTTTTTGTACAATATCATGCAGGAAGGAGGATGAAGAAAATATAGAAGATATATTTAATAAATGTTATTTATTTTTTTATTTCTCATATTCATGCATAAAAATATACAATAGCAATCACATAAAATTCATATTTTCAATATCATCAACTAATGCATCGCTTTTAACTTGACAAATGCAGTCTTTAATGCTGCTTCAGTTTTGTTAGAGATGGGCAGCCGAAAATGTCGAGATTGATAACAATTTCTGCGTTTAATATATGCTCCAACCAACTCCTTTTACATAAATTTTTTGGCACATTTAATGATATCCTCCAAAGTTTCGTTTATAGCGTCAAAGGGAACGTCGCCAGATTGCCATGGTAAACCGTGATAATTATTCATCAACCAGTTATTCACTCTCTTATAGTGCAAAGGTAACCACACCCATTGATATGGTGGTTTAAACACACAAGTCACAATTTCACTGTCGACAATATTTATTGTAGACATTTCCTTCGGTATGAACCGATTACCAGGCCCGCGGAATCCCTGCACGTCTACAATGTATTTCATTTCGTATGAAACTGATTCACTAGTGAATAAAGTATAACCGCGTTTATTCATTAATTGACGCACGCGCAGTAACGGCTACCCCTCCTCTCAAACCAATTTCTTTACGTTTCCACTTATGGGATTATATTCTACAATGTGATCATGTAAAATTAAACAATAAGCAGAAGTGTTTGCAGGAAAATTTTCCTTTGATTCAAATTCGAATCGAACATCGACAGGTGCATGTTTTAAAGCATCATTCTGCTTAGAGCAATCAATAATGATCATTGGAGCTTTCTCTAAAAATATCGATTTATTCAATATAGGTTTACCAGTAACATTTTTATTATAGTTACTGACTTGAAAATTGATATACATATCATATAATAAAGAAAATTGATTATTTGCAATATCAAGGTTTAAATTACCATACGGATAATATTTTGAATTCAAAAATACTTTAACATTACTAATGTTGCAGTGATCAAACAGACTTGCATTTCTCGCCTCGTCATTTTTCTAACCGTTTGGAGCCCAATAATAACATATCGTGGCTTTTCTAGTTGTGTCGCTGTTTTCACAGACCACACGTGGGATGATGCTACCGGCAATAGAGGATATTCATAAAGTTCCCATGTACGGAAACTTAAAGATATGCAAGGATCTTTTTCAATAAAACGCAGCAGGTGTATCTTTTCCCTATCAGCCAACGTGACATATGGAACTAACCATTCTATTTTATTCATCTCAATTTTTTAATTTTCGTCCACATTTTGTATAATTGCATTAGCATTATATTTAGATCTTGTTAAAACAAGTTCATGCTTCGCATTTACAATTTATCTTACGATAATCTTCAGCAAATCCGAGAATCATACTCAGAGGCATGATCACCTCAAAATAACCATTATCATTTGTTATCTTAAGATTTGAACTTGATATTCAACCTGCATTGATTAAAACGGGTTCATGATTTGGTGTGTAAAAAGGATACCCCTTCATCAAGCTAGTAATACCAAATTTCTATTTCGATTAATTTCAACTCCATTTAACTCATACCGCACCTCATCAAATAAATGACAGATTGCGTTAGACGTTAGATTAGTATTATTTGCTTTAGTTCCATCGGTTTTGGTCAACCTTCCACTAACATGTATCAAACTTTTACATGGTAAAATACATAAATCTTGATGTTGCACAACAATACGAATTTCATCTTTTTTGCCAAATGAGCTTGTATTGTAAGATTGATGTGCATGCAGCTCGTAATGAGCGACAGATTCGTCGAAAACGACTGGGTTTTAAATGCTGAGTATTGGATCCTCCATTATTGTTATTGTTATAACGTCCGATAAGCAAGCAAATACAACAACGGCAATGACAGTTTTTATTATTCACTGTCTGATATTGTGGTGATGATGTAACTTGAGTCCCAAGCTTTTCAGAAATAGAACGTTTCGACGTGTTGACGTCTTGCGAATTTGATGACGACTGATATGTTTTGTCCATGATGGTTTATTATTATAGTAACTATTAAGGGTCTGACCATTTTACCTAATACCCATTGTTACGTAGATTTAAGATGTAGTCGTATTGTAATTGTTTCACCACGAAAATTCACCAATTCACCATTCTGATCAACAATACGCAATTGAATATGATCTATTAATCTGACGACAACAGGTAAGTAAATGACATGATTCGACACTTCCACAATCTTATATGCGGGCGCCACAATAGGAAAAAATTCATGAATCGTATGCGCTTTACTGCTATTAATGTAAGCGCCTGCAGTTATATTGCACTCTACGCGAAGTGCATTAACGTTAATTATGGTTACTGGCAAATCTGAAATGTGCACCTTGTTTGCTTCCAAAATTCGTCTATTGAAATCCAATGTTCGCCCAATCGAATCGATTGGTGTAAAATCAATGTCTTGATTAGACCTGATTTCACTGCGTAAGGTGTTATTATTGGCTTTTATATCTAGTGTAATATCACTATACTCTGATATCTTGCTTCTAATATATTCTGCTATATCCTCAATTTCATAGCTCCCGATCGACACAGTAATTTGATGGTTACCAATGTAAAATTTATTATTAACGTCAACATTTGGGATTGAATTAAACGTTAAAAGTTCAATTAAGCCTAATGCTTAATTCTTCTGCGGTGAAAGTTCAATAGGTGGAAAATATTGCGCTTCCAATACTGAAGACTGTCCCGAGAGCGTCAACGTAAAAGTATCATTATACTGATTGTTCAAATTACACTGATTATCATAACATGTTATGCAATATATTTATACAACTGATACTTGTTTAGACAAAACAGCTGATTGCATAAAAATTTGAGACATAAATGCCCACAATCAAAAGTGGTATAGTCTTGAAATTTTTCACGGTTATACATAATGCTACCTACACCGAGATATTTTCCCAACTCAGCAGGTGGGGTGAGGTTTCCAAAGCTGTCAAAATAAACGACTTTAGAGCCACGTTTTCGATATGATACCCAATGTGCCCCTGGACCGCTTGCATCGTCTAAATTTATGACTGCACATTCATTAACTTGGGGATTCTTTGGTAAATTATTAACGCATAAATACACCTCTAAAATTCGGAATTCCAGCTTCTTGCGAATATTTTAATATATCTGCATCGGTGAGTGCTCGATGTGGTAGCTTTACAAGTTTTTTCGATTTTTTCTACATTTAACACCTAATCCCGTTTTATATGGTTTTAATTTTAAACCTAGACCATTTTTATAAGGTTTAAGATATAACCCTTTACCTATAGCTATTGTCTCCATAGCACGATTATGCCTTTCACTTTCATGTAACTGCTTTTGAGCAGCTTTTGCATCATTAACAGCCTTGGTTATACCCGCTGTGCCACCGGCTAATGCACCTACAGCACTTAATCCAGCAAATATGGGTGCTAGGAATGGTAAGAATCCTCCGACCTTTGCAGGTATCGATAGCTGTCGAGTCTTTTGTATGAATTGCTTACCACCTGTTTCTTTTACGGCTTTACGTGCCCCTTTCAAAGCGCTCGAAATAACACTTTGAACATTATTACTTGGTGACATTGACATTTTAGCAGCCGCAATAATGTTGTTCAATGATGCTGTTTTCTTTTTTGACGCTTTTTTCTTCCTTTTAAGTCTCATGCCTAATTTACTTTTTAGTTTCATTGTATTTGCAACACCCCAAGCTGCTGCCTTTTCTGCAATGCTTGCGTTTTTTGCTAAAACTCGCCAAGCCTGCTCCGCTAATATTCGATCGGCCTCGCTTCTACCGGTGGGATTTTCACGAGTTTTGGAATAAGCAATGTCGTGTTCCTTGCAAGCCTTATCTAACGGATTTATCTTCGGATCACCACTTGCTAATCGCTGCTTTAATTTTGTACCAGGTCCACAGTCCTGGTAACCGGGTATATGAAGTTCTACCGATAATTTATTAATTAAAGAATTGACCAATCCTGTCTCACTCTTTATCAGATTTTGTTTCTTGTTTCTACTTACATATGTAATCATTTTAAGATGTGCATCATTCAAATATCAAACAGTTAATGGCTGACATTACATATAAAGGCGCTACTTATACTTTTATGTTCAGTTATTATCAAAATGCGATTTCATAAACAACCAACAAAAATCCCAATCATCAATTTTGATGATTTAACATCGTCCGTACAAAATAATGCAACTAATCATAAACGACATGGGGAGTTGCTGCCAAATAGTATATGTGCACTTTTCTGTGGCCCGTCTAATTGCGGAAAAACAAATACATTACTCAGTGTAATCATCGATCAGAATGGATTAAAGTTTGAAAATATATATGTTTATTCGAAATCGTTAAATCAACCGAAATATCAATTTTTACAAAACTTAATCGACTCTGTGGAGCGTATAGGATACTTTCCTTTTCACGATAATGAACAGGTAGTACCACCTGCCGAGGCTAGGCCGAACTCTATTATTATATTTGATGATGTTGCATGCGAGAAGCAAGATAACATTAGATCCTTCTTTTGTATGGGTAGACATAATTGCGTCGATTGCTTTTATCTCAGTCAAACCTATACTCGTGTTCCCAAGCATCTTATTCGAGATAACGTGAACTTTCTGGTTCTCTTTAGGCAGGATGAAATGAATCTTAAGCATGTGTACAATGATCATGTCAATACGGATATGACATTTAACACATTCAAAGATATATGTGCGCAATGTTGGACAGATAAGCATGACAGTGAATTAGAAGAGGGAAGATATAGAAAAGGTTTTGATTGTTTTATAAGCATAAATGATTTTAAGAACAATCAAAAAATGTTGTAACAAGTCAGTGCAGAGTGAGACTTGAATGCATTAACACGTCCTCCTCACTTCAACAGCAGCAAGACGTATTACGTCAAATTATCAAAGCTAGCGAATCTATTCGCCGGAAACATCGATTATTAAAAATTGGTAAAGAAACGCATGACCTTGAGATAAGTGAAACCCTCAAACCTTTAATAAGTCCATTGGAAAAAATAGCAGACGCTTCAACAATGTCGACCAGTAAATATGCAATTGATGATACACAGGATAAAGTAGCGGATAGTATGGAAATTAATGATGTTAACGATTATGATGATGATGGTGATATGCGTGATGGATATAATACCCCTTTAGATCAGACATTCAGCAGTGATATTAACACACCCACATATCATACTGAAGAAAGGTTATCAAATAAGTTTCTGACTTTACTGATGAGGAATATTCACGAGAGAAGTGATTTCATTGATACAATTTATGGTGTTCCCATAGAAGGTGGTACTACAAGAATCGGCGATTCGACAATAGAATTTAAGAATAAAAATGTCATTGTTAAGGATCACAAATTTGCTATTACTGAAGGTTTGCTAAAGTTATTATTTAAGAAAAAAGCTGATATAGCTATAATCGAACAATCTTATTTAAACAATTACTAAAGTATACTTACCTTAACTAATGCCAATAGGAAAGATTGGAATCAGGAAAAACCTATTCGATATAATGCTTCCCACAAGTATCGAAACTATATCAAAGATATGTTCAAAGATGTTCCAAAAAAGGGTGGTAATTTGCCTGAATACATGATTGCTGGACAAAACCGTAAAATTGATTACGTGCATTGGGATGATCCAAATGAACTTGTCGATCGTTTGCGCCTTTTAATAGCATCGCAAGCTGAGGGTAATTCGAGTCTTTCGAATGAAATTTTATCGATCATTGAGGAGTTGCGCGAAGCTAATATAATCTATTAATTTTGCGATAATTACGTCAGTATCATAATGAGCATCGATGTATTTGGACGTTCATCTCAACGAGCGCGGAAGCAAGTATTTCAAAGTGTTGAAATTTCTACAGACGGTTCTTGTGATTTTAAGAAAAGAAAGTTATGCAATATCGGAATTCCGACGGATTCGGATGATGCCATTACTTTGAGAATGTTCCACACATCTATTCGCGATATTAAACAGCAACTAGATGAGCTGTGTAAAGGTGTAATTAACAATAATGAGAAGATTGAGTATTTTGAAAAAAGTATAAATAAAATGCAACAAGTAAAATAAATTTCACTTTTTTATGAACCGTTTTTCTTAATAAATATCGTATATTTTTTCATGGCCAAAAAGAAACATTAAAGAAATGATATATATTAAGAAATTTATAAATAGTATTAATTACAGAATTGACACTGAAAAGTTAAGTGGTTGTTATAACATATTGTTTTGATACTTCTTTCTTTTTTATTTTTTGACTTTTAACCACCTGACTACTTAACTTATTTTATTTATTTTAATACTTATTTTAACATTTATTGAATTTTTACCACTAACTGGACTATTTATTTTATTTTATTTTGGACATTTGTTATTATATATTATTTATTATATTAATTATTTATTTATTTTTATAGCTTTATTGAGTTTTATTTATTTTGTGTTCTCTTTAAAAATTTTTAATTCTAAATTTTTAATTCTATTCTTACATTCGGTCGTTACTAATATTTTCTTACATATTGTATACTGATATTGTGCACTGGAAAGCATATTTATACGCTCTTGTTGACATTGTGTTTAGTCTTATTGTTCCATCTGACTCGTATACGGTGCGTTTAAATGTATTCAATTCAAATCTTTTGTTACCCGTCAAATTTTATGCGTTGTTTGTGATAAGTGTTTTATTTATATTATTTATTTTTTTAAATTGTTATTTTTTATTAAATAGATGCCCCTGAAGAGGACCAACAAAAGGTCAAAACGTTGGGCTTGAGATTTTTCATATACAGAACTGTAATGGCCATGAAAAAATATACGATATTTAAAATGCAACAAGATATAAATAAAAATTACAATGAAATAGAAAAGAGGCGGATTGTATCTTCAGATATCGGAAATTATACTATTGAATTACATCAAGAAATAACTAAACATACCAATAATTTAAATAAAAATAATTACACGCTTAGCAATCTTACGAATAACGTCACTGTCTTAGAGCGGGAAGTAAAGAAAAATAAAGATGATTTGCATAAAAATAATGGTTTGACTGATAGTCTTACGGTAGATATTGCTAATATAGAAGGAGACTTGAAAAAACATACCTATGACATAAGGGAGAGTAGTACTGTAGCTCATGATGCTGAGAAATTAATTTTTCTCCTAAAACAAAATGTCAATAAAAACAGTGAAGCCATAAAGAAGATTAATGGAATAACTGATGTTATTTACGGAAGAATTAATTAGTTGGTCTGAAAAATGTGAATAAATTAACTATCTGCAACAATCCACCCAACAGTTTTAATCAAGACGTTGCCTTATCTGTTTAACAACAATTACTTCTAAAGAGAAGAGAAAAGTCGTGAAGGAGCTTCATAAACCAGCAAGAAAAAATTATACAAGACGGCGAGTAGATATTCGCGGATTAGATGAAACTTGGCATGCTCATCTTGTAGAAATGATTCCATATGCAGATGAAAATAAGGGTTACAAATACTTGTTAACTGTCATTGATGTATTCTCTAAGTATGCATGGGCCCGCCCAGTAAAAAGAAAGACTGGTGATGGCGTCACAGCTGCCATTAATTCGATATTCGAAATGGGTCGAATTCCAAAAAATTTACATACCGACCATGGAAAAGAATTTTATAATTCGAAATTCGAAAATTTAATGAAAAAACGTGATATCAATATATATTCTACATACATTAATCTAAAAGCATCAATTTGCGAACGCTTTAATCGTACATTGAAAAATAAAATGTGGCCACAGTTTAGCCTTCATGGTAATTATCAATGGCTCCATATCTTACCAGACTTGGTTAATGATTATAACAATAGCACACATCGTACTATTAAAATGAAGTCGCAAGATGTTAATAAAGGCAATGAAAAAGAACTATTGGAACGTGTGTATAATGTAATTGTGAACGAAAAGATTCACCCAAAGTTTAAACTAGGTCAACAAGTTCGTATTAGTAAATTTAAACATATATTTGAAAAGAGGTATACACCAAATTGGACGACTGAAGTGTTTAAAATAATACAAGTTAAGAAAACGAGTCCAGTAACATATTTACTAGAAGACAGGGATGGAAATCGAATATCAGGCGGATTTTATGAATATGAACTGCAACGTACTAAAAATCCAGATATTTACCTGATTGAAAAAACTCTACGCCAAAAAGGTTCTAAAGCGTTTGTTAAATGGTTGGGCTTTGAACATAAGTACAACTCATGGATCGACAAGAAAGAGTTATTACTTTAAGACTACAAGAAACATTTATTTCTTTAAGACTAATATAGTGGAAAGAATGATGGTTGAATAGTTGGAAGGAAGATTTTTGCTGCAACGTACTAAGAAAAAATCTAGATTTTTACCTGATTGAAAAAATTCTACGTCAAAAAGGTTCTAAAGCGTTTGTTAAATGGTTGGGCTTTGAACATAAGTACAACTCATGGATCGACAAGAAACATTTATTACTTTAAGACTAATATGGTGAAATAAATGATGAATAGTTCGAAGCAAGATTTACTTAAGATAAATTAGATTTTTGTTGCATTCCTTAGCATATTTTTTGGTATATATACGAGTTCGAGTCGAAGAGATTTCAAAGTCTCGCACGCACACGCACACGCACCCACGCACACGCACACGCGCACACATGCACACGCGCGCACACGCACACACGCACACACGCACACGCACACACGCACGCACGCACACACACGCACACGCACACGCACACACGCACACGCACACGCACACGCACACGCGCACGCGCGCACACACACACACACACACAAACACACACACACACACACACACACACACACACACACACACACACTCGACCCACGTATAGAGCTTATCGAGATATCGTTCTACTTCCATTTGTTTTTCTTTATTTTGTAGAGAACGATGGAAAACTACGGAGCGTCAATTTTGAATAGAAACTGATAGCTCCGTGGTTCTATCGAAGGATTTATATGATTCGCTGGTGAGATTATTGTGAAGAAATAGAAGAGGGTCGATGATTAACGTAATGACTAATGGATTTTAGACGCGTCTGGACCTGTATACCATCTTTACGAGATATAGGTCCCAACATATTATCTAATATTCTTAGAAATTGCATGTGTTTCCCAAATATGGGAATGACTAATGGATTTTAGACGTGTCTCAACTCGTATACCATCTTTACGAGATATAGGTCCCAACATATTATCGAATATTCTTAGAAATTACATGCATTTCCCAAAGGTGGTCGAAGTAACAGGTGTTTTCCCAACGATGTAGGAAAAACCGACCTGCCAGGCCCCGAGCGCCACAGGCTCGAAGGTACACGTGTTTTCCCAAAGATGGGAATGACTAATGGATTTTAGACGCGTTCCAACTCGTATACCATCTTTATGAGATATAGGTCCCAACATATTATCTAATATTCTTAGAAATTGCATGTGTTTTTCCAAGGGTGGTCGGCGCCGATGCCGACCTCCTCCGGCGCTATTCAAGCACGCTTCGAATGAGTGGTAGGAAAACCGACCGCCAGGCCCCGAGCGCCTGATGTCGAAGGTACACGTGTTTTTCCAAAGATGGGAATGACTAATGGATTTTAGACGCGTCTCAACTCGTATACCATCCATGTGTTTCGAGGAGGGGAGAGGTAGCATTACAATAATTATTCGCGCAATCAAACCGCGGTCTTAATTCGCGGTCTTAATTCGTGGTCTTAATTCGCGGTCTTAATTTGTAATGTTAATTCGCGAGTCATCTCGCGAGGCACCCCTCGCGATCCACCGAAACCGCGAGTGGCGTAGAACTGTCATTCCCCCTCTACTATTAAGCTTATATAATTTCCTTTTCCTGCTTTTCTGTACTCTCTAAATCGAAATTCAGTAAAAAAGATACTAATTAAAAACTAATTCAATTATTAAGAAATTTTACTAGTCGAAAACTACTGATTCATTTGTCAAATTCAATTTTCTTTCGTAATATGCTTTTAAGAATTTCAATTAATAACATTAGATTAGTAGAATGTTCGTAGTAAATTACTACTTTTTACTATTGACTATAAAACAGTTGACTAATTGATAGTAACCCACTTTTCGCTTTACATTAGAAGTTTTGGACTGATTCGGATTCCCAGAGACATTTTATACTTATTGCAATCATCATATTTACCATATATATATATAGTTATTATTTCAATCCCTACCATTGTTATAGATTTTTATCTTGTTTCATTAGAAAACGTTGAGTCCAGCCAAACAAGAGAAGATGAATGGAAACTATTAAGAGAGTTCGAAAGTGATTCAGCTCGTCATAAAATAGAATCCGAAGCTCTAATATATATTACTGGGTACGTTGCACATCGTTTCCGCACTAAGTTCCCTATCGTTGGTCAATTCATACCGCTCAAATGCAACCTTTCGATAAGCACGATTGGCGATCGTGTGTCTCAAGAGGCAACTGCATCTATCCTTCCGAATCCTTTCAAGCCGTTGCTATTGAAATGGAGAGAGAGTTCCAAAAATTCCACGGCATGACGCTGTGCAGCGAAGATAAAATTTTCGATAAGCTGACAAACCGCATTTGTTCTTCTATTAACATCGATGTATCTCCAAAACCTGTCATACACTGTTGGGTACGTACTAGAACGTATATCAGAGTGAGGAATTTGAATCAGAGTATTAAAGAAGAAAACATGGAAGTGAGAAATTCAAAGAAAATTAAACATATCACAAATAAATTAGTGTAAATTATATTAAATAAACATTATATTGCACAATTATACCTGTGATTGATTTTCGTTAACAAAACCTGCTGTTTCATAAAAATTATAAGAATTATTAATATAAATTTTAAAATCACAAAAATACACATATTAGGATATAGAAGGTGAAAAGGTATCACAAGAGTATATAACATTATAAAAATACGGCATATTTGTAGTTCGAAATGGTTTTCCTTTAATTAATTTGCAATTATTTTAAAATCGCTTCTAAACTAAGTTTTAAAAAATAACCTCTTATTGTGTGCTCTCTTTACATCAGTACGTGATATGTCATAGTAAAGGTAAGTTATAAGTATATTTCTTATAAGTAATTTTATTTGTAACCCGAAATGTACATTTCATTGCTTTAAAGATCTGAATAAATAGTTTCAAAAAATGTTGTTAAAAGTTTCATGTTATTATAACGTTCTTAATAAATATACAACATTTGCAAGATAAGTTTAGCTAAGATATTAAACCTCGATAGGAATTTTTCTGACAGTCGTGGATATTAACTCAGCTACTGATACACATTTATAAATAATTTTAAAATAATTATTAAATACGCTACACTAAATAAATTATATTTATATTTATTTGTAGTATAGAAAATTAAACAGCCATTTTTATATTTCAAAATCTCATAATAAATTCTTAATTTCATGTTCGGACCATTTTATAAAGAATTAAGGGGTTTAACTGCTATTTTTTCAAACGACTATAAGACAATTTTCAAAAATCTTTTGCTAAACTACAGTTATTAAATGTACGATGGTTGCGAAAAGTATCAGATTTTCAAGTGGTTTAGGTTTAAAAAAATTATAGGAAATAAATATATTATTTTTTCATGACGTTCTATATATAAGATGCGCCATATTCAATTTTATTTACTAAAAGAGATCGCTTTTGTTTAAAAGATTTTAATATGATTCGGTTCGATAGAGTGGCTAATAGGGGAGGGGGATTGGCCATATTTATTAGGAACGAAATTATCTTTAAAGTTGCTGATTCTAAATTTAAGGGAGACGCGCTAGAGACTGGATCGGTGATTGTAAATACTGACCTAGGGGAAATGCTGATAACTGTGTGTTACAGATCACCCAACAATAATAACAACTTAACTCTAAATGAATGGAACAAATTTATACAAACAATCAAAGACCAAGGGTTTAAACATTTTTTGATCGGGGGGGACTTCAACGCCCACCATCAGTTATGGGGGGACAGTAGAGATTGCAGAAATGGAAAAATCATTGCTGATAACTTAGATTTTGACGAGGTAATATTACTAAATGACGATAGCCCCACACATATTACAATCTCTAAGGTAGGGTGCAGTCTATCGAATATAGATTTAACTTTTTCCTCTCCCGAAATAGCGTTAATGACTGAGTGGAGGGTATTGGATGATAAGTGGGGTAGTGACCACTATCCAATATCTATAGAGATCAACACGAAAGTAAAGACTAAATTTAGGTTAGATTATAGGTATAATTTTAAAAAAATGGATTGGAATTTTTTTGTAAAAGAGCTAGAGAAAAATAATAGATACCTGAAAAGTCTCAAATTTTGTAACGTGGAAGTTAGCGAAAGATATAAAGTTTTTATGTCAATCATACATAACATCATAGTAAACTCGTTACCAGAATCACGCAGGGCGAATCCAATCCAGACAAGCGGGAACTTGGACCCTCCTCCAAATAAGACAAGGCGCGATAGAAAACCAAAATGTCCGTGGTGGAATGAAAATTGCCAAAGGGCGGTAGACCTTCGTAAAGCGGCTTTGAAATCGGTTGTTCACAGGTTTACAATGGAAAAGTTCATTGAGGTAAAAAGAACGGAGGCTCTAGTGAAAAAAACACTCAAAGAGGAAAAAAAGAAGTCCTTTGAAAATTTTTGTGAAACCATTACACCTAAAAGTAAGATAAGAGATGTATGGAGGAAGATCAAGAGTTTTAAAAACGGAATAAATCGGAAATGTAATAGCGAGGGTAATAAAAAACAGCACGATCATACGTTAGAAACTATTGAGAATCTTTGTGCGCCAAAGATCTTCAAGGATAACGGGTTGAGAAGAGTGGAGGAGTTATCGGACGAGGGTGGTGAGGATTGCTCGGATTTTCTGTCAATCCCCTTTTCATTCGATGAATTAAACGGTGTTATTAATAGTGTCAAGATAAAGTCAGCTCCAGGATTAGATAAGATAAATTATGAAGTAATTTCCAGATTACCAGAATTATATAAAAGAATTTTACTTGATCTATACAATGATTTTTTACACTTCCAAATTCTCCCGGAAGAATGGCAAACATACTTGGTCATATTTATCCCCAAGAATAATTCTAAGGTAAGGCCAATATCATTGGCATCTTGTGCTCTTAAAATAATGGAAAGAATGATCAAGGAAAGGATACAGTGGTGGATGGAAAAAAACGAGCTACTTGCGAAAACACAATACGGTTTTCGGAAGGGAAAATCGTGTATGGATAATTTGAGCATCATCACTAACGATGTCCAGAAAAGTTTCTTCAAAAAAGAAGATACTCCTGCACTGTTTTTAGACGTAAAAGGCGCGTACGATAACGTAGTACCAGACGTATTAATTGACGAATTGATCCAATTGAAGATCCCAAAACAAATATGCTCATTTATTAAAAACTTGATATTCGAAAGAAAAGTTACCTTTTGCACAGACACAGGCCTTATGAAGCGGGTGCTAGTAAAGGGTCTACCACAAGGCAGTTCCCTTAGCCCTCTCTTGTACGCGATATACACTAGGAAGTTAGAGTCTGTAATAAACCCCGAAATTAAGATGTTGCAATTCGCTGACGATGTGGTTATATATTCCCGGGACAGTAATCACAGTAACAACGAGAAATTAGAGAATTTAGAAAAAGGAGCTAAAGAAATATTGGGTTTCTTGAATAAGAGAGGTCTGGAAATAGCACCCGAGAAAAGCGTTTTGGTAATCTTTGGTAAAGGGAACAGGAAAAATAGTAGTAAGGTCAGTATGAAAATCAATAACGTTCAAATTACAGAATCCGAACATGTTAAATTTCTAGGAATGTTCCTAGATAGGCGACAAAACTGGAAAAAACATATTAGTTATGCGGTTAATAGAGGAAAAACGGCATTAAAGGTCATAAGTTGTCTAAGGACAACATGGTGGGGGGGAGATCCTAGAACGTTAACTAACTTATACTATGCTCTAGTGAGGTCGAGGTTAGAGTACGGTGGCTTTCTCATTTCGCCGTGCTCTGACAGCGATATGTATTGCTTACAAAAAATTCAGAACTCTGCGTTGAGATGTATAATGGGATACAGGTGCAGTACGCCAATTAATGTAATGACGGCAGAATCAAAGATTCCACTGCTGAAATACAGATTTAGGGAATTGGGATTCAAATACCTACTAAAATGCATGTCATATAACGGTAATGAAACTATTCAGAACATCGGAGAGATCGGAGAACTGGCCGAAAATTTTGTATTCGAACATAATTTTGAAAGGTCTCTAATAGTAAAGAATTTTCAAGAAATATGGCATAAGACGGACTTGATCATAAAAACGGATTCGCACCTAAAGTATCAAGGCAAATATGAGGACTGGTTTACTAAACATAATATAGACCTCAAGTCACGGAGGGAAATCGGAAAGTCTGGTAACCCAAACAGAGAATTTGAGGCCAGGTTTTCGATTTCGAGGGAAGTTCTGCATATTTTTACAGATGGTTCGAAAGTTAAGGACAAACAGAACCTAGTTGGATTCTCCAACTGGAGCAGAGAAACGGAGTACTGCAGTCGGTATAGGATCTCGGACGATGCATCGATATTTACTGCAGAATGTATAGCACTCCATACTGCAGTAAATAAAATTATACATAACAAAAGCCCCAGATCCGTTATATTTACCGATTCAGAAAGTGCCCTCAAAGCACTAAACAACAACGGTGATAACCCCTCTCCTCTTATTCAAGAAATCAGAAAGAGCCTAGTGACAGCTAAAGAGTTAGGGTTAGATATACAGTTAACATGGGTTCCCGCCCACGTAGGTATAATTGGAAACGAGGAAGCGGACCGGAGTGCCAAATTGGGAGCAACTGAGGGGTGTTTATTAAATGTGGCCATTCCGTTCTCCGACTTAGTTTCGCAACTTAGGGCCAGATGTAGAGAAGAAAATGAAACCGACATTATCAATACAAGTAAAACAAAAGGCAATTTTTATTTCAAGCATTTTTATACCAAAGGGAGTAAGCCATGGTTCCGTGATTGGGATTTGTCAAGAAAAGCTATTGTTTCTGTAAATAGAGAAGCAACCACTCCTCCCTAAACTCCAGTTTGTTCCGAAAGAATATCGTCGAGTCGGGGAGGTGTGAGTGTGGGGAGGAGGAGGACTCCATGGATCATGTTTTTTGGCATTGTAGTTCCCACGATGAAGAAAGAGATGAAATGATTAAAGAAATCCGAAAAGAGACCAAGTATGGTCCGTACTCGTTGGCATCCTTCCTAACCTTGTATAACAAGAATATTCTCAAAAGTATCGTTAAATTTATTATGCGTATTAATCGTTGCATATAAGTATAAAGAACTATATTGTACAGTGATAGCGATCGTAAATACGACGCGTAGATTATAAGAGTAAATAGTAAATTTCAAAAACAAATATTTTTTCGCGGTCAAAACAAGACAGAACTACGAAAGTAAACGGTAACGACTGTAACCTATTATGCGACTAATGTACGCGCTTAAGGCGCATCTACATGTAAGATGGCAATGTAACTACCAGTTGAGCCAATAAAACCTTTACTACCTACCTACTACCTACACACATGCATTTCTACGGACATTCACAACAGAACTTATAATTTTTGGCACTAAAACATTTTCGGAATTTATTTTGTGGCACAATTTTTTCCTTTTAAACATATATTCAGGCTGTCGCTCTGAAGTGAAAATCACGCGCGTGCACAATTTGTATGACACGGCGTGAGTGCAAAATACAAAATGGCGTATAAAATGTGAAAAATTACTCGATTTTAATGAAATTTGTTTTTTTTTTGGGTGGAGGATGTTAGCGATTGCTGATTACGGTTATGTTGTAAGATTTTAAAAATTCAAAATGGTGGACGCAATATGACGGAATACAGTACGAAAAATTGTTTAATGTAAATAAAACTCGGTTCCTGTTGAATTTGTAAGCCACTAACCACGAGTCTATCATCAGATTTTTTAAATTCAAAATGACGATCCAATATGGCGAACCAAAATACGAAACATTGCTTGATTTAAATGAAACTAGGTTCTTGAAGGGATCTTCAAGATTTAGATTTAGGGATATTGAAGTCGATTACGAATCAGTTGTCGAGATTAAAAATTTAAAAAGTCGATTGAAAATGTCGATTGTAATAATAATGATGATAATAATAATAATATGTTGATAAATTAACGATTTTTTTTATTGTAACTGTGTATAATATACATAGGAACCCGATTAACATTATTTTTTTCTTATATTTTCTTATAATAATTAAAAAAAAAGAAATTCTGTCAAATTTATTTGGTAAGTTTGTCCGCTACATTGGATTCACCAGTTTGAATTTCAAAATTTTACCTTCAGATTCATAATCAGCGATCGCAAAAACCTCTGATCTTCGATTTTCGCCCACTTTAGATTATATTTTGATAGTTTTGTCCGTCATATTGGGTCCGCCATATTGAATTTCAAATTTCTAAATTCAAATTTGTAATCATCAACCGATAAAAATTCAGAATACAATTACTGAAATGTATTTAAAACCCTCTACAAATCGTATATCGAAGATCCGTTGAAGTAAAACCATCCGGGACGAGTGGTGCTCACCAATTTGCAAAATCTAAAGTTGCCGTCATAATTTTTCGATAAAGTATGAAATTTGAGAACGATCATAGAAATAAATAATTAAAAATATTGTTTATTTTAAGTGTACCCTAGTAAAAAATGCAATTTTGAAAATAATCACGTTTAAAGTGAAAATGATTAAACCTGTATAGAATCATTTTTAAAAGGGGCACATAGATGAGTGACAACATAATTTGTTCGTTATTATGTTAGTAACAAATTGAACTCTGAGTTAAAACGATTAATAATATGGCATGAAAATTATAATAGATAATCTAAATTAATTTTATATTTCTACAAAACTTATCACGCAGTTTTATATCCCTGTAGTTTCTTATCACAAGCAAGCACATTGATCAGACTGGGGCTATTACTTAGTGTATTTACTTGACTACATTTTGTACTTTGAGAAAATAAAATATCTAGCATGGCATAGATGTAACATAGCATAGTTTTAAATAATTTGTAAGAATCACAAGTTAAATTTTTCGGTTTTCAATTCAGAAACGTCTGTAACAAGTGTGTGAGTTTATTAATTGACTCCATATTGTCCAGATATATTATTTAAATGTGTTTAAAATGAAATATACATCATATGTAAGAAGAATATTTCAATCGAAATAAATATTTTATTGCATTGTTTTACTACACATCTTAACTTAATGTGATCGGTGTCCTAAAGTTATCTGCAATTGAGATTCGTCCTCTTACGGAGAGTAACTCGCAAAAAACGAAGACTACATTGTATCGAAGAATAATTTCTATGTTTGTATTTTTTTTTATTAACATTGTTGACGTACGTATTTTATATTAACATTTACCGTGTTTACCACTATCGTATAAAGTATAATTTTATTTATTGTTTGATGTCTATCGCTAATGATGCCTACTTCTTTTTAGGATTTTGATTTTAGTTCCTGTCGAAAATTTGCGATCTTAAAATTCAAAAGGTGTCAGCGAAAAATATTATTGTTGATATGCATAATTTTGTAATGTATTTAAAAAAAAAAACTCGTTGCAAAAAAATCAAACTTTTACCTTAACTAAAACCTTACGTCCCTAATGACACCATCCATGTTTAGGGATTTTTATGACTTCTGTTTCGAACGGGCTATATTTTATTACGTAGAAAAATTAGAAATACTAACTTTTTTAGAATTATTTTTCATGCCAGTGGAAGAACATAATAATCAATTATGTCTGCAAATTTTTGGAATTTTTTTCTATTAGTATTTTGATAATAATTAACATATTATTTCCATAATGTTGTCGTGGGAGTGAATTCGGCTTTCAAGGTTTTCCTGTATTCTGAATCATCTTTCTAGTTTTTCTACACACATGTTACTTCTGGAATTGGGTCTTATTAGTATGTGTTAGACGATCGTGTTTAGTATTGGTTAGCATGGTAGTTTGGTCTTAGTAATTTGGGTTCTATCTATAATACGGGTTTGCCGTTATGTAAGGACGTAACATTGCGATGGATCCCAAACCACTATGGATTAAAGAGCAATGTAATCGCCGATAAGTTAGCTAAGCTGGCAACAGGAAAAATTTCATCGGGCCGGAAATGGCGCTGGGGGTGTGCGTAACCCTCGTGTGGGAAGTATTCCAACCGTGGGTCGCATACCAACATCAACGTATTTGGTCAGCTATACCAGACAGCGCTCAAGCCAAGTTTCTTATTAGCGCTAGCTTGCCCTGAAGATGGAAATCGGTACTCCTACAACAGATCGGCGTTCAAGAATTTGGTTGCCATTATACTTGGACGTGGGGATCTCCGAGTATATCAGTATAAAATCGGCGTCGTGGACATGCTGGTATCGTGGACAAGCTGGTAGAAAGGGTCTTCCACATTCTCTGTGACTGCCGTCCAATTACTCGACATAGAGTGAAACGATCGGGTAAAACCGCCCCAAAGGTGCAGAGTTTCAACTCCATGAAGGCTACCGCAAAAGCTGAGCTGTGGTAGCAAAGGGAATTTCCAAGCACTCAGGCCTTGACTGAGTTTGGTGCTATGATACTGTGTCGGACGAACTCTAATTCATGATTATATTTAATTATATGTCTACGTTGATGGATTGGTATTAGTAGAATACGAATGTATCGATTTAATGTAATTTAAATTACAGTTTGATCATAACATCACGTGCAAACATATCGTATGCAATGCGAGCACCGTTACACTTGAGTGTAGGTTATTTAAGGTGTCTTGCCTCCCTCGCGGGTTTAAGGCACCCCCCCCCCCCCATGGGGGAATGGGGCCAAATTTTAGTGATGCGCCAGCACCGCTGGTTGTGCACACTTAAAAAAGATATACAACAAGTCAGCTACCACATTTATTAGCAACAAGCTGCCTGCCTTGATGCTTCTGTTGGTTCAGAGAACCTTTCTAACGTTGCCACGGCCCGCTAGAGGCCAACCCTTTCTGCGGTTACTGCCTGCACGGACACGGCCCGCCGTAGCGCTCCCCCGTGTGGAACCCGCCGGCAGGGGCTTGACACCGCACCCTAGCTCCCCAGTACGGTGGGTCTCTCGAGTCGTTTCACGATCAGGCATTCGTCGGCACAGACCAGCCGAACGATCGGGTCCGTGAGGTCGTCAATTCTCAAAACTTGCTAAGAGAAGCGGATCTTTCAAAAGCATTGCTCCTCTTCGAGCTCGGGCACTTCGACCCCTCACTCTTCCACAATTAAATTGTGGACGGAGATAACCCGCTCCGCTCTCTTCCACAAGTCCCCTGCGGGGGCGAGCACCGTTACAGTCAGTTTTTTGAAAATGATCTACATACATAGTCGAAACGTTACACCAACTCCTTGTATAATTCATTGATTGATTTACCACCCCCCCCCCTTTCCTCCCCCTGTTCGTGTCATTTTGTCTTATTATTTTTTATTTTAATCTTGTTTACTCCTCTTTATTAAAAGTTGTGATATTGTTTTGCTTATCTCTTCTCCACTATTCATATAGTAACCTTTATTCAGCAATCCTTTTTTTGTTTTTTTTTACGTTGTCTTACAGTTAACACTTTATTAATAAAAATATAAAAATTCTTGTTTGCGACATATATATTCTAAATTTGTTTATAATCGTAACGATGTGAATGATTGCTTTAACATTTTCGAAAAAAAAAAGAGGACCATTAAAGTGGAAAGATTATAAAATCCGAGAATTGAACTCAGAACCTTTGGATTACCTGTGGAATGCTCCAACTAAGCTACGCACCCGCTGACCATATCGCAACATTAATTTCGAGATCTTTAAATAAAAATGTTTAAAATAATGGTTAAGTGGTTAGTATGCTCCCCTCATAAACTGAACTTTCCTTAGAACATTCGACGTCGGTCGTGAGGTCGAATCCCTGTTCCGCAACTTTTTCTGTTTATTTCCATAATGGAAAATGCAGAGACCTTCCTCGGGGTATATACGAATTTGGGACTGGTACCGATCTCGGGTGTTAGTTATCGACACTGTGAACGGTTTTTCCATTGTCGGCGCGTTGTAAATATTTTCTTGAAAATAGGGCAATAGTTGGGATGCGCCTGCTACACGGAGAGACCGTTGAACTTTTGTGTTTTTCGTAGTTATACAGCGCAGCTTTTCATTGACGCGTCAGTTCACCCAAATTTGAGAGCGCGGCTGTCTCAAAATGCTGAGTGGGCAGCAGTCACGAATATGCTGTAAGCGTATTCAAAGAGGGCGCAGCTGTCCGTGCGCGTAGTAATGCTTCTGCCATATTTTGAGAGCGCAGCGTTCTCAAATTGAGAAAGCATTATTCTCTTGAGAAATCACGTAGTTCAACTGCCATTAGCAGTACAGATGTCACCAATAAGACAATAGCTATCTCAACGGTCTCTCCGTGTACGGTATAAACTGTCGACTGACTGTTGCCGGTCTTTATTATGTATTGTGTAATTACTTGCACTGTTTACTTGTCTATATTGTCTTGTGAGGGATAATGATACGAACTTCGCTTATTAGATGCATAAATGCAATTATATTAATGGAAACAAACCATATTATATAAATGGAAACAATTTAAAGTATGAAATACACGGTCGGCTCTCGGGCGGGGTGGTAAGGATGGATAAACACAATAATAGCAAATGACGAAACTGGATATATGCAGCACCCGTAGCAACCGAGTCTTACCCCATCATTTTCCGAAGTAATGCCCACAACTTGACCGCGGAAAAGTTCCGACGATACTTTCAACAGTCTGCCAAGGTCGACAGCGGTCCCGAATTCGTACCTTCGCAGAGCAATGTTTACTTCGCCGATTTTCCAAACAAATGAAAAACAAACAGAATAATTTGCATCGACGAGAATTCGAAATCGGGATCTAGAGAACGTTTAGATTACGAGGCGAGCAAACTCAGCACTTAACCATCCCGTTCTCCATAATCGATAGATAAAATCTAAAGTTAAACGATGTTTGGTTCTTCAGAGAATGGGTCAGGACAGAAAAAGCTAGAGGTTTTAAGTCCTGCTTAAGTTTTAATGCTCTTTATAATACAGGAATCTCGGAAAATAAGAATATAATTTATCTGATTGCTTTGACAGTCGTTTCATGATCGATGTGATTGCGCTAATGTGTTTATTGCCTCAAATGATGTTTGTTATCTTGGAAATTTATAATAAATTTAGCAATAAATTTCTGACGTAAGTAAAGAAACTTATTTTCCACAGAGTGCAATAACAACATCGAGTTGTACATTAAGCAGCTCGCCTAAGGTGTAACTTATATATATATATATATATATATATATATATATATATATATATATACATATAAATAAAATAGAATTTGTATTCCCATTACAGTTGTTTTAGGTAATATTTGGACTTGGCATGCCCATCAGTATTGAAGGACAGACTGCAATCACTGGATCATTTTTGAAAGTTATTTATAATTTACCGTTGAATTATACTAACTTGAAGTCCAGTACTACTGTACCATATACGCTCTTATTTAATGATCTGAATAGATGGAACATTTACAATATTATACAAACTATCGCACGCTTGTATGGCTATAATGGGAAATATTGTTTACTGAGAGCAATTTGTGAAGTTGCCTTTACACCATTTGCTACCAATTTAGGGGCAGTGGAGCGTCTGGCGCAAGTGTTATTTTCGTACGTATTTTATTAAAATCCGAGAACACTGATTACAAAATAAAATTTTATGTAGAATATATATTTCGTATATATTTATATTGAATACATTAAATGTGCTACTTTCTCAACTATACAAACATAAGCTATATACATTATATTAGTACCGAATAAACCATTTTATCGTAACTGCTAAAATCATTTAAAGATAATTGTTTCTGAAAACCTATGGAAAAAGTCGACTTTGGATAGGGGCGTCGTCAGTCCAAATCAGCATCGGAAATGACTTCTGGATTGCGATTTAGTGGTCCATCGGCTAACGACTAATCAGTATGAATTTATCCTATCTTGTCATTTTTTCGTGGTTTCAGCTTAGTGACCAACCGAAATTTGAATCGAAGACCAGTTTATAAATTCATTGTCGTTGAAGTTAATATAGCAAATTCCAGGTTAAAAACTATTGATAAGTTCAGTAATTCCATCTTTCTTTTTAAAAGTTTACAAAACAACGCAAGAGCTTTTATAACGTGCAAAATATACAAAAAATTCTGATCCATAACGTTTAGAATAGTATTGACAACGTTTCTTCGCATCACATCACATCTGATAAATAATAGTAGACGTATTTTATTTTAAAAATACTATTCAATGCCACCACTACGAAATGTTAGTTTTTCTTTGACTTTATATTATTCTTGTAATGTGTTTTCTAGCCGCAACAATGGAAATGATCTGAAAAATAATCATGGATTTGGTTGTGTATAAAAAATAGTATATTATGCTTTAAGGGAGGAAAGAGCGTGATCCCCGAGTGGAAGGTTTGCTGCGCGAGCGAAGCGAGGGCAGCCTCTCACGAGGTGCGCCCGCATTCCTCTCGTGAGGCATTCGCTAGTTTTTTCCTGGCCGCATCCATTACTGCAGCAGCACTTTTCATCCCACGAGAGTAATGAGAACGAAGTGCGCATGCTCACGGGCACTCAGACGGAATTGACAACTTTCGCCCCGCGTAGCGGATATAGAATACGGTCATTCTAACAAAGCCGGGAAAAAATACATTTAGCGTTACCCAGGAACAACGACGTGGATGTAATATTTTTCTGTTCCCTTTGGGGTGCTTGTTTTACGTGAGTCCCCTTGCCTCTCACTGTTCACTTACTTGAGTAAGTGTTCGAAATGTTGACCTTTCACTTCAATGCATTTATTTATTCTTTCATCATATGACTTTATACAGGATAGTATCATATCTGCAGAAATTTCTGCGCAAGCAGTTCTAATGCGTTCCACCATGTTTTCACGAGTCGTTGGTACTTGTTCATAAACCTTACCTTTTAGGTAACCCCATAGGAAGAAATCCGATGTATAGGATGTTAAATCAGGTGACCTCGCCGGCCAATTAATGGGGCCACCTCTAACAATCCACCGACCATCGGAATCAGGGTCTAGTACTTGCCTTGCTACTCTTGAAAAATGTGCTGGGCAACCATTTTACTTTCTATGATCTGAAACGAATTCTGGTGACGTTCTCAATTTGTAACGATATTTTACACATTTTCATTTTTATCATCGTCGATCAAATTGGTGCACTTTTTTCCGAGAAATCCAAATCTACAATAAAAAATGGGGGGTCTCTATGTAAGTTTTATTGTCCCCCCTCCCCCCTCCCACAGGGGGCGGAGGAGGGGGTTGATTTCATTATCACTGGATGCCCCCCTTCGAATATCTTTCATCCTACACCTTTTTTGATTCTGTGTATAGTTCTCGAGATATTTCTATGTCTTCAGATAAATCGGCCACTCTGGATATATACATATACACGTATTACGTTAAAAGTAAAAACAATTAAATTAGAAGTATTGAATTCACCTTTATAAACCTTACTGAATTTGAAATATATATAATGTCATATTAGATTTCAATACATTTGAAATGTTAAGAGATGTGGAAAATATACAGAAAAAAAATGCATAGAGGTCGGTTCCAGACCCATTTCACATGTATAAAGGTAGGTTCCAGGTCCGATGGCGCTTTCCAGCCCGAACCTGGAAGAACTTTATATCTAAGGGTCGTTTCCAGCCCCGGAAGTGGTACTTTCCAGGTCCGTATATACTGGGGCTAGAACAAAAAATGAGTTTTATACCAGGTTCTGTAGTGGCTGGATTAGGATAGATTTACGTACATTCATTATACTTAATACACTATGGGGGGAAGACATAAATGCATAAACACACAGAATTATCGTTTCCAGCCCGGACTGAACTATAATGTATATTACGGGGTGTGCCATTTGAAACAGGACAGCTGAATAACTCTTCAGGGAATGGAGGGGAAAAAATGGTTTAGATAAAAGGTGTAGGGTTCGAAGGGAGCCATAAGATGGTAACCTTAAGGTCAATTTTGAGCATAATTGATGGTCAAAGTATGTTTTTTCAAATGGAAAATGCTACGTTCGACCTCATAAATGAGAAGAGCGGAAAATTTTACGTCCGAATATGTTAACATATCAGGTTATTTAGCGGTCATTTGAAGGTTGAAAAACCATTTTCTATGAATTTTCACGGAAAAGCGTCAAACGAGTTGTTTCTCTGACCAAAGTTATTAGAGTTAAAGTGAAACCCCACGTTGCGACTTTGAATTCGACCTCGAGAATGATAATGATTGTCAAATTTGAAACAATAATTAACAAATTATTTATTTTTCCAGTTCGTCGTTTTATAATTAATATTCTTAAAGCTACTTCGTTATATCAACAGTTTTCATTACAATGTTAACGAAATCTGGAGATAATGCCGTGTTCTAATTCAAAAATAAAAAAAAAAAACAATTTATTATCGTGTAAGATGAGTGGCCTTATAATGAACAAAGGGATGGCATTTTTTGCAACTACATATTACTTCAACCTTTGGCTGTTCTTCCTTCTGACGTCGGAAACTTGTCCGCCGAATCAGAAGCGTTGCGAAAAATTGCCGAAAGTTTGCATGTCGTATATACATACAGATGGAGATACTTTTTATTTTGTTGGAAAATTTTAATTCTATCACTAGACGAGAGAGATGGATTCTTCCCATTAAAAATGGAAAGAATACATGAAATAAAGTTAGCATTACATCCCTATTAATTCTATTATTGTATTTTTAGACACTCAGAAAGTTGAAACTAAACTACATTTACTTTTGACTTGCTATTTTATTTTATCCTTTTAAATGTAGAAAATACAACTTCTTAACATTCAAAATAACTTCTGGAATCTGAAATTTAATCTTTCTTACAGGTGGCACAAATCCGTTGACGGGTGTATAAGACACACTCATTGCAGGAGATGTTCGAATTGATTGCCATTTACTTCAATACATAACTCCAGCCGGCGTCGAAAGTTTCCAAGAGCAGACTGAAAAACTTCTGGACGAATATTCGCAATTCCGTATCTGATGCATTGTTGTAGATCCACAGGTGTTGTTGGTCGGTTGGTATAAACGATATTTTTTACGTAACCCCACAAATGAAAATCTAGAGGGGTAGGATCTATCCGGAGATCCTACCGGCCACAGTACAAATCCACCTCGACCAATCCAACGATTGGGGAACAGGATATTTTGATAATCTCTAACACATCGAGCAAAGCGTGGTGGTGCACCGCCTTGCTGATATCACATCCTCTGCCTAGTTGCTAATGTCACAATTCCATGAGAACTGGTAATTCATTCTGTAAAAACTGTAGATAATTAGGACCTTTAACAGTTCCATCAAAGAAATACGGCCCAATAATTTGATTGTCTAGAATTCCACACCAAACATTTATACTCTACCGATACTGATAATCAACTTGTTGAGTCCAGTGCGGGTATTGCGCTGAACAATAGTGGCTATTATGACGATTTAACAAGCCAGTACTTTGAAACGTTGATTCATCACTGTAAAGAACATATCGAAAGAAATCGGGCGCTTCGTTCAACCTCTGTAAAGGCCAATATCAAAAGTTAACCCGATTCTGCATATCTTGTAGAGATAATTCTGTGGTCAGTGTGATGTGGTACGGATGATATCGAGCAGCTTGTTGAATTCGGTGTGCCGTACTACGTGGAATACCCAAATGGCGTTCAATATCACGTAAACTAACATGAGGATTCATGTGTATTGGTGCTGTAATCGCTCCTTTTTTATTTCTCCAAGTAGGAAAAGTAAGGAGGGAATCGAAATAAATTGCTATTATTTATTAGTTCCAAATCGATATATTTTCCGATAACTTACATGAAATTTACCTTAACGGTAGCATACGGCGCGGGCCCTAATCACGCAAGGGGAATCGTTACAAAGAAAGATGACCGGAGAAATACTCAAATACAAAAGAACAGAAAAACGAGGAGAGAGGCAAAACGCGAACAAAGAGGACGTGTATACCGCACTACACGTAATTCCTCGCAAAAGGGGGAGTATCGGGAGAATGGTGGCCCCATGGGCGACTTACGGGTAGTTGGATGTTCGGCTGGAAGATTCACGGTGAACTCCTTCCAAGGATGGTGTCCTCCGCTGTAGGCCGGGGACGTCGTCTTCTCCGGTAGATCGGATGGAGAAGCCGTTTGGGTCCTGGAGTGCGTTCACCTCCTGTTGGTGGGGTCCCGGGTTTTCGGAGGTCGACCTGGCACCGTAATCCGCAAAATGGAGAAGGCACTCTCCTCGTCGCACTACGTGACTTTTTCTTCGATTCGCACTAACTGTTCGTGTGACTCTCCCGTGGCGCAAGAGAGGCGACGAGATAATTCCAACTGATTCGAAGCGCGATCGTCCGTTTCTTCGATGCTCCTCGAGTGGCGCCACCTCAGGGCCTGATGTCGGGATGATTCGTAGAAGGAGGGAGAAGCGCGGCGGCCGCGCCGCCTGCTCGTACCGGTTTCTCCTTCGGAGAGGGAGAGAGAGAGATACTTGAACGAGTCAATCGGCTCGGACTCTATTGGTGGAGAGAGAGAGAGAGACAAATCCCGGCGTCACTCGGCTCCGTCTGTGGGGGAGGAACTCCCGACGGCGACGGCCGGGAGGTATGAACTTCCATGAAGCGTATCCCCGGTACGGCGGGCGAGAACAGCGGCGAATAGGGGGAAGGATTCCCCCGGAACGCTCTTCCCGGTTAGAGTTAACGGCTCGATCTGTGACTACGTCACAGTGCTAAAACAGAAACGCATCGAGGGTCATTAAAGTTGAAACCTTGATTGTTTCGGCGTTCACCAATCCTTCCTGTCGACAATTTCATTCAACTTGGCGAATGACTTCTGGAGAAGGATGATGCTGCCGATCTCCAAACCGCTCTCTGTACAATCATGACGCCCTTTGATACACTCCGCGACACTCACCCAAGATCATTAAAATATCAACACCTTCGTCAGCTGAATAAACCATTTTGAACCCGCACTTACACCGTAAACGATGAAAACTTCTTAATAATCATTTTCGTACTGATTTGAAGAATAAACTCTGTAGGTTAGTCACGTTTACTTTATGTATTTTATATACTTTAAGTAAACGTAATAAATACAATAATTGTTTTTCATTTAAAAGGATCAAATAAAATAGCAAGTCAAAAGTAAATTAATTTTAGTCTGAACTTTCTGAGTGTGTGAAAATACGACAATAGTAGCTTTAAGAATATTAATTATAAAACGACGAATTGGAAAAATAAATAATTTGTTAATTATTGTTTCAAATTTGACAATCATTATCATTCTCGAGGTCGAATTCAAAGTCGCAACGTGGGGTTTCACTTTAACTCTAATAACTTTGGTCAGAGAAATAACTCGTTTGACGCTTTTACGTGAAAATTCATAGAAAATGGTTTTTTAACCTTCAAATAACCGCTAAATAACCTGATATGTTAACATATTCGGAAGTAAAATTTTCCGCTCTTCTCATTTATGAGGTCGAACGTAGCATTTTCCATTTGAAAAAACATACTTTGACCATCAATTATGCTCAAAATTGACCTCAAGGTTACCATCTTATGGCTCCTTTCGAACCCTACACCTTTTATCTAAACCATTTTTTCCCCTCCATTCCCTGAAGAGTTATTCAGCTGTCCTGTTTCAAATGGCACACCCCGTAATATACATTATAGTTCAGTCCGGGCTGGAAACGACCATTCTGTGTGTTTATGTATTTATGTCTTCCCCCCATAGTGTCTTAAGTATAATGAATGTACGTAAATCTATCCTAATCCAGCCACTACAGAACCTGGTATAAAACTCATTTTTTGTTCTAGCCCCAGTATATACGGACCTGGAAAGTACCACTTCCGGGGCTGGAAACGACCCTTAGACATAAAGTTCTTCCAGGTTCGGGCTGGAAAGCGCCATCGGACCTGGAACCTACCTTTATACATGTGAAATGGGTCTGGAACCGACCTCTATGCATTTTTTTTCTGTATATTTTCCACATCTCTTAACATTTCAAATGTATTGAAATCCAATATGACATTACATTTCAAATTCAGTAAGGTTTATAAAGGTGAATTCAATACTTCTAATTTAATTGTTTTTACTTTTAACGTAATACGTGTATATGTATATATCCAGAGTGGCCGATTTATCTGAAGACATAGAAATATCTCGAGAACTATACACAGAATCAAAAAAGGTGTGGGATGAAAGATATTCGAAGGGGGGCATGTAGTGATAATGAAATCAACCCCCTCCTTCGCCCCCTGTGGGAGGGGGGAGGGGAACAATAAAACTTACATAGGGACCCCCCATTTTTTATTGTAGATTTGGATTTCTCGGAAAAAAGTGCACCAATTTGATCGACGAGTTTTTGCATTTTAGTACGATGATAAAAATGAAAATGTGTAAAATATCGTTACAAATTGAGAACGTCACCAGAATTCGTTTCAGATCATAGAAAGTAAAATGGTTGCCCAGCACATTTTTCAAGAGTAGCAAGGCAAGTACTAGACCCTGATTCCGATGGTCGGTGGATTGTTAGAGGTGGCCCCATTAATTGGCCGGCGAGGTCACCTGATTTAACATCCTATACATCGGATTTCTTCCTATGGGGTTACCTAAAAGGTAAGGTTTATGAACAAGTACCAACGACTCGTGAAAACATGGTGGAACGCATTAGAACTGCTTGCGCAGAAATTTCTGCAGATATGATACTATCCTGTATAAAGTCATATGATGAAAGAATAAATAAATGCATTGAAGTGAAAGGTCAACATTTCGAACACTTACTCAAGTAAGTGAACAGTGAGAGGCAAGGGGACTCACGTAAAACAAGCACCCCAAAGGGAACAGAAAAATATTACATCCACGTCGTTGTTCCTGGGTAACGCTAAATGTATTTTTTCCCGGCTTTGTTAGAATGACCGTATTCTATATCCGCTACGCGGGGCGAAAGTTGTCAATTCCGTCTGAGTGCCCGTGAGCATGCGCACTTCGTTCTCATTACTCTCGTGGGATGAAAAGTGCTGCTGCAGTAATGGATGCGGCCAGGAAAAAACTAGCGAATGCCTCACGAGAGGAATGCGGGCGCACCTCGTGAGAGGCTGCCCTCGCTTCGCTCGCGCAGCAAACCTTCCACTCGGGGATCACGCTCTTTCCTCCCTTAAAGCATAATATACTATTTTTTATACACAACCAAATCCATGATTATTTTTCAGATCATTTCCATTGTTGCGGCTAGAAAACACATTACAAGAATAATATAAAGTCAAAGAAAAACTAACATTTCGTAGTGGTGGCATTGAATAGTATTTTTAAAATAAAATACGTCTACTATTATTTATCAGATGTGATGGGAATTCTGGAGACGTCGAATTTTAGGGATTTTTTACTTTCGCTTTTTGTCGATTACAGCGTCACCTGTAATAGCTCCTAGGTCAAATTAGTGTACTTTTTTCGGAGAATCTAAATCTGCAATAAAAAATAGGGGTTCCTATTTAAGTTTTATTGTTTTCCCCCCACTCCACCCCCAGGGGGTGGGGGAGGGGGTCAATTTCATTATCACTGGCTGCCCCCCTTCATGTCAAACAACTTTCATCGGACAACTTTTTTGATTCTGTGCATAGTTCTCGAGATATTTCTGTTTCAGATAAATCGGCCACCCTGTATATATATATATATGTGTGTGTGTAAGTCTCAAGACTTGCCGATTCTTGTGTTCTCTCGTGTTTACAGAAATGAGTACGCGTTGATACGAGTGTAAACTGGAAGTTTTACTGAAAATAACAATGTAAATCGGAGTAATGGTATTACAGATACGTATTGCAGAAATCGTGGAATGCAAAGATCAGGTATTTACCTGAACCACCAATAAGTACTTAATAGTTATCTCATCCGGCGTTCACAGACAGACTTGTCTGCGCGGTAACACAACTCCAAGTATCTGATACTCGCTGACCGAGGCGCCGCCCTACGTGCCGTTAGTTTGGAGCGAGTACAAACTTACATCCCCCCTCCTTCGCCCCACCTCATGGAACATAGGTTGCTGGAGTAGGATAGTAAGGAATCATTTTACTGGCATGAAAGTTATTTGATTCTTTTTTTTTTAAACCCGAGTCTATACTGTATAGTTGATTGGAAATTTTGTTTTTTATTTTAAAAGGACCCAATATAATCGGATATAACTTGTTTCGATTTAAACGGCTGCAATTCTGGATGAATACCAGATCTCCATCTTCGTATCTTATTGGTTTTTTATTTTTGTCACAGTAAATTGTATTTTGGACAGGATTTTTTTTGGAATTTAAGAATGCTATTTCCCTGTTTTTCTCCAAGTTCTCAAAGGTGTTTTTATTTAGTTCGGGGAGGCGAGAAAGAATTATCGGTTCCGTGCAAAAGATAAGTAGGAGTGAATTTTGTTGTGCTGTGGACAGTATTATCATAATTTTCGATGCATTGTTCGGCTATGATACTCCATGGTCGGTGTCTGTTTTCTGAAATCTTACATCGAACTAAATTTACCAAAGTTTGGTTTGTTCGCTCGTTTTGCCCGTTCAAAAAAGGACAATCGACAGCTGTAAAAATGTATTTAATATTACTTGACCTCAAGAAATTTTTAAATTGGTTAGAGTTTATACCGGTATATTGGTCTATTAAAAGTAATTTTATCTTATTATTTTTCTGTAATTTGTTTACTAAATTGATGAAATCTTTTACCGTTTGGGTTTTCGACATTAGCGTGAAAGCATATTTTGTGAAATGATCTATTATTAAGTGTAAATATCTTTTTGGTGATTTATTTCCTGTGAACCCCCCTATTGTGCCCAGGGATACTATCTGGAATGGCACCTATGCTGGGCTCAGTTGGGACAGAGGTTGTTTCAAAGTTCCGAACCTTGTCTTATTTTTTATGCACGTGCCGCATGTTCGACAGGTGAGATTTATATGTTTATGCATGTTTTTAAAGTAGTATATTGGTGTTAGGGTTAGGATTAATTGTTTCACACCGATGTGACTATTGTTGTAAATTTTTTGTTATTAGATTAATGCCAAATCTTCTGTAATCCAGATTGTTTCTTTGTTATTAAGTGTTTTATAATAAATGTTCTGTATTGTTTTTTCCAGGGTTGTATTTTGATATATAATTTAATATTGTTAATAATTAAAGATCATGGGATTTTTTTATATTGAAGTTTTCGAGAGATTTATGGTAGGAAAAAATTGTAAACTTATGTCTCATTAAGTATTACTGCCAATATAGTATTGCTTCTTTTATCATTAGACATTCTAGGAATATTGCACGTTAAGTTTTTTGTGACTGCGTTAATTTTTTTTGAAAAGAATAACACTGGTTTTAATGAATTATCATTTTGAGGCTGTTTAAAAACTGCTCTGACTCCCTCTTTAGATGCATCTATAAGATGTATGTTGGAAGTGTCGGGTTGAAGATCGCCAGTATAGGGTCGGAGCATAAATTTTGTTTTATTTTCTCGTTAAGTTTTCTTCGCATTTCTGTGACCACTTGAAGTATACATTTTTTCTTAATAAGTTATGGAAGGGTTCCAGTATTGATGAAGCGTTTGGAATGTATTTCAAATAGAAGTTAATTTTTCCTAAAAGTTGTCTAATGTTTTTTTTTATTTTGTGGTACCAGAAAATTTTTTATCGCTATTACATTGTCATTTAAAGGTCTTATTATATTTTCTCTTATTTCATGCCCTAGATATACGACTGCGCTTTTGGCGAAAGAAGATTTTTTTAAATTTAATTTGAAACCGGCCTTTTAATAGCTGTCAAAGTTGTATCGATATGTTTCCAATGGTCGTTAAGATTTTTTGAAAAGATTAAGATGTCATCTATGTAATTTATAGCGAATGAATTAAGATTATTTTTGAAAATTACATCAGTCAATATTCTTTGAAATATTGCCGTAGCTGATTTAAGTCCGAAAGGTAAACATGACCATTGCCAGTCACCGTTATATGTAATGAAGGCCGTCTTTTGTTTATCTTTTCCTCTAATTGGTATCGACCAGAACGCAGAATTTATGTCTGTCAGAGTTTCGTAAAGAATTTACAATCGCGCGCTGCAAGTAACAGATCGTCTATTAATGGGAATGGGTGGCACTCCGGAGTGATTATTTTATTGAGTTCACGGTAGCCAATAAACAGCCGTGATTTTTTTCCTCGCCCTTCTTGAAAACAAACGTTACCGTGGACGCATAGATGCTGGTAGAATATTCGATGAGACCTGCCTCCAGTAGGGATTTTATTTGGCTATTTATTTAATCTTTATCTTGTAGTGTTTTTTTTTATCCTATCCAGTTAGTTTTACCGTTGCCTCACAATTTTTCACCGCCCCAATATCATATTTGTTTTTCGTGAAAATGTTGTGTTTGCTTAATAGGTAGTTCAGATATATTTGGTTATTATCGTTAGTGTATATATTGTCATTTAATGTGTTTATTTTGATTTCGCTATCTAAATTTATTTTGTTTTCCCTTTTTTGAACAATTTTCTTACTTAAATGCTTTGATACTATTTAATCCTAGAAGGATGTCATCATGGAATGAGTTGCTATTTATTACAAAGAAGGATCAATTTTATTAAAATATTAAAAATTTGTAAGCCAATTGTTATAGGTCCTAGCGTTTCACTGAAACCTGAGACCGTATTTATTTTTCTCACCCCAATTATATTACAATTTAATTTGAGTTTTTTACGTCATTGTAATTTATTATCGATATGTTTGCACCCGAGTCATAAAGTGCAATAGCCGGGATGTTGTCTATTAAGACTTTTAGTTTAATAAGTGGGGTAGTTACACGTTTTTTTATTTATCGGACGATGAAATGCTATCTTCGATTGCCAGGTTATTTATCATTTTAATTTTATCATTTTTCATGTTTTATTTAATATTTGGGTGTTTATTGCGGCATATATTTTCGGGAGGGAATCTGTTTGGGAACCCTTTATCTTTACAGTACGAGCAAGGTTTGAAATCCATTTTATTTACTGTTATATTTTGTGTTTCATTTTCGTTTACGGAAGTATTTTGATTGTTATACTTATTTATATATAGGCCTTCTAATTGTTGAATACAAGACATTAAGTTACCGACTGTTCTTAGATCTCTTTTAATGATTCGTGATCTTAGATTTGGCGGGAGTCCCAACATAATAAAATTCATTTGGCTATTCGCGGTCATATCAGGGTCAGCATCAATAAGTAAATTTCTTTTTTTAGGACATAATCTAACAGTGGACCATTAATGTGATGGAAAGTCTAGGCGTAATTTATTTTCGTCCAGACCTTCTCGGAAAACGTGTCAAGGAACGAGTTTGGCCAAAATTCCCACGGATGGGAAAGAGAGTGCGTTTTTAAAAAATCGAGAAACCAATCAAGAGCTGGTCCTGCCAAAAAGAGTTTCAAAACTTCTGCGAAGTGAGCTGTAGTTATTTTCAACCGATTGTATTCCGACAGAAAGAGATTTAAAAATACATTTGCATTTTGATTTATTCCCGAAAATTTTTCCAGAATTATATCTTTCGCTAGCGAATGTATAGGTTAATATTCAACCGATTCGGATGGGACCTTTGAAGATAGGCGGTTTCGGAGACGATGCGAGCCCGTGCCTCGTCCAAATGTAGATCATTAAAGCATACGTTACCCTCTTCGTCTAGATAAGTGTCTTTTAGCTCGTTCGTCAACGAATTTGGAATTTCATGGGATTCGGTCAAGTTAAGCAGATGGTAAATGAATGCAATTTCATTTATAGTGAATGCCATTAAAAAATCGTGTATAGAATGGAATAAAAAGATTTCTCGTGTCAATTATTCAAGATTCACTAAGGGTTCGTATACAACATAATAAGGAAAAATACTATTTTCTTTTTTTTAATTAAATTTTATCCCAATAAGCATAGATTTTGAAAAAAAATACTTTACGACTTCTCGAAAGTCCTCATGAAATTATAGTTATATTACATATATAAGAAGTCATAAAAAAGATTTCTTTTATAACAAATTTGAGGTACCGACTGCAGTTCAGCACATATTAGTGCACGTCAAACTTCTGTAGGTTAAAAATTATGCACCAAGTTTTTAATTTCATCCTTTCTTCAACTATTAATTAAAGTGTTTTGAAGAAATAATGTTCCATTCGCTAATGGCATTAGTACTTTGTCAGATAAGTTATTGTTTATTGAATATTTTAAAAATAGTTTTAAACAATCTGATGAAATCAGTGGATCGCAGGTTTCTGGAAGTGTGTGAAAAGTTAGAGGTCCACTTACAATCACCTGGCTGGGCCATTGGGTGATGAGGTAGCTGATGATACAAATATGCATTCGGCTAACCCTTGGAGAATTACTGCTATTCTAGTGTTTTACGGTGTGTTCGATGTGTTCAATGGTGCGCTGTTCTTTTTACAAGAAAGTAAAGTAATTATAGGAGATGCCAAGGGTAAATACAGTTTCGTCGTCTCAATACAAATGAACAAACCGGAAGCCATTCATATGTGAATAGACAAAATGGATTTAATAAACAAAGTTGTGAAAGTGAATAATAATAGACTGTAACCTGCCACTTCTGATAAAAATATTTTATATTTAACCTGCCACAAATGTAACCTGCCCATATTTTTATTGAATAAATTAAAATTAAAATAAGGAAACAGTGTTAATTTTATTTTAATTTATTAAGTGCTCAAAATATCCAGCATCAGCAGTTGTGTAGTGCGCGAGGCGCTTGCAATTGTTGGAAAAAGTTGAATTATTACGTTCAAGAAGTTTTTAACGTAGTGAAACGAAGTTTATTTACCGGCCTCCGAATTTCTACCATGCCGACCTCCGGCGGGCAATTATTAGTCGGTAATTTTCGTCAGGTCCTGTGGGTGCGCGCGCCACCGAGTCGCCATGTGGGGCCTGGCTATAAAAGCGCGTGCACAGCCCGACTCGAGGTTCTTTCTCGCTCGGGCCACCCGGGGTTGAGAAGTTCAATGATCATCGGGTCCACCCGTTGACGAGGCTCCAGGTCCACCAGGAGTTACGTCCGAGGTCCACCTCGGGCTCCTCTTAATAATACCCGTCATCCGCTTCCTGCTTGAGGCTGCTGCTCGGGTCCACCCGTGCATCCTAGCGTGCGGAGGCCGCACTTACCTGCCCCTCACCGGTCAGGGTCACCTTGACCGTTCCGAAGTACCTGGCTGGGTCCACCCAGCATCCGTCTGATCCGAAGCTCGGCAGCACCAAGCAACGTCCAGTCTACTGGACGTACCCGTCTGTCCCGTGGTTCCACTCCTGGCAGAGGTCACCTCTGTCTCCGCCGTCCGGAGGCCGGACCCTGCGATCCTTGCGTGCCGGGTACTCAAAATTATATTAGCGTCTCTAGTGCTTAAGTACTCATGTATCCAGTGGATTCAATAAACCTGAGTTCTTTTCATATTCTGTGTTTTTATTTCACTAACCCCTTCACCCAGCGACGCTCTCCGTCTCCGTTGACCCTGGCGTACCAGAGCTGACCCGGCAACGGAGAGCGAGATAAAAACACCGTTACAGTAGGATGCTTAAAATTCATAAATGCTTTTGAAGATTTCAGAGCAGTTGTTCACGCTTGCTTCGGTCATCACCTCGACCCAATTTATAGGCATAGAATAGCTCCTTTCAAGGAAACCTACTTACAACTAATGTCCCGATAACACCAAAAATCCACGCGGTTTTCTTTCACCTTACCATGAGTATCCGATGTCCGGAAAGGCCTTGGATTTTATAGTGAGCAAGCGATGGAGTCGGTGCATGCGGATTTCAAGCCTGTGTGGAAAAAGAATAAAGTTTCCAAAGATCATGCTGAGTATGCGAATATAATAGTTTACATTCGTTTTAATCATTACATGTAAATGTTTTTAGATCGTTTCATTAATGTAATCAATGCATTTAATGTACATGTGAACATAATTTGTTACGTTTTTATTTTGTGTCTTAAAATTGATAATAGACACCATAAATATAGTAATTTAACAAATTCGATGTATGTGGTGAATTATTCGGGACAAGGGTTTATTTTTTATTCAAATGACAAAAAAAGCGGTTTCATTATCACAGTTTTTTCAGCTCTACAGCTTACTCATATAGGATTTTTCACAAGCTACTGAACGAGGTAACTTACATGCAAAAAACGACAAAAATATTAATTTTTTTACACTTAGACCGTGGATAACTGAAGAATTCTGCATTATCGATAAGTGCTCTGTAGACGAATTGTAGGGCATTAATCGAGCTTCAAAAAACCCTAGGATAGTATTGATGTATATTTCACAGCAACCGAAATATAATCCAAATTTTGTGTAGGAGAATTGGAAATTGTTGAATTCTAACCGCCAATTTCAACTACCCACGTGTTTTGAAAACCACGGAAGTAAACGGAAGCCGGTCCTCATCGCTCCGTAAAATACCAAAAACTGTAATTTTACTGTAAAAAATCATCATATATTGATTTTTTCAAAAAGTGGCCTAAATTTTTTTTTAATTTGGACTTAAAATTATTGTTTGACATCATAGAAAAGATATAAGAAAAAAAATTTGATTTGCAAGAACTTTTGATTTAGACTTGATCGTTATGGTTGTAATAGGTATAAGTGCGACAAAGAGATGTATATTATAGAATAGGCATATTAGAAAGCTACGTGTCGTAATCGAAAAGGGAGAAAGAGGTGGGAGAAAGAGATGCGTGGGGGAAAAGATCAGGGAATTCGCGGCCCAGGAACCAAATTGCGATCGAGGAGCAGTGAGAATTGGCAAGGAGACCTGGGAAGTAACAAAACAAGTGGTGAGAAGACGGACTTCTCGAAGAAGACATCGATATAAAATCGTACACCACGTTCATCTAGTGTATAATTACCGCCAATTAAATGGGCCGTCAACGATCATCTCACCTGACAGTGCACGACCGAAGGGTTTCCCCAGGTGCCGGGAAAAGGACGTACTTTGCCCTTCGGCAAAGTGAATGGTAAGATCAACTTCCAACCAAATAATCCCGATAGCTGAGATAAATCAGAAATCCTAATACCAAATTCTTTTCGTCTTCGACCAAAATCCGGACGCCACGAGTTCCAGCCATCTTTCCCCGTCACCACATGTTGGAAGTGTTCCTGAGGACGGCCATTTTGTGTGCGTCGCGGTCATCTCCAACGGCTCGCCAGGTTTTGATTGTGACCCTGCGCCTCTTTCTCCATTGCGTGCGCGATTTCCTCAAATGTGACATAATTGTTGTAATTAGTTTACGAATTTTATTGTTTTTCAATTATGTGTGATAATATTCCATTTGGAAATCCTTCGGAATATTACATGGTCTAAGAAAAAAAACACAAAGTATCAGATTTTTTATCAATATTCAATATTCAATATCCAATAAACGATTACTTATCTCCATTAATCGGCATTAGCGAATGGAACATTATTTTTTCAGAACACTTCAATTGATAGCACGGATGAATAACATATAGCCAACGGTCGGGTAAAAGTCGCGACGTCGATTACCGGATATATTTGCACATGGGCTCTACCCATTCCACTGACACTCGCTCAGTTCAGTTGACTACCACTTGTCCGCCATGGCTGCTCAATAACACATGTTTACACATCTATAAATTCGGGATCGGATTCGCGAAAAAACCACGGAAGTAAACGGAAGCCAGTCCTCATCGCTCCGTAAAATACAAAAAAAAAAAGAAAAAAATCGCTTTAACGACCCACGTGGAGTGGCGAATTCATATTCCCCGAATATAAAAAGGAGAAAATTTTGACAAACTCTACAATCAACAAAGGGATTACATTTAGATCTAAAATCGAGGCGCATCGGCAAATTTTGTGTAGGAGAATTGAAAATTGTTGAATTCTAACCGCCAATTTCAACTACCCACGTGTTTGGCTCTAGGTAAGTCGAGAGGGGCGCCCATAATTTAAGCAATTTTTAGAAATTTTCTTTCCTTTTTACCAAAAAATTATAACCCGTCTTTTGGTTGGGTTAATAAATGATATTTAAAAAAATTACTAAAATAACAACAAATATATTTACAATCAAAATTAACAGAAAATACAATAAAACAATAAGCATAGCAAAGAAATGGGGCACGCAAAAAGTAATTATATTTAGGGTTCATAAATTCGCCTCTATCGTGAGTTTACTAAAAAAATGACCGGAATGAATGGAATGCAGAAATGGATAAACAAAAGGGGTACACATAGGTAAGATAAATGAAAATGGGAAAAACGCATTCGAGAAATGATCTCACGAAATAGTTAAGATGCTCCAACGGCCAAAATCTAATCTCGAAATTTCGCACGTGTGCACACGCGATTGCGATTAAGGAACGCAACTGAAATAAAAATCTAAATGAGCACAATTTTAATACAAATCGCAATTTTCGAATAAAAATGTAATATTTAACTCTAAAATAAAACGCAAATAAATCTAATCCAAATCTATGCTAGTCTGGCTAATTGCAAAATCGTAGTGAAGTCCGTTGACACCCTGAACCTTGACCCCCAAATTCATCCCTTCCCTCATCGCGAATATGCCCGAAATCTTCTAGGCGAACATCGGGAATTTTGAATGGGGAAAAGGCATAGGGTCAACGCAATACAGATGCCGCGACGGGATACTCCCTTTAGCGGTTCTCATTCGGGTTGAAGTTAAAATGTGGGGACAAACATACAGGAAAATGCTGAAACCGAGTGGCAGCCCCTGTGATGCGACGATCGTCGGCAAGACGCAACAAGGAAAGAATACTTGTGCCATAAAGAAGGCAACTACACACTTACGGTCTACGCACACCCATGCGTACCCGATATGCCGTGCATACATCGCCGATTAGCCCCACTATTTCCAGCCTAACTAACGTGGGTGTGATATGTGCGTCTGTCTCGTCACAAGAAAGTGCGAGCGGCACCGACATAGGAAATATAGAGACCGAATGAAAACAACGCTGCAGGTGTAATATTACTAATTAAATCAAAGAGGTAAATTCGAAAAGGGATACGCCTATAAGAAAGGAGAGGACAAAGGAAGTATTTTGGATTATCGATATTTACGAAGGAAATCTATTAAATGTTACCGAACTAAATAAAATTAATTATGAACAAGAAGAAGTAAACATCAAATCTTTTTATGAGTTTCAGGTTACAGGGGAGATTGACGATATTTCGTCATAAAATAAAAATATATTTTAAAGCAACAATATTTTGATCTTATTACTCGACTCAAGAATTTTATAAAAATATTTTACTTCAAATTTGCAATCGATATAAATCAATGCATTGATAAATATGTAGAAGAAAGAGAACGACTCGATTCGAGATATAATTGCAAAAGTCCAAGCCTTAACGATTCATAGATATATAAGTCTCAAACACAAACTCCGTATATAGTACACTTACAAACTTTTGACGAAAATACAAAAATTTAAAGTAACGGCTATCAATTTGCCAGATCCCCCCATTCGAGTGGTATTACGTTTGACAGAATCTTAAAACTAAACCACTACAAATTCCATCTTTCATTCTTTACTTTGGAGAACGAAATTACAATTTTTTATTGGACAATGCTTCGGTTGTCCCTATAGTATGGATACCGTACAGATACCGTACATACCGTCCTTCAAATTAAGTATTTCAGGGGTTATACATGGCTGCGGTACCAATATTACGGATGACATAATTTTAAAAGGGACTGAAGAACAATATAAAAATAAGAGCAAAATAGAAAGAATTATTAAAATCAATTCCAACAAAGATTTAGAACCCTATCAAAGTATAAAAATATCAATCGAGTGTAACGATCTCCCTAATAAAATAGTTATTTGGAAAGAAGTGCACGAAATCAGACCTTACGTGTTTCCGGTTTCTCATTGTCATAAGTGCTGGGACTTAGGACATAATTTAAAGAATTGCAGATCCAAAATATATGTATGTCCTAATTGTGATAAAGAGCGCAATCAAAACCATACATGCGATTCAAGAACTAAATGCTGCATTAAATGTTTTAAAAAACAAATTACTAGCAGACATGTCACGAATGACAAATTGGCAGGCCAAAGTTACATTGAACAAAGCAAAATAAAAAAGATTATGGCAGAATGAAATTTAACCTATCCCGAGGCCCGTGATTATAATTCAAATATATCCACCAACTCGATGCCCTGTTTACAAAGTATTCTTAATAAACAAACATCCAAAAGACAAAGACCGGAAGATAAACATAATTGAAATCTAACTGAATTACCAAATAATATCACGAACTTGTATGACAGTGAGATGCCATTGTCTGCCATTAGTAATAATATTGTTGAAAACAGACAAACAATCATTAATTTCGAGTCGTGTTTATACCGTCAAAGCGAACGGTCGCGCATCGTTTTCGCTTTGTATACAGTAACGCGTGTGATAAATAGTGGCACAGTGAAATATAGTGTCTTATACATTAGTGTTAAAAGGTTTTGAGTGAATAAGTGAAAACAACAGTTACATACTTACCGGCTGGGGAAAAAAAATATCTCAAATACAAGATTCACAAAAAGACACAGGATTCAGCCAACAAACACAGAGGAGAGCATATGCCGCCGCAAAAACCCAAGAATTTCCGAAGAAAGAACAAGGAATAATAATTTATGCAGACAATGAAGTATCATATAAGGAATATACCATATCATTAAGCAAGATTATAGGAGGCCAAAACGTTAGATTCGCATCAAGAATATCAAACAACCGTGTGTGCATATTTGTAGCATCGCAAGAAATCGCTGAAAATGTGACGGAAAATATTAAAACCCTCAAAGTTGGAGATCAAAATTATGAAATGAGACCACTCGTCAATAAGTTAAAACGAATCACCGTAACAGCACTCCAATACATTCCACACCACGAAATAGAACAAGAAATATCCATAGTCGGTATTCAAATATTATCAAAGATTCAATTTATCCGAGCTGGAATCATAGATGACAAATGCCAAAACGTAATGAGCTTCCATCGACAATTCTTTGTCCAACCGGAAGACGTACGAAAAATTCCCGACTCCATTTTGATGCATTACGATTCGACACCTTATCGAATTTTTTTCGGTACTGACACAGCCACATGCTATTTATGCAAACAAAAAGGCCACCTAGCAAAATATTGTACAGTACCCGAGGAACCGGGGATATTTAGCGTATCTACGCATCTATATTCCCAAGAAGATAAAAATAATGAAACGATGTTCCCATCCTTACCAGAAAAAAGAGTGGAAACAAAAATAAGAGCATTCGATAAGGAAAAAACAAATAATTATCAGACCTTATTTGGAAAGTAAACAAACAAACGACAAGCACCATCAACAACCGAAACCTCCAGCTTGAGAAGCGAATACATCAATGAAAATAATGACACGGAAATAAACAATGACGAGTCGAAAACAATAAACGAAAATATATCAAAGAAAACAGTCACAATAAATAGAAAAAAGCCAAAGTCCAAATAGAAGAAAATGAAACGATTAACGAAAATAAACATACAAATAATATGGACGAAATTAAACAAATAATCACCGCAGAGCCCGAAAAATACTTAATGACATTTGATCAATTCGATAGTTTCATAGACAACTGCAGAGGAGTAGACAAGATAATCGACATAGCAAGAAAATATACACAAGATATACCAAAGTTATTAGAAACAACAACAGAAATTAGATCGAAATTAACCCAAAAAAGAGGGCCGAAAGGCTTTCTCACAAAAAACATAAAAAAACTTAAAAACAGTATAAAAACACAAGACTCTGAATCACCAACAAATAGATCAAGAACATCTAGTTGCAATTCAATTTCATCCAGTGAAGAAGAAGTGTAAATTCATTGAATTGTCTCTTCCAGTAGGCAAATGAAGATACTTCAGTGGAATTGTAATGGAGTGAAATGTCACCACGAAGAGTTTATGCTACTCATAAACCAAATTAAACCAAAAATAGTGTGTCTACAAGAAATAAATTTACCAGCAAATACAAAACTACAAATAAAAGGTTTCAAGTGTTTTCAAAAAAATAGAATACAGGCCGCCAGAGCTAGTGGCGGAGTAGCCATTTTAGTAAACGAATCATGGCAAGTTAGAAACTTAAAATTGATAAATGCCGACGAAATGGAAATATTGGCAGTGGACATAATTTTGCCCATTAAGATAAAAATAGTAAATATCTATCTCCCAAATAGTCAACTCGAGGCACTAGAATGCTGCAACACAGTCATTAAACAAGTTACAGGAAATCAACTAATCCTTGGAGACTTTAATGCGCACAATCCATTATGGGGTTCCAAAAAAAATTTGTAAGCGAGGAGCAATAGTAGAAAAAGTGATAGAAACACTAGACCTTATCGTATTAAATAATGGGGCGCAGACGCACTACAGTACAGCATCAGGAACATTCTCTGCCATTGATATAACTCTATGCAATCCAGAAATCGCGGATAGATTCGAATGGACAACACTTTTAGGAGAGTGCAGCAGCGATCATTATCCAATTGAAATAACATAGGATTACGGGCAACCGAAAGACACTAACGACCACATAAACATTTCAAACACGCGTTGGAATATAAAATATGCGAGCACTGAAAATTGGAACTTGCTCGCAAAACAGTCGGAGAATAAGATATCTCGCATTGACCTCCCAAAAGAAGTAACAAATGATTTAGCAGATAAAGTAGTAAATGAGTTATCAAATGAAATCACATCGTGTGCAGAAGAAACAATCGGTAAAAGTCGCAGTCGAAATCCAAAACACGTCGCTTGGTGGAACGAAGAATGTAAAGAAGCCAAAAAAGAAAAAATCATGCTTTCAACGTGTGGAAAAAATGTCGATTGGATGAAAACAAGGAACGCTTTTTGAAAACGAGAGCAGAGGCTAGAAAAATGTTTAAAGAAGCAAAAAAAGAGTCTTGGTTAAAATTCGTATCATCGATGAACCACAACACAACTAACAAAGAAATATGGGGCAAAATTAAAAGCATAACAGGAAAAAATTCAAAGTTCAACAAAATTCAAACAATTACCGACCAGAACGGGGAAACAATTTCCGATAACAAAGAAATAGCAAACGCGTTCGCCGAACATTTTGCAAAAAATTCAGCTACATCAAATTTCCATCCCAGCTCCAAACCAGCAAAAAGAGAAACGACTCAAAGCACATTAAAATATTATGCTAAAATAAATAATACATTCGACACAAATAGCTTAAACGAAAATTTCAGTATAGACGAACTGAAAAGAGCAGTATCTGCACGAAAAGGACTAGCACCAGGACCAGATAGTATACCAGCAATTTTGTATGCAAAACTGTTGCATACAAGCCCAATAAAATTGCTAAATATTATAAACTGGCTATGGACAAACGATCTGTTTCCACAAATTTGGGCTCAAGCAACAGTCATTCCTCTCCCTAAACCAAACAAAGATATTTTCGCGATAAATAATTACCGGCCTATATCTCTGATATGCACTTTATGTAAAATAATGGAAAGGATGATTAACTACAGATTAAAATGGATACTGGAGAAGTACGGGATCTTAACAGACGAACAATCAGGCTTCAGACAAAAAAGATTTACTTGAGACGCGACACAACACCTCCATTCAGAAATATGTGAAGCTCTATTAAATAAGCAAGTATTAATAGCAGTAATGCTCGACATTAAAAAAGCATACGATATGGATTGGAGAGAGCGTATATTAGGAATTTTAGACAAAATAGGCATACATGGTCACATGCTAAACTTCATAAAAAATTTTCTTAATAAACGCGTAATGGAAGTAAGAGCTAACGGTGTTGCGTCCAAAAAGGTCAACATAGAAAATGGTGTCCCACAGGGTTCGGTCATAAGTACTACGTTATTTTTGCTAGCTATAAACGTTGTCACTGCCGTTATCCAAACCCCATGCGAAATATCTATTTTTGCTGACGATATTACGATGATATGTAGAGGAAAAAGTGTATCGAAAACAGCAAAACTTATTCAACAAAATCTAAATAATATATGGGAATGGTCACTTTCTACAAGATTCCAAATTTCCGAGGCCAAATCTAACTTCATCGTATTTACAAGAGGAAAAACGCAAAACTCCCAAATTATGTCTTGCGTTCATAAACTTGATGAAATTTATTTCAAACCACTCGATTAAAGTTATCACGTTCAAAAAGTTGTAACAAAATTATAAGAAATTTAAGCCCGACTCATCTTTTTCAATATTTGGACAAATGTGTCAATCTAGTTCAGTTATGATCACTTGACATCAATTTCTGTTTCATCATCAACACAAATTTTATAACTATATACTTGTAGTAATTTGGATTTCAGTATTGGTTATAACCTGTGATAATTATAAATTTATTATAAAATATCACAAATGAATCAGATTGCCATTTCCCAAATATGCAAAAAGCCACATCGTGCTTACATTCACTTCAACTTTTTGAACATGATAATTTCAACCGATGGGTTTAAGACAAATTACTTCCAGTTTCTGGATACCTTTAACCTCCAGAAACTTGAAGCAATTTGTCTTAAACCCATCGGTTGAAATTATCATGTTCAAAAAGTTAAAAGAAAATAATAAAAAATTCAACGTCGACGAGATTTTTATCTTTTTATTTTAACTTTTTGAGCATGATTATTTCAACCGATGGGTTTAAGACAAATTGCGTTAAGATTCTGGAGGTAAAAGGTATCCAGAAACTTGAAGGAATTGGTCTCAAGCCCATCGGTTGAAATTATCATGCTCAAAAAGGTAAAATAAAAAAGTAAGAAAAAGTCGAGTCGACGTTAAATTTGTTATTAGTTTGTTTTACCTTTTTGAGCATGATAATTTCAACCGATGGGTTTAAGGCCAATTCCTTTAAGTTTCTGGATACCTTTTACCTCCAGAAACTTGAAGCAATTTGTCTGAAACCCATCGGTTGAAATTATCATGCTCAAAAAGTTAAAATAAAAAGATAAAAAGTCTCGTCGACGTTACATTTTTTATTGTTTTCTTTTAACTTTTTGAGCTGATAATTTCAACCGATGGGTTTAAGACAAATTGCTCAAGTTTCTGGAGGTAAAAGGTATCCAGAAACTTGAAATAATTAGTCTTAAACCCATCGGTTGAAATTTTCATGTCTTTCGGCTAACATTATTTTCATTATTTACATAAATTGTATTTAGAAAATGGAGCATAGGATTACTTTGAAGTAAGAGAGTAAGTGTTTCAATCCGATCGATTCCAGTTATCACATTCAAAAATTTTAGACAAAATAATAAGAAATTTAAGCACGATACTGCTTTTTGCACATTTAAGGGAAAAGTGTCAATATTATTTATTTGAGCTATTTTACTAAAAGTATAAAGTTTTAAAATTGGTGTTTAAACACAAAGTGATGGCAAATGATCATAATTAAACCAGATTGCCACTTTCTCCCAAATATTGGAAAAGTGTCGGGCGTAAATTTTTTTTAAATTTTGTTTCAACATTTTGAACATGATTAACTACTTCTAATCGGTCTGAAACAAATTTCACTAAGTTTATAACAGCAAGACATATTCAGAAATATAATTACATATAAATCAATTCAAGGCCAGTATTATATTTTTGATCTTCGAATAGAATAGATAAATTTTCATAAAAAAAAAGTCCATTTCTCTATTATCGGTGAAAATTGTTCTGCTCTACTCTAAGATAACAAATGTAATTTTTGCCTTAAAGTAATTTACAATTATATTTCTGTATATGTCTTGCGCTCACAAATTTGGTGAAATTTGTTTCAATGTTATAAAATCATTCTTCTATATAGTTGTCAGCGGTAATGCGTTCCGCATGCCGCTCAAGGACTTGAGAAGACTACCATCTTTTTCACAACACGGTAGCTTTCCCGCGATTTGAGACGGCTGCTGGCTCAGCATTTTGAGTGAGTCACTCACTCAATTTTGAGCGAGCTGCTGTGCAAGCGGAGAGAGTGCGCTGCGCACATGCGCGAAGCACAGCTGCTCTCTCAACGACTTCTCCGTGTAGAGATATCTAACGTGACGTCACACTAGGCCGCGGTAATGCAGAAAATAGTAGAGCAATTACCAAGTGCTGGAATAAAATACATTGTGCCTTATGGGAATGAGAACAAAACGTAAATTTTTTTGTATAAATAAAGAACAAATTATGATAACGCGTTGTGTTTCAAGTAAACAAATTATTTTTGCAACTTTTGATGATTTTTTAGTATATTTCAAATGGATTCTTTAGAAGAAAACTAAAATCTACAATAGTTTTGACGGTTATATCTTTAATTCATTGATACGCATTACCGAATGACAACATGAAATTAATTATTTTATGAAGAATGTAACATTTCAGATATTCTAACAAATTCTCAACAGATATAAAAATATTTTATTTTCTCAAAACTCCACACGTTATCACAATTCGTTCCTTATTTTTAAAGAAAAAAAAAACATTTTGTTCTCATTCCCATAAGGCACAATGTATTTTATTCCACCACTTGGTAATCGCTCTACTATTTTCTGCATTATCGACCTAGTGTGACGTCACGTTAGATACCTCTTATGGCTCGATTGGCTCGATGATACGTACATACATGTTGCTTCTTGTATGCGAATTAAAGAGAGTAAATTATTCATTTCTAAACTGTTTAGTACATTATTGCATGAAATAAAAACAAATTCATATGTAAATGTGTTTGAAAGAACCCTTTAAAACACAAGAACCTACATACGAAGCTTCAAAAAATCGCCACCAGATAGCGCATGCCCAAACGCCTCACGAAATCATTTTGCCTCACTAATTCCGAATTATATACATTTCTCTAATTTTTTCAAATGTAAAAGTAGAATAATACAAATTAGAGAACATTTGTTTCGATAATTTGTTCATTTTTGTTTTATTTTTTTTAGTATATTTTTTCTTTAGAATACAATTAAAACGATCGTGCACTTTTTAAAATATTTTTTTAAAATTTCATTTATTTTGAAAATATTAAAAGCACAAAAATATTAACTTCTTATTTGCCTCATTTTTATTTCATTTTTGTCGATTTTGTGATTTTACCATGTTCAAAAAATACTGAAATAATATTATATGTCACACACGCTGAACGATTTTCTTTGGATTTTACAGCGATACGCTGAAGTGTTTTATGCAAAACCAGGAGAGTACCTAAAATTACAGAGAAATCTGTTAAATTTACAGATAAATTTTGTTAGAATTACAAATATTTTTTCTGCTGTCATTTTTTGTATAATCAACAGATTTTTCTACTCAATTTATATTTTTTTTAAAGCGTGTAGTAATTTTGAAACGTTGCTGAAACATGTAGTTAGTCACTTTACCCAGAAGATTATATTACAACCTACAGGGCCGGCAACTTCGGTGTTGCTCGCATGCTCGAGCAACACCTAGAAAATAAAGTCGTGTTGTCTTTAAATGCCCCCCCCCTCCCGCCTCCTCCCAAGGTATAAGCCAGCGCAACACCTAGTATAAAGGAAACTTGCCGGCCCTGGCAACCTACTTCCGAAAATTTTTTTGAACAAATTGTAACGTTCCAGATGTTATTTTAAGAAAACGTTTATGTGACTTTGCAATATACACATTCCCGAAACGTGTTATGTAAAACGTTTCACAAAGTCACAAAGTAACCTCTTAGGTATATTTCTTTGGTGACATAGTAATTTTGAAACGATGTTGAAACACGAAGTTTGGAACGTGTCCAAGAAAATTAGATCGTAACATTTCTGTTATGTGTCAAACTTTTTCCGTCGAATTGTAACGTTGCAGATACCATTTTTATAAAACGTTACAGTGGCTTCTTATTAGAAACTTTCCCGAGACGTTTAATTCATTATACACAGCGGCGGAACGTTTCGGAAACAGTAAAGTACCGTTACTGTGTAACGCTACATTTTTAATAACAAATGGCTACAATGTAACGTTTCAGAAAAGTTACATGTTTAGCGGGTTTGTAATTTATTTCCTACATGACCCATCTCATACTAACATTATCCCCTCACTAACTCACATCCATAATGGTAATGGTATTTACATCATCAGTATCTAGTTCTGTAGTTGTGTTGCTGAACATTTTGAATTGTTATTATCATTATTACTATTATTATTATCACGTGCGAATACATATTATAAATATGTACAATTATCAATTAATATACCAGACTAAACTTTCTATTCACTAAGGGCACAGGTTTTTTTATTAACTAATTTCCTTTACATAATAATCAAGATGAGTCAGCATAGATATAGTTTTCCTTTCCTAATTATTCATCCCTTCAATCCCTTGGGAATCTTTTCTTACCTGGGTTCTCCATAAATATCATGCATCAGAATTCAGTATCAGTTTGTTTTTAGGGCGTCTGAGACTGATTCCTTCCGCCAAAGCCTCACTGAAGAGTTCAGATGCGGAGGGGATTGAACGAAACGCCACGCATGTATCTTTTTAATTTTTTAATTTTTATTGATTGTATATTTATTGCATGTCTAAATATATTTGATTGCATGTCTATATATTTTTTTGCCTGTCTATATATTTTTGTTTGCATGTCTATATATATTTTTTACACATTATATATTGTTATATTAATTGCCTATCTTTTTTTTGATTTATTATAATGCATGCTAACAAATCATATTTACATACCACTCTATACCTAGTAACTGTCAAATCGAAATTGTATCAACTTTATAGTTAATATCTATCTTTCCTTTTTTCTAGTACCTTTTCTCGTTGTTAATTTCATTATTAGTTGAGATTATAAATATTTCGACAAGGCCTAAACGTTTGTTTAGGTGTTGAAATGTTTATGAAATTTCCAAACTATGGCATTTTAATATCTAATGCAATTGGTAGGTCTAAGCCGTTAATTATTCTATTTTAATCTGATTTCATGTTTTAATGAATTTTCAATAAATATCAGTGATTTAATAAAGCAGTCACCAATCGCGAAACCAGTTGGAATAGCTGAAGAGAAAATAAAAGATGTAATATGTTTGCTTCCATACCTTACAACTATAGGCAAAGAATTTTATTAAAATTTATTTGAAAACTCAAATGTAAAGATAAAAAAAGAGCCAAAAATATAAATACTATAATAATATTCATATTATATATAAATGAGTTCATAAGCTGCGCATTCTTTATGCAGATCTAAAACGCGTTCCGTGTTTCGCCTCGTACTTTAATAACAATCGCCATAACTCTGCGAATTTAATTCTAATCGATTTCAAATTTTCCAAAATACTTTCTCTACTTATAAGGAACAAATTACTCACTAGAAGAATGCTTTATCACAGGCATCGCTAGGATCTGTTCGGTGTACGTCTAAAATTTCAAACAATTTTAACAATAATTGGCCGAGATATGACAATTTATGTTTTAAAATGTTATACCCTTGACCTTCACTGGTCAGGGCAGAACACAATATCCTCGTTTTCCGGGAAAGGTAATGAATAAATATCACACGTTAATTACAGATATAACTAGCGTATATTCACTTTCAAAAATTCCCCCTTTTTTTCTTTTTGTTACAAGTTCTTGATCGCAACGTTATTCGATAACCGGGAAAAAGGAAAATTCTAATTACACTATCGTAAAGGGGTGAGGTTCGGAAAAATCACCCGACGGTAGAGTTTCTTAAAAAAAGACCGGAATCACTTTTCGGGGCACAACACTTCGCGTTATCTGCACGAAAGGGGGTAAAATCAAGTAGGGGTACTGGCTACTCACGAAGTCAGAGTAGAAGTCCCCACGCAGAGCTCCAGGGGACACTCGCCCTTGACGAGAAGATCGCTGACGGCGAAGGTGTCGCCAATTGTCCTCACCGACGTCGCACTATAGGCATTCAGTGACTTCTCAGAGACAGAGTCGTAGAACTTTTGGAAAAAGAGAGATATCTAAGCGAAATTTAGTGAAGTTTATCCTGACAGACTGCGGAATAAAGGAAAATTAATGGTGATATTTCAAAAATTGTTAAGACGGACAATTTCAAGAATGTCAGTTCTCGAATTTACACCCAAGAACTGATTTCTTAACGCATATTGCTTCAATGTCTCGCAAAGCTAGATTTTCAAAAAACATGATAATTAAATGTTTTGGGAGTTTCTGACTACGAATCGAACACCAAATTTCTAAAATTCAAAATGGCGGATTCAATATGGCGAGTGAATTTAAATTTTTTGGGGTTTTCATATAAATTGGTATCTAGGGGTTTTTGGTATCGCCGATTACGAATCTGCACTCAGAATTTCGAAATTCAAAATGGCGGATCCAATATGGCGGATGAAGTTTTGAAATTTCTTATAAATTTTCATACAAGTTGGTATGCAGGGATTTTTGGGATCGCTGATTAATAATCTGAATTCATAATTCCAAAATTCAAAATGGCGGATCCAATATGGTGGATGAAGTTTTGAAATTTCTTATGAATTTTCATACAAGTTGGTATCCAGGGATTTTTTTGACCTCTGATTACAAATCTGAATTCATAATTCCAAAATTCAAAATGGCGGATCCAATATGGCGGATGAAGTTTTGAAATTTCTTATCAATTTTTATACAAATTGGTATCCAGGGGTTTCTGGGATCGCTGATTATGAATGTGAATTAAGATTTTGAAATTTAAAAATATCAGATCCAATGCGTCCGACATATTAATAAATTTTGTGGAATCTTCTCAAACTTGGTATATAGGGATTTGGGGGACACTTGTTAAGAAACTCAATTTGTGATTTAATAGAAGGGAATACAATTAAAAGATACCATATTAATCGCAAATGAGCTGACAAATAATCTTAGAATATATAGTATACACGCACTTTTTTATTCATTCTTCAGAAAAGTGTGTTTTTATGTCCTTCGTTGATATTTTCACTTTATAGTATAATTTACTTTCCAATCAGTTTTGTCTTTACGCCTTATACTTTTAATTAAACAATGCATAACCAAATATTTATTCCAAATTCATAGTATAATTATCATGTACTGTTAAAACTCCTAAATGTAAGTCTCCTGGCAGTCCCCGTGCATCAATTATATGCTTTCTAACACTGCTGTACCTATATCCATATGAAGTAAATTAATATTTCATAAAAGCGATTATGTATTTTTTTTACCTATAACAAACAAATATTGCCATAAATAATTACAATATATCGTTCCAGAAACTTGTCATATCTGTTTAAACTGTGTCCCCATAGTTTCTAAAATAAATCTAATTGTAAGTACAAACTACGCGTTATCTAGCGATCAGAAAAATTGGAATATAGGTACAATCAAACGTTCTATAACTTCAATTACTTCTAGACCGTTGATTACTTGCATTATTACCAGTTTTTAATCCCTAATGTGTAGATGAGTAATATTTTTGAAACTCAGGTGAGTACGTTTATTCTTTGTGAGCCTCCTGTGATATTTGCTACATTTGTTTGAAATTTTAAGAAAGTGGTTAATATCTGAAAATATAAAAGCAGGAGTGTATTGTTACACTTTAAGTGCATTTAGCTTCTCTTTATTTTGTACTCATGTTTACATGATTAAAACCTTATAATGTAAGCTCTTCTGGCATGTAAGTCTCCTGGGTTATAGTAGTTTATAGAAATTCCGTTTTATAATCAGTATTTGCATAAATTTATACTTAATTCAGCAATTGCCCATCACAGCGATAATAATATGCGGTAATAAAAACTGGATCAATTAGCACATTGTCGGTTTTTTACAGTGCTGTAATAATCTAACATATCAATTTGTATTTTTATGACCGAATTTTGAATTGTTTGGAGTTTCTTAACCCTGTCAAGCACGGACCTTCAAGGACTTGTCTGTAATTCATATTTTACAATTTTCAAACGGTGAAATATGAATTTTTATAAAATTTTTTGTTCTGTCATATTCATAAGAGATTTATAAATGTACATTACCGGCCAAAAGTTCGTGAACGCTCTGAATTTTCAAAATCGTCAAATAATGCGTCATATGTCCGAATCCTATGAAGATATTGCAAAACTCAAGGGATATCCTCTAAGCTACACAAATAAAGCTTTCAATTGGTGCTTTCACATTTACTTGAGACATTATTATTTCTTAGCTGTTAAATTTTCAAAATGTTGAATTTTGCAACTTTTTTCTTTCGACTTTTACCTTGACAAACAGTTTAACCAATTTTTCTGTCGATTCTTTGAAAAAAGTTTATGAACGTGCAGTTTATTCACATTCCGCGAATCGCAACGATACATTTCTTTCAAAGATTATGAAAAATACGAAAATTTATAAAAGATATACTTTTTTCAGATTTTTCACAAATTCTTCTCAAAGAATTCTGACTCGAGGAGAAAAATCGAAAATTTCCGAAACATCGTAACTCTGGAACAAAAAATCGTGTCGATTTTTTACAAAAGCCATTTTAAACGTGTTGAATTATAGTATTTATAAAAAAATTCACAATGGCCGATGACAAAATAGCAAATAAATGTCATAGATTTAAAAAAAAAATAGTTATTGCGACTTTAATGCCGACCCCCTGCTCTGCGGGCAAAATTAATGCACCGGGTTTAAAAAGTGCACATTCAGTTCATCGGGTAGAGAAGGCTGTTACATTTTCATTTGTTTAACTTGATTTTTACACTTCATGGGTCAGTAGTCAGTCATCTAACTGCATCACATCATTAATTGAAATGCTCTACTGGCAGTAACATTACCTGCTTTTCGCTCGTGCCAACTTTCGAAAAGTTTTAATTGAAAATTTCAAATTCTAAATTACTCTAAAGGTATGTGATGTACATGAAGTATCTAATTCTATTTATCTTAAGAAAGTCTGTTGGTTCCGCAACTTGTCAGGTGCAAATATTCTATATGAAATTTAGATAGTCGATTAATGTAACCTCTTCAGTCTTGTTGTAAATGTCGACATTCTGAAATCGGGTCTAAATAGCTTATAAATATTGTCACATTTGCTCAGTTTACTAATTACGGTACATAACCTCAAATATTAAGGCTAAAAATATCATCACATTTGCTCAGTTTACTAATTACAAGTACATAACCTCAATTGTTAAGGTTATAAATATTGTGACAGTTGCTCAATTTTTCTAATTATCGCACACGAGTGAGCTGAAATGTTAAGTAACTCAGTTAGAATAAGCAAAGGAGAATACACGATGAGTAATACTAAAGCAACCGAGTAATACCTAGTTTACCAATTATCGTACATAAACTTAAATTTCAAGTAACTCAGAACAATACACATCGTTGATGTGGGCCCAAAGGGCAAAGGAGAATACATGATGAGTAATATTAAACTAACAGTGCAATGCTCCAGTTTAATAATTATTGTACATAACCTGAAATGTCAAATAACATACACGGAAAAAAATTACGTTGGAAATTTTCCCATTTTAGATGGTAATGTAGGGACAGACTTTTATTATTCGAAAATTTGCCATTTTTTATGGTAAAAACTAGATGCCTTCGACCCGGGTACCTCCAATTGGCTGAGTTTACATTGAAGAAAGAGTGACGCTTCTGAGAACATTCCCATTTTAACACTGCCAGAAAAGAAGAGAGAGGGGGGGGGGATCTCTAGCATAGTTAAGTGCAAGTAGTTTCGATACATATATTATAACAATACGGTGTTCCTTGAAAGTCTAAAAATTGAAAATAAGCATTTTCAAAACCTCGACCCCGACCGCAGGTCAGTCGAAGCATTGATAAATAACCACCATATAGAATATAATATAATATAGGGCGATATATCTGTCCCAAAATCTAATGAAATATAAGTTAGGCCAAGGCGCGCATTTTAAAAAAAATTTATCCCGCTACGCCTATCCGGACGCGAGTTATCGCGTGTACAAATTTGTACTGTAACGATTTATTTTCGGGTCGCCAAAACACGATTTAAACTCCGGGCCTGTGGTACAGACTTCGGGACAGATATTCGATCTGTCCGGCCCGATTCAAACGTGACGTCCTGGATCGGGCGCGACCCACGGCGAAAAATCGTCCACCGACTAGCTCTCCAGCGGAGAGTACGGGACGGTCGTTACGAGTTGGGGATAAAGTGTTACAGATCGAATATAAATGAAACAGCGTAGTTAAACAAATAACAAAATACGCGTTTATTCAACTAAAATAAAAAATATATTATATACAACAAAAAAAGAATTATAAGTTCGGGGCAACGGGCCCCAAAAAGATATCGTGGCGCTTAAGGCGCTATCCGCAAAACGGGGCTTGCCGGATCCTTCGCTGGGATCTCCGGCTTCGGCGGATCCCTCGCCTTGGATCTCCACGCTGGACCGAGAGAGAGGTAGGAGAGGTGGAGGGCGCGAGATAAAACGTTGCCGCCGAAGCGGGCAACTGAAGCCGGTACCTACTCTTTGCTGCCAACACCTAATCCCAACCGGATACAAAAACTAGCACCGGAACACACACGCTCGGTTCCGATTTCGCCACGAAAAACGCTCGTCCGCACGCGTCGTTCCTTCGCGGTAGCAAGGAGCAATCTGTCAATTTTCGCGGTTCCCCCGACGCGTTTCGCGTTTCGCGGATTCGCGGTTCTGTGTCTCGCGTTCTCTCTCTCTCTCTCTCTCTCTCTCTCTCTCTCTCTCTCTTACCTCTCCCTTTGTCTTTTGCTAATTGGCCAGCCCCGTGCCGATACACGGCGCTTGGCCCCTGAAACATTCAAAGTATTAACATATGTACACAAAAAAAATATATCGTAATTCGGGCCCGAGGATGGCCGTGTTAAAGGAGATTTCGTCGCCCCTGGTGCGGGCTCGAGATCTCCGTTCCACCCCACCCCCAGACGCTGAGTACCCGAACGGTGTACCAGCTCGAATCACCCACGGACCTCAACGGACCCGTTCCTTCTCGCCACTGAGAATGTGGAATTAGGATGGATGGTAGGAGATAGGACCGGGAGAAGGTTGTTGGAACTCCCCCCCTTCTATCTCTCTCCCGATTTATATAAGGATATGGGCGCGACTGAATTACACCGCTGATTTACGTAGAAAATCAATCGAAATCAATGAAAACGTATTTATTCTGGTCCGGGGACAACCCGCCCCGGTCGGGTTACATTACCGGGCCATCTGGCCTTCTCTGCCCTCCTAGTGAGCCCCCCCCCCTCAGCTCGGGGTCTCCTGGGTATCGCCCCCTTTTTCGGGTGAAAGGGTGCGTTCGGGCATTCCGACACCCTAACCACCCCAGCTAGGCCGCACTCCCGACAGAATTGTCGGACCACCACATTGGCTCCGCCTGGTTGGGCCAGAGCCACCTTTTTATTGGCCCGTTTTTCTGCCAATATGGCTGCGTGCCGCTCCTCTTCAGCGGCCTTTACGGCTTTGCGGGCGTCTTGAAGCGCCTTTACGGCGGCGGCCGCTCGTTCCTGGGCCTCTTTGTCCCCTATTTCGGAGGTCTTTTGTTGGGCCTGCCGTTCCTTACGGTAGGCCTCTTCCTCGGCCTGTTTCAATCGAAACCGGTCCACCGTGGTGGCCCATTTCGCTATTTCGGGGTCCTCTTCCCCGACTTCCCAGTTTTGTGCAGGAACACAAGTCGTTATTCCAACGACAGTGGATCGGGATATAAAACCAGGATCGTCATGAGACATCCAATATAGTCCCTGACTAGCTCGTCTAAGCCTTTAGTTCTGGCAGTCGCTTCCAGCCACAGCTTTTGCTTGTCGATCTCGATAAACCCATAGCATCGACGTGCTGAGCGACAAAAGTCTTCCCAGGATTGCCAAGTAGATCTTGAGATCCTGTACCATTGTTTTGCTGAGCCGGTAAGTAGCTCAGGTAAGGCACTTAACATTTCCTCATCTGAGAGGTTCGCTGGGCCCCGACATTCCTCTACTCTGGCCAAATATGCCTCGATTCTGTCACCTTTGAGCCCAGAGAAAGATGTCCTCCATTGGCGTACAATCTTGCCAACGTCACCATCTTGAGGATGCGCCGAATCGTGTTCCAGAGAAAATGCCTTCCAGTCTGAGCCTGACTTCTTCGTGGAGTCTCCGGTACTTGTGGTCCACTTCCAGGGTCATAATAATTTAACCGGAACGTATCTTGGAAGTTCACCCTTGATGCCCTCAATACTCGTTCGGGTTGTTCAGTATTTTGTACCCCAGTACTTGACCTATCTGGAATCCTGGTATTGGAAAATGGGGTCTGGAGATGAGTGCTCTGTTGAGATTGTAGAATCTCAGCCATCATTTGGTCCAATCGATCCGCTTTTTCTGTCAGCTCCTTAATATTTCGGCTCTGCTGAGTTTGCATCGCTGTTGCCATTTCAAAAGCTGCCGCTGCCCTTCTGGACATCGTAGTTTCCGTTCCATCTGGCAGCGTATATTGGATAAGGTCATCCGGCGCCATTCTTTCAATCGGTGACATTCTAGGCCTGTTTCCTGTCACCGTTGTCCACATCGGGCCTGCTACATTTCCTGGGCCTTGTGACATACTTCCATTGATGGCCGCCGTGGTCGTCGTTTTCGACGTCGTTACAGTCGTTGACGTGGTTATCTGTGAGACTTCCTGCACCAGTTCCACGTCTTGACTCTTTGCCGATTCCAATTCCTGTTCCTTTCCGAGGTTTTTTATTTCGGGAATCGCTTGCTCTAGGAATGTGGCCAACAGTGAATCTCGGTATGTTTGGTCACTGGAAGTTGGTATGAAGTCGGACTGCGTATAATCGCCTAGCATCCGGCGATACAGTCGATCCACTTTTGTTAGTCTTCGGCCTGTCGGCTGAAGCTCTAAATTTTCCAGGTCCAGATCAAGCTCATCTTCCCGTAATTGGAAGACCCATTCTTCTACTGGCAGATTTTGCAGTTCTTCTTCAATTGTCTGGTCCATATCATTGGCTTGAGCCATCTTAAATTAAATAAAAACTCGCACCTATCGGACCTGATGGTGCTTACTGGCACCGTATTATCTAAAAAGAATTGTGTCCGGTCACTAAATTGATCGGGACAAATTTAATGCGACCATAACAATTGTATACTTTCTTCTATCTTCCGTGAAGATCTTCGTGACTCTTGATTTGTCACCGGATACTTAATATTATTCTACTTATAAATATTTAAAAATATATCTGTACATATATAATAATCAATCTATCCTATCTTTACGCAAGAGGAAGAATAAATTTTAAATAAAATTATCCTGAAAGGAAAAGAAAAAAAACAAATTTTCTGTCCTATGGCCAATTATTTGGACCCAAATGCCCTTTACCGGCACAACGAATAACCAAACAGCTGAAAATACCTTAATTATTTCACTTAATACCAATTTAACAAAAAAAAAAAGAAAAAAAATCAATTTGATTATATGTTCTTTGGCCCTGTTTGAAGGCTTTCTGTATAAAGATATCTGTCTCCAGCGAATGTCTTTGAAATTATAAATTTTTAATAAAAATTTCAGAATGACGTTCAATTTCTGGGTGTCTGACCCGACCCAGTAGGTACTGCACAAAATTGTAAAATTTGTGACTCAGTTCTGGCACGTTTTGTGCTGACGCAATACTGATGTATTACGTACTTACTTTCGTACGTTTTGATTACGTATTGGTTGTGCATATGTACAACCTTAGGAAAATTTTTCCAATCCTGAACCAACGACAGCTAATTCGACAAATCGAGAGCAGAAAGATTACAGAAATTCTGCCTGTCTAATATTACACTGGGCCAGAGAAGATAAGCCACACAAAAAAAAATTGATACAGCAAAAAAAACAACATAAAAATGCATTAATTTCCTTTGTATTGTCTCTGCTTTATTTGGTTTAATTATTGTGCCTGTTTTTGGCACCGCTATTTGACTGTTTACTACTGTCAACAAGCTGAGTAAAAGAAATAAGGAAATAAATTAATTTTTGAAATCATTTACTCTAAGTTTTACTAAAGAAGAAAAAAAAACCCTTTATTTTTCCTCTGCAAAATTAAAACTCACTGCCTTTACACTGGCACTTGTTCATGCATTGAAGAAGTGTTACAAAAAGTTTTTTAACTTTACAATTAACCAAAATAAAGAAATACTCTATTCGGAGTCGATTATTTTCCGATTCCAAGAAATCGGTCATTAATCGCGCGATTTCCCAGAATTGGATATTATTTTAATTTCAGACGCTCGAAATTAAACCAATAGTAGTAGTATATTTTACTCTCTTATGGGGTACAACCTGTTGAGAGGTAAGGTGAGTTCCGGAATAGACCGAAAACTTAATTCGCAGATACAAGGATAAAAACCATAAAATAAACGCAAAACGCAGGGAATATAAAATATTAAAAAAAGATAAGAATAACACAGAGCAAAAGCGCAGTACATTTAGTAAAACTAGAACTAGTCGCCATACAAGAATTGTCTTCGCACGAGTATTGCTCTTATGAATTTATATAAGGTTTTCGCTGAGAAAAGGTCAGGTTTACAGATCAAAGTACAAAAAATGTTATTCGGAGAACACGCGGATACATTTGCAACAAAATCACGTCTCACTGGTGCGAGTAGGGGGCATTCCGTAAAAATGTGACATAGAGAATCGGGGACATTCATATTACATAACGAGCATGGCGATTGGGGATTATAGATGAGACGCATACCGGCGAGAGAAAGCGAACGCGTGAAGACTGTCGCTAATCTGAGCTGAGCTCTTACTCTTAGATAAGGGAGAGGCAGACGAGGCGGATACAGCGTATACGATGAGTCGCTGAGCTGACGGTAGAGTGGTAGCTGAATATTTTCGGAGTTAAAATATCTTGCTAAATCTTTAGCTCTGCAAGAATCTGCATATTTAGCAATTAGTCGCGGACCAACGCTCGCCCAGGACTCAGCGTCAAAGCTGCCCCGCAGGACATCAACCTCCGCTTCATCCAATAGGGAGAAAAGCTGCGTGAGCCAGTTACGGGGCTCTTCTGGAGATATCACGGATAATTCTCTTAAGCGAATAAGTAAAATCTTGGGCAGCCTTGAGTCGGGAAGTCGGAGGGTCTTAATTACCCATTTTATCGATCGATTTAGTATCTCAACCGCAATCGGAGTGATACCGAGTTCTAATCGTATTATATAAGCCGGGGTGTTTCTTGGCAAATGGAGAAGTCTTTTGAAAAAGTCGATTTGCACCGACTCCAGCCTATCCAAGTGGCGGAGAGCCCAAAACGGAGCCGCGTATAATAGTACCGATGTAACCATAGCTTTGTACAATTTCCAGTATGCGTCCCATGCGTCGATTTTAGCGGAATTTATTACGGCTACGGACGCGGCTGCTGCGGCCCTTGTTCGAGTAACGGCGTCCTCCGAGGGCTGAAGGCCTGACGTTGATGATGAAAACACTATACCTAAAAACCTGTAGACGCTTTTTACTTCGACTGGAATGTTATTGAAAAGAAAGCCTCTTGAGAACTGATCGAGCGGACCGGCTCTTCTGAAACAGATTATCTTAGTTTTCTCGACATTTACAGTGAGCCGGTTAATCGAGCAGTAGTCAGAGAGGATTTTAAGCTTACGGCGAAGGTCTGAGGGGGAAAAAGCAAGAATGGTAAGGTCATCAGCATAGAGGAGCATTAGCAGATCCGTGGATCTGGTAACATCCACTCCGCGTACCTTATTGTCTCGAAAAAAAGTAACTATGTCTGACAAATATAATATAAACAACAACGGACTCAGAATTTCGCCTTGAAGTACGCCTACCGTTACGTTAAATCGCGACGTTTCCCCGTTTTCCTTGCTATACAGCACTGACGCAGAGCGATAAAGCGCACTAAGCACCCTGACGAATTTTGCGCTAACACCTAGTCCAAGTATCTTTCGCCATAGCAGATCGTGAGGGACGGAATCAAAGGCTCTCTTAAAGTCCACAAAAAGGCTATAAAGTTTCGCGTTCCGGCGCCTCAAAACGACCTGCGCGGAGGCGAGAAGGCAGAAGATATTATCCTCCGTCCCTCTCCCACCGCGAAAGCCGGATTGTTCCTCCGGTAGGATGTCTCTCTGCGTAGCCCACTTGGACAGGCGTGTACATAGGATCTGTGAAAAAATTTTCGCTAGTGCGTTAGTTATTGCGATTAACCGGTAGTTAGAAGGATCGTTACGGGCGCCCTTCTTATACAAAGTAAAGATCGTCGAATCAGCCCATCCTAACGGGAAGGCTTCCGCCGTAAAAATTCTATTAAAGAGCGAAAGAAGGAGAGAAAGCCATTGATCGTCCATATGCTTAAACAGTTCCGCAGGTATTTTATCTGGACCAATGGCCTTTCCTACCTTCAGGGTCCTTAGACTTTCCCTAAGTTCAGACACAGAGAAAGGTGAGTCCAGCGCGGGATCAAAAGTACCAAAATACTGCACGGGCGGCAATTCTATCTCCGGAAAGATCTCGCGGAAGAACGCATTCCAGTTTTCGTCTGACACTTGATGGCGTAGTGTAGGTTTCGAACGAAATTGGCGTACTGCAGACCAAAAATCTGCTGAGTTACGGACTTCCGCGAATCTGTCGGCAATATTAGAGTCGTAAGAGAGTTTTTTGGCAGCTAGTAAATTTGAGTAACACCTACGGGATTCTTTGAATTCTTCCAAAATGGCCGCGCTGTATCCAGACCCCCTCATATGTCTCAGGGTGCGAGCTAATGACCTCTTAGCGGAAAGACATTCCTTGTCAAACCACTTTTTCCTGAATCCTAACGGCGAGAGGTTATTGCTAATAACATAGTCTTTTAAAAGGCCGGAAGAAAGCGCCGAGTTGCGAATCGTTACAGTTAAATTGTTATAGCACTCGTCGAGATCATTACAAACAGCAGAAACAGTGGTTTGAAACGAGGCCGCGAGAAACGCATGATATAATGTAAACGCACTAGTTGCCCCGTCCGAGGGGTTCTGAAAACGAGTCACACGACGCAATACAGAGCTTTGAGCAGGTGTCTGCGAAGAAGAGTTATCTTCGAAGAGATAGAGTTCCACTGACACTGGCAAATGGTCAGAGCCATAAAGATCATCGCCTATCACAAGATCGTGAACATAATGAACATGCGGTATCGAGATCCAGACAAGGTCAACAACACTGAAACCCCTCTGTCCGAGAAAAGTATAATGCGCAGGAAAATCACTTAACATTCGACCGTTTAATAAAACAAAATTGTTTATGGACATAAAATCGGACAAAATGGTTCCGCGTTGGTTGAGATTCACGTCATAGGATCGTCTACAAACTCGCACAGAGGACTCTTCAAAAATTTGAGCTACGTCACTTAATGGGTCAGACGGACCCATCCGACAGTTAAAATCGCCTCCTAAGATGAAAATACAGTCTGGAAACTGTTCATTCAGTGAGTCTAGAATAATTTGTAGGGAGGAGAGCAGTGGTTCTAAATCGGAGAGAGGAGAGAAATAAAAGGAGCCGACAATTAAATTTAGCGGATTCATATTTAATTTATAAAAGAGCCAATGAGGTGACGAATTTAGCAGAGTGAAACTAGAGTTAGGATCAATTAAAGACAAAAGGCCTCCGCTACAACGGCCAAAATTACTGGTGCGGATGGCTGGTGAATTAATCACTGAATGATCAGTAAGCAGATCCTCTGCGCGAATTTCGAGATCCCGCCAAGTTTCTGAAAAGTTCATAATTTTGTGTGCGGAATAAAAACAATTCTTTTTAATGTTAAAAAAACCATGAGCGTTCCAGAAAACTATTTTTAATAAATTCTGACGAATAGGAGACTTAATACAGACAGGCGATGATGCTGCATCTGGTGACGATGACGATGAAACGTTGACAGAAGACGAAGGACGGGGACAAATTAAAAACCCGTTTCTATGGATGATGAGAGCGTGTCGGTGTCTATGGATGACGGTCTTGCGTAGGCATTTGCGTTTTTCTTACTAGAGCTGGCTTGCGCTCGACTTGCAGAGGATGAGCGAAACGAGGCCGAATTTCTTTCCATTACCGGCTCAGGACATGGAATATTGAAGTCCTGGTCCGCATCCGACCATTTCAGCCATACGCTATTGGTGGCTATGGCATCGCCCTTTTTTTTTAATAACGCGCCACAAGAAGCGGCAGCGCGGCGAGCCACTCTGACCTTATAGGCCTTGAGGCGTTCTCCATCTGTATAGTCCGGATTGATGAAGATGTTTGTGGACTGGAGCGCCGTTTTCTTAGACGACATAATGACGTATTTGTCCTCTTCCAGCATTAACTCTGCCAGGTACGTCGGAGGATTGATGCGGATTTGGCGCGCGGCGGCGACCGAAGATTCCAGTGGAAACTTCGCAGAAAGGAATTTATAAATTTCCTTTCTTAGCGGACCCGGACCGGGCACAAACCCGGTAAGGATGATGTTCTTCCTCTTGAGTATTTTTTCCTGAGCCTCAAGTTTAGTCTTAAGCGTGTTGATTGTTGATTCCTGAATGTCCACTCTTTCCTGTAGACAGCCTAGGCGTGATGAAAGATCAGAGTTGATCTGGTCCACCTTAGACTTGACCGCTACGATTTCACTCGTGCAATTAGCAATGCTCGCTTGAAGAGCATTAGATTGTTGCTGGATCGCAGTAAGCAACGATTGCTGCAGTGATTCCAGGGTTAGCGGTATATTGGACGAAGACATCGTTGGAGAATCAATAGGCTGCTGTTCCGGCTGGATTTGATCTGCAACAATAAGTTTTCTCTGCCTCGTTGGTTGAAGATCGTTCGGGTCGTCCGAGTCCGGTAGGCCGTCTCGCTTACGTTTGGCGAGACTGAAACCGAAATCTTCTAAAGCGCTGCAACTGCTAGTACGAAGCGCTCTCCACTTAGATGCTGTTATGGGGCGGCCGATGAGGGCAGCCGGGCGCAAAATGGTCGTTGTACGCTCCACCTCTGTCACTAGAAGAGGACGTAGGCAGGACAAACGCTTGTGATTCGCTGCGGGGCGGACTGGGTGCTGACATTAGTCGCTCGCGGCCGAGAGCTTCTGACCTCTTGTGGTCAAAAAATATAAATACTTTATGCGTATCACCGCGAGTAATAGAAAGTATATGCTTAAATTGATAAACACGATTTACCGACTACAGACGATACAGACGAAAGACATACACACGGACGACTACCAATACGACCGAACAGATTACTGTTGTAAATTGCCTTGAGGTTTACACACACACAGTCGATGTAAACACGACTCGGGAACGCTGAGAGTGTAGTGGGCCGCACACAAGCAAGGAGCGAACTCACCGTTATGCAGGCGAGACACAGGCGAATATCAAAAATAACTCCGTCTTCGAGAAGAAATCTTGAGAGTTGAAGCACGTTGCATATGTCGGTTGAACTGGAGATGTCATGTACCATTTAAAGGGAGCAGCGTGTCCTCTTCAGATGCCGATATGATGGTAGAAAACCCGAAGAAGATAACGGTAAGTGGCAGATTGAAGACCAATGCTGTCAAACCGGAGAATTATTCCGTGTTGTGTTGACAGCTGCGTGACGTCACCACAGGCGAAATTTTCCAACCGTCACCACGTCGGATAGGAAGAAAAGTTACCTCAAAAAATTCCGGATAAAAGACTCGGCAACTCAATAGCTCATTACGAACTGGGTCCGAGACGATCCGGAGGTCAATTTCTGTGCAAAAAACTCCAAAAAAAAAGGACGATAAATAGTCTGTAACTGACATAAATACGGAGCACAGAAACGCACGTCTGCTGTACTTACCGTCTATAACGGAACTCTAATTAAACCAATAATTCCAAATTAATTTTTGTTCAATTAATCTTGGCATTAATTTCGCAGGCACATGTTTTATTCTTAAAATAAGTGCACTTGGTACTATTGCATTTTTGCAGCACAAATAATTAAAAATAAAAAACAATCGCAACGCACAACGAAATTTTATTAATTCTATTTCGGTGCCGATTATTTTTCCGTTCCCGGAAATCGGGTTCTTTTGGCCGATTATTTTAATTCTGATCACTCTACAAGTAAAATAATAATTTTAAATTATTTTATCCAATTTTCAATTGGCACTGATATTGTGCTTCCTGTCACGATTATGATTTGAAATTCTTTAAATTTAAAATTCAAAATTATTAAATTAATATTTTAATTTATGTTTTCCAAATTTATTTATTAATTTAATATAACGATTAATTTTGATCGTGACAGAAATGTACACACAATTGCTACTGGTATACAGGCAATTGTTTACATTCTCGGAAATTTACTTCTTTCTCGACACTTTCCGAGAATCGTATTATTTTAATTTCGATTTTAAAATTGAAAATGATACTGTCGCTTTCGTTGCGCAAAGTTATTGGCAACTTAAAATTTTGCACTTTAACTAATTACCCTAACAGACCCACTAAAAAAACCTAGTTTTTGTTGGGCGCCATGTAACGATTTATTTTCGGGTCGTCAAAACACGATTTGAACTCCGGGCCTGCAGTACAGACTCCGGGACAGATTCCCGATCTGTCCGGCCCGATTCAAACGTGACGTCCTGGATCGGACGCGACCCACGGCGAAAAATCGTCCACCGACTAGCTCTCCAGCGGAGAGTTACGAGTTGGGGATAAAGTGTTACAGATCAAATATAAATGAAATAACGTAGTTAAACAAATAACAAAATACGAGTTTATTCAACTAAAATAAAAAATATATTATATACAACAAAAAAAGAATTATAAGTTCGGGGCAACGGGCCCCAAAAAGATATCGTGGCGCTTAAGGCGCTATCCGCAAAACGGGGCTTGCCGGATCCTTCGCTGGGATCTCCGGCTTCGGCGGATCCCTCGCCTGGGATCTCGACGCTGGACCGAGAGAGAGATAGGAGAGGTGGAGGGCACGAGATAAAACGTTGCCGCCGAAGCGGGTACTTACTCTTTGCTGCCAACACCTAATCCCAACCGGATACAAAAACTAGCACCGGAACACACACGCTCGGTTTCGATTTCGCCACGAAAAAGGCTCGTCCGCACGCGTCGTTCCTTCGCGGTAGCAAGGAGCAATCTGTCAATTTTCGCGGTTCCTCCGACGCGTTTCGCGGATCCGCGGTTCCGTGTCTCGCGTTCTCTCTCTCTCTCTTACCTCTCCCTTTGTCTTTTTCTAATTGGCCAGCCCCGTGCCGATACACGGCGCCTGGCCCCTGAAACATACAAAGTATTAACATATGTACACAAAAAAAATATATCGTAATTCGGGCCCGAGGATGGCCGTGTTAAGGGAGATTTCGTCGCCCATGGTGCGGGCTCGAGATCTCCGTTGCAGTACATACATAATACACTAGATTTAGAGCTTTCTAATTCGAATACGGTTAGAGTTACGAGAAAAATGCATTAAACATTTTTTCTGCAAAATTTTATTACCTTTCTTTTTTATTTGGAACATTTTTTTGTCCGATGAATACTGTCAATGATATTGACAAACAATTCCAAAAATCAGTTATTTTTGTTTGTTTTTACAAATTTTTCTTCATGAGAGGGCGGGCGTATATGTTCCAAAATCTAATCAGATCTAACTTAGGCCAAGACGCGCATTTAAAAAATAAATTTATCCCGATACGCCTATCCGGACGCGACTTATCATGTGTACAAATTTATACATACGTAATACACATGGTTTAGAGTCTTCTAACTCGAATATGGTTAGAGTTACGAGAAAAATGCATTGGACCTTTTTTGTGCAGAATTTCATTGGCTTTCTTTTTTATTTGAACCCTTTTTTGTTCGACGAATACTGTCAAAGATATTGGCCAAAAATTGTAATTTAACTTTTTTTGTTTTTATTAATTTTTGGTATGAGCGGGAGGGTGTATCGGTCCCAAAATTTAATCAGATCTAAGTTAGGTCAAGACGAGCATATAAAAAAAATTATACCAATAATACGCCTATCCGGACGCGAGTTATCGCGTGTACAAATTTTTGCACACACACACACACACACACACACACACACACACACGCACGCACACACACACACACACACACACACACACACACACACACACACACACACACACACACACGCACACACACACACACACACGCACACACACGCGGACGGACGGATGGACGTACACGATAACGGACACAAATTTTTTTATTGTTGTTTTTGGTTCTTTAGGGTCTGAAACATCGACATTTGATGAAAAACTATAGGGTAATTTTTTGCCGGGAACTGACCAAATTCAATACTTCGTCAGACCTACGGTCTGGGTCGAAGTAATTAGTACATCTTTTGGAATGTCTATAATGTTGATGGTAAAAATTCATATAAAAATTATAAAAATTCAAAAATTACATACTAATTTTTACCATAAAAGATGGCAAATTTTTGCATAATGAAAGTCTGTCCCTAAATTACCATCTCAGATAGTAAATTTCCAACATAATTTTTCTCCGTGTAGTTTTGCAATTAAGTAGTCAATTTAAATATTCCAGAGTAGTAAAATAGATATAATAATAGTACATTATGTGCCAAGGGCTCCATTATCGATCTTCGACGATTGTGAAGTTTGTCGCCCGAGCGAAGTGAGGGTGACGATGATACTCGTCGGAGATCGATATTTCGACCGAGACCAATAAATAATTTATTTTTTGATCCGAAGGTCATAGGAGTCGATAATTCGCGGCCGAAGGTTTCGCCTTAGGTCGAGAAATCGAGTTTTATGGCCGGAGGATCAAAAAATTGATTTAATGAAAATAACTTCTTTCATATTAAAGACTATTATTATGTGGTGAGTTTTACAATATTCTGAAATGTAGAAGTAACATTCTCCCAGTACATTTTATATTGTTAATTAAACTATTATTATGTAGGTGATTCCCAAAAACCTGTCATACGTTTAATACAAAAAGCGCAGCTTTGTGACTTAAAATCACCAGAAAATGATATGAAATGTTCACAGAATCTGTCACTTCCAATGTTACGTAGGAAAATGCAAACAATTTTATGAAATATTTTGCAAAAACCGAAAATGTTTTATTAATGTAATAGTGCATGTTCAACAAACCAGAATTTAAAAAAAATCCCCCCTTTGCCCATAATTTTTACTACTCCAGATATGAAAATGTGGTATTCAAATCGTGCTGTTTAAAAAAGAAAACGAGTAAAATCATCATTTCTAACATTATATTTTGTTTCATTCCTAAAAGTAGTACTCTATTGAAAAAGTCCAGGTGGGTTTTACCACGTGGTTTCTCCACCTGGTTATGACATCTATTCTAGCTCAAAAAATTATTCTGTGGGGGGGGGGGGGGGGGGGGGATATCGCTATCTAGCTAACAATAATTTTTATTCTCAAAAAACAATTATGATAAGCATTTTCTAAAAGTAAAAATTGCATTCCAGTGCCTTGAATTCTTAACAAAAATACAACTTATTATATAATAAAATATATCAAATTGTAGATATTTTCGAGTCCTATTACTTCATCCAATGTTGCGATTCGTAAGCATTCGTACAAAACTATTTAAAGGCGAAATACTTAAAAGCAAAAATATAAAAATTAATGAAAAAAGTTAATAACTTCTTAAAAATACAACGTGTTTTCAAGAAATTTAATACCAACGTTCCCAACAACTAACTTCAACTCAACAATGGTCACACATATCACATATATAAAAAATAATGTTTTCTAGACGTTCTAAGACATTCTGAATCAATTATTTACATACCGTTTTTCTTCTATTTTGTGAAGATTTACTTCGTTCATGTCTTACTTATTTTAGCATGAATGATAATATTATGCGCCGAGGGCCAGGTTGCCCAAGGAAACGTAGTAAAATTATTATTAATTCTGGACGTCCAAAGGTTGCTATTGATCAAGCATCGGAAAAAACAAAACGTAGACGAGCAAAACAACTGTTAGAAAATAGAACTATTGTTACGTACCAGTCCTGAAAAGGACTTGTAGTAACAATAAGGTATGAAATACACTGAAGTTAAAGTTTGAACTATTTATTTATAGACTATGTTACGCGGGTCGTACATAAGAATATATTCGAGTCGATGGTGGTAGGTTGCGCGGAACCGTTTTAGTCGCGGTCTTAGTCCGGGATTTTAGTGGACTTTGTCACGGATGGAAATTGACTGAATGGCCTATGGATTTCATCGACCAGGTAACCTCGGGAAAACGATAAGATTTCCCGAAGGTACGTGGCTGTAGCTCGTGATGGGCCGCTGGACTCGAAGGGAGCCTGATAAGACTTTCGTAAGAAGTCCGATAAAGCTCTCGTGTCTCGAGACCGGATGTGTATTCAGATATCGTCTATTCGTTTGATGCGTCGCTGTCGAAAGATAGCGGTGCATCGAACTATATCGATTAAATATTTAATTAGGCGTTTATCGCCGAAAATATATACACGTGATGTTCCGAGTGCCGTAAGCGGAAATCCTCCAACAGCCCATCTCGGTATCTAAGGCTGAAGTTTACGGAGATCGTTGTTTGTCTGGAACAACTAAGATTACATTAAAATATAATAATCTACGTGCGCGGTGCCATAAGATATTAGAAGATGGCGCAGCCGCGTACGTAACAAGCCCGGGGCCTAAAAAATCGACGTACCACCGTCGATCAACATAAAAATGAATCTATATAATACAAATCTTTGATTGAAACTTAAAAAAAATGACCCAACGCAACACGTGTTAGTAATATATATGTATACAAATATGTTACGGTCATCTTATACAATTGAAAGATCTTAATCCTAGGGTTAATATTTTACAAGATTGTGAGTACGCGTAGTATATGTATATGTATCCTGTACATCAAATAGCAGTAGTGGATATATATGTGTGTGTCGCGGGTGTAGTGTATTTATATATGCTAATTTCGTGTCTTGAAAGTCCTGCATACTTTTGGGCTAGGTATCCCACATCTGCTGGGCATGCCCTGGTTTATTGCAGGAGTGTCGCCGCATAGCAGACACGAGTCGATTGAGGCTGGGGTCCGGCATCCTCCATGACTACCTGTCGGACCATCTGATGTTCGGACTCCGAGTCTGAGCCGGGATTATCGTCTGTTTGCATGACTACTGACTCTGTCCGAATGTGACGAACGCGACGCTGTCGAGGTCTGAAACAATACTCTTTCCACAAATTAGTAGATGGAGAGACCCCCAAGGGAGGAATCTCCAGATTAAAAAGGCTATTACAATAAACAAGATTGAACTCGGTGTTAAGTAATACAGTAAGAACTCTAGAAATGAAACCCTTTCTTTAACGAATTCATGTTTACGTATCTCTCGCGCCCTGTCCATTATCTCACTTAGTCTAATCCCTGTGTCTACTAGGTTAGATTTGAACGATTTCCTAACGTTTTCGGAGTTTCGGATGCTTTCCAGAAATAGGGTTTGATCGGATGTATTTATTTGTTTCAAAAATATATCATTTATGTTTAACACGGGTTGCTCGTGAAATATATGTTGCACTTTTATTGTAGCTGTTTTCGATGCTACGAGAGTTGCGCTGGCTGATCTCGCTTCACATCCTGGGTCCATCCTAAAAGTGCCGATACCTGTCGCTATCAGCTTCTGAGTTGCCTGATGTTTACAATACATGGATTATCTCTTTCCTCGGTGTTGAGAAAATCCATGTATTAGGAGTTTCCAGCTGATGCCAAAACATTTTTGTGTTTTTTGTCAGCTGTATTTCGCAAGATGTGAAATCGTTGAATTCATGTTCTTCCAGAATCCGTATTTCGCATTCGCTCTCTGTATTTCTAGTATGAATTGGGAATTTTCCTTTACAGATTCGGCTGTCAGTACCTATTTTGCAGGATTGTTTTTCTGTCTCGTCCAATTTGATGTACCGGTCACCTCCGTTCGATATGGCAGAATACTTTGTATTTGGCACGATATACGCGGAACGGGTTAAATCTCCGTTTATATTTTGTATCACAGGCACAGGGATGTGTTTAAACAGTGTAAATTTGAGAGGTGACAGCAACGGTATGTCTATAACATATATTATTTTAGAATCCGTGTATAATATTTTCACGTCGCTTACATCCAATAAATTGGATACAGAGATCGGATTTATATCGACAGGAAAATCGCAGTTCGGTTCCCTGCCTACAATTTCCTTTGCATTTTTCGCGATTATGCTGGGGGAAATTAATTTTGGGTGAATCTGCCCCCTTTTCGCGAAAAGAATTCCCTCTATTATAATATTCGTATCCGTATAATGGCGTTGCATCTCGATTTCAGTTTCGGTCAATGCTGAATTGAGCTCGCCTACGAGATTCGCTCTACTTTGATTCGCCCTCAATTCCAAAATTTTTTGTGAATGTAGACTATCGAGGTGTCCTAAATATGAAGCTAGAGTCCATAGAGAGTGATTCAGGTTCGAAAATTGTAATGAAATTGCGTGAGTTTGATCGACCAGTAAATTCATCGCGTCATTTGTTTTTCGTTCTGCAAACTCCACATGTTTTTTGATGTCCTGAACCTCTTCATCCTCAGCCGTACCGAAAAGAAATTTATATGCTTTCCCGAATATGTTTAATAACCCTCTCTTCCGTCGTTGATGTGTTCCTTCGGAGAATAATTCTGTTATGTACTTATGTTCGTCCGCTGTATCATTTATTTGTCTGTATGCTGCTTGAATTCTGTCTTCTAGATTACATCCTTTTGTATTCATGCAGAACGTTTTGATGCGGTCGATGTTTTTTTTAAATAATTTTGTTTTCGTATAAAATTTTCTTAGATCTACCGCCGGTATGAATCTCCACATGAGATTCGTTAATCGTAGGCTTCCTAAGTCTTCAGAAAATAAGCCCGGATTATATATGATTTTTGTAATCTCCCATGGCGGTGTACCCGTCACGCCAGCCGTCCTCCTGCAAGAAGAAAGAGGAGGAATTTGGTTACGTCGTTGTTTGCACAATTGGTCTTAAGCGTATTGACGTGCTGTAGGATCAAGTCTATGTTTGAAATTATAATTTTTTCTCATTTATGGTTTATTTCCTTTTATCGTTCATCCCCTGGGAACACATACTTGTAATTTTCGTTCCTGTACTTATTGCTAGGTCTCAGTTCTGTGTTAGACTTGTCACTGTGAAGAGCGTTCTCTTCGGAAAAAAAAAGGTTGAAAGATGTTCCACTACCTAATTTCTATTGTAAGTGATGTTCGGATTGTGCGGTGTATACAATGATTACCATAGTGGATAGTGTTAATAACGCGTTAAAAAAAAATTTTAATCCAGATATTCCGATTGGTATGGGAACCACGCGAGGTAAAACGAACGATCCGCCCGTTCGATTCACCTTCTGCAAATACGCGGCCGATTGCCGTCGTAACCCCACGTATGCGCGAGGATGTAAAGGGTGAAATTCCCGAACCTAGGGATTCTTCACCAGAAGAACCAATCCCTGCCGCACTATCGCGGATTATGGAGACTCTCCGGTCGCGTCATTCGAATCCAAATGAGTGAGTAGTGCTTATTTCTGTTACCCATTTTTGTCATTTTTTCCCTATTGTATTAACTTGACACTTCTTTCCGATTTTCCAGTAGGCGTGAGGTGTTCTATCGCCTACGAGATCGTCTAAGGGAACGAACCTCTCATCCTCTCGACTCCGGACCGTAAAAATTAATTATCCAGTATCGTGTCGACAGATTTCAAATATTTTATATATATAAAAATGTAGATTGATACTAATAATAATAAAATAATAATTTTAAAATGTTCGTTTTTCCGTAACATGTGTTTGTATGTGTGAGAGAGAGAGAGAAGAAAAATAAAATGAATGAACAAATGCAAATCACCGTTTGGCATCCTTTGAATTTTTAACAGACGCGATTTCTCTCTTCAAATTTTTGTCATTATCAGAACGTCTACTCGGTAACGTTGATTTTTCGGATGCACGACCCCAAAGCCTATTGACGCTTCTTCGGCGTCATCCCGTTCGAGCCCGAATGTTTTCTCGCCGTGGATACTTGAATGCCATCCGAGATAAGCTCGACGTTCCATTCAACGTAATGGTTAAAAAATGAACAGATAGAATCCCCATAATGACTGGATGTAATTGAGAGCAGTAATTTGTGTTTGTTCAACTGATATTATATATTATTATATTCATAGACATTTGTACGAGTTAAATTTGTGCATTGATAAAAAAAAATGTAAAATAATGCGAGATTGTGCCATCTTTTGTATAATTAAGTGTTGTGTAATTTTTCTTTACTCATCTCATTGTCTGTATCGTCCCAAGAATCTGAATCAGCTTGGTCCGGGTTGAAAAGTGGATCGTAGGCTTTTCTTAGTTTATCGACGTGGACTATCTTGCTACGTGTATTAATTTTGATTTTTATGTTTCGAGGTCCGAGGATTTCTAAGATTTCATACGGTCCCATATATTCGTCGTCAAATTTCCCTTTAGTCGGTTCCTTGATAACCCACACCATTTCGCCTATATGGAAATGTTTGACGTTTAGTTTCCGATCATAGTATCGTTTCGAACGATGTTTTGCTTGGCTTAAATTCATCGCCGCAAGCGTTTGAATTTCCTGCAGATTTCGTGCAAGATTCGCCAAGTAATCGTCGTAAGTGACCAATTTTTCACGCGATGGGAACCTCGTTGGAGTCCTTGCTTTCCTGCCGAAATTTAGTTCGAAAGGCGTGAATTTTGTACCTTCATGTTCACTTACGTTGTAAGAGAACATTGCATGTGGTAACCATTTGTCCCAATTCCGTCGATCAGTAACGATGGTTTTAAGGTATTCTTTCAGGACAGGATGGCTGCGCTCGAGACTACCGTTGCTCTGTGGGTGATACGCGGTAGTTTTCGACTGCTTAATTCGGAAGAGTTTGGCGAACTCTTTCAGTACTTTGCCAATAAAATTCTTTCCTTGATCAGTTAGAATTTGAATTGGCGAACCATAAATGCAAATAAAATGGTCTGTGAAAGCCTTAGCGATTACGGGAGCGGTAATCTCGGGTAGCGGAATCGCGAGGGAGTACTTTGTTAACTGATCCTGCACTGTTAATACGTACCGATTCCCTCTTTCCGTCAAGTCTGTCGGTCCCCAAATATCAAGAGATACTTTGTCGAAAGAATATTTCGGTGTATCCGTTATAACCATGGGCAATCGCGTTTTCACTCTTTTTAGTTTTTTACCTTGGCAAATTTGACATCTTCTGATGTACTCCTGAATATCAGATCTCATGTTTCGCCAATACCACTCTTTGCAAATACGACGATAAGTTTTTCTAACGCCCTTATGCCCTCCTATCGTTGCGCCATGAAATTCGCGGATAATTTCCATGCGGTCTGTTGTAGGCGGAATTCGTATGTTATTTTCGCAAAAAACGATTTTCAATTTCTGGTTAAAAAATACGGAACGAAATTGTTCGTGAATATCGTTCCATCGTATTTTCGTGATGATGTCTTCGTCATGGCCGACCCTCAATTTTACGACTTTATCTTTCGTAATTTGAGTTTTTAAGTTTTTTAAGCATTGTATGATGGACATTTTCGATGGTACATCATCTGTTGTGCCCGCTATTATTAATCCGTAGATTTGTACATTTCCCCTTTTTGATGCTATTACGTTTCCTATTTTTAAATCTGTTTTTTCTATTTTCCCTGTACGTATGTACCGTCGTTCCCGTAAGGTTAAGACGATTTCGCTATTAAATTTCCCATCTGCGGTAGTAAAATACACAATATGTCCCGTTTCTTCGAATAAATGTTTTCTTGATATTTCTAATTTTAGTTTATCGCTCTCAAAATCTGTTGTGAAAGGTTCGTCAAGATTTAATTCTGTGTCAATAATACTTGTTTCAGTCGTTTCGGTCGTATCTGTTTGACCTACTTTTGCGATTTCAGGTGACCCGACGGAGAGATTAGTGTCCTGTTTGGGGTCTTTAAAATTTCGAACGTGCTGCTCTTCGGTTTGTGATTGTGTGTTTACGTCGGCCTGCACCTCTCCAGATGTAAACAAACCAGCTGAAGGGTCGGTGTCCTCGATCTCCATTTGACTTTCGACAAAGAAATACGGAGTGTAGTGAACAAGTTCCAAGTGAAGATGATATATTTTCGAAATGTGAGGTGTTCCTATATGACAGTATTCCACGGATTTATCTGTATTATATCTATGGACGCAGAAATTTACCTTATAATGGAGCGAAAAAATATTAAGGATGTTGTCATCACCATATTCGCACTCCCTATCGAGTATGATGTATGCGCGGATGGGCTCTGCGCAATTCTGAGCCTGATCGCTATTCTGCAGAATTCTTTTCAGGTCATAAAATGACATATCCAAGTTATGCAACTTGATCAACGAGTGGAAGAGGCAGTTTCCATCATTGACAATATTCACATCTCTTTCAAATTCCGTATATGGTTCGGCACATTTGTTTCCTATTTGATAATTCAACAGTGTGTTAGATATGCCGTCGGTACTTGGATTAGTGTGCGTGTAAAGCTGCTCTATGTCCTTTCTTCGTTCTTCTTGGCTTCTCGGATCTTGCGGTTTCCTTTTTCTAACTGCCACACGCGGGCTTATTTCGGGTGATGGTAAATGCTTTCGCTTTCTCGGCTTTACTTGGGGTTTTATATTTAATCTCGGAGTTGATAGTATTTCAACTGTGTCCATTTCATTTCCATTGGTCCTTGTATGGTGTCGTTAATCTTCTATATCCATTTGAATTTCTTCGTCCGTAGTCACATCGATATTTATGTCCTCCTTTCCTCTTAATGCGTTTTGATTGTGCGGTTCAGTATGGCATGTCGGTATCTGTGGTGTTTTTTCTGATATGTCGAGATTCCTATTAATTAATACGTCTTCATCGCTCCAAGATTCTGATTCCCAATAGTATTCAGAAAGTGAGTTTCTATTTAATATTTCACTGTCGGTATCAGACTCATCGTCAGGTGTAGAATACGTTTTATCAATCGCTATTTCATGGTTGTTATCATATTTTGCGGGAGATAGTGTTGCATCGCCGTCGATGCGTTGTTCTGTCTCTCGTTTTTCCAATGTTGTGTCCTCTTTCTTCTCGTTGAGAGGCACGGATGCTACCTGCTTTTTGGACGAGCCGATTTCCGAAGGGATCGTACGCACTGCAGACGAGCCCTGTGTATCAGTTCTTAATATGTTTTCCTTTCTCTCGTTGTTTTCGTCCTTTTCTTTCGTCAAGTCCAGTGTACGATTTTCTTTCTCGCTCGCTTCGTCTGTGTCGAACCGTTCGTCTTCGTTCGTATCGCCTTCTCCCTCTTCTTTTCTCTCTTTCATTAACTCGATGGTATTTCCACGGGTTTTGTGTGTATTCGAGTCTTCTTGAGCGATTCGGGGACAAAATGAGACCGTCGATGATGGCAACAAGCGCGATGACGGGAGTCTTGTTGTAAATTTAAAATCAATGGTTGGATAATTCGAACCTAGATAATGTTGAGGGTTTGTTAAGTTAGAATTTCTGTGCGGAAGCGGTCGTAGACGGTAGTCATCAATACGCGTGTTCGTGTAGCGTCGGTTTCTTGGCCATGAAAATTCCTTATCATCGATCCTACGTCCTTGTTTATATTTTCCTATCCCTTTTTTCTTCTTTCTGCGACGCTCTGATGCTTCTCCTCTCCTTTTTTTCTTTACTCCATTTTCTATGCGTTTGCGTATTTGTTTATCCTTACCTATCGCATATCGCTCAATCTTATTGTTCCCCGAAGTACATGATTTGCTGGTGCAAATCTAAATGGAGATTTAGGCCGGACCTCCTCGTTCAAAACGGGAGCTATAAATGGAGTTTTAGGATACGGGACATGGACCGATGTTGTTTCGGGCTTAGGCTTGAACAGTTTACCCGATCGCGTTTGTCCTGTTGTCGTCGTGATTTTGAGGTAATCGGGAATCTCCAGTAGTTTCTCGGCTTCTGAAATGTATTTCTTCCGAGTTATTTTGACATTTCCCGAAGTTTCCTTTTTTGTATGTTGTGCTGCCTGTATTTCCGAGACGTTATCTTCGACATCTCCGTTTGTATCCGAATCTTCCGTTCTAGCGGCTATTGTTTTTCTTGCAATAGGCCGTCCGTTGGAAGAACTTATCTCCATATTGGACCCTAAATGTATTGGATAATATGGGCGATTTCTCTCCTGCGATTTTTTTGTTTTCTGGAGCGGTCTGCATTTTGCAACCGAATTTTTTGACTCTTGTTTTCCACTCATTTTCTCAAGCGTAGTTACATTTACTCTTGCCAATGTCCTTGATTGTGAATTTGTTATGTAAATGTCGTTTTTCATTTTCTTTACCATAAGCATTTTAAATTTCTCGTTTTTCTCCTTAATTTCGATTTCTTTTTCGTTTTCGTCATAATCGATGGGTCGACTCCCATCCGCCGGGTTACGCGACAATGCATCGGCATTAACGTGCCTTTTTCCTTTTTTGTACATGATAGTATATTCGTAATCTTCGAGCTTCATATAAAACCTATGCAGACGACGTGTTAGGACTTTCATTGATTTAGAATAAGTAAGGGGTTCGTGATCTGTAATTAACACGAACTTCCGTCCATATAAGTAGGGATGAAACTGCATTTTTCAGGTTCGAGAGTAAGATTTGCTTTGCTTAAACGCTCCATTAACCGCTCGAATTTTATCTTGTGTTCTTTCAAGTTTTTTTGCATAGATCACGATGTCATCGAGATATACAAGTAATTCAATTCCTTGGAGTCCCGATAACACGAGATCCATTAGGCGTTGGAAGTCACTGGGCCCATTTTTAATACCCATGGGCATTCGAACATATTCATAATGCCCGTGTGGAGTCGAAAAGGCAGTTTGATGGGCGTCTCGATCATCCATTGGGATTTGATGAAATCCTGATTTCAGATCGAGAGTCGTGAAATACTCCGATTGACCCAATTGATCGAGTATTTCCGTGACGTTGGGAATAGGATAAACATCGCCTATTGTCTTTTCGTTAAGATCACGAAAATCGATAACCAACCTCCATTTTTTAATCCCATCTGGTCCGGGTTTCTTTGGAACGATCCATGCTGGTGAATCGTATGGAGAGGTCGAGTGTCGGATTATCCCAGCTTTTAGTTGCTCGGCTACTTGTTTTTGCAGTTCTTCCTTAATTGCTGGAGGTCGCCGATACCGTTTTGCTCGGGTGGGTACGTCGTCCTTCGTATGAATTCGGTGCGAGAATACCGTGGTGCACCCCAACGATTCTCCTGGCAAGTGAAATCTTTCGGGACTTTCTGATATCAATTTCACAACGTGATCGCGCTCTTCGTTACTTAGATGTTGTAAATCTATTAATTTTAAGACTTTTTGAGCTCTCTCATTCTTCTTCGCGGTGTATGCCCTCACGTTCTTTGCATTATCATCATAGGTATTAAAAAATGGCAGTTTCGCGATTTCGTCGTATTCATACGCATTCCCAGACGGTATAATATCGCACTCCTCTAATTCGATTTCCGGAATTTTAACGGTAACTTCTTCTTCGTATGTATTTATTATATAAAGGTGTGTATATCCATTATGGTTTTTAACTAACGCATTCCCGAAATATATTCCGTAGCCAAGTTGTATCTTCGGAACATAGCCTATCTTTATACCGGTTTTTATTTTGACGCGAATGACCTTTCTGCATCTGGGTGGGAGTGTTAGAGTCTCATCATCCTTGAACGGGATGGTAAAGCTCCCAAATTGCAAACAACCGTGCCTATAATCGATATTAACGGCGTGTGACCGGAGGAACGGATCTCCTAAAAGTCCGTCTTCGGAGATCGGAAATTCATCGCGTACCACTTGCATTTCGACCGGTATATCGTCACAGTTAATTTTGACCGAACCCACCGTTCTTGTTACCCCATCGCCTATGCCACTCAAGTCGTATGTGGTTTTTACGTCGACCGTCGCATTTCTTCGTAGGCAACTGAGTTTAATCAAGTTAATCTCAGCGCCTGAGTCAACCAAAAACTTGTTCGACTTGATGTAAAAATCCTCACTTTGGATTTCTACTCTCGGGCACCGAACGAGCTCACTAACCCCGAGACGGATTGCGGCTGGTCGGCTGACACCTGTCGGACTCGACGACCTTTCTCTTGGGCGCTCGACGATCCTTGGGTACGTCGAGCGCCTTCTAAGTTTAAATCCTCGTTGCGTGGAAGGCGAGAATATTCTTGTATACTATTATTTTTTTTACGACTGTCATTGGCGAAAGGTCTATCATTCTGGCGTCGCTGCATATTTTCGGGTCGCCTATCTGGGTTATTGTTACGCGAATAATTTTCGTGCGACTGTCTCCTAACATCTCTGTAACAATTTTCGCGACTGTTAGGGTTCTCGTAACGATGTTCGTGACGGGGATCTCCAAAATTTCGTGTTAGACAGAATGAGAAAGGTATAAGGTAGGAATGATAGGGAGCGATGAAGCGACCTTCTGAACAATTTGGAGGAGCCGTCTAATATTTCTTTCCCAAGCATCTGGCACTGAAAACAAAAAAAAAGGGAATAAGGTGTTAATGAAATACGGAATTTCTATTTAAAGTATTAGTCAAAAGGGGGGGGGGAGTCTACTAATTAATAGAAAACAAAAATAAAAATTATAATATATAACAATATGACAATATGAAGTCCCTATGGATTTATCCTGGTCGACGTGCTGCCATCGATTACAGGATAAACCAACGTTGGGATTGATATGGATCCACTTACCGGAGAAGGTTAACAGAGTCCAAAAGGAACTTCGTCCACCGCTCGGGAAAGAGGAAAGAATCAATCCTTAGCTAATAAAAAAAAAACAATAAATAAATATGATTTTTCCTAAATTGAATTGGTTCGGATCCAATCATCGGAGAAGGTTAACGGAATCCAAAAGGACTCTTGTCCACCGCTCGGAGAAGGGACCGAACCGCTTCCTTTTAGTGCTCCTTTTGGCACTTCGTCTCAGACATAGAGGAAGGGTAGTTAATTGGGAAAAATGAAGAAATTATTCTTACCATAGATTCCTTCTGGTGTCACCTACGACCGAGGTGTGGCTGAGCGGCTGGAACTTATCCACTCATCATCTTCAACTGCCTGCCTGACGCTGGTTGACACTCTAACTAACTGACTGACTGACTGACTGACTGACTGACTGACTGACTGACTGGCTGGAACTGACTGACTGACTGACTGACTGGCTGGAACTGACTGACTGGCTGGAACTCACTGACTGGCTGGAACTGACTGACTGGCTGGAACTGTTTGGTTGTTTGCGCACGCCCTTTTTATAATAAAGATGGCCCATGGTCGCGAATCATAAAATTTTGGGAGTAGGAAAAGTGAAAGGAATTCTTGGAAAGATGCTGGATTCTGGTTGTTCCGTCATATCTCTACATGTTTTTAACAATATTTGAATTTCAATATGCATTATGTATAATGTGGCAAATATAATGAGATCCATGCGAATCTTGGACTCTGTGCTATGCCATTTGCAACTTTCAATATATAGAATAACAAGCATTCTCGTCGACATTGGCAGAATATAAAAATGTTTGGAATTGTTAAACTGAAAATATCGTGAAACTATTCGGATACTAATGCTGTTGTAATTCAACGTTATCGCAATTAAATTGGCAATTTTGATCGTCGTGATTAACAGTAGTAATTAAATTTACAAAAATGTATGGTTGAAAGTATTGTCGTACTTAAATCGAATTAAACATATTGTCGGAATAGAATTTACAATTGTTGGCGCACTTAAATATAGCCATATTTGAAATTACAAAAATATTCGAATGTCGCATTAAATTGGAATTAAACATATTGTCGCAAAGAAACGTATAAAAATGATCGATGATGGATATTGTCGTGTTTGAAAAATCTACTGAAAATGTTGTCGCAATTGAATGTTTATTAAATTATAGAATATTTATTTAAGATTTTGAAATGCTGTAACGAAGATTACGACATCGTGTTTTCGGAAATTTACGTGTAATATTCTTATTCGGTATACTGTATTATGTACTTGTTTTCTTAGATATAGCGAAGGTTTTTCTTTGCAGGACAAATCTAAGTGCGATGTTCGGCTGACGTAATATCACGTGAATTACTTATTTTACAGAATTTTCGGCATACCGGTTTTGATTCTTCTTTTTCGTGAATAATGGCAAAGTTTTTAGAAAACGATGAAATTGCTGTTGCCCAGTGATTGCCTTCGGTCCAGTATGATTCATGCAAAGCAGTTTATTTGTCGAATTGAATTATTAAGCAATGCTCAGTTACTATGAATGTGGTTATACTTCTCAGAACTGTTTTTTAGTAATTATTTATTTAGTTACGGGGACGTAACACCCTCTTCCTTTGTTGAAAGTTGGCCCTCCAACTTTCGGAAAAGTGAGACGTTTGTTAATGTGGTCTGTTAATATATGCAAGCTATGGTGTAGTGTAGCCGTGGCGTGAGATATTACAATTTCAGTCGCAATGAACGCCATATATAAATTTCGGAGTCTATAGACGCATTGTTGTCTGTTAATTTCAAAATAAGACGTGTTTATAACTTTTATGGTATTCTTCGCGTTACAATAGTGCGCAAATTATTTCATTCTTCCCTAATATTTGACATTTTTGTATGGATATTGTTATTTCGAGATTACAACGACGTAGTTTTCGGTGAACGGTATGCATACATTTTAGTACTATCTGTCACAATAAGTAAGCGCTATTACATTTTGTCGATGAACATTTTGAGATCCATTTCGCATACGTGCTGTTTTTAATTTGATTTTAGTTCTAAATTATTGGTTAGTCTATTTCAGTTTCTTGCACTTATTAGTTGACGCGATTTGCATGCATCAGTTTATAAGTTTAATTACCATGACCTTATTTAAAATGTTACTATTGTAATTTACCCTTGAAAATTTCTGTGTAGTGTGCTTTTAATGTTAATGATTCCTGCAAGTATATATAATTTGATATTTAATTTATATGAAGCTTGTGAGAAAACTTTGGTGTTCTATTTCTTGTTTTCATTTTCCTCTCGCAATTATTTGGGATCTAAAGAAGGTTCTGGTGAAATAAATATAAGGTTATATTACTAAAATTTGTCTTGGTATGTATTTTTCTCGCTCTCCACAAAATTGTGTCAAGCCTAACTTAACGGCGAGTTTCTTATCATTTTCTATACTTTGAGAATGGCAATTCCTAATCTCTTTTTCATTCCTTCTCGATATTACGCGGTCGACATTATTTGTGATGGCAAGCCCTAAGGAAACCATACATAGTCTCTACACGCTGCGAGAGTTAAAAATGATATTGAATTTACATACATAACAAAACAAAAAAAAAACTTAAAATTAAATAAGTGTTTTTCTCGCTCTCCACCAAATTGTGGCAAGCCTGACTTAACGGCGAGTTTCTAATCATTTTTTATATTCCGAGAGTTTCCAAATTCTCGTTTTCATTCCTTCTCGATTTTACAAGGTCAATGTTATGGTAAGCCCTAAGGAAACCGTATACAGTTTAAACACTTTACGAGAGTTAAAAATGGTTAAAAGTCAAAACACAAATTGATGTTTAAAAGTGATTGCTAAATTAAGGTTGCGGTATTTTCTTGTTTCCTTTTATTCATTTCATCCGTCTTTATTTTCTCCCTTACAATATTACGATAGGAGAATGCGATTTGATAACGCATTCTTTGTATGTATAGATGTATATTCTGTAAGATTTTCTTTTTATATCTTTTATTTTATTCATTGTCATATGCAATTAGTTTTTCTGCAATGAAAGAAATAGTAGTGAATGTAAACAATTATACGTTGGTTGTTCTTATTTTACTGCCTCTAGTTATTATCGGAAATGTTGCCTTAAAATTTGAATGTTGCTTGTGAACTGATATAGTAAAAAGAAATTTATTCATTGTTAGTCTTAAAAGTACATATGTATACTTGAAGGACAGCTTCATCTATTTTGTCAAATCGTTTAGATTGTTTCCCATATAATTTGATATCCTGAAAAATAAAATGTTCACATACATATATGCATGTTGATTATCCCATATATCCACTTAGATTGTTGGGTATTGGAACCGACATGTATATTTGTATATGCGTAATGTCATATTATTATTGGTTTTATTAAAATCTTATAATAAATATTACTAGATTATTTTAATCCTATTATTTTTATTATTTTCTATATTTCATTATTATTATTATCTGTTTTTTCTTTTTTTTTGTTTATTCATATTAAATGTCGGCGATATTTATATATGTATCTATGTATATATATTTTTCTTTTGTTATTTTATATCATTTTTTATTTACAGCATTTTGTAGTTGCATTATTCTTTATGCTAAAGTGAATTTTACATTTGAATGTTTTTATCTTAATACTTCGATTTAATTACTGTTATTATAATTACATGACTGTTTATATATATATATATATATATATATATATATATATATATATATATATATATATATATATATAATATATATATATATATATATATATATTATAAAAATATTAAATACTATTTTTTACCTCTATCAAATGGATAACGTTGTAGGTTCTCATTTATAACTATGACATTCATTAATTGTTTCATTTAGTTTTTGATTTTCACTCGTTAGATAATGTTTCATTTCCATTTTACCTAACAATTTATATTCGTTTTTATTTCGTATTCCATTTTTATTTGTCAATTCATTCTTAATTTCCGATTTATTCATTAATTCATTGTTATTTTCATGCACGATTTGCTTTTTATTCTTATTTATTAATTCATTTTGGTTTATTTTAATTACTTCGTTTCCATTTTCATTTTCATTTTTATTTTCTTTTGCTTTAATTAATTCATTCTCAATTTGTTTTGTATGTAACAATTCATTGTCATTCATATTTATCGATTTGTTTTTATTCTTATTTATAAATTCATATTTATTTATAATCATTAATTCGTTTTTATGTTTAAATGTTAATTCATTTTTGCTTCTTTTAATTATTTCATTTTCATTTTTCAATGTATTTTTGTATTTCATTTCATTTTTATTTTTTATTATATTTTTATTTTTACTAGATTCAGAGGGGAAATCTTGATCCGATTTTTTATCTGTACTGGATTCAGAGGATTTAACTTGATCTGTTTTGTTATTTTTATTAATATTCATTGTTATATGTTTCATTGTAATTTCATATCGCTTTATCATTTCATTACATTTTTCATTTCTAACTATATTATTTTTTCCGTTTTTAATTACATATGTAATATTTAGATTAATTTTATTTTCATCGTTTGTATTCTCGTATTCATGTCTATTTTCATATTTATTTTTAATTTTATATTTATTTGATTGTTCACTTTTATGTTTATGTTTATCAGTATTTTCTTTATCATTTGTATATTGGTATTCATTTTTATTCTCGAGTTGGTTTGAATTTTTATATTTATTTGTATTATCATATTGATTTTGTATTTTTTTGTTGATTTGTATCTACATAGTGATTTAAGTATTCATTTTTATTCCCATATTCGTTTAAATCAAATTCGTGGATATTTTCATATTTATTTTTGAGTTCATTTTTATGTTGTTGTTTTGAATTTTGGTATTCATTTGTATTATTATATCGTTTTATATTTTTACATTTATTTTTATTTTTATTTAGTATTTGATTTCCGTTTGTTCTTATTACTTCATTTGCGTTTGTTGTTTCATATTCCTTGGTGCTTTCCTTGTCAATTTTGTAACCAATATTCTTGTCAGTTTTATAGTCGTTGGTTTCGTGGCTAATTTCATATTCATTGGTGATTTCGTTGTCGGTTTCATATTTGATTTCATTATTTTTTGTTCGCCTATAACTTAACTGAATTACATTATCTTTTTTGTCAAATGATTCTATTTCGTCAATTTCGATTGTTGGTGTATATATTTTTAATGGTACATTGGTTTTATTAAAAATTTGTAAGTAGTTCCCTTCGTTATCTCTTCCATTGTTATTTTTGGCTAGAATGTTGGAGATTTCTGGTGTGTTGAAACATATTCTGCCGTTTTTCGGTATAATATAATTTTTTATATAGTCAATAGTTTCCTTGTTGTTCTTAAAGTATTCTAATCCTAGAATGCCTTCACAGTCTATTGGGATGCTATTTTTAATTACATGAAATTTTGTATTGTATCCTAAAATTTCTATTCTTACTACACCCATTGTCGTGATAGGTTGTCCCATGATTCCTTTCAACTCTATAATATCTAATTCATCTATTAATTTTTCTCCTACAATATTTTTTTCTTTTATGATATTTATACTTGCTCCGGTATCTACTAGTAGGTTTACTTCAGTGTATAAGTCTTTTGAAGAAAGTTTAATAGTTGGTGCTTCATTAATACTTAGACGAAACGTTTTTACTGGTTTTGATTTGCTTAAATTGCTCGAAGAAGAATTATTTAATGTTCGTTCCAAAATGTCCCCTTTCCTATTGGTAAATTCCTTTTCTCTTGATTTTGGGTTGTTTAATTCTAGTAATATTTCTGCACATATTTCTGTTCTAAAGTTCTTGCATTGGTCCCAGGTGTGTCCTATATTTTTACAATGCGTACATTGAATTCCTATTTTCTTTGATCTTTTACTATAATTTTGTTGGCGAGCTTGTGTATTTTCAAAATATGTTTGGTTGTGCCGTTGATTCCTATTTGGAAACTTGTTATCATTGTTCTGGTACGTTTGCGACAGGTTTTCATAATTTCTGGCTTGCAAAAGATGTTTGTGTGGTGATCGACTTTCTTGGTAGTTCCAAGGAACTGCTTGATAGTTTTGTAAGGGTCCGTTTTGAGAATGTTGTATTTTTTTATTTTGAAGTTGAAAATTTTGGTGGTTTAGTTGATAGTTATCTTGATCGTTCCAAGGTGTATTTGTATAATTTTGTGATTCCAGGATTTGAGAATTCCGCTTTATATTTCGAAGGGTTGAAGAATGATAATCTTGTTGTTGATGATTATAATACCCGTTTTGTCGTAAATTTGGTCGATAATTTTTGTACTTGTGGTATTCATTTGTCTGGAAGTTATCAAATTCATCTAAAGGAGAGTTTTGGTATATATTTCTTTGATGATGCTGGTAATTCTGCATATTGTGTTTGGAATTATTATATTTTATTTTTATAAAAGTTTAGCTTCGGTGTTTATTTTCCGTAGTATTCTGTTTCTATTTTTAAGTATTTTCTTTCTGACATTTTTTTTTTATCTTTGCTCACTTTTTCTTGAATAATAAAACAAAGTTTCTATAAAATGAAAATTATGAGCTTTTTTGAATAATAAGGATATTTGAAATTCTCTGTAATTAAAGTAATTTCAGTTGCTTGGAATATGTAAGTTGTTTGAGAGATAGTAAATAAAATCTAATGTTAAACTTTTGCAATATTATTCACATGTTTTATTGGAGTATATATAAAACGAGTTTGGTTGAAGAAAATGAAAATAGTTTTCTGAAATGAGTACTTTTGAATTTTGTTTGAGAGTTTTATAACATTTTCGTCTTGAAATTTTTCAGGATGTTTCTGGTATGTTTTATTCAAATGTTGAATGGAAATAAGTAATCCTTTTGGGAAAAGTTGTTTAAAATCATTAAAAACTGATTAAAATAATAATAAAATTAATTGAGCAATAGGCATTTGTTTCTTTTGTCTTTCGTTT